>JARPMR010000025.1:15923931-17123931 GCA_029955525.1 Oeneis ivallda
CGCGTCTGCGCCTCACCTGCTGGTGCGCTGCTAGTGCGTCGTTGCACAGCGCCGGCCACGATGCATCTGCGCCTCACATGCCGGTTCGCTGCAGTCCGCAATTGAGCGTGTCGCAGCGCTGGCCACGGCACGTCTGCGCCTCTCCAGCCGATGCGTTGCCGAGCACTTCGTTGCACAGCGCCGACCACGATGCATCTGCGCCTCACATGCTGGTGCACTGCAGTGCGCAATTGAGCGTGTCGCAGCGCTGGCCACGGCGCGTCTGCGCCTCACCTGCTGGTGCGTTGCCGAGCGTATGGGAGCGCAGCGCCGACAACGGCTCGTGTGCCTCTCACTTGCTGGTGTGCTGCCGAACGCGTTGGAGCACTTCGCAGCGCCGGCCACGGCACGTCTGCGCCTCACCTGCTCGTGCGCTGCTGAGCGCGTCGAAGCGCAGCGCCGGCCACTCTGAGTCTACGTCTCACCTACCGGTGTGTTACTGAGCATGCAGAGGACCGTCGCAACGCTGGCCACGGTGCGTCTGCGCCTCACCTTCTGGTGCTCTACTGGGCACGGCTCGGCTCGGCTCGGCTTTGTCTTGTCTTATTGTTGTATTGTAGTGAATTATCTTGTAGTTGTATTGTTGCATTGATTACAAGCATGCTTTGGTATAAATACGGGTGGCTGATGCCTTGCGTCTACGTGTCATTCTTGCTCTAGATGGTGGACCGTTCGCAGCTCAGCTCAGCACGGCTCATCTGCTGATGCGCTGCCGAGCACGTCGTTGCACAGCGTCGGCCACGGCGCGTCTGCGCCTCACCTGCTGGTGCGCTGCTGAGCGCGTCGTTGCACAGCGCCGGCCACGATGCATCTGCGCCTCACATGCCGGTTCGCTGCAGTCCGCAATTGAGCGTGTCGCAGCGCTGGCCACGGCACGTCTGCGCCTCTCCAGCCGATGCGTTGCCGAGCACGCAGGGGCATGTCGCAGCGTCGGCCACGGCGCGTCTGCGCCTCACCTGCTGATGCGCTGCCGAGCGCGTCGTTGCCCAGCGCCGGCCACGATGCATCTGCACCTCACATGCCGGTGCGCTGCAGTGCGCAATGGAGCGTGTCGCAGCGCTGGCCACGGCACGTCTGCGCCTCACCTGCTGGTGCGCTGCCGAGCGTATTGGAGCGCATCTGCGGGTCTGGCTTCGCCTGGTGTCGTCTGGCTCCTCTGGTCTCGTCTCTCTGGTCTAGTTTCGTCTCGTCTCTCTGGTTTAGTTTCCTCTTGTTTAGTCTGGCCTCGCTAGGTCTCGTCTCGTCTCGCCTGGTCTCATCTGTTCTGGTCTGGTTTGGTCTGGTCTGGTCTCGTCTGGTCTGGTCTGGTCTCGTCTGGTCTGGTCTCTCTGGTCTAGTTTCGTCTCGTCTGGTCTAGTTTCGTCTCGTCTGGTCTGACGTCGCCAGGTCTGGTCTCGTCTGGTCTGGTCTTGTCTGGTCTGATCTCATCGTCTGTTCTCGTCTGGTCCCATCTGGTCTCGTTAATGATTTGTGGATATGTTATTAGTGATAAGCGATAAGATATGTTAATAGTGATAAGCAATAAAATAAGTAATTACTGTTAAGCGATAAGATATTTTATTAGTGATAAGCCTTAATATATAGCTTTACCTGCCGGTGCTTTGTCAAACACGCAGGGGCGTGTCGCAGCTCCAGCCACAGCACGTCCGCGCCTCCTCTGTCTGTGTGCTGCCGGGCACGCAGGGGTGTGTCGCAGCGCTGGCCACGGCGTTTGCCTCACCTGCTGGTGCGTTGCCGAACGTATGGGAGCGCAGCGCCGACAAAGGCTCGTGTGCCTCTCACTTGCTGGTGTGCTGCCGAGCGCGTTGGGGAACTTCGCAGCGCCGGCCACGGCACGTCTGCGTCTCACCTGCTCGTGCGCTGCTGAGCGCGTCGAAGCGCAGCGCCGCCCACTGTGCGTCTACGCCTCACCTACCGGTGCGTTACTGAGCATGCAGAGGAGCGTCGCAACGCTGGCCACGGCGCGTCTGCGCCTCACCTGCTGGTGCGCTGTCGAACACGTGGGGGCGCGTAGTAGCGCCGGCCGCGGTGCGTCTGCGCCTCACCTGCTGGTGCTCTACTGGGCACGGCTCGGCTCGGCTCGGCTTTGTCTTGTCTTGTTGATATATTGTAGTGAATTATCTTGTAGTTGTTGCATTGATTACAAGCATGCTTTGGTATAAATACGGGTGGCTGATGCCTTGCGTCTGCGTGTCATTCTTGCTCTAGATGGTGGACCGTTCGCAGCGCGGCTCAGCACGGCTCATCTGCTGATGCGCTGCCGAGCGCGTCGTTGCACAGCGTCGGCCACGGCGCGTCTGCGCCTCACCTGCTGGTGCGCTGCTGAGCGCGTCGTTGCACAGCGCCAGCCACGATGCATCTGCGCCTCGCATGCGAGTGCGCTGCAGTGCGCAATTGAGCGTGTTGCAGCGCTGGCCACGGCACGTCTGCGCCTCACCAGCCGATGCGTTGCCAAGCACGCAGGGGCATGTCGCAGCGTCGGCCACAGCGCGTCTGCGCCTCACCTGCTGGTGCGCTGCTGAGCA
This sequence comes from Oeneis ivallda, assembly GCA_029955525.1. Lineage (NCBI taxonomy): Eukaryota > Metazoa > Arthropoda > Insecta > Lepidoptera > Nymphalidae > Oeneis > Oeneis ivallda. The sequence continues at coordinate 15,926,496 of JARPMR010000025.1, forward strand.
CGTCGTTGCATAGCGCCGGTCACGATGCATCTGCGCCTCACATGCTGGTGCGCTGCAGTGCGCAATGGAGCGTGTCGCAGCGTTGGCTACGGTGCGTCTGCGCCTCACCTGCTGGTGCGCTGCCGAGCGTATTGGAGCACAGCGCCGACAACGGCTCGTGTGCGCCTCACCTGCTGGTGTGCTGCCGAGCGCTTTGGAGCACCTCGCAGCACCGGCCACAGCACGTCTGCGCCTCACCTGCTCTAGCGCTGCTGAGCGCGTCGAAGCGCAGCGCCGCCCACTGTGCGTCTACGCCTCACCTACCGGTGCGTTACTGAGCACGCAGAGGACCGTCGCAACGCTGGCCACGGCGCGTCTGCGCCTCACCTGCTGGTGCGCTGTCGAACACGTGGGGCGCGTAGTAGCGCCGGTCACGGTGCTCCTGCGCCTCACCTGCTGGTGCTCTACTGGGCACGGCTCGGCTCAGCTCGGCTGTGTCTAGTCTTGTTGTTGTATTGTAGTGAATTATCTTGTTGTTGTATTACTGCATTGATTACAAGCATGCTTTGGTATAAATACGGGTGGCTGATGCCTTGCGTCTGCGTGTTATTCTCGCTCTAGATGGTGGACCGTTCGCAGCTTGGCTCAGCACGGCTCATCTGCCGGTGCGCTGCCGAGCAGGTCGGAACTTGTCGCAGTGCCAGCCACGGCGCGTCTGCGCCTCACCTGCTGGTGCGCTGTCGAACACGCAGAGGCGTGTCGCAGCGCCGGCCACGGCACGTCTACGACTCACCTGCCAGTGAGCTGCCGTGCGCGTTGGAGCGCGTCGCAGCGCTGGCCTCGGCGCGTCTGCGCCTCACCTGCTGATGCGCTGCTGAGCACGTCGTTGCACAGCGCCGTCCACAATGCATCTGCGCCTCACATGCTGGCGCACTGCAGTGCGCAATGGAGCGTGTCGCAGCGCTGGCCACGGCGCGTCTGCGCCTCACCTGCTGGTAGTTGCCGAGCGTATGGGAGCGCAGCGCCGACAACGGCTCGTGTGCCTCTCACTTGCTGGTGTACTGCCGAGCGCGTTGGAGCACTTCGCAGCGCCAGCCACGGCACGTCTGCGCCTCACCTGCTCGTGCGCTGCTGAGCGCGTCGAAGCGCAGCGCCGCCCACTGTGCGTCTACGCCTCACCTACCGGTGCGTTACTGAGCATGCCGAGGAGCGTCGCAACGCTGGTCACGGCGCGTCTGCGCCTCACCTGCTGGTGCGCTGTCGAACACGTGGGGCGCGTAGTAGCGCCGGCCGCGGTGCGTCTGCGCCTCACCTGCTGGTGCTCTACTGGGCACGGCTCGGCTCGGCTCGGCTTTGTCTTGTCTTGTTGTTATATTGTAGTGAATTATCTTGTAGTTGTAATGTTGCATTGATTACAGGCATGCTTTGGTATAAATACGGGTGGCTGATGCCTTGCGTCTGCGTGTCATTCTTGCTCTAGATGGTGGACCGTTCGCAGCGCGGCTCAGCACGGCTCATCTGCTGATGCGCTGCCGCGCGCGTCGTTGCACAGCGTCGGCCACGGCGCGTCTGCGCCTCACCTGCTGGTGCGCTGCTGAGCGCGTCGTTGCACAGCGCCGGCCACGATGCATCTGCGCCTCGGATGCCGGTGCGCTGCAGTGCGCAATTGAGCGTGTCGCAGCGCTGGCCGCGGCACGTCTGCGCCTCACCAGACGATACGTTGCCGAGCACGCAGGGGCATGTCGCAGCGTCGGCCACGGCGCGTCTGCGCCTCACCTGCTGGTGCGCTGCTGAGCACGTCGTTGCATAGCGCCGGCCACGATGCATCTGCGCCTCACATGCTGGTGCGCTGCAGTGCGCAATGGAGCGTGTCGCAGCGTTGGCTACGGTGCGTCTGCGCCTCACCTGCTGGTGTGCTGCCGAGCGCGTTGGAGCACCTCGCAGCACCGGCCACAGCACGTCTGCGCCTCACCTGCTCTAGCGCTGCTGAGCGCGTCGAAGCGCAGCGCCGGCCACGATGCATCTGCGCCTCACATGCTGGTGCACTGCAGTGCGCAATTGAGCGTGTCGCAGCGCTGGCCACGGCACGTCTGCGCCTCACCTGCTGGTGCGTTGCCGAGCGTATGGGAGCGCAGCGCCGACAACGGCTCGTGTGCCTCTCACTTGCTGGTGTGCTGCCGAGCGCGTTGGAGCACTTCGCAGCGCCGGCCACGGCACGTCTGCGCCTCACCTGCTCGTGCGCTGCTGAGCGCGTCGAAGCGCAGCGCCGCCCACTGTGCGTCTACGCCTCACCTACCGGTGCGTTACTGAGCACGCAGAGGACCGTCGCAACGCTGGCCACGGCGCGTCTGCGCCTCACCTGCTCGTGCGCTGTCGAACACGTGGGGGCGCGTAGTAGCGCCGGTCACGGTGCGCCTGCGCCTCACCTGCTGGTGCTCTACTGGGCACGGCTCGGCTCAGCTCGGCTGTGTCTTGTCTTGTTGTTGTATTGTAGTGAATTATCTTGTTGTTGTATTGTTGCATTGATTACAAGCATGCTTTGGTATAAATACGGGTGGCTGATGCCTGGCGTCTGCGTGTCATTCTCGCTCTAGATGGTGGACCGTTCGCAGCTTGGCTCAGCACGGCTCATCTGCTGGTGCGCTGCCGAGCAGGTCGGAACTTGTCGCAGTGCCAGCCACGGCGCGTCTGCGCCTCACCTGCTGGTGCGCTGCCGAACACGCAGAGGCGTGTCGCAACGCCGGCCACGGCACGTCTACGACTCACCTGCCAGTGAGCTGCCGTGCGCGTTGGAGCGCGTCGCAGCGCTGGCCTCGGCGCGTCTGCGCCTCACCTGCTGATGCGCTGCCGAGCGCGTCGTTAAACAGCGCCGGCCACGATGCATCTGCGCCTCACATGCCGGTGCGCTGCAGTGCGCAATGGAGCGTGTCGCAGCGCTGGCCACGGCACGTCTGCGCCTAACCAGCCGATGCGCTGCCGAGCACGCAGGGGCGTGTCGCAGCGTCGGCCACGGCGCGTCTGCGCCTCACCTGCTTGTGCGCTGCTGAGCACGTCGTTGCACAGCGCCGTCCACGATGCATCTGCGCCTCACATGCTGGTGCGCTGCAGTGCGCAATGGAGTGTGTCGCAGCGCTGGCCACGGCGCGTCTGCGCCTCACCTGCTGGTGCGTTGCCCAGCGTATGGAAGCGCAGCGCCTCACCTGCTCGTGTGCTGCTGAACGCGTCGAAGCGCAGCGCCGGCCACTGTGCGTCTACGCCTCACCTACCGGTGTGTTACTGAGCACGCAGAGGCGTGTCTGTGCGCTGCCGTGCGCGTTGGAGCACAGCGCAGCGCCAGTTACGGCGCGTCTGCTTCTCACCTGCCGGTGCGCTGCCGTGTCCGTTGGAGCACGGCGCGTCTGCGTCTCACCTGCCTGTGCGCTGCCGAGCACGCAGAGGTGCGTCGCAGCGCCGACCACGGCTCGTCTGCGCCGCACCTGCTGGTGCGCTGCCGTGCGCGTTGGAGCATGGCACAGCGCTGGCCACGGTGCGTCTGCACCTCACCACCTCACCTGCCTATGCGCTGCCGAGCACGCAGAGGCGTCTCGCAGCACCGGCCACAGCGCGTCTGCCCCTCACCTATCGGTGCGCGTTAGAGCACGGCGCATCGTCAGTCACGGCGCGTCTCCGCCTCACCTGCCGGTGCACTGCCGAGCGCGTTTGAGCTCGTCGCAACGACGGTTTCGGAGCGTCTGCGCCTCACATGCCGGTGCGCTGCAGTGCGCAATGGAGCGTGTCGCAGCGCTGGCCACGGCACGTCTGCGCCTAACCAGCCGATGCGCTGCCGCGCACGCAGGGGCGTGTCGCAGCGTCGGCCACGGCGCGTCTGCGCCTCACCTGCTGGTGCGCTGCTGAGCACGTCGTTGCACAGCGCCGTCCACGATGCATCTGCGCCTCACCTGCTGGTGCGCTGCTGAGCACGTCGTTGCACAGCGCCGTCCACGATGCATCTGCGCCTCACATGCTGGTGCGCTGCAGTGCGCAATGGAGCGTGTCGCAGCGCTGGCCACGGCGCGTCTGCGCCTCACCTGCTGGTGCGTTGCCCAGCGTATGGAAGCGCAGCGCCGGCCACGGCGCGTCTGCGCCTCACCTGCTCGTGTGCTGCTGAACGCGTCGAAGCGCAGCGCCTGCCACTGTGCGTCTACGCCTCACCTACCGGTGTGTTACTGAGCACGCAGAGGCGTGTCTGTGCGCTGCCGTGCGCGTTGGAGCACAGCGCAGCGCCAGTTACGGCGCGTCTGCCTCTCACCTGCCGGTGCGCTGCCGTGTCCGTTGGAGCACGGCGCGTCTGCGTCTCACCTGCCTGTGCGCTGCCGAGCACGCAGAGGTGCGTCGCAGCGCCGACCACGGCTCGTCTGCGCCGCACCTGCTGGTGCGCTGCCGTGCGCGTTGGAGCATGGCACAGCGCTGGCCACGGTGCGTCTGCACCTCACCACCTCACCTGCCTATGCGCTGCCGAGCACGCAGAGGCGTCTCGCAGCACCGGCCACAGCGCGTCTGCCCCTCACCTGTCGGTGCGCGTTGGAGCACAGCGCATCGTCAGTCACGGCGCGTCTCCGCCTCACCTGCCGGTGCACTGCCGAGCGCGTTTGAGCTCGTCGCAACGACGGCTACGGAGCGTCTGCGCCTCACCTGCCGAACACGCAGAGGCGTGACGCAGTGCCGGCCACGGCGAATCTGCGCCTCACCTGCCATTGCGCTGTCGAGCTCGCAGGGACCTGTCGCAGTGCTAACCACGGTGCCACTGCGCGCCACCTGTCGGTGCGCTGCTGAGTGCGTCACTTCCTGACGCAGCTCCAGGCACGGTGCCACTGCGTGTCACCTGTCTGCTGCGTCGTGTCGGGCCTCGCCTGGTCTGGTCTCGTCAGGTCTGGTCGCGTCTGGTCTCGTCTGATCTCTCTGGTCCCGTGTGGTCTGGTCTCGTCTGGTGTCGTCTGGTCTTGTCTGGTCTGGTCCCGTCTGGTCTGGTCTGGTCTGGTCTTGTCTGGTCTTGTCTGGTCTTGTCTGGTCTTGTCTGGTCTTGTCTGGTCTTATCTGGTCTGGTCTGGTCTGGTCTTGTCTTGTCTGGTCTTGTCTTGTCTGGTCTTGTCTGGTCTTGTCTGGTCTGGTCTGGTCTTGTCTGGTCTGGTCTTATCTGATCTCGTCTGATCTCGTCTGATCACGTCTGGTCTCGTATGGTCTCGTATGGTCTCGTATGGACTCGTATGGACTCGTATGGTCTCATCTGGTCTTGTCTCGTCTGATCCTGTCTGGTCTCGTCTAGTCTCGTCTAGTCTGACCTGGTCTCGTCTGGTCTCGTCTTGTCTCTTCTGGTCTTGTCTGGTCTCGTCTGGTCTCGTCTGGTCTCATCTGGTCTCATCTTGTCTCATCTGGTCTCGTCTGATCTCGTTAGTGATTTGTGATAAGATATGTTTTGAGTAATTAGCGATAAGATAAGTAATTATTGATTAGCGATAAGATAAGTAATTAGTGGTAAGCGATAAGATATGTAATTTTTAGTGATAAGTACTTTGGGATTAGTAAAGAAATTAATGATAAGCGATAAGATAAGTAATTAGTGATAAGCGATAAGATAAGAAATTAGTGATAAACGATTAAGATAAGAAATTAGTGATAGTAATTAGTGATAAGCGATAAGATAAGTTATTACTGATTAGCGATAAGATTTGAAATTAGTGATAAACTATAAGTAATTTGTGATAAGATATGTAATTAGTAATTAGCGATAAGATGTTATTAGTGATAAGCGATAAGTAGTCATAAACGATTAGATAAGTAATTAGTGTTATACGATAAGATAAGTGATAAGCGATAAGATAAGTAATAAGCGATAAGTTATTAGTAATAAGCGATAAGATAAGTTATTAGTGATAAGCTATAAGATAAGTAACTATAGTGATAAGCGATAAGATAATTAATTAGTGATAAGCGATAAGATTAGTGATAAGCGATAAGATAAGTAATTAGTGATAAGATAAGTAATTAGTGATAAGCGATAAGATGTGAAATTAGTGATAAACGATAGGATAAGTATTTAGTGATAAGCGATAAGATAAGTAATTATTGATAAGATATGTTATTAGTAATTAGCGATAACATAAGTAATTAATGATAAGCGATAAGATAAGTAATTAGTGATAAGCGATAAGATAAGAAATTAGTGATAAACGATTAAGATAAGAAATTAGTGATAGTAATTAGTGATAAGCGATAAGATAAGTTATTACTGATTAGCGATAAGATTTGAAATTAGTGATAAACTATAAGTAATTTGTGATAAGATATGTAATTAGTAATTAGCGATAAGATGTTATTAGTGATAAGCGATAAGTAGTCATAAACGATTAGATAAGTAATTAGTGTTATACGATAAGATAAGTGATAAGCGATAAGATAAGTAATAAGCGATAAGTTATTAGTAATAAGCGATAAGATAAGTTATTAGTGATAAGCTATAAGATAAGTAACTATAGTGATAAGCGATAAGATAATTAATTACTGATAAGCGATAAGTAATTAGTGATAAGCGATAAGTAACTAGTGATAAGCGATAAGATAAGTAACTAGTGATAAGCGATAAGATAAGAAATTAGTGATAAACGATAGGATAAGTATTTAGTGATAAAATATGTTATTAGTAATTAGCGATAACATAAGTAATTAGTGATAAGCGATAAGATAAGTTATTAGTGATAAGCGATGTGATAAGATATGTCATTAGTAAATAGCGATTGGTTAAGTAATTAGTAATAAGCAATAAGATAAGTAATTAGTGATAAGATGTTATTAGTAATTAGCGATAACATAAGTAATTAGTGATAAGCGATAAGATAAGTTATTAGTGATAAGCGATAAGATAAGAAATTAGTGGTAAACGATAAGATAAGTAATAAGTGATTAGATATGTAGTTAGGCATTAGTAATTAGCGATAAGCTATAAGCTAAGTAACTAGTGATAAGCGATAAGATAAGTAATTAGTGATAAGCGATAAGATAAGGAATTAGTTATAAGCGATAAGTAATTAGTGATAAGCTATAAGATAAGTAACTAGTGATAAGCGATAAGTATAATAAGCGATAAGATGTGGTCAGCGATAAGATGTGATTAGCGATAAGTAATTAGTGATAAGCGATAAGATAAGTAATTATTGATTAGCGATAAGATAAGAAATTAGTGAAAAACGATAAGATACGTAATTATTGACTTGCAATAAGATAAGTAAATAGTGAGTAGTGATAATTCACTATCGTTACAAATATTTTGAGACGCCTAAGTCATAATAATTGCCAATTAATTTGTGCATTTTGATGACTACCCTTACGTTCAGATGGTGGTTTGTCTGTCGTGTTGTGGTTAAAATGATTAGATGTGAGGTCAGGGGCCGTTATAGGGGTGGTTGGAGACGGCTTTAGGTAGGGTTTCAGCGTTAAAGCCTGATTAGTTTTTCAGTAATAATTCCCGTTTCTGGATCATGGCTATTGTGGCTATTTATTGATCAAATCAGTTCTCAGTTCTATTTAATAAATTGCTGTTCCAAATTATCCTGAAGTTTCGTTCAAGTAGCCCAAAGATCAGTCGAGAACTGATGCTGAACCTAAGAATTATCCCTCGCCCTTCACAAATCCCACATTGAATCTCGGTCACTCCGAAATACAGGATCCAAAAAAAAAAATTAGTGATAAGATAAGTAATTAGTGATAAGCGATAATATATTATGTTTATAGTGATTAGCGATAAGGTATGTAATAATTTAATGTGAAATACTTTATATGTGTTGCAGACCCCGGAATATTAGCAGAAATGACTGCACGCTGGTTATTTATTTAGATTAAATAAAAGAAACTAATTACCGATTTACACATGAAGTTTTGTAAAGTTTAATTTAAATTAAATTTTGAGAGTATAGGCATAATAGTTTCTTAAAGGTTCTAAGAACAACAAAGGTTAAATCGATGTTTTAAAATTTTTGACCAATGGAACCTAAAAAATAAACAGTTCTTTATCTACGAGTATATATATAACCAATTATCATTGTCTTAGCTATGTTTTATGTTACTATCTGATTACATCTCACACGGCAAATACTCAGCCGAGCTAAACATCAGGGAACGTGAAATCCGTGCAGTGCAACAGTAAAATGTTCACTATTTATCCAATACACCTATGATTCATCTAGAACTGTTATGTAAGCCATGTGTTATTGCAAATCTAAAGTAACAACTACTTGGAATTAAGTTTCTTAATAAAAATAAAAATAAATTAAACGTGTCCACCTGGTTTCATTTCCGTGGGAGGAAGCCGCAGCATTCCTCAGCAAAGGTAAGTCCAATTTGAACTTTTTCCTCAACCTACTATTTTGATTATAATAAAGATACTTATAAGTTAGTCCGCTACTATCTTAGACTGCATCGTTACTTACCATCAGGTGAGATCGCAGTCAAGGACTATCTTGTCATAGATAAAAAAAAATTACTTAAAAATTTTCGATGTTTTGTTCTTTCTTTAAGAAAAATAAGAAAAAACCTAAGAATACCTATAAAACCGGTTTTTTTTTTACAAAGTAATCGGTAAAAACCGGTTATCAAATTTGTAATCGGTTACATCACTAAATCACATTATTCTTCAAATCACAATGTCAATTATGGATGACACTGACATTTTGACCGTTTGACATTTTTTAGATGCCTGAGATTAAAATAAACTAGGTCTCTTGAGAACATTGGTATTATTTTTAGTTGAATAATTTTCAATAAAAGATCATTGATGTAGAAATTAACCGAAGAAAAATTAATTTTGTTTTTTATTATAATTGTTTAAGTTATTGATCCGACATCTATCGGCGAATAGAGCAAAATGCTCCTTTATAATTTAAGATTGATCAGCGCCCTCTAGTAAGGGATAGCAATAGTTATATTTTGTGAAAAGATTGCAAGATGGCATTGCTGTACTGAAACTACGATAATTTGATAAGACCATAAATAATCAAACTGGTATTCAGCTTCAGTAAATTATAATATGTTCCTTGATATTCAGTTTCAGTTAGCAAAGAGTAAGTACTTACCTACCTCACAATAGTTTATTTATCGTGTGATTTCTTCTCAGTTCTCACAAAGTTCCCACAGCAAACGATAAAAAAAAAATGTTTCGAAACTATGCTCGTCTAATAACATTGATAATGGGGCTTTATTAGCTGTCATTTTAGTTTAGAGATTATGCTACACAGAATTGGCCCTAATGTCTTAAATGTCTTTGCTCTACATTAAGATGCGAGTCAAAGCTCTCTTAAAACTGAGCAACACTTAAGAGGGGGTGTGCGCTCGTTAACAGTAAACAGATTTGATTTTTACAGTAGTAGATCAAGTTTCAATTGTCCGAAAAAAAAACACGCAAGAATTACATCATACTGCCAAGGGACGTGTTTGGGCAAAAACATAAAATGATGAAATTTGTTCTATAATAAAAATTCGCGAAGTTAGGTCTAATTTTAACCAATATTCATTTATTTTCAATGTGTTGCATAAATTACAGAGCCAAAATTTTTACATTAAATTCCGATTGATATTATCAAGAGAGTAGCCTAGCGAATTGAAAAGAAAATGAATATTTTACGAGTTACAAAGTATTTTGGCGCTTACTACACTCCTATTCCGCGCAAAACGCTTTCTTTTGTTGCGCCTCACATGAGGTTGTGGCTATGTTTTATCTCATCGCGAAATCTGATTTTTTTTTGGGGTTACACGCGCTCTTAAATTAAATTAGGTACGAGGCGTGCACTTTGACACTACAATAGTCCACACCGGCTTTCACAAACATAAGAAATCACGAATTGCTCATAAAGATTTTAATAAGTTTAATTTACCTATTGAATGTTAGATACAAATTTCAGTCTTACTGGGAACAAACGTATTTAAACTTTCTAAAAATCATTGTAAAGTAGATACTTAATACTATCTATCTATATATATAAAAGAAAGTGGTGTTAGTTACACTATTTACCTATAACTCAAGAACGGATGAACCGATTTGGCTCAAAATTGGTGGAGAGCTTAGAACTAGCTTAGAACCAGGAGACGGACATAGGATACTTTTTATCCCGTTCGACCGCGTTTCCGTCAAGTCAATATAAAACCTGTTATAACAAAAATGCATCTGACATGGAATAAAAAAACGAAAATGACAGTTGAAGAACAAAACGTAAATGACAGCTAAACGTAATTTTGTATTTGGTTAATTATGGTAAAAACCATTATAAAAATTATAGTTTAACGTATCTACCTAATTGATAGGTAATATCATCAGTAATATGTTTTCTCTTTGAATCATCTGCATTAACAATGCCGCGAGCAAGACGATCAAATGTTTCCTGCTACAAAGCTACGGATTGACGTCATTTATTGGATAGGTATAGTTGAGAACCTGGTGGGTGACAAAGATTTCCCGCGGGATGTTATGAACTAAATCCACGCAGACGAAGTCGCGGGCATCAGCTAGTTTTTTTATAAAAACGGACAAGTGTAAATTTTTCTTGAACTACCTAGTATTCTGTAATGAAAAGAAAGATATATTTCCACAATTAATTTGCCACAAAGAAAAAATATCGAATAAGTACCTACTTAATAAATAATTTACTGGAGAATAATAAATAATAATATATAATTTTCCAGTAAGGAAAAACTTATTGCCACAATAAAATTGTTCATAAGAAAAAAAGTAAGTACCTACCTACTTCCACATTCGGTACCTACCTACCTATCTGTTTTTTATCAATAAATTTTTAAAAAATAATTTACTGGAGAATAATAAATAATAATAGATAATTTTCCAGTAAGGAAAAACTTATTGCCACAATAAAATTGTTCATAAGAAAAAAGTAAGTACCTACCTACTTCCACATTCGGTACCTACCTACCTACCTATCTGTTTTTTATCAATAAATTTTTAAAAAAATACAATGCCCTTTTTATTTTTTAAATACTTATCTTTTAGTCTCAGAAATACAGCTTTAAAGTTAAATCCTGTTAGACAATGAGAGCGCTACTGAAGTGTGACGTCACAAGACAGTAGCTCCATACAATCGTTTTAGAAAGAGACAGATACAGCTGCAGTATAACTTATTTGTTTTTGACCGGTTTATTTTCTGTTTTTACAATATGTCATTCTTACGTGTTACATTTTCGACAGGTAAAATTAATGAAAATTAACATTTTGACAACAGTCAAATACTCAATTTTGCCGCAATGAAAAATTATTTTATTTCCATTCCTGTAAAGAAAAATCAAAAAATACTTCCACAATTTCGCCCTACAATGAAATAATTTCCGCAATTTTCCAACAAAGTTATTTTTTATCCGACTTCACAAAGGAGGAGGTTTGAATAGGTATATGTTTTTTTTGTAGATATGTTTGTTGCGACTATTCCGCCAATGATGAATTGATTTTGATGCAGATTTCTTTTTTTGTTTGATTGGTCATTCATTCTTGAGAAGTGGTCCCATATTAATTTTATTTTATTAATTCAGTGCTTTTTGAAAAAATCATACTTCGTAGTGGCGTTTGAAGCATACTATTTAAAGTATTATTGTCATTATTGAGTTTCGCTTTAATAGAGCTTGTACCTACTCGTATATAACTACCTGTATATAATTAAGTAAGTAGGTATATCTACCTACCTGTATTTAAGTATCAAAAATGACTCCGGATTATTTAGGCCAATCAGGTGTTAGCTGCAGGTTTTGGCTCGTGAATCTGCCAGAACCAGTGGTAGAGTCTTGACTTGTCCTATAAAGAGCTACAGGTTGGCCTGCATGAAATACTTATATAATTTTGAATTTTCATTCAGAATGATGAGAGTGAGACCCTCGATAATCGAAATAATTTCCTTCTACCCATAGTTTGTGCTATTTTTGGAATTTTTCAGCTGTAGGTAGGTATACTTACCTAGCGTAGAGGAATTTCTTAAAACTAGCTCAATATCGAAAATTTCAGCAGCTTTAAAACTAGGTACTTACTTATCCTTAAATTAATTTTATAAATGCAAAAGTGTTTTTGTTTGGTGGTTCGTTGGTTTGTCCTTCAATCATGACGCAACAGAGTTACGGATCGACGTGATTTTCTGCATGAGTAGGTGGGTAAGTATACCTAGTTGAAGACCTGGAGAGTGACATACGCATCGATCGAAATGTATTGGTAAGCACTTATTTCGATGGACATATGCTAGTTGTATCCCGGAAAATCAAACAGTTCCCGCGGGATTTTCAAAAACTAAACCCACGCGGACGAAGTCGCGGGCATCGGCTAGTAAGGTAAGTAATCCGTAAATTCCGATACATCTCTATATCATTCGTACATCATGTTATTAAGTTACGGTTATTTTTCGAATGGTTTCGAAAGCGCCTTGTGTCTGTGGGGTCCGCGCTCCGCTAATAAATTAGTTTCGGGACCTCACATAGAGGCCTAAGTACGTTCGTGGGTCGGGCGACGCCCCCCGGGAGCGGGACGGCCTGCAGCCGGCTCTTTCACACCTTCACAGATAACTGAGATAACATCTCTGAGCAATGTGAGGACTGAAGAGTGAAGATGTTGACGCAAATATTTGTTTTTTTTTCGAGTGTTTTTATTTACCTGTCTCGTAAGCGGTTTTATCTGTTTCCTACCTACCATGGGTTTTAAAGTAGGTACTTAATCTAGTGTATGTGTAGGTGATAGCCTAGAAGTTAAGACTACCGGAGTTCTTTTGGGGGTTTAGAGTTCGATCCCTTGCACGTATTTCTGACTCGGGCTTTTCGGAGTTTTAACCTATACGTAAGGTGGAAGACAAGAGTCTGCTCGCGAAATTCAAATTTAATTTGGTTTTTCTCAATTTGTAAACTAATATGACAAAGTAGGCTTATGGCCTTCTAATTGCGCCAGTGGAATTATCATCTTCACAAGTTTACATAAAAATCTTTACTTGAAAGTGACCAGTTTAAGAAATTAATCAAAATACTGAGTTGGACGTGAGTTACTCACAAATTAGTCGATATTTTGATTAGGTAATTTCTTAAACTGGACACTTTCAAGTAAAGATTTTTATATAGGTAAACCTGTGAAGATGTTACTTACTGCCATTGTCGCAATTAGAATGCCATAAGCCTACTTTGTCCTATTAGTTTACAAATTGCGAAAAACCAAATTAAATTTGAATTTCGCGGGCAGAACCGTGTCTTCCACCTTAAGCAAAAAGTATTTGTTATGGTTCGTTACATAAATGTCAAGTCTTTTGCTTTTGTTAACTAGTACGTAATTTCTATACCTAAATCTATGATCTAAGTATGACTAAATTTAGGTTGATTCAAAGTTTTTAAGATCAGACTGTGGTAGATAAAGCAGTTGATTGCAATAAATACTTATCAATTGCTTTAGGGAAGGGCAGACTGGATACTTAGTGGCAGCGATCGACTTTTTTGCGACTGCATCGCGTTTTCGCGACTCCAAAGCGTTCGATACGATGCTAAAAGTAGCGAAGGTCAGCGCTCAAAAATCGCGGAACGCCGATGCTAAAAACGCAACTCGATCGCAGCGACCGGCGCGGCGTTTGTTGTTTGCCCACGTTAGCGTTCGGGCGCGGAATCGAGCTTCCGAACGACTCAAATCCATAGAAACGCCAATCGCTAACGCTAAAAGTAGCCAGCTGCCCTCTCCCTTAGCCGTGAAGGAAAACACCGTGAGGAAATTGCACGCCTGAGAGTTCATCATAATGTTCTCAAAGGTGTGTGAAGTCTGCCAATCCGGAATCCAGCGTGGTGAACTGTGATCTATACCTTCTCAATCGAGAGGCGATTGAGAAGGGTTAGGCCTGTGAGTGTGAGGCTGAGATCTATAGAGCGTAGGCTGTAGGTACTCTGGCTCTGCTCAAGACTCAAGATAGAGTTAAAATGAGACACAAATATGTCCTGACAAAAATCTGTCTCGTTTTAACTCAGTCTTGAGTCTGAGCTGAATGAGAGTGCCATTTATAGATCTCACCCTGAGTGTGAGGTGTGTGAGGTAGCCGCTGGATTCAGGCGACGCAGGACCGAGGCCTGTGGACGTCCATGCAAGAGACCTTTGTCCAGCCGTGGACGTCTATCGGTTGACAAAGAAGAAAAAGAAGAAGGCCTGTGATGGGTTGAAATGAAAGGATGAATGAACTGCGTTGGGTTTTTGGATAGATCATTTGACTGTAGATCGTCACGAGGTCTATAAGGTTCGACTCACGGGTGGGCTAAAGTAGGTAGGTACCTAGATAAAATCTGTGGTGTCAAGGTAAAAGGGGATGAGTCAGAAATTTTGAAAAATGAGTTATAATTAAACAGTTGTATATAATCGGTGAGTGAATTTTCGGTTTGACATTTTTCGTCATTATTAAAAATGTCGTTCAGTACAAGGCGTGCAATTCGTAAGACTAGCTCTGCGAAAACTAAAGCTAAAACTACGGGAACAGATACCCCCACTGTTCAAGACTTGCCCACTTTACGTCGTAAACGGACCATAGCGATGAACCGTATGGTCAAAGCCTTGGAAGTTGGTATATTGGCGAGAGAAGATGATAGTCAATGCGACTTATTTTTGTCATATTGCGATCAAGCAAAAAAAATTGCTAATGATTTCGAGCAGGCGCACTTAGCAATTCTGGAAATATTCGATAAGTCCAATGAAGATGAGGTCGGTGATGATGATGATCGTGTGCGCGTTAGATTTGATGACATCTATTTTCAAATAATGAGCATGCGTCGGACTTTTACAAAAACTGATTTGAACTTATCGAATGTTGATGCCACTCAAAGACAATCCTCATTGTCGAACGTAAAGCTGCCCAAGCTTCAATTGCCAACCTTTTCGGGTGATATTAAAAAGTGGCCTGAATTCTATGATACCTTCAATGCCCTTATCCACGACTGTCCCTCTCTTACCAATGTAGAAAAATTCCATTATTTAAATTCTTCTCTGAGTGGCGATCCACTGGCCCTTATTCGTCTATTCCCAATTACAGGCGAATTTTATTCGGACGCGTATACGGCTTTAACAGCGCGATATCAAGATAAGCGGGAATTAGCCTTTACCTGCTGGAAGGATTTTTTGACCGTTAACTTTAAAATTCAGAACCCGGTTGAGTTTCGTCGCACGTTAGACAGTGTTGATGAGAACTTATGCATTTTAAAGAAATTAAATCTTCCAGTGGACCAGTGGGACTTCGGTATTGTCTACCATGTATTATCCAAGCTTGATACCAAATTGCGCCGCGACTTTGAAGAAAAGTGCTCAAAATCAGAATTCCCAAAGTATCAACAACTGAAAGAGTTTTTACATTTGAAATGTGAAGCACTTATACGTGATAGCCATTTTAGTGAGTCGTCTAAGCCTTCTAGTTCCATCAAGGATACGTCTAGGTCTGTGAACTCTTACAATAAGAGAGCTAATAGGTATGTCTCACACTTTACTAACTGATAATTCAAATCAAACATCCTTGGAATTAAATGAGCAAAATCTTAAAGGCTCTACGGTCAAATGTTCATTTTGCGGGGAGTCCCATTCGATCACACAATGCAAAGCATTTCTCTCTAAATCTATCGATGACCGGAGGGCAACCGCGAACGAAAAGGGGTGGTGTTACAACTGCCTGAACTCGAAGAGACCCGATAAACGACCGTATGCTCACGAATGAATGAGCCCTGCTATTCGTCCAAACCAAGGAATGAGTAAATGAACGAAAGCGACGGGTTTGAGACAGAATATGGAAAACCCAGATTATACAAATAGATAACGCGAAAAGCGTACAAGGTATGTATTACTAAGTAAGTATATTATCTACTGTATGAGAAGGAAATGAATCAATATGATGTATTTTTATTATGTGAATCTCAAATAACAAATAGAGTCTTAGCAAAACGTAAAAAGTAAAAAGGAGTTATGTGTACCTAGTCATCTTATTACATACAATTTCTTTACTTAGTTTTTTTTTGACTCATCCCCTTTTAACATTCATTTTATAAGCGTTTTCTTTAAAAGCCTCTGGTGAAAAGTTGTGTTTTTAGACTCATCCCCTTTTAACTTGACACCACAGAAATAATATTACTACTTAGTTGGTTTCTTTCTGAAATTTTCTCATGAAAGTGCTTTTAAAATTGCAGCATAGGTAAAGCTCCATTCACATAAGTAGTCGATGTCACGAGAAGTGATCGATGGCGCATCACGTCCAAAGTGCAGAAAATTGACCCTAACTGTTTTACAGTTCACACAAATGACGTTAAAGTATTGAAACGTGTGAACAGGACCCTTAGTACGTACTTGTAAGTTGTATAACACAAAGCGCCATAGATGATAGATTTTGGTCATCAAATGGGTAGGAGCTACAATGTTAGGTATCATAAAGTTATGTGAATTTGTTTTGGTCCGTTTCGAATTCCAATGCCAGCTGTCACAAAACTGCCATGGACTGAAAGCTGACTGCAGAATCAAACAGTAAGTAATTCTGATAGGTAAGTAAGTAGGTATAACATAGATCTGTACCAGCGAAAGTACGGTAGCTTTTGTGGAACTTCCCCTCATTGTGGAAACATTGCATATATAGCATATTATCTATTGTATTGTATTGTATGTCTTGTTTTGAAAAGAGCAACCGCCGAGTTTCTTGCTGGTTCTTCTCGGCATGCATTCCGAACCAGTGGTAGACTCATCGACGATTCAAAAGCACTTGTAAAAAGTTTATTTGAATAAAAAATATTTCCATACTAAAAAAAAAAATCTATCCTATTCTATATTACGGCAAAACAATAGGAAGCTTTCGTCGGGGTTGGTCGTCATTTCACCAACTGGAGAGATAGGTACTTAGGTAAGTATAGGTATGCACATAGATTTAGGATCGGTAGTCGCTTCGCACCTAAGTACTAGATACTGTAGCCGTACTTATAAATTGCGGCAATTGCGGTAAGCCTCTGGTGTACCCACATAGTCTCGACTCTCGTAGTAGCAACCAATGTTTGACGTTTTTAAACAAACTATGAAATAACGGCCGACTAAGCTACTTGTCGAAGAGCTGATGGTCGTTGGGGGTCCCAAGGTGCTGGAGTAGCGGCCCCGCACCGGAAAGCGCAGTGTTGGCAGACTCCCACTAATAGGTGAACCGACGATATCAAACGAGTCGCAGGAGCCGCTGGATCCAGGCGGCGCAAGACCGAGGCCTGTGGAAGTCCATGCAAGAGACCTTTGTCCAGCAGTGGACGTCTATCGGTAGATAAAGAAGAAGAAGAAGAAGCTACTTACCAATCCTAAATCTAAGTTGGGTTTGCATTAGGTATGCAGCCTTCTCGTTATACTTAATTGCAATTGTAAGTTAGGTATTCTCTTTCGGCTTCCGTTTTACAAAATACTTAACTACAATTTGGGTATCTGTAAATCTAATTCAAATTCATTTATTTCATGTAGACCAAATATTGGCACTTATGATAAGTCGTGACTCTACCACCGGTTCGGAAAGCGGATTCTGCTGAGAAGAGCCGGCAAGAAACTCAGCAGTTGCTCTTTTCAAAACAAAATAATAAAATATCGTAATATGTACCTAATACAATATCATAAAAAATACAATTTAGTAAGTTACACTCTCTTGTCGTCAGCTAGATGGCAAGCCGATTGTTTCCGTAACTTTGTCATTCAGAAATTCAATCAAGAGTGAATAGGCATCTTCTTGGCAAGCGCGCTCTATCTCCACCTATTATTAGGTAGGTAGATATATTTAAAAACAAGTGTAAATTAAAAATTTAAAACACCACCGACACGTGAATCTATGGCCGGACTATGTACGATATACCTGACATCCTGTTAGGTATCCAGTTTTCTACTCCGTCATCAGATCTTCCTCCTCGATCCTCGATTATCATCTAAGTATCTAACACCTAATCATTGAGATAATTCTAATGATCCCAAACACACTAGTTACCTGTAGGTACATATCTGTTGTCAGTTGCTGAAGAGTTGGGTATCCCGCAGACTACTCGATGCTGCAGCATCAGCTCAAGGTTACCATGCCTTGGAAATAATCAGAAGTAACAGTACCTATACCCACCTTTCAAATCAATCGCACCAGTGAAAGCTAGTAAGACCCTATATAATCAAATAGGGAATGAGCTGATAATCTTCAAACGCCTGAGCAGATCTTCGTAAATTATAGCTAAGATCCACTTCGATTACATTAGCTTTCAAACAGAAAAAAAACGCACAAAATCGGTCCATTGGGGAGGCTGTTACGAGGGAACAGACATCTAGATACACACGCTAAACTTATACATAACACTCCTCTTATTGCGTCGGGGGTTAAAAAATGCTCAATGCCTGGAAGAGATCGCAGCGATAAGGCCACCTTTGCGTACTTTATTTTTAGTTAATGTTTAATTGTAAATATTATTTAAGTGCAATGTGTTGCAATAAAGAATCTATCTATCTAGAAGAACCATCCTGTCCAGAGTGTGGTGAGGAAGAGACCAACTTCCACTTCATAGCTGAGTGCCCTAGTATACCTACTCATTGGTAACATGGGAATTGCAAGATAAGGACCTAGATTAAGTGAAGAAGACCTGACAAACCTTTCAATAGGGGACATCGTTAGGTTTACGAAAGCTACAGGTAGGTTTGAGGGGGGTGGGTTGCCTGGGCACCAGTAACCTGTGTCCAAACACGGGAATTGGGTGGAATAGCTCAGACACAGGACTGATCACCCGCCTGGCGTTGGCAGGCGTCCCCTCCACAAATACTTACATCTTATCTCTATCAACCGATATCTAGACGTCCACTGCTGGACAAAGGTCTCTTGCATGGACTTCCACAAGCCTCGGTCTTGCGCCGCCTGGATCCAGCGGCTCCCTGCGACTCGTTTGATGTCGTCGGTCCACCTGGTGGGGGTCTGCCAACACTGCGCTTCCCGGTGCGGGGTCGCCACTCCAACACCTTGGGACCCCAACGACCATCCACATCTAAGTGATGTCTTAAAATGAGATTATTTTGAATATTAGTTTTCAATTCGATGCCTTAACATGGGTAGCATAAGTATGTCACGCACTCTTTAAACATTTCTGTGGTGGTGTCGTGTGGTGCGGGTTGTTACGTTCCCTCAAATATGGTTGAGCGAAGCAATGGCTGGGGTCATGCGTCATGCTCGTGAACGGGTGCCACCGGCGGGAATGGGGCTACTTTATGTCTGCCCATCTTAAGATAGAAGTTAGTCGGTATGCATTTTTGGAACTTCCCTCATTGTGGAAACACTGCATAATATATAGCATAGTAGGTATTTACCTACTGTAGGTATTGTAAATTTGTTTTGAAAAGAGCAACCGCCGAGTTTCTTGCTGGTTCTTCTCGGCAGGAAAGGCATTCCGAACCAGTGGTAGATTCATCGACTACTTATTCAAAAGCACTTGAAAAAGTTTATTTGAATAAAAAATATTTCTATTCTATTCTATTCTATTCTATTCTATTCTATTCTATTCTATTCTATTCATCAGCTCTGCGAACTATGTGCCCTGCCCATTTCTACTTCAGTTTCGCTGAGCTATGTCGGTGACGTTGGTTCTCCTACGGATCTCCTCACACAAATACATACATCTATCTATCGTGTAACTAACTGACAGTAAGTCTGTCGGTAAGTGTGGGAGCACAGGCGCCGCCGCCTGGGTGGGCGCGCGGCCGGCGGTGCCGCGATGGGAGAGGATTGAAGCATCGTAATAACACCAAACAATGATCTATTGCTTGCGCAACATCGCTAATTCGCCTCTCCACTACGTGTTAGGGCGATTACAGATTAGCGTTTTTTCAGCGCGTTTTCAAGCTCGTTCTGGAAGCGCGTGTTTGGTCACAATTTGGGAATTTTCTTAGTAAAAAAAAAAGTGTTTTGGCACACTACGTAATGAGTAAGTGATTGATGTGGATCCTTTAGTCACAACATTATTTTATTTTCATCAGAAACTGACAACACTGTAAATGTCAATTCTCTCTATTGAATTATTGATTGTACTATAGTGACGTTAAACAGGCGCGCTATTGTAGGTATTGCCCGCTTAAAAAAGTTAATTGAGCACAGCAGCGCCATCAAATCCCACGACGGCTTCTCTTTTTGTACAGACTCTAGCAATGTTGCTTCTTTGCCGCCGTCGCCACACACTGCAGAAAAACCGCACGGATTTTTCCTTACCACAAAATGAGCTGCTTTGAAATATCTGCGGTATTTAGGTAGGTAGTAGCCAGTAGGTATTGACAGCGCAACTGTCAATAATACATCAATAAAAATAATATCACTTGTCATGATTCAAAGGCGGATCCGCCCACGTCTGTCAATCGGTGACGGATTTTTGTCGTCAAAAAATGAAACATAGTTTGCAATATTAAAACGCACACGTGCTACAAAATCCGGCGCCAACAGAGTCCACCGTGTGGAATCACTGGCATTCTATGTACATATATACCTAGTATAGTTCTTGCAATTCACGAGGGCGACTGACTTATGGTTGCGTGTGTGTCGTATCTGTATACCTAAGTGTGAGCGAGCGCAATGCTCGCGCCTGCCCGCTCCCACCTAGGCTTTGACAGGCACGCACACTTATGCAATGTGCATGTACACGAAGTAACCACAAGTAAAGCTCACTCGCCTTCGTGAATTGCAAAAACTGTATATTTCTATGTAGGAATCCGCAGCGGCACCGCTTAGGCGACACGCCGCCGCCGCGACGCATCGTGTGGATCAGCTCTAAGATTATCTACTCTACTCTATCGCGGATAAAGAATAACTGAGATTGCGTTTTGTTTTGTTTTGGTACGGATTTGATTTTGATTTTGATGTAGGTACGGATTCGGTTATAGATACCTAGAGGGCGTGCAGTTAATGGTTAATTGTGTCGTAGGTAACTAGATTTTATCCTATTTTATCCTACCCACTTAATAATTTTAGAGAATTGGTGTGGCAACACTGGCGTAAACTACGCATACCTACGGGTCTGCCCACGAAATACAAATTTTATTTGGTTTTTCGCAATTTGTAAACTAATATAACAAAGTAGGCATAAAGCATTCTAATTGCTCCAATGGCAGTATCATCTTCACAGGTTTATATAAAAATCTTTACTTGAAAGTGTAACTCACGTCCAACTCGATATTCAGACTAATTTCTAAAACTGGACACTTTCACGTAAAGATTCTTATATATGCCTGTGAAGATGATACTGCCATTAGCGTAATTACTAATTAGAATGCCATAGGTAAGTAAACTTTGTCGTAGTAGTTTACAAATTGCGAAAAACCAAACCCGTATAATCCGACTTAAAACGAGCGTGTAGCGGAGCGGAGACATTTAATTGTCTTTAAGGATGAATAGACGAGTCTACCCGCGAAATTCAAATTTAATTTCGTTTTTCGGAATTTGTAAACTAATACGACAAACTAGGCTAAGGGCATTCTAATTGCGCCAGTAGAATTATCATCTTCACAGGTTTACATAAAAATCTTTACTTAAAAGTGATCAGTTTAAGAAATTAATCAAAATACTGAGTTGGACGTGAGTTACTCACAAATTAGTCGATATTTTGATTAATTTCTTAAACTGGACACTTTCAAGTAAAGATTTTTATATAAACCTGTGAAGATGATACTGCCATTGTCGCAATTAGAATGCCATAAGCCTACTTTGTCGTATTAGTTTACAAATTGCGAAAAACCAATTTAAATTTGAATTTCGCGGGCAGAACTCTGTCTTCCACCTTAATACATTGTGTAGGGTTATATCTACATATAAATTAATTATATCATTGTGTGTAGGTACTTAAGTGTATAATCTTCACCGTGTGAGGTATCGCTGTCTCGTAGGTAAAGTACCTATGTTGTTCAGTAATCGATGGAATTGTAAATCGTACCGCGTGTAGGGTGCACATAATACTTACCTACAGCTTATTTAAGTCTGCACGCGATGCCGGTTGTTGCTGATAAATAATTAGCACTTAGTATCTAGGTACTTATTAAACAAACAACAATTCACATTATACTATCTTTTTATAATTAATCACATTTCTATCTTTTGTAATTAGGTAGGTACTTAATCGACTTCAGAAAAAAAGGAGGCTAGGTTATTATTCCATATAATTATTCCATAACATAAGCAATTAACTATCACCACAGAATATATAATAGTACCTACTATCACTTGCTTCAACGGTGAAGGAAAACATCGTGAGGAAACCTGCACATCTGAGAGTTCTTCATAATGTTCTCGAAGGTGTGTGAAGTCCACCAATTCGCATTGGGCCAGCGTGGGGGACTATGACCTATAACCCTTCTCTGAGAGGAGACCTCCGCTCAGTAGTGAGCCGTTGATGGGTTGCTAATGATGAATGATGATTCCATAACTCCGTCAAATCTGTGGTCAAATCTAACCGATTTTAATATTTTATTTTTATTCGAAAGGACATTTTGTAAGGTTGGTCCCATTTAAATTAGTATAGTGAAGATCTGATGAATTTCTTCGGTGATGGAGGACGGAACTCTTCAATGAATAAGAACAAATCGCTTGCGATCAGCAGCAGATAAATATGCATTTTTTGGAGCTTTCCCTCAATGTGGAAACACTGCATAGGTAGATATACACTGCATACATAGCATAGTACCTACCTGTTGTGAACTATAATGAAAAAGAGCAATCACCGAGTTTCTTGTTGGTTCTTCTCGGCAGGAAGGGAATTCCGAACCAATGGTAAGTACTTACCTAGATTCAGAAAAGTACTTTTAAAAGTTTATTTGAATAAAAATTGTGCTATTCTATTCTATACTGTCCAGGCATTTTCGCTCCCACCATGCCTCCGAGAAGCTCCGAGAGTACCTACCTACGTTTTTCAATCCCGATTATAAACTTTAACATCTGATACCTACTTATACCTTGATAACATTGATAATGATAACCTTAGAGTCGCAATCTCGTTCTCTCAAAGCCTTATTTCTTCTTCTTTATCAACCTATAGACGTCCACTGCTGGACAAAGGTCTATTGCATGGACTTCCTCAGGCTTCGGTCTTGCGCAGCGGCTCCCTGCGACTAGCTTGATATCGGTCCAACTAGTGGGGGGTCTGCCAACACTGCGCTTCCCGGTGCGGGTTCGCCACTCCAGCACCTTGGGACCCCAAGTCCCAACGACCATCAGCTTTTCGAACTATGTGCCCCGCCCATTTCCACTTCAATTTCGCCACACGAGTAATAAAGTAATATTTACTCGTGTGGTTTCGCGACTCGCTATGTCTGTGACTTTGGTTCTCCTACGAACCACCTAATTTCTGATTTGATCTCGCATCAGGGATATTCCGAGCATATAGCTCTCTCATAGCTTTAGGATCTGGTAAAGTGGGAACCCACCACATTATTATCCTAAGAAAGCTCCTAAGTCCTACCATTAAGTAGGTAAATTAAAGGAAAGGGTCAAGATCACGACCCCCAGCAAAAGAAAGAGAGAAACTACATTCAACACTTGTCGCGTTGCAGTTTAAATCAATCAATTCCGACGTATTAAACCAGAATGACCTAATTCCTACCTCCCCGTGCGGTCTCATTTGGGAACTAATAAAACCTTTTTGACATATCCGTGGCAAAATCCCTAACCGATATGACCCTTTACTGGGCTAAGGTGTTAAGAAAACTCCATCCGCACACCCGAAAATAAACCTTGTGTATTTACAAATAGGTTGCAATTTCTAGTGCGTGGACAAACTCATTTATTAAAGTACAAAAGAGCCGACTGCCGCGGCGGGCTCTTTGTAAACGCCGCCGGTAATTACGTAAGAGTGTGTTCACAGCGCGGCTTGTATCGGAGCTCTGGAGCTGCACTTCAAAGGAGGGCTTGTATGATGCAGTTTGTATGGAAATTAGATTTTGTACGGCTCTCTTGAGGCGTAAACGGGAATGTAGGAACTGAGGTGCTTGGTTGCTTAATAGTTTTTAATGCGTGCAGTTCTATTCTTAATAAAATAAATATCGAAGGCAAAAATAAAATAATTTTTCCCTGAGTAAAACTTAATCAGAGGACGAGATACACTTATCCTATCCTACAAATAAGTAGATATTATAAATGCCGTGTAAAAAAAAGTTGATGGATGTATGGAGTATGAATGGATGGATGGATGTGTTACTTTTTCACGCCACAACGAATGGACCGATTTGGCTGAAATTTAGAATGGAGATAGCTTATGAGCTATCTCCATTCCCAGCCAAATCGATTTCAGCCAGGATCAACACATAGGCTACCTACATTTTGTCTCGGAAAATTGAATAGTTCCCGCGGGAATTAAAAACCTTAATCCACGCGAAGCCGCGGGCAACATCTAGGCTAATTAAGTATAAAATGTAAAAAATAAAATGCTTCTGACAAAACCTAGTCAGGAATTTCCGACTTTTCGCATTATATGCTATCACGGAAAACATAGTGAGCAAACCTGCACGCCTGAGAGCTCTCCATACCTATATTTCTCAAAGGTGTGTGAAGTCCCCCAATCCGGACTTGTTCAGCGTGGTGGACTATGGCCTAAAGCCCTAAACCCATCTCATTCTGAGGCTGAGATCTATAGATGGCATTCTCACTCAGCTCAGACTCAAGCCTGAGTTAAAACGAGACAGATTTATGTCAGGACATATTTTGTGTCTCATTTTAACTCTATCTTGAGTCTTGAGCAGAGTCAGAGTGCGATCTATAGATCTCAGCCTGAGAGGAGTCCCGTGACCTGTTTCAGTGGGCCATTATACCTACCTACCCAGCCTACCCTACAGGCTACTTACAATGTAGGCAGGCACAGCCACATTAACTGCCTCGTTGGTCTAGTGGTTAGCTTGTTCTGCTACAGATGACGAGGTCCCGGGTTCGATTCTCGGGTTGGGCCGTTAAAAAAAATGTATTGGGTTTTTCTGTCAAAGAAATTCTCAGTAGGTAGGTAGGTACCAGCCCGGAGTTAGGAAGTTGGCGGTGAGGCACCCCCGTGCCTCGGAGAGCACGTAAAGCTGTCGGTCCTGCGCCTGATCTCTCTCCGGTCGTGTCGGATTTCCGTCCCATCGGACTGAGAGAGTGAGGGAATAAAGAGTGCACCTGTGTTTGCACACACACTCGTGCACTATAATATCTCCTGCGCAGATGGCTGACGGTAAGCAGTGATAGCCTAGTGGTTAGGACTGTGGTCTCATGTTCGGGGGGTCGCAGGTTCGATCTCGGGTACAAACCTCTGACTTTTCGGAGTTAAGTGCGTTTAAACAATTAAATATCACTTGCTTCAACGGTGAAGGAAAACATGGTGAGGAAACCTGCACATCTGAGAGTTCTTCATAATGTTCTCGAAGGTGTGTGAAGTCCGCCAATTCGCATTGGGCCAGCGTGGGGGACTATGGCCTATTACCCTTCTCTGAGAGGAGACCTGCGCTCAGTAGTGAGCCGTTGATGGGTTGTTAATGATGATGATGATGAGATGGTTGATCTCTAAGGAGGTTGGCCGCCGTGATCGGATTCGGTCGGGAGGACATAATATTATTATTAGGCAGGCACAGGCAGTAGGTAGAGCCAACCATGTTGGTGGTGTCACCAGTTACTTACCACTCCAACTGTCGCCGGTGCAGGCGAGTGGCGAAGGTGAGCGCGTTTCCGTTTGTAATTAAAGCATTGTCATTATCGTGTGACGAATTAACTGCAGGGCGGTGCGCGCCGGCCGCCGGGCGGGGCCTGCGTCAAACGCGCCGCCGCCGCGCGCGCCCGCACACCGCCCGACTTGCTACTCGACCCAACATGCGATTGTGGCAGCCAACTTCCGTCGAGACTGGCCGTTTCGCGTGCTGGCGACTCTTCCTATGAAAACTATGGATTGGATTAGTTTTCATTTATATTAGGAACTTGCTTTTGTATTTGGAACGGCCTCGTAAGACGTGCGCCGAGATGTGCGCGTGAATCATTCAGATTTCAGATCTTATCGAGGGAGGTCGGCCTCCCGAGATAACTGATTTCCCTATATTATATATTTCATTCGGCTTCGACATCTCACAGTGAACGCATCTCCTGCTTTTTACATAAAGTCGTTAGCGCCTTTAAATTACCGCTCAAACGACGCCGTTCCTATCAAGTTTAATTCAATAGCTCTGTACAGTTTATTATTCCAGTTATATTATATTATTGCAGAACTATGATTATAAAGTTAAATTGTGGACCCTCTTTTATTCAGTGAAACCCTGTAGGAACAGAACATAGGAGTTGCTAAACCTCCATACACTTTCTTCCGACGTAAGTCCAATTTAAACGATGCCTCGTTCATCGTGCATTTTTGCGAACCCTAAGGCCCTTTGCAGTAAGGGCGAATTTATACTGTTCATTTTCGATGGCTCATCGATGAAGCCTTGAAAAAAAAGCAAAAATCTCGAAAAATGAACTGTCTAAATTCGCCGTTTAGGGCGAATAATTCGCCCTGAGACAGTTAGAACAGTCTTAATTATTAAAACTGTTCGTTTTCGCAAAAATGTTTGCAAAAATGAACGATGAACGAGGCACCGTCGTATGTTTGTATGGAGTCGTGTACGCATCAATTCGGCTTTGCGATGCGTAAACAACTCCGTACAAAATGACACTTTTATATGGACAAAATGCGAATCGATGCGCACAGATGTGATTCCAGCCTTAGTCGGTAATCGGCACGGTGTAAGGGCCAAATTAGACGGTGCCTCGTTCATAGTTCATTTTTGCGAACATTTTTGCGAAAATGAACAAACAGTCTTAATAATTTAGACAGTTCGTTTTTTGAGATTTTTGTTTCATATTTCGAGGCTTCATCGAAAATGAATAGTGACTTCAGCGCGCTTATTCATTAAAATGTTTTTAAATGATTTTGTAACATGGTTGGACTTGGACAACCTGACATCAGCAGCCGACATGTTGCTACGTGTGTAGAGACTTAAACCGACGTGCGAGTGACATAGCTAATACACTTACACGCTTTCTCCCACGAGTGAGAGAGACGGACTATCTCGTGCGTGTGTAGTGAAGGAACGGGTTAATTCAAGATTAGAGTGGTTAGTGCTTGAGACAACTTGAGATTTGCGTTGTCGATAAAATTCATCGATATGGCCATCTTATGGTTCGGGCACACTTGCAACACGCCACGCCGCGCGCCGGTCCACTAAAGTTTCAAAATAATTTGTTTAAGTTTTACAATAAGGGAGAGTGCATACTGGCTAATTTTAGCGGCAGCGAGTTTTTGCGACTGCATCGCGTTTCGCGACTCAAAAACGTTCGATGGGATGCTAAAAGACGCGAAGGTCAGGGTTTCAAAATCCCGAAACACCGATGCTAAAAACGCAACTGGATCGTGCGATCGGCGTCTGTTGGGTTTGACCCCCCCCCCCCCCCCCTCCCAACCTCCGTTAGCATTATTCGGACGCGGAATTGTACTTCCGAACAGCGACTAACAGCCATAAAAACGCTGATCGCTGCCGCTAATTGTCGTTAGCTGCAGGATTATTATCTAACAAGGATAAAAGTTTACAAACTGTGACCCCGACTACGGAAAATTGTATGTCTTGATTTTGTTCGCATAAAATGTCATCCGGACCATCATACCTCATAAAGAATCGATTGAATGAAACCTCATTTCTCTCGCCTTTTCGCTTTGGCGTTATCGTGTAAAAATGATTGTTATAGTGTGACGTTCGCAATCACCTCTGATTTGCTGGATTTAAAGCATTCTGGCTGGCGTATCGGTCAAATAATACATTAATTTGAGAGAGTACCAGACAGTCAGAGACATTTGCGATCGCCATACAGCAGCATTCATTTTAAATTGAAAATCATTTCATTTTAATTTGAAATTCGATTATTGTACATTTTAAAACCGGACCATATTATTATTATTATTTTCTATGAACTTGACATTGTAATCTTTGACGTTGACTAACACTTAAAACAGAATTTCAAATCGAAATGAATTAATTATTATTGGATAAAGTATGTTTTGATAATTAAGAAGTAAATATTATTAAAATGTAATAAAACTATTAATAAGTAATATTTGCACGCCAATATATGGCAAAACATGTTTGGATCATCAAAATAATTTTAATCTACCTATCTGTAACCCATGTTTGAAGCAAATAAATGAATTATTATTATTATTATTAAAACAATCCCACAGCTGTTCATTTGACAGGAGACGTTTGTCCAGTTGTGGGCCGGCGATGACTCTAGATCAGTGTTTCCTAACCTGTGGTCCGCAAGTATATGTATGGGTTTCCGCCGTCTTATCTATGTACATTTATAAATTAATAATAAATTAAAGCAAGTCTCGTAAGGACCGAGACTGACAGAAATAAAAACTGGATAGTATACCCTTTCAACAAAGATGTTTCAGATATCATTGGCTTGACAATGGTACAGGAAAATCAATTAATAGAAATATCATGTGATTCGGTCGTCGACGTCAACATACCTATGTGAAAACTGAAAAGGCATTCTCTGCTCTTGTACATATCAAAAACAAACACAGAAACAAATTACAATTATTGAAATCCAATTTGAGATTACAACTTAGTGATAACATCAACAAAAATGCAAAAAAGCAGCACCAACCTTCACAATTACGTTATTATTTTTTAGTACTAAAATAAATTGTCCGAAATATATTCCTGTGTTTTTTTATCAAAGGGGTCCTTGAAATTGTGCTCGATTTTCTAGGGGTCCGTAGACTGGAAAAAGTTAAGAAACGCTGCTCTAGATGGATGAGGAAATGAATGAGGATTTATCGATATCGACATGCTATATTTTTATGCGCAAGCGCACCTCTAGCCATAAATCCTGTGCCGCTAAAGAAGCTTACGTCATTGACGTATTGTTTATAAATCAGACGAGCGCCGGCTCAATCTCAAGCTTACACATACACACACACATACATACACTCGAGTTATTAACCAATTTTAGAAAAGGAGTTTCATCATAATTAGGTTTCGATCCGATCATACAAATCACAGACAACGGTCTAGTATTCTGTAATATATGATTAATTTACCTTTGTCTGTAATATAAGTAGGTACATTTAACTAAAAGATGTCCGCGTGGATTTAGTTTTGAAAATCCCTCGGGAACTCTTTGATTTTCAGGTATAATAGTACCTAATTTATCTGCCGCACTCAGAGTCGCTAATCGTTACTTAAAGACTCGATCTTGGATTTTAAAAAGTTTCATTCTCAGAAGTTAACGCTTCGTTTGTACATTAATGACTAATTCAGTAATAGATTTAATGATAAATTATTAATTAATCATTAAATAATATAATTTAATACATGCGGCTGAGTGTGGCAGTTAATCACAAGTCAATGATTAATTAATCTTAATTTAATGAATGACTGAGTGCGGCAGTAAGTCACTGTCTAGGTCATAGGTCCTCAACTATAGGTACCTATCCGTACAAAAAATCACGTCGATCCGTAGCTTTGTTGCGGCGTGATTGAAGGACAAACCATCAAACAAACACATTTTCGCATTTATAATATTAATATGATTAAAATGATAACCGATTTTTTTAAAAACATGTCTAACTTTAAAGGTAGGTACTTTCAAATGCTATGTGCTATTTTAGTTTTTGAAAATTTTATAGTGGGTTACTCTTAATTATCTGGAGGGGAGAGAACGGTATTAAATATAACAGGTCTCTGGGAGAGAAGAATAGATACCTATTAGTCAAGTTCTGCTAGGCTAATCTAATAAGTAATCTTTTTAAAAAAATCCACGGGTTTATTTATAAAATGCAGCTGAAGTGCCATACAAAAATTTAAAGTTGCATTTAATGTGATAATTACATGGCTGCCAACCATTAAATAAATTTATATCTATGACATGTTCACTCAGACAAGAAAACCTAACTGCTCATTAAGTAGAACAGAACCAAAATGACAAGACCTCAATAATCAAGCATAAAGACTGCCGAGGGAGCTCTTGTAAAATTGGGAGTGGGTTAATAGAAAGATTGCTGACTCACTGAAGTAGACTCACATTTTTATGAAGTGGTATCGCTCAAAAATGCGTTCCCACGATCGGCGAATGATATCGCTTTGATCTTCCGACGATACGCTATAGTTACCCTTGATGCGAAAATTATTATCGTACTTACAAAAAATTATTATCGTACAGACCTACTTACATAATAGGGACAGGTAGTAGTACTTACATAATAGGTAGGTTTTCAAATACTTATTTCTACCACGTTTAGGAGCTTACTATCGTTCGTATTATGAGGTACTTAGGTAGGTAGTATCACACGAGTAAGGTGGTAGTATCACGTAGTAGGTATTGTATTATTAACTTACATAATAGGTGCAGGTAGCCCTTAATAGCAATTAGTTGGTTTTCAAATATTTATTTCTACCACATTTAGGAGCTTACTATCGTTCGTATTATGATTTATGAGGTACTTAGGTAGGTAGTATCACGTAGTATTTTCCCTCAATCACGCCGTAACAGGGCCGTAAAATCACGTCGATGTGTCGACGTGATTTTGCGTGCATTTGATTTGCATGGGTTTTGAGGACCTGATTCCATTTTTGTATGGGTTTTGAGGACCTGATTTCATTCTTAAAAATCTTGATTGATTTGACTTGAGATTGACCTGGGATAAAAGTGCATGGAAAATTTTTCATGGAGATTCCACGAGATTTTTAAAAATGTAATCCGCGCAGACGAAGTCGCTGGCATCAGCTGGTCCTACTAAAAAAAAGCGAAAAGTGAGATGGTTAGATGGATGTATGGATGTTCGTTACTCCTTCACGCAATAACGAGTGAAACGAAACGATGTTTGGCTGAAACAAATGGCTCATACCCAGGATTAACACATGGGCTACATTTTATCCCGGAAAATGAAAGACTTCCCACGGGAATCAAAAAAACCCTAATCCACGCGGACCAAGCCGCGAGCATCAGCTAGTCATATTAATATTACAAATGCGTAAGTGTGTTTGTTTGTTGGTTTGCCCTTCAATCACGCCGCAAAAGAGCTACAGACCGACTTGATTTTTTTCATGGGTATAGTTGAGAACCTGGAGAGTGACAATTGACATAGGCTACTCTTTAGCCCGGAAAATCAAAGAGTTCCTATACGGTGTTTTAAAATTAAATCCATGCGGGCGAAGCCGCGGGCATCAGCTAGTTTTAAATAAAAATAGCACGTCGCTTCGTGCTGAATGATTAATTACACTAGATATACACAATTACGGAATGAGCCGACCATTTTCGTGGTCGAGGCGTGACGGGGCTCTCGTCGCCACACCTCGCGCTGTTAAATTAAATAAACAATACGGCCATCACGACGAAACACTCTCACGTTGATTTCGTGAAACGTTTTAGCACAATGGCTTGCCTAATGGCGATGAGAGCCTAGTGGTTAAGGCTTCTGCCACGTTTTCGTTAGGTCCGAGATTCTATCCCCTGAAAAGGAGGCAGATGAGTTAGATACGGATGCAATGCATAGTTGCTTACTTACTATGGTTTCAAAGCTGAGGGTCACTCAGCGGGCGATGGAAAGGCGTAAAAAATTCAAAATTATTTATTTTAGGCTAACTTGTGGCTCTTATCTCAGAACTCTACCACTGCGCCGGTTCTGCACGTGCTGAAACAAAGAACCATACATCGTTTATTTAGTACTTCGTTCCTTTGTTATTTAGTCTGTTATTCTGTCGCTTGGCTGGAAACTACTGAACATACGAGTAGTACTAGAAGTTCGAACTAGTACCTACAGTCTTTGGAATGTACTAGTTCGGCGCATTCCTTTTAGTGACCGAGCCTAGTAGGAGCTCCAAAGCTAGCGTAACGTAGCTTAGCTGAATTCATTCAGATTTTGGAGACGAAAGTTATCTTTGTTAGATGACTGTGTCTCTGTTGTCTGTGTTGTGTGTGTTGTGCGTATTGTGTTTGTTGTGTGTGTTGCCACTTGCCAGGGATGATAATATAAATAAATCCGAGACATGGTCGCTAACTGTGGGCCTCATAAGAAGGCTCAGGGTCACTCAGCGAGCGATGGAGAGAGCTACCCAAGTAACAATTCGTTGTCGTATAAAAGTCGTGACAACGTTTTGTGTTTACCTTTTAGTCCTAAAGAAAGGTCGTATAAACGTTATTATAACGTTTACAAAACGCGAAAATGGCCCCAGTTATAAGACCATTTGTCGTTTAATCGTCGCATAAAGGTCGCGACGATGACCATTTACGTCGTATAGACGTCCTGTAGACGTTGCAGAATAGAACGTTTTGATTATATAGACGTTAGGAGATAACCCTTACATAACTTGCTAAGTTACATAATGGTCATATTAACGTTGTGAAATGACTAAAACGTCGTATTAGCGTTATGCGAGTGACTGTTTTTTGTTGAAGTTGAAAAGAAATCGTACGTGCTCTTGTGAAAAAAATATAAACTAAAAATTTATGGTCAGAAGGCAAGTTAGTAAAACTAATTCCATTAAAAATTAATTATTCTATGTTTGTATTATATTGCGTAGCGTTGATTTCGACTGGAAACTTAATTTTTACGAGAAAGTATATATGAAAATACTATGAATATTTTAATGCCCCCCGTGATTTTGTGTTTTATGCATTATATTTAAATAATTTCAAATTATGTCTTCATTCAAAACTTCCGGCCATGATGTTTTAGTTAGTGTCCAACCTCTATACGACGTTAATATAACTAGATGTCGTGTAAACGTTTTTGTGACGACCATTGAAAACGCCATGTTTTTAGACATTAGGGTTCCTCAAGCTAGGGTGTATAAAAACTATTTTAATGTATAATCACTATTTTTTTCTATTATTATGTGTATAGATATATATTTCCTAACTAAAATTACAATCTAGCCTAATTATATGGCTAATGAGTAATTTTACTTTAACCTAAACTTATAAATAATTATCTCCTATACTTATTTAGAAATAGTCCATAGACGCATCTCAGTTTTTTTCAATTCATTGAAGACACTTTTTTCTTGTGTTCTTTAAGGCCGCTCTGACACTAACCTATCACCAGTTACTATAATCACTATTAAATTTACTCTACTAAGAAATAAGAATACTAGCTCTAGGCTAGCTATAGGGTTAACATGTTAATTTTTTTTTTAGTGTTACTGGCTCCCTAATAGTGTTTGGACTATGATGCCACCATGTCAGTCTGTTTTATATCAATATTACTTAGTATTAGTCTAAATTTATTGTATCATACTCATAATATTATTTATTTTAGTAATATATTACTACTAAAAACATAATCATATTATATCAATCCTTAATTCAGAAAACTAAGTTAGTTTTAATAAATAATATATATATTATTAGAATAAGTATTATCTGCACAATTAATTATACAGAACCTTTTACTGAAAGTATGATACACTCTTTTCAATAGATTACAG
Organism: Oeneis ivallda; assembly: GCA_029955525.1. Taxonomy (NCBI): domain Eukaryota; kingdom Metazoa; phylum Arthropoda; class Insecta; order Lepidoptera; family Nymphalidae; genus Oeneis; species Oeneis ivallda. The sequence goes on from JARPMR010000025.1 coordinate 15,959,959, forward strand.
AAGATTTTGGACGTACTTATTTGGTGTACTTTTCAATATCTGAAAAGATTTATTTACTTTTCGTTTGAAGGTCTCACTGCGTTATTTTTGTCTCCAATATTTTTTATTTGCGTCCATTTTTTCAATTTAAGTAATATTATTAGGTGTAGGATAAGTTGTATTAAAGTTGTGTCTAGACTCCTACTCAACTTTAAGTCTTATTAAAGTTGGAGTTTGACACTTATAGGACTTAATGTCTTGTAACAGTTATATTGCAGTCACAAGAAAACTACTTGGTTGTATAAAAGGCATAACCACGACGACTAAAAAACAAAGTAATGTTAGTTATATAAATGTTAGGAATTAACGTCTACATGACTTTCAGTCATATATATATCATACACCGACGTTTATACAACCAAACGAATGTCGTATAAGCGTTGTGGCTGTGACCATTACATAACGTCATATAATTTCCTTTTACATGACTCAGTCATATAAATGTCATACACCGACGTTTATACAACCATACGAATGTCGTATAAGCGTTGTGGCTGTTACCATTACATAACGTCATATAATTTCCTTTTACACGACTTTCAGTCATATAAATGTCATACACCGACGTTTATACAACCATACGAATGTCGTATAAGCGTTGTGGCTGTGACCATTACATAACGTCATATAATTTCCTTTTACATGACTTTCAGTCATATAAATGTCATACACCGACGTTTATACAACCATACGAATGTCGTATAAGCGTTGTGGCTGTTACCATTACATAACGTCCTATAATTTCGTTTTATAGACGTTTAATCGACTATTTATTATAACTTAATAGTCGCACGACTAAAAGGCCGAATTGATGACATCTATAGGACGTTATTGTTGTCTTATTACCATTATAAGACTACTACACGACATGACGTCGTATAACGTTAGACTTATACGACTTTTTTGGACTTTTTTGCTACTTGGGTATGCTCGGAGTATCCCTGCGAGATCAAATCAGAAATGAGGAGATCCGTAGATACTTTCACCTCAGGGTATCTCATTTAGAGCTTTACTTCCCGTATAAAGTGATGCATGCCATCGATGCAAAGTAAAGTCACAGGCATAGACTAGCCTCAAACGCATTGCCAACAGTTGCAATAGTGTATAGACTATAGACACTATAGAGTCCATTAGATGAGGTCCCGCCCCGCGCCCGCAGGCCCGAGCAATTAGCGATCATTTATCTTTGCACCTCTGTCAAAACTGTGTCGTTCGTCCGAAAACATTTTAAAATATGCCATAATTAGGGAACGCTTAGGGCTGCCTCTTGGACATACGTCTACGTCTAACGAAGATGCACAATTATTATCAATAAACATAAAATTGTATCCTAAACTTTTCTTAAGTTTACTACCTACTAAAAATGATAGAAGAAGCTATAATACTATGAGTATACATATTAATTGACAATTATCGTGTGAACAAGTCGTCACATAGATATAGTAATCTATACAAAATGCATTTTAGAATGGAGTCGCGAGTTGAATGCGAAGAAAATTTTATAATACGTACTTACCTACCTATTTTATTTACTTGTTAAAAACTTTTTTTTCTCTTTCCTACATTTTGAAAACCTACCTAATGTATCTAGGTACATACTACTTAGGATATCGATTACCGATAACCCTATTACAAAGTAATCCCTATTAAAAAGAGAATCTTTTTTATCTGGTTAAACAGTTTTACTGTTAATTTAACTTAAGTAGGTAATACTTTCTACTTTTAGTATTTTAAGTGAAGATTATTTTCTGTACTTGGCAGAGCCATCTTAATAATTCCTGCATTACTTCATTAACTCAGTAAGAGGTCAGATCGTTGTGTGGTCCGTGAAGTGCCAACCCTGGTACCGTTTGATTAATTTGACCAGTCGGGAACTTTTGTCCGTCAAGAGCTGGGTTCTTTAAGGTGTGAATTAGACGATTTTTCTCGTTGATAAAGGTTGATGCGGCAGCCCGCTTTGTTGCTAATTATGCACGGTTATGTGTTAAATTTATTTAATTATATGATTAGCCTCGACAATGTCAGATGTTCCGAACGTTTTGGGCTGTGATTGATGAGATGCATCATTTATTATTGTTCTTTTATACCTACTATACTGCAAGCGTTTGCTCGCGAGTTAAGTTTTTAAAATGCCCGGGAAACGCTTTTTTCCGAGATAAAATGTTGCCTTTGTCACTCTCCAGGTCTTAAACTATAACCCATGCAGAATCGCGTCAGTCCGCACATCCGTCGAGTTTGAAAAGAGTTTGAAGGATCTCGTTTACACCGAATATGCAATAGTTTGTTACCATAGAAATCTTAAAAACAAGCCAACTTGTTACCTTTTAGATTTTTGTGTAAACGAACTTTATGTACACAGGAACAGCGGTGTAATCTGTGGGAACTGTAATGTTATTTATTCATGTAGTTTAAGTATACCTAAGTAAGTATTTTATAGTCGTTTTGTTGGCTGTGATGTCACCCGGGTCATAGCTGAAAATCAACGTCCGGCATTATCAATGCACGCTGCATGCATGATGCAGGGCACAAGGCTGAGCTGTAGGTACACCCTTTCTGGGTGATGGTGGTGGTGGTCACAGACAAATATATTAATATATATATAGCTGCTCGTGCTGATTCACTGATTCACTGACTGATTGATCACCTCTCCTGTAAAATTTTGTATGAAAAATTTTTTTTCCACCGATGGTTTCGTATAGAGGACAAAAATTCATTCGGAGGAAAATTATGGAGAGAGCTGATGATTGAGGATTTCGGAGACGGATGAGGAGCACGGCCAGGGTATTGAAGATAGGTGGGGGGTGCTCGAACAAATGTCACTCGAAACCTCATCCAATTCGCAGTGAGCTGAAAAAAAATTCAAAATGGCGGAAAAAAGATGGCGGCCATACAAATTTCGTCGGTGTCTATCTCGGAGAGTATAAAAGATAGAAGAGTGGTTTCCTGGCAAAAGCTGATCAAGACCCTAAGGTCTACTTGACGAACAGAAAAAAAATTCAAGATGGCGGAATTTTTTTTTTCTTCATACAAAAATATATGGCGAATATTGAAGAGACTAGAAGCCGGGAATCATGCACGACTTTGATACAATTCCTTTTCAAGATTTTTTTTTATTGAAGAATTTTCATTATGACAAATGATGACATATGATGATCGAGGGTTTGGAAGGTGGGTGAGGAGCACGGCCATGGTAATGTAGATAGGTGGGGGTGCTCGAACAAAAGTCACTCGAAATCTCATCCAATTGGCAGTGAGCTGAAAAAAATCCAAAATGGCGGATTCAAGATGGCGGCCATACAAACTTCAACGGTGTCTATCTCGGAGAGTATAAACGATGGAAGAGTGGTTTTGTGATAGAAAATGATCAGGAGCTGAAAGTCTACTAGACGAGTAGAAAAACCGCGGTCCGCTTGCGGGCCGCGCACCCACGCGCCCTACTAGTTCTTATATACAATTATTGTATGTGAAATGTTTGTGACACCATTGTTTGAATAAATGCATTTTTCTTTTCTTATGAAAATCTCTTATTTAGGGTTCCGTACCCAAAGGGACTTCAGACAGACTTCGGACAGGACCTTATTACTAAGCCTCCGCTGTCCGTTCGTCTGTCCGTCCGTCTGTCAGCGGGCTGTATCTCGATAACCGTAATAGGTAGACAGTTGAAATTTTCACAAAATGTGTATTTTTATGGCAGCTATAACAATAAATAATACCTAAAAATTAAATTAAATTAAAAAACGAGGGGGGGCTATACATTGGAAAGGAGTCGAAATAAAATCTCAAAAACTAAACTAGTTAAGAATTTGAAATTTCTGTATATTATGTACTATATTATAGTGTATCTAAATAAAAAACACTGCAAACACACTTAATTTATAATGCGGTTTGTAAGTTGTGACCAAAACAAACGAGAATTTTTTCCCCTTATGCTAATTTAGTACTAGGTATCTAAGAATTCTAAGATATCTAAATATGAATGTATCTAACTATCTAGTTTTAAAAAAAGCGATTTGGTAGATAATAATTATGTACGGAACCCTAAAAGAGCGAGGTTCGACTAGCACTTGGCTGATTTTATTTCTTTTTAATGTGACCATAACGAAGGCCACTAATATACCAGTTTTCACCAACCATACCTAAATCTTCCCCTAAGTAGGAGTCTCTTTATCCTCATCCTCATATCATTTTCGATTTTAAGTGTTCCTTAAATGTTCGTCAAAACGAAATTGACAGACAAGCGTCACCTAAGCTTAGGTAGCACGTAAAAATTAGGCAACGTTGGTGAAATCAGAACTCATGTTTCCATGTTAACAGCAAAACGACGGAGAAGGAACTGCTATAGCGTTACCTTAGTAGACATTTATCATGGCTCTAATTTAGAGGCATTACCTTGAACGTCACTTTTATAAATTAAGTACCTAAGCATTTTACTAAGATGTATCTCTAGTGTCAATATTAAATGAGCAATAAATTTGTCACGGCTGTTAATGTCATGAAATATTAATGTGATTCGTCAAACGTCAATTCAAGGCGTTAATTAACATAATTTTACGTCACAGTTTTTTAAATGTTGTTTTTTTTGTAATTTATTATCTTATTGACCCAGTGTTACGAGGTCCCCGAGTCTTCACTTGTTCACCTGTTTATTAATATCTGACAGAGCCTTAAAAGCTTGAATTAATGAATTTATAATAATTAATAATATTACGACAAAATTACAAATAATAATTACTATACTTACTCCTAAGTCGAAAATAACGTAGTTTATAAAAAACTCTATTCGAGGCAAAAACGCTTCGCAGGTCCCTATCTATAGTAAAGAGATCTACCTTTTTAAACGGAGAACAAAATTACATATTAATAATATTGTTTACTAGCTGATGCCCGCGACTTCGTCCGCTTGGATATAGTTTTTAAAATCCCTCGGGAACTCTTTGATTTTCCGGGATAAAAAGTAGCCTATGTCACTCTCCAGCTGATAAACTATCACTATGCAAAAAATCACGGCAATCCGTTGCTCTGTTACTGCGTGATTGAAGGACAAACCAACAAACACACTTTCGGGATTTAAAATAGATTTGTAGAATTTAATGTCTGATGCCTGAGGCTTAGATCTATAGATCGTACTCTGGCTCTGCTCAAGACTCAAGATAGAGTTAAAATGAGATACAAATATGTCCTGACATAAATCTGTCTCGTTTTAACTCAGTCTTGAGTCTGAGCTGAGTAAGAGTGCTTTCTATAGATCTCACCCTGAGCTCCAAACTGGATTCCCCATTCGTTATGGATAGAATAACGATTAGATAAAGGATGAGACAAATAAGAGTTTGTAGGGACACCCCAGGATTCGGAATACACGCCAAGAACAAGTAGCGGGTCCTCCCGAGATTCGGTATATAAATAACCACGAGGTTGGATGGGCCATGGGAGGTGCAGAGGTGCCTATAATTTCAGTTAAGTACTTATATCCCGTACTTAAAAAGCCACGGCCAAAGCCCCCCACCAGATCAAAGATAATTCTCATATATAAAATTCTCGTGTCGCGGTGTTTGTTACTAAACTCCTCCGAAACGGCTGGACCGATTTTTATGAAATCTATTTTTCATACCCCTAAATGATAAGGGCAAGACCCACCCCTAAATATTTTTGCTGGCGGTACGAAGTTCGCTGGGTCAGCTAGTTTAAAAATTATAAATTCTTAATTTCATCCACTTGTCTTCCTTCTTCTTCTTTTTTATTAACTAACTAATAGCCGTCCGCTTCTAAGTTATGGACAAAGGTCTCTTGCATGGACCTCCACAGGTCTCGGTCAGCCGCTTCAATTCAGCGGCTTCCTGAAACTCCCTTGATCGGTCCACCTAGTGGGAGTCAGCCAACACTGCGCTTCCCGGTGCGGGCGGGGTCGCCACTCCAGCACCTTGGGAACCCAACGACCATCAGCTCTTCGAACTAATGTATTAAGGCTCAGGGTCACTTAGCAAGCGATGGAGAGAGCTATATCCCTGCGAGATCAAATCAGAAATTAGGAGATCCGTAGGAGAACCAGTCACCGAAATAACTCAGCGTGTCGCGAAACTGAAGTGGAAATGGGCGGGGCACATAGTTCGAAGAGCTGATGGTCGTTGGGGTGTGTGGAGTGGTGACCCCGCACCGGAAAACGCAGTGTTGGCAGACCCCCCACTAGGTCGACCGACGACATCAAACGAGTCGCAGGGAGCCGCTGGATTCAAGCGGCGCAAGACCGAAGCCTGTGGAAGTCCATGCAGGATGCAGGAGACTATAGGTTGATAAAGAAGAAGAAGACTTGTAGGTAAGTAGGTAGGTAAAATGTAAGTATACCTTAGAGTTCATCACATTCACTACGTTAAAAACTCTTTCACCACTATTCACTTCACTTAAGTACTTTCAACTTTCGTAAGTAATAGGAACCACGAGTAAGTATGTAGGTACCTTACTGCTAGTATCCGCAGCACGTCTCGACAACAAAAACTCTGACTGAAGCCAATTGTGTAAGCGCCGAAAGGAAATTACAGGTTGGTGCGGGCAGGCATTGTTGTTTGGATATAATTTGGGCAACCCCTTCGCTTCGACTGCGAATGTTCGGGTTGGTTAATTCCAGCCACTTTTAATGATTGGGAAGTTAGATTTCGTTGTTAGATTAGGATCATTTCTGCTGGCACCGGCCACCGGCCTATACGAAATTGCATACCTATGTATACCTATTTACTTAACTTCTTATACCATACCTACCTACCTAGTACCTACCTATGCAAAGATTTGAATCCGTACCGACGTATTTACATTTGAATCGGTACTTCTACGAAGCTTCTACGCGACTACATATAGTAATTATAAGGTGCTGTAAGAATTTGCACTAAAAAGTTTGATGGAAGTTGGTGAATAGAATAGAAATGTTTTTTATTCAAATAAACTTTTTTACAAGTGCTTTTGAATCGTCGATGAGTCTACCACTGGTTCGGAATGCCCTTCCTGCCGAGAAGAACCAGCAAGAACCTCGGCGGTTGCTCTTATCAAAACAAGTAAGTATACAATTCAATAGATACCTACTAAGCTATGTATGCAGTGTTTCCACAATGAGTTCCACAAAAGCATACCTAAAAATAATTCAACACATGTTAAGACGGGCAGACAGAAAGTAGCCTCATTCCCGCTGGTGGAACCCGTTCACGAGCATGACGCATGATCCAGCCATTGCTTCGCTCAACCATATTTGAGGGAAGTTAAGGGACATTAAGTACCTAAGTATATGAAAGTTATTGCTTGAAAACTTGCTCACTAGAGTTAGGTAACTGTTATTCTTTTTTTCGAAAAATCAGTAAACTTCAAGTTAGTTTCAATGGTTAAACATAAGTTAATATTTATTAACAGTTTGATGCAGGAGAACCAGCAGTCCAACCACAAATCTAATATTAAATAATAATAAGTCAACTAGCTGATGCCCGCGACTTCATCCGCGGGGATCTATAGTTTTTAGAATCCCGCGGGAACTAGGTACCTACCTATTCAATTTTCCGGGGTAAAAAGTGGGGTAAAAATGGTTGCATCATGTATAACGATCACAATGATCTCTGATTGGCTAAAATTGTTTTCTTGCTGCATCAATGCATTTTAACCAATAGCGGGACAGCACCATCGAATCAGAAGGCATTTCGATCGTGCAACACTGATAGGTATAATCAATTTTAAGGAATACCACTAGCTTCCTCAATTAATATACCCATGCAAAAATCACGTCGATCTGTAGTTCTGTTGCTGCGTGATTGAAGGACAAACCAACTAACAATTACACTAATTTGCATTTATCGACCGAGCGAAGCGAAGGTCTTTGAGTTAACTAGGGCGATTTGCACTTGTCCGTCCGTCCGTCCGTCCGTCCGTCCGTCTGTCAGAGCCTTATAACTTTTGAATTACTGAACGTAATTACTTCAAATTTAGATATAATATGTAAACCGATGGCCTCCAGCCGAAAATGGCTTAAAAAGTTATAAAAATCTTTATTTCAGGGGGGCTCTCATAGAAGCGAATGCGAAGTAAAAAAAAAAAATCGCGTTACATAAAATTGTTACGTATCATTTTAAAGATAATTTTGAACTGAGTACAAAAATATTTTTTTTTTAATTTTTCCCTTAAAATTGACGAAATGGGGGGCTTTCAAAGTGGCGATTTTATACGCTCGCTTGAAGACGCTCTCTAGAAAAATCCGCTATGGATTTTCAAACTGATTTTATGTTTTTAGGTCACTTATATCCTGTACTTGAACAACAAATACTAAAATTATATGAATATTATAAAGAAACGAGATTATTTAATTTTTAATGGGCGTCAGTAATTCATATAGCATCAACATAGCTTCACAATAATGCTAATAGATGGCGCAGTCAGTAACTATTCCCATGGAACTACGAGTTAAATTCAATGTTTGATAAATAATTCAATGTTTTCACTAACGTTCCCTAACCTTTACGGGCTACCTATAAGTTAGGTGATTGATGTTTTCTGTCAACTTATTTATCACGATCCTGTACGGGACACCTAAAAGGATATTGGGACGGATGTTAGGACTTAGGATTGTATTTAGGAGCTACCTACGTTAAGAGACTCCTACTTAGGGGATGATTTAGGTATGTTTGGTGAAAACGGGCATAATAATAATGTCAGTTTTGGTTATCATGTATCGATTGAATGAATAATCATGGGATACCGTTACCGCGAGGTCTCAGTTCGGGGCGAACCACTAGTAATATTAGGAGCCCATCATTATATCATACTAAGGAAACTGCTTCAACGGTGAAGGAAAACATCGTGAGGAAACCTGCACACCTGAGAATTCTTCATAATGTTCTCGAAGGTGTGTGAAGTCCGCCAATTCGCATTGGGCCAGCGTGGTGGACTATGGCCTATAACCCTTCTCTGAGAGGAGACCTGCGCTCAGTAGTGAACCGTTGATGGGTTGCTAATGATGATGAATGATGAATAATATAAATGCGAAAGTGTGTTTGTTTGCTGGTTTGTCCTTCACTCACGCCGCAACAGATTTACGGATCGACGTGGATTTTTGCATGGGTATAGCTGAGGACCTGGAGGGAGAGTACTTTTATCCCGGGAAATTAAAGAGTTCCCGCGGGATTTTAAGAACTAAATCCACGCGGACGAACCCAATGAACTAGCAAAGTTACCTTATAATATGGCAACTCTTATTATCGTTATAAACTTACTGCTATCCGTATTAAAACGCGTAAGTACCTAGGTACATAAGAAATATTAGCTTGCAATTAAGTAGATACTTATATCAATATGGCACTTTTATATAGTTGATTTACTTTATATGTTGCGCATAAACCCATTCTTACCTATACACGATTTATATGATTTTTTTTGGCTTATATGATATTGATAAGTTTTGCTAGTTGGGAAGTCACCACTCACCACGCGGGCATTAGCTTGTTTATAATTATTTTATAAAATGAGTAAGCAGGAGTCTTCTGATAGGTGTCGGATAGCCTAACCGTAAATTATGTCACTTTCTTCCTTTGTGTCAAGTGACAAAGACAAAATATGTGAATAAGCTATCCGACACTTATCAGAAGGTGGTGAAAATGGCTCTAAGGAAACTGCACAGAAGCATCAACGCTTCTAATTGAAAGTCCAGGCCAGGTCACACGTCGTCGCGCTAATCGCGGGCTGGTCCCACCAGCGACATTGGAATCGTTGAATCGCCTTGTCAATTTATATTGTCGTAAGTAATTCCACATTCCCGGCCGCGAGGCGTTATAATGACAGGAGGATGACGTATGGATTCGTCGCTTAAGGCGTTTGGAGGCGCGCGCCGGCGGCACCTTCAAAGAGGTGGCCTCCTTTGATGGTGCCGCCGCCGCCCAGTGCCGCGCGCCTTGGGAGACTGGCGTTTTGTCGATATTGTATCGATAATTGGGCTGGTGAAATCGAACAATGCATTTGTACGAACGGTCTATGCTTGCAAGAATTTGAATTTATATTTTAATTCAACGTCGTCAGCGATCCTTTAGGCATAGAATTGAGAAAAATCTTTCAAAATTCTAGATTTATACACATTTTTCGTGAATTGAGGTTAAATAGGCTACTGATAATTATAAGGTTTTTTATATATCAGATAGTGCCAGTTCTTCTTTATATTTGTCTTTCGGTTGTTAATATTTGATAGGGCTTCAAAATAAAACTTTTGGCAAGAAGTGACGATGATGAAATTGCAAAGTAGGTATGCAGTTAGATGTAGCCAGAATGGGAATGTAGGAAGAATGGGTGAAGGTAAGCTCACTTAAAAAGCATAACCTACGTAAGATCAACTATTTACCCATATACCTACAAGCGTACACGTCATAATAATGTCTACCTGGGATCACCTACTTAATAAGTTCCCAAAGAAGGTAGGTATTTGAATTGTGAAATAGCCCTTTCCCTTTTTCGTCAGTAAAAAAGACTAAATTCAAATTTAAAACAATTTAGTTTATGTAGGTCAACTTATAAGTTGAGTAACAATTTGCAAACTCTTATGACAAGTCGAGACTCTACCAAGTACCCCCGCAACGGTTTGGAAAGCGGAAACTCATAAGTTGCTCATTTCCAAACAAACATCGAAAGATTCGATATATTATTTTTGATTAAACACATGGAAAACTTTTAGACTGTAATAAACTATCGATATCGATACTCACCTGTGTCCCAGCACGGAGCACGGTAATAAAACGAATGGGGCACGTATTTTGACGTGGAGCGGCGCTTCTGGTCTCGCCTCTCGCTCGCGTATATCGCTCCGTCTCCCTCCCGCCAGAGAGGCTATTATAGCTCCAGTAGGGCTGTCGGGAGATCCGAGTTAGATTGGACTGTTCATGTATTGTTCAAGTTCAGGCTTGAAAGAATTCAACTAAAAGCTGGTATGATTTGATATTATTAGAGGGTGTTCTTTTTTATTCTTTTACTAGCGGATGCCTTCGACTTCGTCCGCGTGGTTTTAGTTTTAAGAATCCCTCGGGAACTCTTTTGTTTTCTGGGATAAAAAGTATCTTGTACCACTCTCCAGGGACCAGGGCCTCTACTACACCCATGCAAAAAATCACGTCGATCCGTAGCTCTGTTGCGGCATGATTGAAGGACAAACCAACAATCAAACACACTTTCGCATTTATAATATTAGCACTATTAGTATGATTTTATTAAGTTTTATTTGGCAATCAAAACCGCCCCTTACGTCCCCACCAGACCAGAATCCAGATCAGGAATAATTTAGAAAGGAGGTTGGCGAATTTTGACCCAGCATTTTTTAAAACCGTTCAGATTCAGAAATCATTTAATTTTAATTAATATTTTTCAGAGTATTTTTCTGTGCAACCCCGATATTTTTAGAAGATGGGGATCAAAAATATAATTATTCACAAGTACACATTATAAATAACCGTTACATGGCAATACAGGTGAATATCTTTTTTCTCCTAACTTTATTTGATGGGCTTTGATGAACTTTTTTGTTAGACTGGTTTACTAGAACAAGCATGAGAAGTTTGATTCGTGAACGTGGGCTTGAGGCCCACGGTTCAGTTTGTCTGGGTCAGAAACTCTATGGAATTCACCAATCTCGTTTTAAAACAAATCAGAAATGAGGAGATCCATACGAGAACCAAAGTTACCGACTAGATAAGCTAAGTAGGTCACAAAGCTGAAGTGGAACGGAAGTGTATAGGCACCTACATACCTACCTGGTTCAAAGGACTGATGGTCGTTGGGGTCTCATTGCGCATTTGACGACGTTTGAGTCTTTAAAAAGTCCGTAGAGTTCGTAATTGTAACGAATACGCCAGATATAATGGTATCTGGCGTATTCGTTCTTGAACAGCACCGAAAATCCTCCTCCGAACCTTTCGCTCAAAAATTAGGAGGCTGTTTTCATCCTTCTAAATACTTAGCGACCTTTGCGTATGCCCAGCAAATAAAGAAGATGACGAAATTTCCAAATCGAATTATAATATTCTGGATCCGTAGACCAAAGTCACCGACATAGCTCAGCGAGTCGCGATACTGAAGTGGAAATGGGCGGGGCACATAGTTCGAAGAGCTGATGGTTGTTTGGGATACCAAGGTGCTGGAGTGACGACCCGCACCGGGAAGCGCAGTGTTGCCCACTAGGTAGACCGACGACATCAAACGAGTCCCAGGGAGCCGCTGGATTCAAGCGACCCAAGACCGAGTCCTGTGGAAGTCCATGCAAGAGACCTATGTCCAGCAGTAATAAAGATGTCGGTTGATAAAGAAGAAGAATATTAGAACCTTGTATGAAAAGTGTCAAACCGGTAGTAAACATAATAAGTCTTGTTACATAGAGTAAAAATAGATTAGAACGTCACTTGATCCTATCTGACAGAATGTGTCACTGTGCCCGAACTGTCATCTGTATGTTCCTGGCTATGTCCCGTCCATGTTGTAAAAAAAAAACACATAAAAGTCTAATAAAATAATAATCCGAAGTCATCACGCCTTTGATTGCTAAAACACCCACGTTCACGTAACAAGTCTATGTGTCAAACCTTTGACGACTATGTAGTACCTAAGTATAATAAGACTATGTAGTGAGTATAATAAGTGTATGTGTCAAACTGACACCCCTAGTGGATAGCGCGCTCGCTTCGCTATAAATTATCGTGCGATGGTAGGTATTCTTTTGGTACCTTGGCTTGGTTAGGCGAGTCGATCTGACAGATTCATTTAAGTTGTTGCTTGATTGTAAGCATCATTGGATACATACCTTCTATCTACCTATGTCTAGGATAGCTAGTAAATGAAACAACGCGCAACGTCTCGAAATTGAATACTTAATAATAAGATTTGAATTGCATTGGTAGTTTGAATTTTGAACGGTATGGAAATTATTGGAATAGACCTAAAACGTTCATGTATGGGAGTGATGAGCGCTTAAGTTGCAATATCTTCTTCATTATTGGGTCTCTCCATTACTGAAGCCTTGAAGGTCGCAGCGGTCAGTGCTTGAACTCTTCCAAGACTGGTGGCCGACCAGTGGTTGGAATAGTTCAGCGGCTGTCTGAATGTCAATACACTTTCTTATTTAGTTTTTTTTTTATCTTTTTTTTTTTTTTGGGTTTTTTACCAACTGGCATGTCAACCCCATTTCTTATTTAGTTATTTTTACCAGACTACAGTACCTAAAGTAAAAAGGATGGGTTATGAATTTAGGTATGATTTGAATAGTCTACAATCTACATAATAGGTAGGTATATTATGTATATTACCTACTAGCGTATGTATACTACTATACTGCTATGCTTTGCAAACTCCTTGGAATGTAAAAAATAACTTACGGGTTATACCTTGAACAGCATATTGAAGAGTACGTAGGCTTATAAAAGAACTAGCTGATGCCTGAACTAGCGATAATGTCAGTGAGTGATTCTTCATTTTGATCCTTTCATCACAACCTTTTGACGTGATAACGTCTTATAAAATCGATGAATACCGGCTGCACGCACGAAAAAGTGTCACGTTCCGCCTGCGCCTGAGCGTGCAAACGAGAGCGCGGAACAAGCGATAGAGAGACACGATCGGCCCAAGCGTTGGCTTGTGACTAGAGAAAATTGTAATTTTCAATTAACTCCTTCTTTGTATTATACAAAATAATGATAATTCAGTGATAATAAACTCAATTCAATTCATAAAAGTACTTATGCAATTTTTCATCAATGTTTCTTTATGACGTTATCACGTAAAACTATCGTCCGTAAACCGACTTTACAATAAAAAAAATTTTCTCAAAATAACCAGCAAGGAAGTGTCAGGGACCAGGGTAGAGCTACTTCGTCTGATTAAAAATACGAGTTTAAAAGCATTCGACGCTTTAATATATTACGCTTAAATTATACATAAACAGTTTTATAAGCCGGGGTCCGTTTCAGCAGTGAATTGATCCTAATTATGTCAAAATAGGCGCTAATAGGACACCTAATGGAGGTTTTTACGACCCGGAGCCGCCGACAAAGAGCCTTCCGTTGTTTTTATTCACCTCTTTTTATTCCCCGGTCTAAGTTTTTGAGCAAACACGTCGGATCGGATATTTCGATTTTACAATTTGAACCTCCGAATGTGTTTGTTTGTTGATACTTCTTAAATCTCCCGTAAGCTCAGTAAACGCGAGTCTCCATGCAAACGTAGTTATGCTTTGGTTTAGAAACTTAAGCTGGCTCACCAATTCTACATGAATCCTAATATCCTATTTCTACTAATAATAAAAGGTAGAGGGCAGACTGGCAACTTTTAGTGGCAGCGATCTAAGTTTTTATGGCTTTTAGCGACTGCATCGCGTAATGCGAAAGATGATGTTTTTGAGGATGACTGGAAATATGGATGTTTACTGTTAAAATCACAGATTATTATAGTTTAAATATTATCGATATTAAAATCCATCTCAATTTCTATGGTTAAAATATCACTTGTCTTGTTCCTGGCCTGTGTTCTAACCGGGTTTAGGCACGAAGCGAATTTTTTTGAATGTGACCATAGCCGTCTTTATCGCACTAACTCGACCGCACGTACAAAGTACAGTCATTTACAGTCACAGAGGTTGGGTTGAGGTATAAAAAAGAAAGACAACCGTCAACAACAAGCCGTCTCTATCTCCTGTATTACTCCTGTAATTGACCGAGCGAAGCGAGGTCTCTGAGTCTACTAGAGTGAATTTGCACTTGTCCGTCCGTCCGTCCGTCCGTCCGTCTGTCAGAGCCTTATAACTTTTGAATTACTAAACGTAATTACTTCAAATTTAGATATAATATGTAAACTGATGGCCTTCAGCCGAATATTGGATAAAAAATTATAAAAACCTTTATTCCAGGGGGGCTCTCATAGAAGTGAATGCGAAGTAAAAAAAAAATTATCGCGTTACATAAAATTGTTACGTATCATTTTAAAGATAATTTTGAACCGAGTAGGTACAAAAATATTTTTTTTTAATTTTTCCCTTAAAATTGACGAAATGGGGGGCTTTCAAAGTGGCGATTTTATACGCTCGCTTGAAGACGCTCTCTAGGAAAATCCGCTATGGATTTTCAAACTGGTTTTATTTTTTTAGGTCACTTACATCCTGTACTTGAACAACAAATACTAAAATTATATGAATATTATAAAGAAACGAGATTATTTAATTTTTAATGGGCATCAGTAATTCATATAGCATCAACATAGCTTCACAATAATGCTAATAGATGGCGCAGTCAGTAACTATTCCCATGGAACTACGAGTTACGACTACGACCTATCCCAGCAAAAACAGTTTTGCGTCGACCATTATTATTTAGTTACATAATATAATACAATAATTGTATTGTATTTTTTTTTGTACCATATTATTCAATTAAAATTATTTTTTAGTTAAATTTTAGTTAAATATTGTATATTTTCTATTCGCGTCGATAGATGACGATTTGTACAGATGCCCGTAACCCGGTTTCACTCGTTAGTACCTACATAATAATTCAATGTTTTCACTAACGTTCCCTAACCTTTACGGGCTACCTATAAGTTAGGTGATGTTTTCTGTCAACTTATTTATCACGATCCTGTACGGGACACCTAAAAGGATATTGGGACGGATGTTAGGACTTAGGATTGTATTTAGGAGCTACCTACGTTAAGAGACTCCTACTTAGGGGATGATTTAGGTATGTTTGGTGAAAACGGGCATAATAATAATGTCAGTTTTGGTTATCATGTATCGATTGAATGAATAATCATGGGATACCGTTACCGCGAGGTCTCAGTTCGGGGCGAACCACTAGTGTAATACAGGAGATAGAGACGGCTTGTTCTTCTGTATTACCTACTCCTGTAATACAGGAGATAGAGACGGCTTGTTGTTGACGGTTGTCTTTCTTTTTTATACCTCAACCCAACCTCTGTGACTGTAAATGACTGTACTTTGTACGTGCGGTCGAGTTGACCATCAAAAAAATTAATAAAATTTTATAGGGACAACTCGACCGTTCGGTCGAGTTTATTGCGGTACACTAACCCGATTTGGCTGAAATTTAGAATAGAGATAGGTCTTACCTAGACCATTAATTATCAGGAAAATAGGGCCCTACATTTTATCCCGGAAAAGAGTTCCCGCGGGAGTAAAAAAACCTTAATCCACGCGGATCAAACACGTAGCCCCTAAATACAATTCCTTACCCTATGTCATTTCAACCTTTAGGTGTTTCTAGGTAGCCCGTGAAAGTTAGGGAACGTTGGTGAAAAATGGCATAATGCACAATATTGTTCAAGTAGTTTTTTTAGTTAAAATAATTATAGACTAGCGCTTGACTGAAATCTCACCTGATGAAGTGTATGATAGTGAACTATCAACCAATTCTTTAGGAATCAAAGAAGATTGGCGAATTCCATAGAGTTTCTGACCCAGACAAACTGAACTGAACACTGAACGCCCACGTTCACGAATCAAACTTCCCATACCTACTTGTTCTAGTAAACAAAATTAATCAAAGTCTATCAAATAAAGTTGGGAGAAAAAAGATATTCACTAGTATTCCCATGTAATGGTTATTTATAATGTGTTAATAATTAAGTATATTTTTGATCCCCATCTTCTAAAAATATGGGGTTTACACAGAAAAATAGGTACTCTAAAAAATATTAATTAAAATTAAATGTTTCCTGAATTTGAATTTGTTGAGTTTGAACGGTTTTTAAAAATGCTGGCTCAAAATTCGCCAACCTCCTTTTAGAAGCTATTAAAATCTTACGGTAGTAAGGAATTATTTATGTTAAAAACTATATTGTTATTAATAAACGCCGGAAATAGTGTTTATATGTAATTATTTGTTTCAAATCATAATCTATAAACCGCGGTACCAGGATCCCATAAACGCTTGGATATGATATACCTATCAAAGGCGTATCGAGACGCGTTGTTTAGTTCTACAGTAATTAATCTCCAACGGAATATCATAATCGAAACTTTATGTCCCACCTTTGAAGTGAAATCTTGTTTGTTAGACGTGAATCTATGCTCTGTGAAGGAACTAGGATTATAGGCGAAGAGCTAGCGCTCCATATTTCAGTTTCCACGTTATTTTGAGATTTAATTTAACAGACGTCAAAAGAAGGTGAAAAAATTACTTTTGATGAGGTATATTATATTTTGTTACTTAAAATAACTATATGTATAATGTAGATAAAAAATGCGAGTGTCGTGGAACACTCGGTTGGAAATTGGAACGAAGTTCCTTTAAATCAATTATAAAAATTATGATTTAAAGTAGGTACCTACCTATTTTTAAACAATATTATGAAAATATTATCTTTTAATAATGAAAACATTACGCTTTAGAATCAACGCCATCTCTTGCCACATGTCAGAAAGTGGGTCGTGTCGGAAAATTCTTACACTTTTTTTCGCCTAGTCCTCATCCGCCAAGTCCGTAACGTGCGATAAGGAACTGCGTTCCAATATAATATTTTTAAAAATGTATTTCTGATTTTCAAAAAGGTAGTTGTAGTACTTTGGCTATCATTATTATAAGGTTGGCTATTCGGCTGGGTGACCAGTGCTTTAGATAACATTTTTATATTTAACTTTAATTTTTAATACTTAGATATTATTTAAGATTTTGTTTTACTTGAGATTTCGGTAACTTCTAGTCTTATTTCACTTTCTTGATTGAATACTTTTTGAGAAGGTAACTAGGTACTTATAATCAAAAAAATACATACCTATTTCAGTTTTTTTGCCAAAGGTTCCCTAACTTATTATAAGATAATATGTAGACCTACATATTATCTTATAATAAGTTGAGTAGAGTTGTTTCAATGGTTTACTATGTATATAGCCGCCAGCTCCTCGACTACAGTAACCTTTTATTACTTGAATGAATGAGTGAATGCAGACTTACTTGTGTGTAGGAAATTTACGAGCTTCATCTCTTTGAATCGTACCATCAGATCATCCTCTTTGCCAAGAGTAAACGTATAAATGCGAAAGTTTGTTGGTTTGTCCTTCAATCACGCCGCAATCAATTGAATAGAGCAACGGATCGACATGATTTTTCGCACGGATCACATAACGAATTAGGTAATACTGGTCTGTGATTTTTTGCATGGGTCTAGTTGTGGACCTGGAGAGTGACATAATAGGTATTTAGCTGCAAGAAAAGGTTAGATTTATTTTGCTATAATCCGCCAACAGAATAAATCTGTATGGTCAAACGTGCAGTAACAAGCTAAGCACCGCTCACCTTCCCAACCAAGCAAGAAAGCCAAGTCCCCAGCAAGCAATGCCACCACCACTCATATGCACCACCACACAAGACTTTTACACTACTCTCGAAGCACGTTCGCCCCGACACCGGAGCATCAGGAGATGTCGATTTTACAATGCTGTATTGTCTAGTGACGCTAGGTCTACTCTTGTCTAGTGTCACCTTATTCATCAAAATCGGCTCAGGTGTCTAGGCGCTACGGTGGAAGTAAAAAGCACACATACATACAAAGACTGCTTAAATAATAACCTCCTTTTGGCTGTCGGGTCGGGTAAAAAAGATTTCGTCCTGAGGTGCATCCCATCAACCTATCCGATTTCATTCGCCTTTTAACCTCCGAGATATAGAGGGCGCTCGGATCTTGTTTGACATAACTGAATGTTAAACAGATACCACTAATACTATTATCAGCTTACTCCACAACTAATCCTTATCCAAACTAAAGCACATCTATTTGCGACCTTAATTCTATACAAATAAAGTAGGGTTTGATAAGATTTCAAGCAAATGTAAGTTGGCCCAAGATCTGTCATCTAACAGACGATTACACAGATCGCAACGAACACTGTCTCATTAATTTCTCGTAAAAAATCAATTGATCCACCGACGTATCCTCTTAAGATCTTAATATGTAGGGTGGCCATAGTTCCCTTAATGTCACCGGACAAGATAAGGGATTAGGTATGAAGAAAATTGATTTAGAATAACACTACCAAGTTCCAACTCATTGGGGTGTAGCATGGTGCGGCATAGACAATATTGGTATAATTTATTAATTTATTACTCATTCCGTATTTTACGACTGATATTTTGGTATTGCAAATATTGAGTCTATAATTTAATATAAAAAAATATTTTAAAAAAACCGACTTCAAACTCCCGCGCCCCTATACAAAGTAGGTATATAATTTATTGTTGATATTTTAAAAACAGCTCTACCGATTTGAATAAAATGTATATGGGATCACCCAGGGGAGTATATACCCTAACAAACAAAAAAAAAGAATTTTCCAAATCGGTTCAGGCGTCTTCGAGTAATCGGTGGACATACATAAAAAAGATTCCGACGAATTTAAACCTCCTCCTTTTTTGAAGTTGGTTAAAAATTGTAAATCGTGGCAATGAGCAAGAGTGAAAAGGAATGGTTCGTCTAATTTCACCATTCTATGCCGCACTATGCTACATCGCATAGAGTTTAACTATTTGTAAAAATTTAAAATGATCCTAGATGGCATTACTAGGATCGCTATTTACATTTTAAAAAGGAATACAATAACTTGATGTGTTTATAGGTGAGCTTTGTTTTAATACTTTTATTATAGGGGATGTTCCCGATATTTGACCAGGGTAATCAAAACCATTTATCCAAATCATTCTTTTATTTTCAAAATAATATGACAATGTATGTGCTATGGACTAGGTAATTAATTGAGCCTTATACATAATTCCCGGGTTTTTTGAAAAATGACCAATATGAGAGAACTTTAAGATTGTTATTCTCCCTAACTAAAGTACAACGCCTACAATTCGGTTGTTTCGTTGTGGTAACTGTTTTAACCTAACCTAACCAACAATAAGTATTTCTGGGTGAAAAGATTTTCTTATTTTTCAATAGAAAAATTGCTGGAACGACAGTATTATTCCTCGGTGAAACGTTAAGTATGCATACAGTCGTTTTATACTAGCGATACTTGGCTAAGAGACTTTGTGTTACGAATACAATTAGACGCAATCACAATCTCTAAACTGAACCACCACAATGTGTGGTGAGTGGTGACTTGTATTGTGATTTGGCAGTTAATAAGTGTCATAAGTGTTTAAGCAATTAAATATCACTTGCTTCAACGGTGAAGGAAAACATCGTGAGGAAACCTGCACACCTGAGAGTTCTTCATAATGTTCTCGAAGGTGTGTGAAGTCCGCCAATTCGCATTGGGCCAGCGTGGTGGACTATGGCCTATAACACTTCTCTGAAAGGAGACCTGCGCTCAGTAGTGAGCCGTTGATGGGTTGCTAATGATGATGATGATGAAGTGTCATAATCGGGACATTTCCGATAAAATAGTGAAATATCGTGAGCATACAAATACGACAAGGCGGTAAGAGATTAAATACTTGTCAGGGAACGTGGCAAACTAGACGTGCCAACAATAGCGCGGCCTCTTTGATGGGCTCAGTGCTGCGGCTCGTTAGCTTAGCGTTACGGGCCGCGGCACACGAGCGACAGGCGGTCGCTAGTGTGGTGCACGGTCTAAGGCGACGTTTTCGCATAGGCGATTCCCCGCGCGACGCGCGGTGCGTCGTTCGCTCGCTTTCTCTCGCCCTCAGACCTTGGCCATATCGCGCGATGGCTCGCGCAACACGCCGAACCACGCACCGCGCGGCGAATCGCCTATGCGAAAACGTCGCCTTAAGGCCTCTGCCTCGAATCTTGCGGGCAACGGCGGTGGCGGCGCGGTTACCGCTTGTATGGAGTGCACCGCTCGTTGCCCGCCCCCGCGCCGCTGTTTTCGAGGGCCGGTCCATTTGATTTTACGCATTAGATCCTGCCGCTCCCGCGCCTCCGCCGCCATCGCCCCGCTGCCCGTAAGATTTGAGGCAGAGGCCTTAGGGTACGTTTATGCACACGCCTGGCGTTGCGCGACGCGTGGTGCGTCGTGTCGCGCGGTTATATCAAACATATGGCCAAGTATGAGAGCGTTCATGCAGAAGCGTTTGTGTTGAACGCGGCGGGCGCCGCACAACGCGCCTTGTGTGCATAAACGTACCCTTATGCTTAGGGCTCCTTCACATTAGATAATTATAAATCTACTAGCTGATGCCCACGACTTCATCCGCGTGGATTTAGTTTTTAGATTCCCTCGGGAAATCTTAGATTTTCCGGGATAAAAAGTAGCCTATGTCACTCTCCAGGTCCTCAACTAAACCCATGTAAAAAATCAAGTCAATCCGTTGTTCTGTTGCGGTGTGATTGAAAGACAAATCAACAAACAAACACATTTTCCCATTTATAATATTAGTAAGGATTAGAATAGAATAGAATAGAATAGAAATGTTTTTTATTCAAATAAACTTTTACAAGTAGGTACTTTTGAATCGTCAATGAGTCTACCACTGGTTCGGAATGCCGTTCCTGCCGAGAAGAACCAGCAAGAAACTCGGCAGTTGCTCTTTTCAAAATACTTTTACAATATACTTAATAGATATTATTCTATGTATGCAGAGTTTCCACAATGAGGAGAAGTTCCACAAAAGCATACGTAATTATTTCTAATTATAATTCAACACATGTCAAGACGGGCAGACAGAAAGTAGCCCCATTGCCGCTGGTGGCACCCGTTCTCGAGCATGACGCATGACCCAGCCATTGCTTCGCTCAACCATATTTTAGGGAACGTAACAACCCGCACCACACGACACCACCGCAGAAATGTTAAAGAGAGTGTGACATACCTACTTAGGCTACCCATCTTAGGGCATCGAATTGAAACTAATATTCAAATCAAATACTCATTTTAAAATATGACTTGTACACAATTGATTAGTAAGATAAGTAGTCTATTTGGGTTAAGACTATCTCGCAATCTAACATCGTTCCAAATTTAGGTTGCTAGATTGCCTAGCAACCTAAATCTCGAACTGTATATATGACTGTCGTGTAATTAACATATTTTAATTTGCAATAACAAATATTGATGTAAATAATTAAGATAAAAAACTATCCTATCTTTCAAGTTGGACCAAATTACAGATAGTTACGAAGTTTGATCAAAATCGGTTCAGTAGTTTCAGAGTTTATCCCGAACATACATCGTGACACTAGATTTTTATATATATCTATAAGATAAATAGATTGCGCATGGAATGATGGAACATGCGCTGTTGTCATTCAGCTTTCTGCAACCACCCAAGTTGGTGGGCTTCCTAATTAAGTCACTACTATCTTGTCAGCTTACCGAGCAGTGCATGTGTTGTTTCTGTTGTAAAACAGTGTGAAGTAATTTTGTAATCGTAACCTTTGACCTAATTTTGAGGAATATCAACAAGTCTTTTATTTGGGGTGATCACGCATAATTATGTAGGTAAGATCAAGGATAATAGGTGTTAGAAGCTCAGTATACATCTATACATTTTCATCATTTTATCCCGGAAATATAATGACAATTCTTTCGTAAAAAAATAATTTTGTATCATGTAATATATTTAGGTATCTATTTGTATATAATTATGTATATTATATGTATATTATTATAATATTTAAAATATGTATATGTATTAAATATTTATATAATATACTCTTTTTACCCTACTCTTTTGCACACCTACAAGTGTTGTCTCACATCTCAAGGTTGACTGGTAGAAAATGCTTTAGCATTAAGTCCGCCTTTTGTACTTTTTTGTGCAATAAAGTGTTTAAAAAAAAAAAGTTGAGCGTCGTGGCGAATTCGGTTGGAACGAAGTTCCTTCTAATAATAAATTAATAATAAAATTAAAATAAAACAATAATCTGAAGTCAGGATTCGAACCCCCAAATCGATAGATAGTTTCACTCCTTCGTTGAACCAATACGCCACCAAAGTTATGATGCAACGTGTGCAACAAGTGTCGTGACGGAAAATTCACTTTTTTCGGCTAGCCTCCATCCGCCAAACCGTCCGAAAAGGAAATTCGTTCCAAAAATAAAACTTTAACGGTCGAAATATAATGATAATGAAGTTTGTGTCACACAGGCTAAATCTTCGAAGGTAGAGAGTTAGACACTGGAGATCACTCTCGTGGTGACCTTCCCAGCCGCTCGGCGTCCTCCAGGGTGTCAGGCAGCTTGGTGCCCAGGGTCTCCGGGGTCAGCGCGACCAGCAGCCCGACCAGCAGCGCGCACGACCCGAACAGAAGCGAGGGGAAGTGCTCCCAAACTGTCAGTGCCTGGAAATGATGAGATACTGTTTCATCATCATCATTCATCATTATAGCAACCCATCAACGGCTCACTACTAAGCGCAGGTCTCCTCTCAGGAGAAGAGTTATAGGCCATAGTCCACCACGCTGGCCCAATGCCAATTGGCGGTCTTCACGCACCTTCAAGAACATTATGAAGAACTCTCAGGTATGCAGGTTTCCTCACGATGTTTTCCTTCACCGCTGAAGCAAGTGATATTAAATTGCTTCAACGCACTTGACTCCGAAAAGTCAGAGGTGCGTGGATCCGGGATCGAACCTGCGACCCCCCGAATAGGAGACCACAGTCCTAACCACTAGGCTATCACTGCTTACTGTTGGAGATAATACTGTTTACCCGACGTTTAGCAGTCTATGTCTTGGAACAGTATGTCTTGGCCAGTTTTGGAACAGACTACAAAGGAGCATGTTTATTATTTTTTGCGGAGTGAAAATTCTCTGTACCATTAGGTACTATTATGTATTCTATGGTAAAGGTAAGAAGTACGTGGGGTAAGGTGGGGTACAGCTCGGCCGTGTACACGTACATGGACGTCGTCACGGTGCTGTGGCGTACTTACCAGCGCAGGCGTGAGTGGCGCAGCGATGGAGCCGAGGCGGCCCAGCGTCGCGGTGAAGGCGAACAGGCTGTGGCGGTACTTGGTGGGGTACAGCTCGGCCGTGTACACATACATGGACGTCGTCACGGTGCTGTGGCGTACTTACCAGCGCAGGCGTGAGAGGCGCAGCGATGGAGCCGAGGCGGCCCAGCGTCGCGGTGAAGGCGAACAGGCTGTGGCGGTACTTGGTGGGGTACAGCTCGGCCGTGTACACATACATGGACGTCGTCACGGTGCTGTGGCGTACTTACCAGCGCAGGCGTGAGAGGCGCAGCGATGGAGCCGAGGCGGCCCAGCGTCGCGGTGAAGGCGAACAGGCTGTGGCGGTACTTGGTGGGGTACAGCTCGGCCGTGTACACGTACATGGACGTCGTCACGGTGCTGTGGCGTACTTACCAGCGCAGGCGTGAGTGGCGCAGCGATGGAGCCGAGGCGGCCCAGCGTCGCGGTGAAGGCGTGTTCGCCTGTGGCGTTCAGGCTAAGGCGGTACTTGGTGGGGTACAGCTCGGCCGTGTACACGTACATGGACGTCGTCACGGTGCTGTGGCGTACTTACAAGCGCAGGCGTGAGAGGCGCAGCGATGGAGCCGAGGCGGCCCAGCGTCGCGGTGAAGGCGAACAGGCTGTGGCGGTACTTGGTGGGGTACAGCTCGGCCGTGTACACGTACATGGACGTCGTCACGGTGCTGTGGCGTACTTACCAGCGCAGGCGTGAGAGGCGCAGCGATGGAGCCGAGGCGGCCCAGCGTCGCGGTGAAGGCGAACAGGCTGTGGCGGTACTTGGTGGGGTACAACTCGGCCGTGTACACGTACATTGACGTCATCACGGCCGCTATGGCGTACTTGCCGAAGAGGTAGACTGTGAGCGACCATCCGTCGTAACCTGCAACGGCATACCGACATCAGACTTCAGTCCCGTAAGTTAGAATCTGGGTACCAATTGTCTAAAAAGCAATGTGTCTGAGTGCAGTAAACTTTTTAAGTTTGAACATGTTATATTACCCCATATGATTTCATCAAAATATTTAAAGCTTTACAAAATAAAAAACGGGAGATCTATGGGGAATATCAGTTAAAATAATCCACAATATAATTGATATTATTGCGCCATATCTTGCCTTAATTTTTAATAAATCAGTTGATTCTGGATCTTTTCCAGACTTTATGAAATGTAAACTAATACCTCTTTTTAAATCGGGAAGCAAAAGTGACCCGAATAACTACAGACCAATTTCAATTTTGCCAACCCTCAGCAAGATATTCGAAAAAATAATGCTCAACCAACTGCTTCTACTTTTTAATTTAAATGGACTTTTTCACCCTGAGCAGTATAGTTTTACTAAGGGTCGATCACAACCGATGCAGCCGCAAGGCTGTTACAACACATATTCGATGCTTGGAAGAACTCACAGAATGCCAGTGGTATTTTCTGTGATTTATCAAAGGCATTCGATTGCGTTGATCACGAGACTCTTTTGCTTAAACTGAGCCACTATGGTATTAAAGGTTTTGCACTTAGTCTCATTGCGTCTTATCTCAGTGATCGTGTTCAAAGAGTATGTGTAAATGACGTAAAATCATCCGGATCAGCCTCAATAATGGGTGTACCCTAGGGTTCTATTCTAGGTCCATTCATGTTTTTGATTTACATAAATGATTTACCACATTTTGTCCAAAATACTTGCGATATTGTACCTACTATTTGCTGATACGTCTTTGATTTTTAAAGTTGATAGGACGAAAGACAATTTTGACGATGTAAATAATGCATTATCTCAAGTTTCTGAATGGTTTACGGCAAATAATTTACTTTTAATGCTAAAAAAACAAGTGTGTTGAGTTTTTATTGCTCACACTGACAACTCTGTGTCAGTAAAAATTTAAAGATAAGTAATGAACCTTCTTGTGCGAATATCCATTAAAGTGTTGGTCATCGCAGGGCTAGACTGATCGCACCGGTGTCGCTGCTGCCCGACACCGGCCTGTGCCATTTGCTCAGTCTAGCCTCAGTTACACAGTTTTTGAAAAAAATCGGGGTAGGTACCTACCTATATAAGATAAAAGCACCAGGGTACCAATTGTCTAAAAATTATTCCATTGATCGTATATTGATTATATTGATTTAAAGTCACAAATTCAGTACAACCGATTTTAATATGGAGCGTTATGGAGCGTATCGTACATACTTAAACCTAAAAGAATGTATACACGAAATTGAGCTCTAATTCGATGCTGTTATGGTTTATTTTACTTTGACGCTAATGTCATTGAATACGAATACGATCAATGGAATAACTTTTAGACATTCAAAGGCAAAGCCGCCCTGCCGAGTGCTTTAGCGTTCCGGTACGATTGAAGATGTCACATAAAACTGCAGAAAGTACTCTTTCCGTATCAGCCCGTTTCCTTCTTAGATTGTAATATCACTTTATCAGTTATCACCAGTTTAGATTAAAGTCGAGGTTAAACTTGAACAAGAATAAATAAGTAGCTACATAAACACTGAGTGTATATACATATACATAATTCAAAATTCAAAATTATTTATTTCACGTAGGCCAACCTGTGGCTCTTATGACAAGTCATGACTCTACCACCGGTTCGGAAAGCGGATTCTGCTGAGAAGAGCCGGCAAGAAACTCAACAGTTGCTCTTTTCAAAATAATCATTTTACAGCTATTACATTGTAATAAGTTTTTATACTATCTTGTGGGCAGCCGGATGCCAAGCCGATTTAATTCATGCAACTTAGTTGAATGAAATATAATATTTCCACAATGAGGGGAAATTCCAAAAAAAAAAAAAAAAAAAACAGAAAGTACTACAATTCAATTCATGTTAAGACGGGCAGACAGATTGGGGCTACCCGTTCACGAGCATGACGCATGATCGTGTGATAACGCCATTTTATCGTGTTTATTCCTACTTGCTATCAAACAAATTGCTTTAGCATTAAGTCCGCCTTTTGTACTTTTTTTTGTGCAATAAAGTGTTTAAAAAAAATATCTCTTACGTACCACTCGGAATTAAAGCGAAGGCAAACTGGCACGCAGCACACAACCAGTATCCACCCATCAATACCGGCTTCCTGCCGACCCGATCCAGCAGCAAGATGGCCGTCCAATAGCCAGGGATTTCGACCAGCGCCGAATAAATATAGTTCAGATATTTATTTCCCGAAAGATTCACAGCGTTGATCGACAATCCATAGTACACGAGCGAACTCGCGATCCACCATGCGGGAGTCACCATACACCGAACTAGCATTCGGCGGGATTTTAAGACTTGAATCGGCAGCCAAGGCTCTTTAGGCGTTGTTTTTAGCTTCCTAGCTTCGGCGGTGGCACGGAGGGCTTGTAAGGATTTCTCTGAGAGAGGTCGTTTGTTCATTTTGGCAACTCTTTTGAGGATCACTTCAGATTCCTCGTAGCGGCCTTTGCTCATCAGCCATCGGACGGATTCGGACATGAGCCAGAAGTAAGTGACCATGAGGAGTTGTGGAGCGAACAGAAGTTGTGTCAGAGGGCGCCACGCGGGCACCCCCCAAGCAACCACCCCAAGCAGCGTTTGCCCCACCGCGTGCATTGTTGACAAGGTTGGCCCTGCGATCACTCGACGTTTGGGACCAACAATTTCAGTAACTGAAACAATAAATTCCTTCTTATATCTTCTTCATCAACCGATTCTTGATGCATCTACTAGTCATATGAGTCTCTGCCCAGAGACTCATCCGACTAGTAGATGCTTTCGTGTCTAGGTCGTTGTATTTGATTGAGGGATTGCGATAGCAATCGCTCCCTAATCGAATAAATATTGCCTGTACGCTTAGATTAGTGTAATTGATTAATTAATACTTTGTTGTTTTTGATAACTACCCTCACGTTCAGATAGTGTTTGTCTGTCGTGTTTGTGGTTAGATTGATTAGATGTGTGGAAAGGGGCCGTTATAGGGGTGGTGGAGACGGCATTAGGTAGGGTTTTAGCGTTTTAAGATATGTATTCTCTTAAGGCGTGATTAGTTTATGAGTAATAAGTTCCGCTTCTGAGTCTATGGCTAACAACATAAGACTTCCACTGTTGAGCTATGTCGGTGACTTTGGTTCTCCTAAGGATCTCCTCATTCTGATTTGATCTCGCAGCGATACTCCGAGCATGGCTGTCTTCATCGCCCGCTGAGTGACCCCACACGAGTAAATATTCCGAACAGAGAGGAAGCTTCCTAACAAGGTCGAAGAAGTATACCTATTCTGCTAGGGTTGTCACCTGATGCATGTCAACAATTTAAGGAAAAAATAAAAATATTTTAAAGTTTGTATAATTATGTATAATTTCAGTTATATTCTGAACTTGAACAACAAATACTTAAATTAACAAAAATATAAAGAAACGATTTTTTTTTAATGAACATCAGTATTTTTGCCATAACTTCACAATTAATGTTGTTCCACAAATAATGGCCCAGGGAAGCCTTAATATGGATTTTGAACAAAATCTGTCGAATAACAAAGAATTTCAATATGGCGGTGACTTTTAAAATTTTGGCATCCATTTCCTCTTTCTTGACCCCAGGGAAGCCCAAATATGGATTTTGAACGAAATCGGTCGAATAACAAAGAATTTCAATATGGCGGTGACTTTTTAAAATTTTGGCATCCATTTCCTCTTTCTTGACCCCAGGGAAGCCTAAATATCGATTTTGAATGAAATCGGTCGAATAACAATGAATTTCAATATGGCGGTGACTTTTTGAAATCTCGAAAGTAGGTACGTAAATTACACCAGTGAAAAAATCATACAAATTCAATATCAAAGGTTCATTGGTTTCCGAGAAAATCGTTAACAAACACACACACACACAAACCTATATGCGGGTCAAACCCTTTTGAAGTCGGTTAAAAATGTTGGTGGTGGTAGTGGGGATTAATGGTAGTGATGGTGGTGAAGCCAGGGGTAAATAGGAAACCCCTGCCCCTTATTTACCCTATTTATGAGTATGAACCCTGGGGACGCAACTAAGTTCCTCCAACCTCTATACAAAGTTTCTTCAAAATTGGTTGAAAAACTGGGCCGTTAAAGCGTAACAGATAGACTGACACATTTTCGCATTTATAATATAGTGGGTGGACCAAGTCACACATTTTTAGCCTTATAAGGTAGGTACTTCGGGTATCCTATTATCTGAGCACTGTCTTCAAGTAGATGAGACGACATCATCGCTCGGCTTCATACCTGTCTAACACGTCATTCTCACTTGACTATCAATGTTATTATTATTACCTAGTTTTATTGTACAGGTACGATAGGTACGTATAAAAAAGTACTTACTTCTCTTTATCTCTCGGATATAAAAAAAGGAAATGTCCTTATTGTCTTTGGCTTGTTTTAAGCAAACTGTGCAAGAGTTTGGCATTTTTACACTATTACATTAATTACACAATTAAAACACAAAATTAAGTACACAAATAAATCTAAACTCACAACAAAGAAACACTCACTCTACGTCTATTTATTTCCACTAAACGCACGACCGTCAGCCCTTACGTCCAGACCCTGAGTTACCCTGAGCGGCGCGCCGCGGCGTGTCGGTGAATGTGTCGGTGAGAGCTCACGCACACAGCGTTGCGCTATGTATGGGTGAGCCCGCCGCGAGCCGTTTGTATGTAGCTTCCGCTCTGTTACTTTAATACCTACTCTGTGGTGACCCTGAGCTAAAGGGTCAATCTTACTATATTAGATAATTTCCAAGGCATGGTAATATTGAACTGATGCTGCAGCATCAAGAAGTGTACGGGATACCCAACTCCTCAGCAACTTACAGCAGACATAGTGTATTTGGGCTCATTAGAATGGTCTCAATAAGTAGGTGTTAGATAGATGCTGACCAAGGATCGAGGATCTGATGATGGAGCAGAAAACTGGGTAATAGGATGTCAGGTAAATCTTACATAGTTCAGCCATAGATTCACATGAGTCGGGTGTTTTTAACCAACTTCAAAAAAGGAAGAGGTTCTCAATTCTTCGGGATATTTTTTTATGTATGTTCACCGATTACTCGAAGACGCCTGAACCGATTAGAAAAATTCTTTTTTGTTTGAATGGTTGAGCGGTTTATAAAAAATCAAGAATAAATTACCTACTTATGTATTTCTTAGGTACGCTTGCAGAAACGCCGTGTTATCCTTTTAACCCAGAGTTAGCAGCTAACTCTGGGTTAAAAGGACAGATTTCACAGATTTCGTATAAAGCTTCTGTCAAAATTACAAATTTATTCCTGGGTTAACTAACCCGTTGTCTCTGCATTCTGCATGCATGCCTTAATGGCGTGGGCGTTTGAAGCCGGTTTTTTAAAAATATTTTAAGATATTGCATAGCTTTTATCGCGGGCTTTGAACTAGGACAAACAGTTTGAGCGAGGCGACCGAATCAAGAAATTCCGTAACGAAAATAAACCTAACACCGTCGTTCAGTAAGCGTTCAACATTTTAGAGGTTCACAAGTAACTCTGTTTGGCGCAGTGGGCGAGCGGCCGCTTTCTTTACCGTATGGTGTATGATGTCGCAGGTTCGAATCTCACTCGCGAAGTAGTGACAGTGCGCTTATCTTGTTTGTTAGTTTTTTAATTATTTTTTGCATAATTTTTATTATGCAAAAAAAATTGCATAAATATTACAATTGCATAAGTTGATAAAAAATGCTATGCAATAGCTTTACCGCGGCAGTCCCAGAGTGCCATTTAATTTTTTTTTATTAAATTATTTAATTTACACTTGTTCAAGATAACAAACTTACCTAAAATATAGCACGAGTTGTAGGCTCCAGAACCGATGACGGCCTCCAGGACCTCAGTGATCAGGAACCAGTCGTAGGAGTGGACGAAGGCCCGCGCCAGCCCCAGCCAGGCGGTGTTCACGCTGTTGAGCACGAGGGCCATGCGCCGCCCCCAGCGGTCCGAGATGTACCCGGTGATCGGTTGCGCAAATATCGTTCCAATCATTCGGATCGAACCTATCTGAGATCGCTTCCATTCCTTGCATGCCAAGCCGAACTGAAAACCCGGAGAAAAAGAGGGTAAATTAAACTAATATCAGAGATTACAGTTAAAGAAGTTAAGGGCAATTAGAACAAAGGCGGTGTTCACGCTGTTGAGCACGAGGGCCATGCGCCGCCCCCAGCGGTCCGAGATGTACCCGGTGATCGGTTGCGCAAATATCGTTCCAATCATTCGGATCGAACCTATCTGAGATCGCTTCCATTCCTTGCATGCCAAGCCGAACTGAAAACCCGGAGAAAAAGAAGGTAAATCATACTATCAGAGATTACAATAAAAGAAGTTAACGGCAATTAGAACAAAGCTCGCGTAAGTATCAGAGAGTATTACTTAAAGAAGTTAAGGGCAATTAGAACAAAACTCGCGTAAGTCGCGTGATAAATTGCGCCGATATCGTTCCAATCATTCGGATCGAACCTATCTGAGATCGCTTCCATTCCTTGCATGCCAAGCCGAACTGAAAACCCGGAGAAAAAGAGGGTAAATTAAACTAATATCAGAGATTACAGTTAAAGAAGTTAAGGGCAATTAGAACAAAGGCGGTGTTCACGCTGTTGAGCACGAGGGCCATGCGCCGCCCCCAGCGGTCCGAGATGTACCCGGTGATCGGTTGCGCAAATATCGTTCCAATCATTCGGATCGAACCTATCTGAGATCGCTTCCATTCCTTGCATGCCAAGCCGAACTGAAAACCCGGAGAAAAAGAGGGTAAATCATACTATCAGAGATTACAATAAAAGAAGTTAACGGCAATTAGAACAAAGCTCGCGTAAGTATCAGAGAGTATTACTTAAAGAAGTTAAGGGCAATTAGAACAAAACTCGCGTAAGTCGCGTGATAAATTGCGCCGATATCGTTCCAATCATTCGGATCGAACCTATCTGAGATCGCTTCCATTCCTTGCATGCCAAGCCGAACTGAAAACCCGGAGAAAAAGAGGGTAAATTAAACTAATATCAGAGATTACAGTTAAAGAAGTTAAGGGCAATTAGAACAAAGGCGGTGTTCACGCTGTTGAGCACGAGGGCCATGCGCCGCTCCCAGCGGTCCGAGATGTACCCGGTGATCGGTTGGGCATATATCGTTCCAATCATTCGGAT
This sequence comes from Oeneis ivallda, assembly GCA_029955525.1. Classification (NCBI taxonomy): domain Eukaryota; kingdom Metazoa; phylum Arthropoda; class Insecta; order Lepidoptera; family Nymphalidae; genus Oeneis; species Oeneis ivallda. The sequence goes on from JARPMR010000025.1 coordinate 15,992,015, forward strand.
CGAACCTATCTGAGATCGCTTCCATTTCTTGCATGCCAAGCCGAACTGAAAACCCGGAGAAAAAGAGGGTAAATCATACTAATATCAGAGATTATAGTTAAAGAAGTTAAGGGCAATTAGAACAAAACTCGCGTAAGTCGCGTGATAAATTGCGCTGATATCGTTCCATTTTCCAATCATTCGGATCGAACCTATCTGAGATCGCTTCCATTCCTTGAATGCCAAACCAAACTGAAAACCCGGAGAAAAAGAGGGTAAATCATACTAATATCAGAGATTATAGTTACAGAAGTTAAGGGCAATTAGAACAAAACTCGCGTAAGTCGCGTGATAAATTGCGCCGATATCGTTCTAATCATTCGGATCGAACCTAGCTATCTGAGATCGCTTCCATTCCTTGCATGCCAATCCGAACTGAAAACCCGGAAAATGAAACGGTAAATCATACTCAAATCAGAGATTATGGTTAAAAGAATCTATAGGCATGATGGCACTAGCCCAAAATCAATGAAATTATAAATTTATCTAATGAAATAGGATTCATGGACTATAAAAAACGTATTTATTTTCTATTTTGAGCGAGATGGATATATTTTGATAAAATAAAACTATAAAATACAGCAATCCGCCATATTGGATTGAACACCAATCGGTGCGATACGTCATATCTATCTTCAAACTTTGACAAACTACCATGACAAAATTAGAGATGGAATCACGAACGACGCCAAGACCGTTTTTGTGTGAATTATAAATCTTAAAATTGAAATGGCAATTTATGTACAAAACCTTTGTAAGTGTATTTTTTTTGCTTAAATAAGATATTTTTATTAGTAGATAGGTAGGTATATACTTCCGAACACCATCCAACAGTTTATCAAAATCGGTCATCATGCGTATTAATTATATAAAATTAATATAAATATAATAATATAAATATGGTGAGCGCTGTTGTATTATAACTGGGAGGTCTCGGGTTCGATTCCCGGCGGGGTCAATTCGGGAATTTATAATTTCTCAATTGTCTCTGGTCTGGTCTGGTAGGAGGCTTTGGCCGTGGCTAGTTACCACCCTACTGTCAAAGACGTGCCACCAAGCGATTTAGCGTTCCGGCACGATGGCGTGTAGAAACCAATTAGGGGTAGGTATGGGTTGAATGTTCACTGCCATACCCCTTCCAAGTTAACCCGCTACCATCTTAGACTGCATCGTCACTTACCATCAGGTGAGATCGCAGTCAAGGACTAGCTTGTCATCGAATAAAAAAAATTTATAACCAGAACAGGCTTACATCATACGCAATGCTCAGCGTGTTCTGATACACGTATTCCTCGCAGGGCTCCGTCTGTGTATCGTCGAACCATTCCTTAGGACACACCCCTGTGACGTCACTCGCCAGGGATATGTTCTGCATCTGATACCGCTCGCAGTTGTCAAAGCTACTCAAGCTTGTTCCCGGAATGGCGTTCAGAATCCATCCTGGAGCATACTCGGGACTATCGTTGTCGCACTGGGGTATTAGGCATCTGAGAAAGAATTGGCATGTTGAGTGATCTCTAATCTATGATAACACTGGATTCGCTGTCCGTATACAAATGACACTTAAGGATGATTATACGGGTCTGCCCGCGAAATTCAAATTTACTTTGGTTTTTCGCAATTTGTAAACTAATACGACAAACTGGGCTAATGGCATTCTAATTGCGCCAGTAGAATTATCATCTTCACAGGTTTACATAAAAATCTTTACTTTAAAGTGACCAGTTTAAGAAATTAATCAAAATAATGACTAATTTGTGAGTAACTCACGTCCAACTCGGTATTTTGATTAATTTCTTAAACTGGTCAATTTCAAGTAAAGATTTTTATGTAAACCTGTGAAGATGATACTTCTACTCGCGCAATTAGAATGCCATAAGCCTACTTTGTCGTATTATTTTACAAAATCGGAAAAACCAAATTAAATTTGAATTTCGCGGGCAGACCCGTGTATTCCACCTTAACTACGGTAGTAAATAATATAATAAGTATATGAAATGACAGCATAATTATGGATCAATTTGAAGCGTCACATTTGATTGTACCTACACGAGTGAATGTACCTATATGTCAAATGTCAAAGAAAGTTCTGGAACTAATAATATTGCAAATGGCGCACCGACCTCTACAATTAATCTGTGATTTCATAAGAAAACATAGATTAACTAAGTAAAGAAGTCGGCTATGAATCTAATCCAATCCGATCAAGTCCAAAAAAAAAATGACAGAAACCTCTCAATGTTAATCATAGATTAATTATTATTAAGTTCAGTGGATGTACCCAGCAACTCTCAGAAATATCCAGCTGTGTTGTGGAATCATGTGGATGGAACATTTGTAAATAGTCGCATAGGTACATACTATTACTTATACATCATAGACTGCTAATCCCTATCCCTTACTTTTGGCTTCCCTGGGACCCCCACGACCGTCTATTCTTCGAACTATGTGCCCCGCCCATTTCCACATCAGTTTCGCGACTCGCTGAGCCATGTCGGTTTGGTTCTCCTACGGATCTCCTCATGTCTATAATTTGATCTCGCAGAGATACTCCGAGCATAGTTCTCCCCTAAGCTAAAAATAATAATAATAACACTTTATTCGTTCTTGAAGGTGTGTGAAGTCCGCCAATTCGCATTGGGCCAGCGTGGTGGACTATGGCCTATAACCCTTCTCTGAGAGGAGACCTGCGCCCAGTAGTGAGCCGTTGATGGGTTGCATAATGATGAATGATGATGATGATTCATCAGAATGTTGGTACAACAGCTGTTAGAGTAATAATAATTGTTTGTTTCCGTATACATCCTGCCATTTATAATATGGCGTATGAATATTGAGAAAGTAATATAATTAGAATAAGCTATAATGTTAATGTTAGTCACACATATATTATGTCATTTGAAACAAGTCAAGAATACAATATCCTTAATATTATCTACAATAAATAATTAAAGAATTATTATTTTAAAGATCATAAAACAAAAAAAAAATTGAAAAGAATTATTATTGAATTGACAAATTAGTTGAGATTATTATCATTAAGGTACCTATTCCCCAACACTATAATAGCATTTATTCAACAGCAAGTCGTGGATTCTCCTTTTGAAATTACTAATATTATTGCTTTTTAAGGATAATTACCTGGTAGGTATCCTCGCAGTGGTGAAAATGTATTCACCAGAATTAACCGCGGCGAACACAGCAGGTAGACATGCCAAGAGGATGGCCACGACCTGATACTTGCCCAGCTGGCCCAGCTCCTCCGTTAGCACGTCGTCCAAATCAAACGGTTTCTTCTCACAATCGGCTTCACTTTTCTTATCTTCACTTAGAGACATTTCTTATACTATGGGCAAGTGATGTACCTATGGACGCTTGCACCTGTGGACACAACCGATTGCATCGAAACTAGCAACCCTAAAATTCTAATTTGAACGCGACTGTAAAGCTTTGTCTATGGTCGACAATTCGCGTTCAAACGAATTGTGTCCACAGGTACAAGCGTCCATAGGTACAACACTTGCCCCTACGTATCTTATTCTCTGCACACAACTTTTTGAGACACCAGTTTTTATGCACACGTAAAAATATACGCACCTAGGTAAACACAGAAAAATAATTAGGTATAGGTATAGTATATATACGAATATTTTGCACTTTAATATTGTAAGCGAAATAAAATAATCAGCTCTTCGAACTATGTGCCCCGCCCATTTCCACTTCAGTTTTGCGACTCGCTGAGCTATGTCGGTGACTTTGGTTCTCCTACGGATCCTCTCATTTCTAATTCGATCCCGCAGGGATCTGATGCTCGTTGAAGCTGATGGTCGTTGTGGTCCCAAGGTGCTGGAGTGGCAACCCCGCACCGAAAAACGCAGTGTTGGCAGTCCCCCACTAGGTGGGCCGACGAAATCAAACGAGTCACAAGGAGCCGCTGGATTCAGGCGGCGCAAGACCGAGGCCTGTGGAAGCCCCTGCAAGAGACCTCTGTCCAGCAGTGGACGTCTATCGGTTGACAAAGAAGAAGAAGAATAAAATAATATTATACTTAAAGTTTTTCTTTATTACGAGATAGGATTGTGCTCGACGACAATCAATGACAGAAAGCACTGATGAGGTAGGTTGGAGCGCGCTTGCCCAGAAAATGCCCATTCACCCTCACCATGAAGATACTCAAATTATACTTGGCAAAAAACACAGACGCCGGAAGTGCGTTCCACACCGTAGTGGTTCGATTCAGAAACGTGGAACTAAAGTATTTCAACCAAGTTATATCTTTAATTCACTATCTGGTTAGCTATTAGATAATAATACACATTATCCTAAACCTTTATAGACGTCTCATTTTTATCTTAATACAATATGCACTCAAGATTTTATCTCGTATATTATAAGGGTGACTCCACACATGACTATTCGTATTTTGCGAATATAGTACAATATTCTGAGAATAAAGGTCGTATTTCTGTATGTATTTGTTATATTATTTTGCAAATGTGTGTTGACTAGGTATATTTGACGAAATATATGCATTATTTGCCTATGTGGCTAATATAGCAAATAGCAAAGACGCCTTACCGTACATCTGTCGGTTTTTTAAGGCACAACAAAGGAGTAGGTCACAAATAGACAAAATAATACCAACTAAGTATATAGAATAGAATAGAATAGAATAGAATAGAAATATTTTTTATTCAAATAAACTTTTACAAGTGCTTTTGAATAGTCAATGAATCTACCACTGGTTCGGAATGCCTTTCCTGCCGAGAAGAACCAGCAAGAAACTCGGCGGTTGCTCTTTTCAAAACAGATTTACAATACAGTAAATACTATGCTATATATGCAGTGTTTCCACAATGAGGAAAGTTCCAAAAATGCATACAGACTAACTTCTATCTTAGGATGGGTAGACATAAAGTAGCCCCATTCCCGCCGGTGGCACCCGTTCACGAGCATGACGCATGACCCAGCCATTGCTTCGCTCAACCATATTTGATATATATAATAGTACTACGCTATAGCGGCCAGCGGCCACACATTCAGATATCAAATGCGTATGGACGAGTTTTATAGTGAATTTTTTACGCCAACCTATTGCATACCTATTGAACATACAACATATTACTTTCTTTCTACTTGCAAACATGATTGTTGTTAACCGACTTCAAAAAAAGGAGGAGGTTATCAATTCGTTGGAATCTTTTTTTATGTATGTTCACCGATTACTTGAAGACGCCTGAACCGATTTGGAAAATTATTTTTTGTTTGAAGGGGTTATGCTTCCCAGGTGGTCCCATACAAATTTCATCAAAATCGATCAAGCGGTTTTAAAAATATCAACAATAAATTATATATTTTGTATAGTGGCGCGGGAGTTTGAAGTCGGTTTTTTAAAAAGATTTTTTTATTAATTATTTTATTATTGGACTCCATCATGTGGCGGTCATGTCGATTATTTGCTTGGACGTCAAATATTTTGTCAAAATATACAGCAAGCAACTGTACAAAATACAAATAGCCATGTGTGGAGCCACCTTAAGAAGATATTTTTATCCTTCTAGATATTTGTTTAATTTTAAAACTTCACACAATGTCGACAAGGTCATTTTTAACCGACTTCAAAAAAGGAGGAGGTTCTAAATTCGTCGGAATCTTTTTTATTTTTAACCGACTTCCAAAAAGGAGGAGGTTCTCAATTCGGCCGGTATCTTTTTTTTTTTTTCTATGTATGTCCACCGATTTCTCCGGGATTACTGGACCGATTCGGGTGATTTTTTTAAACCCCCCTTTAGTCTTGCCAAAATTCGCTTAGTGAAGGAGTGAAGGTAAAAAAATAGTGGGAGAGGGGAAAAGGAGTAGAGGAAGCTTAGAAACCCCTCCAAATTAATTTTTCATTTCAAACCAATAGAACCTAAGTGGCAACGGAATATTTTATGTTCTAACCTAACCTAACCTAACTTTAGTTTATGCACAGTCTGGTGGTTCACCCAACGTGTAACAGTGTAACTAATTTAAAAAAAATTGACAAATTAAAAACAAGCTTATCATCCAATTCATTCTTAATTAAAAAAATTTACATGTGGAATTTAAAAAATAAAAATGAAAATAGAAAAAATAAAATTAAAAAAAAATAAAAATGAAAATAGAAAATTCAGTCTGTCGAGCTGGGATTCGAACCATCGACTGTTAACTATTAGTCGACTGCAGAAGCCACTAGGCTACGGAGACCTGATATTGTACCGCGAAAATAACGAACACAATGCCTTCAAAAGAAATTGAATAACTGTACGAATAAATACAATTTATTCGTCCAGTACCCGTACAACTAGTCACTCCGTATTTTTAGGGTTCCGTAGTAAACAAGGAACCCTTATAGTTTCGCCATGTCCGTCCGTCTGTCCGTCCGTCCGCGGTTTAGCTCAGAGACAATTGGTACTAGAAATCTGTAATTTGACAAGGGCATAAATATCAATCACGCCGACAAAGTGGTGAAATAAAATTTTGAAAAAAATTTTTGTTACCTCCCCTACTTGTAAAGTGGGGATGAATTTTTTTTTTCTTGACTATCCCATAGTGTGGGGTGTCGTTGAATAGGTCTTTCAAAAATATTGTGGGTGTGGGAACACCACTTTTCAATTCAGGGATCCGTTTGTGAAATATTATATTTTAAAGTGCTAAATTTTATTAGAGTCAAGTGTCCCCCCCCCCCCTCTGCCAGCTAAATGGTTGTATATAGGATATATCCTTTTTTTTCTAAGTCAGGTATTACACATAGTGTAAGTTGCATATTTTGTAGTATATTATAGTATTTAAACCATGGAACTCAAAATGTATTCAATATTCGTAAATAAAACAAAATCACTATCCGGCAAGAGGCCGGACGGGTTGACTATAGTACCGTGGACGATGGGTCGCGCACTGGTGTGGGACGTGACTTGCGTTGATACGTTGGCTGCGTCCCACCTACCGGGCTCGTGCCAAAAGGCGGGTGCAGCTGCCGAATCCGCTCAGTTGCTTAAGCGCCGCAAATACTCTGCCATTTCTAAGGATTATATTTTTGCGGCGCTTGCTTTTGAGACTCTGGGTCCATGGTCATCGGACACGAAAAATTTTGTTAATGTCGTGTCCCAAAAATTGATCCACGCCTCTGGTGACCAAAGAGCTGGCGCTTATTTAGCCCAAAGGCTTAGCCTCGCTATTCAGAGAGGTAATAGCGCCAGTGTTTTGGGCACCATGCCCATTAGCGATCACTTGGACGGCGTGTATTTTTTGTAAATATAATTAGTAGTAATTTTTTCGCTTTTATATAATATGTAGATCCACTTATTTCTGATTAGTTTTAATGTCTATCCTAGGTAAGCAATAATATTTGAGACTTTCAACTACGGAACCCTACACTGCGCGTGGCCCGAGTGCCCGCCACACCCTTGGCCGGTTTGTTTATGTATGTTCACCAATTACTGGAAGACTCCTGAACCGATTTGAAAAATTCTTTTTTTGTTTCAAAGGGTATATAAGGGTACATAAAGGTATTATAAGGGTAGGGACAAGGCAAGTAATAATAGAGATGTAGACATACCACATTTATATCGGTGCATGTAGTCTGTAGAGAGTATCGACGAAAGCAGAATAACAAACCATTAAAATATTACAATCATCATCATCATCAGCAACCTATCAACGGCTCACTCCTGAGTACAAGTCTCCTTTGAGAGAAGGGTTATAGCCTATAGGCCCTAGTTGTCCACGCTGGCCCAACGCGAATTGGCAGACTTCACACACCTTCGAGAACATTATGGAGAACTCTCAGATGTGCAGGTTTCCTCACGACGATTTCCTTCACCGTTGAAGCACGTGATATTTAAACGCAAATAACTCCGAAAGATCAGAGGTGCATGCCCGCGATCGAACCTGCGACCCCCCGAATAGGAAACCGCAGTCCTAACCACTAAGCTATCACTGCTTAATATAACAATACAACACAATAAAAAAACCTTAACGTAGGCGATTGTACCGATCTAAAGGCCAGTTTCACAACGACGCGGCCACGCTAATCGCCCAATAATCTCCCATTGATATCATAATTGTGGGTTAATACACGCCCGAATGTGACACAACCACTTCATTATCGCCCATTGTTGCAATGCACTTCGCATAATATAATAGCTGTTGACTATTGTGAGTCGCCCGGCTGCGCCTCAGTTTACTTTGTCATGGAATATTATCTTGGGTGACATTTTTAAATGTTCTTTTGAGGTTAAGGGTAGTTACAAACGGAGCGATCACATTTTTTTGTCGGCAACAAAAATAAATGAAGTGTAACAGACACAGATCATTTAAAATGATAAGATGTAATTTTATCTAATTTTGAATCTTAAAAAGCAAAAAAAATATACGTGCCTATTAACTCCGTCCATCCGTTGAAAGTTTGAAACCGATAAAATTATCTTTTAAATTAAGATTAAGATTTAAGTAGCATACCTACTTACTTCAAATGCATCTTGATAGACTTCAATCAACATACAATTGAAGTAACTGAATAATCTTTGTGTACGAGTAGGTATCTGTTTGCATAAAATACTAGCAAGGTACTTTTATTTAATTTTATTTTCATTTAATATTGACATTTTCAACAATAACGCAAACCTATTCAAAAACCAAATACATAAACTTTTTCTGACCTCATAATCAAGCAACTTACAACTTTAGTTTTAGACAGGCATATTTATATTCAAAAATGCACTTTAAGTTTTATTAAGTTTTAAATATTTATGTTATCTTTACTAACTGTGTAACTGAGCAAACTGTGTAATTCTAACTATAATCTCTATAGATTCTATGCATAAATTTTATAACCACTGTGTACACATATTAAGGGTTGTTACCTGGAACCCAAATCTGATATATTACGTTTATATTTGGTTGCAACCTGTTTTGTGTACCTTTTCAATAAATAAATAAATAAATAAATAGAAGTTGTTTTGTAATATTGTCGCCGAGTATGCGATCGGCCTATGTCCTTGGTGGCCTGTCTAATATGGACCTATACAATTTTATTATGAATTGATAATAGGGCTGCGATTCATCACGATCGAATTCTCTCGTTGATTCGTTACGCAGAGGCTCAGCGGCCAATCCCGCCCCAGCCCCCGGGGGAGGCTGTGTGAAATAAGTAATAACCGATAACGTTTTAATGTTTTTTTTTTTATTCGATGACAAGATACTCCTTGACTGCGATCTCACCTGATGGTAAGTGACGATGCAGTCTAAGATGGTAGCGGACTAACTTGGAAGGGGTTGGCAGCGAAAATTCAACCCATACCCCTAATCGGTTTCTACACGCCATCGTGCCGGAACGCTAAATCGCTTGGCGGCACGTCTTTGACGGTAGGGTGATAACTAGCCACGGCCAACGAAAGCCTCCCACAGAGACAATTCAGAAATTATAAATTCCCAAATTGATCCCGCCGGGAATCGAACCCGAGACCTCCCAGTTATAAGACCACAGCGCTCACCACTGCCCCAGGGAGGTCGTCAAAAGGTGGTTTAATGTGGATTATACGAGTCTGCCCGCGAAATTCCAATTTAATTTGGGTTTTCCTATTTTGTAAACTGATACGACAAAGTAGGCTTAGGTATGGCATTCTAATTGCGCCAGTAGAATTATTATCTTCACAGGTTTACATAAAAATCTTTACTTGAAAGTGACCAGTTTAAGAAATTAATCAAAATACTGAGTTGGACGTGAGTTACTCACAAATTAGTCAGTATTTTGATTTGAATTTCGCGGGCATACCCGTATTATCATCCTTAATAGGTTTTATTATACGATACCAAGTAGTTCGAAGAGCTGATGGTCATTGGGGTCCCAAGGTGCTGGAGTGGCGACCCCGCACCGTGAAGTGCAGTGTTGGCAGACCCTTCAAAAGGTGGACCGCCGACATCATACGAATCGCAGGGAGCCGATGGATTCAGGCGGCGCAAGACCGAGACCTGTGCAAGTCCATGCAAGAGACCTTTGTCCATCAGTGGATGGCTATCGGTTGACAAAGAAGAAGAAGAATATTCCCTATAAAATATATAGGGATATAAAATATAAAAAAAACAGGGATACTTATATTTTTTTTCATGACTAAGCAAAACACGCTTATACAATATATCCGGCATTTTTAATTCAATGTTTGAATCGTGAATGAAATATTCAAAATCCCATAGAAAAAAGGCCGTTTAGTTGTTCCTGAATTTGAAAAATTTCCGGGCAACTCTTACACTTTTTCATTTCAAACAAATCTATTGTTGTTGTTGTTTTTCATTCGCCCTCTTCAGGACAGGCAAAGATCCATGACCATACAGCCTAGTCAAACGTCAGATTTCTTGAAATACATCAGCCAGCTTTGGGGCTAAATGTTGCCAGGTGGTATCTCGAATGTTGCCACAAAAACGAGATGGCCAACTGCCGGCGCCGCGGGCTATGCGTGCCAGGGAATTAATTATAACTACGTTTTAATTATGAATTGCCGTGACGGTGCCATTAATGGATATTTATGTAATGTACTTAATTAGGATCTTTAATTCGTTTTTGACTAGCTGATGCCCGCGACTCCGTCCGCGTGGTTTTTTTGATTTTCCTGGATGAAAGTAGGTACTTAAACTATGTCATTCTCCAGGTCCTCAACTATATTCATGCAAAAAATCACGTCAATCCGTTGTTCTGTTGCGGCGTGATTAAAGGACAAACCAACAAATTAACAAACAAACACACTTTCGCATTTATTATAATATCTAGCAGCGCGCATGGAATCGTCCGTCCATAGGTCTTACTAAGTAGGAGGGCTTCTAACGCTGCGCTTCCCGGTGAGGGGTCATAGTTCGAACACCTTTGGACCCCAACTTGATACATTGTAAGTACCTACATAAATAAAATAAAAATCATTTAAAAAGGCCTTCTACCATGTTCGTAACTTTAAGGTATCATTTAACTTAATTTAACACCTAATTAATGCAAAAAGTGTGATAAATGTAAATGTTCTGTTAAGATACAATCAATCAATAGCCAATTCAAATATTTGTATTCATTTAACATTTAATTAAATACAGGTATAATTTTCCAAAATTATTTTAATAGCCAACAGAAAATAAATAAACTGCGGCTTACAAGTTACAACACCTTTACAAAAGCTTCAATACAAATTACAGTATGAAAGACAAAATGTTACTTGAATGTAACTTAATAACATGTGATATCTACCTACTCCGTAATTACTTTGAATTTCACATTCAAAATCAACAACTGTTCTTTATAGACCACTTTATTATGGCCTTAAGGCCTTCGTACATTTCCGCCCAGAAAACGTTAGCCGGTGGCAAATTGGTCTAGAAGAGAGCAAATCTCAAATTATCATCATCGTCATCATCAGCAACCCATCAACGGCTCACTACTGAGCGTCGTCTCCTCTCAGAGAAGGGTTATATCTAAGTAGATATTCTTCTTCCTAGCGTTTGTCCCGGCATACGCTATAGGGTCCGCATGAGAGAAGGGTTATATAATATGTAGGACCAATGCGAATTGGCGGACTTCACACACCTTCAACAACAATAGATAATATAAAATACTATGTGAAACTTGTGTGCTGAAACATGTGATATTAACTTTGAAATGTCAGAGGTGAGTGCCCGGGATTGAACCTGCGATCTCCCACATAGGAATAGGAGACCACAGTCCTAACCACTACACTATCACTGCTCGCGTCGGCTCTACCAAAATATCTTACCAAAGTTCACAATCTATCTATAGGTACTTATAATAAAACTGTAACAGGTCCAATTCTGTACATTGAAGCTATTTTGAATTTTTTTTTCAGGGCACTTTATAATCGATAGGTACTGAAGCCAAACCAATTTTTTTTTAATTTTTTGTCTGTCTGTCTGTCTGTCTGTCTGTCTGTCGGTCTGTCTGTATCGTGGCCGTCTCAATAAATGGTGATAACAGTTAACAGGCCTCAATAGCCCAACTGTTAAAGGTGCTGACTGGTTACTGAAAACTGAAAGGTCGCTGGTTTTATCCCCACCCGTTGCACTATTGTCGTACCCACTCCTAGCTTTCGGCTTATTTGGAGGGGAGAAGAGTACTAACTCTTCTCCCACAAATGTCAAATTCAGCCGGGCCCATGTCAACAAAAAACAAAAGACAATAATTAATAACGCGCCATTTATTTAACCCTCGGCCATGTTATTTTCGGATTTCTGTGCATAATGCATGCTTTTCACATTTTAATTTCTCTGCGGTTTTCGTATTCACCAATATCTATGCAATTAAAGGCGTTTGTAAGGTTTGTGTTACGGCATGTTTCTTTTTATTCACATGAACGAAATTAGTAATTTTTCAACCCCCTTTTATCCCCAGGCTATTTATTAATTCTAAAGAAAAAATGGTATATCTACTGATATTTTTCGTGGGGAATTTATTTGTTTATTATTTTCCTAGTGTGTTTTGCTATTAACTATTATCAGCAACCCATCAACAGCTCACTACTGAGCGCAGGTCTCCCTTTCAGGCTGAGAACTATAGTTCGTACTCTGGCTCTGCTCAAGACTCAAGATAGAGTTTAAATGAGACACAAATATGTCCTGACATAAATCTGTCTCGTTTTAACTAGGGCTGAGATCTATAGATCGTACTCTGGCTCTGCTTAAGACTTAAGATAGAGTTAAAATGAGACACAAATATGTCCTGACATAAATCTGTCTCGTTTTAACTCGGGCTGAGATCTATAGATCGTACTCTGGCTCTGCTTAAGACTTAAGATAGAGTTAAAATGAGACACAAATATGTCCTGACATAAATCTGTCTCGTTTTAACTCGGGCTGAGATCTATAGATCGTACTCTGGCTCTGCTCAAGACTCAAGATAGAGTTTAAATGAGACACAAATATGTCCTGACATAAATCTGTCTCGTTTTAACTAGGGCTGAGATCTATAGATCGTACTCTGGCTCTGCTTAAGACTTAAGATAGAGTTAAAATGAGACACAAATATGTCCTGACATAAATCTGTCTCGTTTTAACTCGGGCTGAGATCTATAGATCGTACTCTGGCTCTGCTCAAGACTCAAGATAGAGTTTAAATGAGACACAAATATGTCCTGACATAAATCTGTCTCGTTTTAACTCGGGCTGAGATCTATAGATCGTACTCTGGCTCTGCTCAAGACTCAAGATAGAGTTAAAATGAGACGCAAATATGTCCTGACATAAATCTGTCTCGTTTTAACTCGGGCTGAGGTCTACAGATCGTGCTCTGGCTCTGCTCAAGACTCAAGATAGAGTTAAAATGAGACACAAATATGTCCTGACATAAATCTGTCTCGTTTTAACTCGGGCTGAGGTCTACAGATCGTGCTCTGGCTCTGCTCAAGACTCAAGATAGAGTTTAAATGAGACACAAATATGTCCTGACATAAATCTGTCTCGTTTTAACTCGGGCTGAGGTCTACAGATCGTGCTCTGGCTCTGCTCAAGACTCAAGATAGAGTTAAAATGAGACGCAAATATGTCCTGACATAAATCTGTCTCGTTTTAACTCGGGCTGAGGTCTACAGATCGTGCTCTGGCTCTGCTCAAGACTCAAGATAGAGTTAAAATGAGACACAAATATGTCCTGACATAAATCTGTCTCGTTTTAACTCGGGCTGAGGTCTACAGATCGTGCTCTGGCTCTGCTCAAGACTCAAGATAGAGTTTAAATGAGACACAAATATGTCCTGACATAAATCTGTCTCGTTTTAACTCGGGCTGAGGTCTACAGATCGTGCTCTGGCTCTGCTCAAGACTCAAGATAGAGTTAAAATGAGACGCAAATATGTCCTGACATAAATCTGTCTCGTTTTAACTCGGGCTGAGGTCTACAGATCGTGCTCTGGCTCTGCTTAAGACTCAAGATAGAGTTTAAATGAGACACAAATATGTCCTGACATAAATCTGTCTCGTTTTAACTCGGGCTGAGGTCTACAGATCGTGCTCTGGCTCTGCTCAAGACTCAAGATAGAGTTAAAATGAGACGCAAATATGTCCTGACATAAATCTGTCTCGTTTTAACTCAGACTGAGATCTATAGATCGTACTCTGGCTTTGCTTAAGACTCAAGATAGAGTTAAAATGAGACGCAAATATGTCCTGAGTCCTGACATAAATCTGCTAAGTCTTGAGTGACTCAAGTTGAGTCTGAGCTGAGATCTCATGATCAGAGAAGGGTCACAAGCCATAGTCCACCAAGCTGATCTTATACAAATCGGCAGACTTCACACACCTTTGAGAACATCATGAAGAACTCCCAGGCGTGCAGGTATCCTTACGACGTTTTCCTTCACCGTTGAAGCATGTGATCTAGGTATGATTACTATCTATGTTTTAATAAATTTTGGGAAAACTGCAGTAAAGGAATCCGGTTTTCATTCTTATATTTCTTTGTTTTCTTATACCTGTCTTGGTGAAGGAAAGCATTGGGAGAACACCTGCAGATCGATTGCAGAAAAGCTGCATCAATCAATGCTTTAGGGCTCGATTGTTGTGATTGTCAATAGCACCGCAACAATGCATTTTAGCCCATAGAGAGAGAGTGTCGGCCAATCAGATGTGATTGTGATCATCTTCTTCTTCTATTCTTTATCAACCGCTAGACGTTTACTGTTGAACAAAGGTCTCTTGCATGGGCTTCCACAAGCCTCGGAATTGCGCCGTTTACATCCAGCGACTCCCTGCGACTCGCTTGATGTTGTCGGTCCACCTAGTGGGGAGTCTTCCAACACTGTGTTTCCCAGTGCAGGGTCGCCAGCATCTTGGGACCCCAACGACCATCAGCTCTTCGAACTATGTGCCCTGCCCATTTCCACTTCAGTTTCGCGACTCGTTATATCGGTGACTTTGGTTCTCTTACGGATCTCCTCATTTGACATTTCTGATTTTAAAGTGAACGTCACACTATAGCAATAGTTTGCCTTATCCCTTCTGATTCTGAGGGAATATCTACCAGCTGTTGGTGGCGATAGGTCAAATTAAGATGATGACCCATCACATAATACAAGCATACCTACTCGTTACAATTAATTTAGTCTTGGCGCTTACTTTAGCGTGCGCGGAAAATGGACTTTACCTTTTGTCTATTCGTCTATAATCCACACAATTATATATTGTTCACGCTTCAACGCGTGTAGTCTACACTGCCCAAACAGTCCAAAGACCATAGTTAACGTATTAACAACTTCCAATGAATATTCAAAAGTTACCGATGCTCTATGGTTTTATTACCCACCACTGTAACGAGGACTCTAAACACTTTGATTTAAAACTGTATTAGAAGTCAGTGTAAAATGGTTGTTGTCACCAATTAACGAAATGGTTTAGCCGTATCCAGTATGAGGTGAACTCTAAGTAGTTTAGTGTTTGAATAGATCAGAGGTCAATGAAAGTTGGTTGTTGTGACCAATTAAAGAATAACAAACTTTGGCCGTGACAAATTCTCCTACAGTTTTAACAATTTAAATTTCGAATGTTCATGTAATTTGACATAGTGTTAATAAGGGTGTGTGTACACTTTCTTTTTGATTTTTGGAACGTAGTTCCTTATCGCGCGGTACGGAAGGGGGCTAGACGGAAAAAATTAAGGAACCGACACGACACATTTTTGAAACCGACATTTTTTGTTGAATGTGAATTTTGCATTCTATTCGGTATTTTCGCCTTAGAACTCGGCGTCTGCATGGCCTAGTGGTTAGGAGAGTCGCCTATAAATTCAACGTCGTTGGTTCGAATCCCAGCTCGACAGACTGAATTTTCTATTTTCAATTTTATTTTAAATAATTTCTAAATGTGGAATTTTTCCCTAATTTTTTATTGTACAAATTGGATAAAATGCTAACGCCATCTGTGAAAAAACAGTAACTCCACCAGAGTAACTCTTTGGTTTTGTAACAGTGCAATAGAAATAAGCAAAATAATATAATTCATCGTAGTTAATCAATTTAATACTAGATGACACCACTATAAAAAAAAAATTACTACGGCCGTTCAGAGAATGCGTTCCTGACACGTCGCGATTGAACTGACGACGTAACTTTGTAATGGCGTTGCAGTTACGATAAAAATATTATTGCTGGTTGTTTACCGTTTTAACAATTGATTAGCATTAAAACAACATTATTATATCAATAATCAATTAATGTTATAATTTTGTGCCAAACTGAGTGTCAAACTTGGTAAACAATATTTTTCTAAATGTGTCAGGAACGCATTCTCTGAACGGCCGAACTTTAGTTTATTACAATTCCTTCACTAAAATTAATCGAAAGGAGCTACGTTCCATCCGGGTGTCCTTTGACACCTCTCAAGTTTTTTTTACATTTTTTGTTCTTAGAAAACTATTTTTATACCTACAAGATAATTAGGTAGGTACTTATGCTATTTAAGAGGACTTTTAAATTTCGCATACCTCTCTCGCACATTCTGTAAAAATCTCATACTTTTGACAAAATGTGGTCAATTATTAACTACGACAATTAAATTACGGATATTTTAAACAAATTTTTAATAATATCATATACTTACCTAGTTTTTGATAGAGAATAACAGCGATAAACTTTAATAAAGTTTAAGTTAATATACTAAATTTAAGTTAATATACTTAGTAGTTTTGGCCCTTTTAATAATCCCTAATTAAAAATCATATCTGGTTTGGTGAAGGAAAACATCGTGAAGAAAGTAGAAACCTTTATACCTGAAAGTTATCAAATCGCTTCCCTCTCCATCCATAATGTTTTTGGAGATGTGTAAAGTATGCCAATCCACATTTAGTCAACGAGATGGAATATGGCGTAAGTCCTTCTCATTTTGAGAGGAGTCTGTCTACCCGTCCATGTCACTTGATGCAACTGGATCACAATACAAATGAAACATTTATCGTATTTATTTACTACCTTTTACCCACGACTATTGTGCCGTGAGGTGACGGCAGATCAGAATACAGTTGTCACCACCCCTGCTCTTCCCGCGGGTATCGTACGAGACGACTAAGGGAATATAACGGAGAACGGGCAGCAGCGTCCTCTGTGCTACTACTGCCATCTACTGCGATCACCAACCCGTCTGCCCCGCGTGGTGATTATGGGCAAACCCTCCCCTTGGGAGAGGCCTTTAGTCCAGCAGTGGACTGTTATAGGCTATTGATGATGACGCACGACTATTAGCTGCGTGGGCCATGGAGTTAGGTTTAAAACTATGTTTTTCCGGGATTAAATGCCAATGTCACTCTCCAAGTCCTCAACTATACCCATGCAAAAAATTACGTCGATCCCTTGCTCCTTGACTGAAGGACAAACCAACAAACACACTTGCATTTATACCTAATATTAGTATGGACTAGTATTTTTAGTTATACTTTCATAATACACCACTTATCATTTGCTTCAACGGTGAAGGAAAACATCGTGAGGAAACCTGCACACCTGAGAGTTCTTCATAATGTTCTCGAAGGTGTGTGAAGTCCGCCAATTCGCATTGGGCCAGCGTGGTGGACTATGCCCTATAAACCTTCTTTGAGAGGAGACCTGCTCTCAGTAGTGAGCCGATGATGGGTTGCTAATGATGATGATGATTAGTATGGAGGCTGTAAAAGATTGTTGTGAGTGCAGGGTATCTCCGCACTGAAGCTGTTAGTACTCTAAAAACCTAGTAGGCCGTTGTTTCCGATGACTTTCCGAAATGAGGCTTTTTTCGATAAGATATTCCTTGACTGCGATCTCGCCTGACGGTGAGTGACGATGCAGTCTAAGATGGTAGCGGGCTACCTTGGAAGAGGTATGGCAGTGAACATTCAACCGATACCCCTATAATCGATTTCTACACGCCATCGTGCCGGAACGCTAAATCGCTTGGCGGAACGTCTTTGACGGTAGAGTGGTAACTAGTTACAAGACTAGACCAGAGACAATTCAGAAATTATAGAATAGAATAAAATAGAATAGAAATGTTTTTTATTCAAATAAACTTTTTTACAAGTGCTTTTGAATCGTCGATGAGTCTACCACTGGTTCGGAATGCCCTTCCTGCCGAGAAGAACCAGCAAGAAACTCGGCGGTTGCTCTTTTATTTTATTAAAACAAGTATATTACAATTCAATAGATACTAAGCTATGTATGCAGTGTTTCCACAATGAGTTCCACAAAAGCGTACCTAATTATAATTTAACACATGTTAACACGGGCAGACAGAAAGTAGCCCCATTCCCGCTGATGGCACCAGATACCCAAATTAAGATAACAATACCCAAATTACCTCCGCCGGGAATCGAACCCGAGACCTCCCAGTTATAAGACCACAGCGCTCACCACTGCGCCAGGGAGGTCGTCAGGAGGTTGGGTACACGAGGTATGAATGAATGAATGAATGAATATACTTTTATTGTACACCACTAATAAAATACTTAATTAAATAATTATACATAACAAAAACAAGCATACAATTTGGCGGCCTTATCGCTACCTAGCGATCTCTTCCAGGCAACCAATGGTGTAATAGGACATGTCTACAGATAAAACCGGTAGATGGTGCAGACATATTAGACATATTACATTTATAAATATAAATATATATACACATATAATATATTAGAGCTTTATGAGGTACTACTCCACCAGTGCGTGTACCCTACACCTAACAGCGCACGGTCGTTCCGGCACGCGACGCGACCGACGCAGGTAATTCTAATTTCTAAATAAACCTCCCACACGCGTGACGAATGGGCTCCACGTATGAAGAGAGATCATAAACACTAGTCTTTGTGAAGAACAGTTAAATTGTACGACCATAGTGTATGACTATTTTTTGGAGCCTGATTGATATGGAAAAGGTATCAAAGCATGAAGCAAGCCTAGTTTAGGACTAAGACATACCTAGTCCTAAACTAGGCTGCTTCACATTGTGTTCTCCTATTCGGGGGGTCGCAGGTTCGATCCCGGGCGCGCACCTCTGACTTTTCGGAGTCATGTGCGTTCACTTGCTTCAACGGTGACGGAAAACATCATGAGGAGACCTGCACACCTGAGAGTACTCCATAATGTTCGCAAGGGTGTGTGAAGTCCGCCAATTCGCATTGGGCCAGCGTGGTGGACTATGGCCTGTAACCCTTCTCTGAGAGGAGACCTGCGCTCAGTAGTGAGCCGTTGATGGGTTGTTGATGATGATGAAGCTAATCTGATGTTAATCTATTGGCCATGGCTTCAAAATTAAACCTCAATGCGGAATAGGCTAAAGCGCTATAGCGGTCGCGGGGACGGTAGACTGAAAACCTAAAGGTCGAAGGTTCAAATCAACCCCCACTTGTTTCACTTTTTTTTTTTTAATTAATTAATATTTTATATACCTACTGCTACTTTCGATTATGTAGCAACCTTTAGGTCTGACTTTTTAACTTCTTGTTTCACTATTGTGGTAGCCACTCCTAACATAAGCTTTACGCTTAGTTGGAGGGGAAAGGGGAAAATTAGTCATGTCCAGCATCCTTATTTACGTAATAATAACCAGATGGTGCCCGCGACTTCGTCTGCGTGGATTAGGGTTCCTGTATTCCCGCGGGAACTCTGTAATTTTCCGGGTTACAAAGTATAGCCTATGTGGTAATCCTGAATATGAGCTATCTTATTCCAAATTTCAGCCAAATCGGTTCATTAGTTGTGACGTGAAAGAGTAACAAACTACCATTCATCCATTCATATACCTACTTACCTATCCATCCTCACAAACTTTCACATTTATAATATTAGAAGATTAGGATATCATAAATGCGAAAGTGTTCGTTTGTCCTTCAATTACGCTGCAACAGCGCTAACGATCAACGTGGGCTGAGTATAGGTGAGAATCTGGAGACTAGAGAGTGACATAGGCTACTTTGAGTTCTAGAGACTAGAGAGTGACATACACTACTTTGAGTTCTAGAAGACTAGAGAGTGACATAGGCTACTTTGAGTTCTAGAGACTAGAGAGTGACATAGGCTACTTTGAGTTCTAGAGACTAGAGAGTGACATAGGCTACTTTGAGTTCCCATAGGATTTTAAAAACTAAATCCACGCGGACGAAGTCGCGGGCATCAGCTAATCCACTATAAATCCTTTCAGAGATCCCGATTAGTTTTATCCATCTTAAAATTATTGATATTTTCTAAGCTGACATTAAGTATACCTACGAATAACTAAGTATAGTAGGTAAGTATAATGATGCAGTAATAGCCTAATAGCCTATTGGTTAGGACTGTGGTCTCCCATTCGGGGGTCGCAGGTTCGATCCCGGTGCACCTCCGACTTTTCGGAGTTATGTCTGTTTAAGCAATTAAATATCACTTTCTGCAACGTTGAAGGAAAACATCGTGAGGAAACCTGTATCTACACTTGAGATAACCCTTCTCTGAGAGAAGACCTGCGCTCAGTAGTGAGCCGTTGATGGGTTGATAATGATGATGATGAGTAACTAAGTAGGTTTTAAGAGGCTATTGCCCGTTTCCATCAACTACACAATCATCCCCTAAGTATAGTCCCAATGTCATTATCACCTTTAGGTGTCCCCTAAAGGTTCGTGAAAACGAAATTGACAGAAAGCGTCACCTGAACCTAAACCGTAAAACTTAGGGTACGATGGTGAAAACGGATAGGTATAGCTTTTAAATAAAACAAAACACAAGTTCTTTAGAACACATAAATTTATTATTTATTTACATGTAATGTAATATAATATTATTTACATCGTCTGCGACCTCATGCTAAAGCGGAGTGTCGCTTAGGACCTATTGTTATTTGTATTTTGTCGTAGACAGAAACACCATAAAACCATATTGGAACTTAGGTACTTATTTAAATCCATTTAAAGGTACTTCCGATCCTCGCGCCAAGCGTCAGTGACGGGGCGTCAGTGCCGCCGCGTCTGCTCGTCTGTACTATGCATTATGTAAAGGCGCGGCACCACTGACGCTCTGTCACTGACGAAGACGACTGACGATTGACGCGAGGATCGGAAGTCATACCTTAACACTCAGAAAACATCAAAAACCTACCCTTAGGCCCGCTTGCAGAGACGCCGGGTTAGTTAACCCAGGAATTTTGTAATATTGACAGATGCTTCATACGAAATCTGTCAAATCTGTCCTTTTCACCCAGAGTTAGCTGCTAACTCTGGGTTAAAAGGATAACTCGCGTTTAAAGCGCGCTTTAGTGTAATAATCTATTTTCCTTCGCTGTTTTAAAACGTAAACAAATCGCAGAAAACTTTACTAGAATTAATGTGGTTACAGTTTTTGCAATTCACGAAGCTTTACTTGTGGTTACTTCGTGTACCTACATGCACATTGCATAAGTGTGCGTGCCTGTCAAAGCCTAGGTGGGAGCGGGCAGGCGCGAGCATTGCGCTCGCTCACACTTATACAGATACGACACACACACATCCATAAGTCAGTCGCCCTCGTGAATTGCAAGAACTATATATACGTAACCGACGAACTTCGCCGGGCGCTTACGACGTTCTCAAGTTTTGTTTTCCAGTTTCGGTCTAGAGAGAGGGCAGATTGGCTATTTTTAGCGGCGGCGATCTTGCGATTTTGAGTCGCTGTTCGGAAGCTGGATTCCTCGTACGAACGATGACGCAAACGCCAGTCGCAGCGATCGAATTGCGTTTTTTAGCATCAGCGTTCGTCGATTTTTAAACGATAACCTTCGCTACTTTTAGCAGTGTATCGAACGCGTTTGAGTCGCGAAAACGCAATGTAGTCGCAAAAAAGGTCAGCGTGCCCGTTCCCTAACAACG
This sequence comes from Oeneis ivallda, assembly GCA_029955525.1. NCBI lineage: Eukaryota > Metazoa > Arthropoda > Insecta > Lepidoptera > Nymphalidae > Oeneis > Oeneis ivallda. The sequence continues at coordinate 16,013,892 of JARPMR010000025.1, forward strand.
TTCTTGGTTCTAAAATTGTAAAAATATTGATATAAAATGTTCCTTATTACATTAGACTCCCAAAATATATTTTGTACGCCGGTACGGCTAATGTGCTGGACTAATAATTGTATTTACTATCTTATCGACACACATTTTACAAATAAAGAATTGAATTGAATTCTATGGATATTGGATGTGCTTACAAATATCTTAAGCCCAATTTAGATGGTTCCTCGTTCATTTTCGATGAAGCCTCGAAAATGAAAACATAAATCTCGCAAATTGAACGATGAACGAGGCACCATCAAAATCGGCCTTTAGTAGGGACTAGGAGAAGAGAGCTGCTATCGAGTGCACGCAATGGCACTCGGCACTCGGCAGTCCCCCCTTACAAAAATTAGTGAATTAGCCAATAACCCTTTCACAGTGCAATGATTGGGCGTGGCCTACGTGATTTACAACAACATTTTGCCAAGAGCTGAAAGATATAATTCAGTCAAGGTCTATAGCCATTCAACTCTAAAACATCTCCAAAGCGCGTTATTAAAACAAGAAAATACTTTCAGCGCCATCTATCTTGCTTCTGTGACATTAATAAATCCTACTTTAATATTATCCTACTACTAGGTATTTATATGCGAAAGTAGGTATGTGAGGATGTATAGTATGTTATATGGATGGATGGATATGTTTAACTCTTTAAGGTGGATTATACGGGTCTGCCCGCGAAATTCAAATTTAATTTTGTTTTTCGCAATTTGTAAACTAATACGACAAAGTAGGCTTATGCCATTCTGATTGCGACGATGACAGTATCATCTTCACAGGTTTATAATATAAAAATCTTTACTTGAAAGTGTCCAGTTTAAGAAATTAGTTAGAATATCGAGTTGGACGTGAGTTACTCACAAATTACTTAGTCGATATTTTGCCTAATTTCTTAAACTGGACACTTTCAAGTAAAGATTTTTATTCTAAACATGTGAAGATGATACTGCCATCGTCGCAATTAGAATGCCATAAGCCTACTTTGTTGTATCTATTAGTTTACAAATTGCGAAAAACCAAATTAAATTTGAATTTCGCGGGCAGATCCGTATAATCAACCTTAAGTGCGTCGTTTATGCCTATGTTTTCTGCGAGAAGCCCAGTTGTTTACTTTTTAAGACAACTATGAAATCATAGATTATAATGTATTTTGTATAATATACGGATATATTATTATATATATATATATAATATATATATCCATATATTATGGATTTTCTCTCATGTAAGCCTTGTAAAGCCTTGGTCTATAGATTTCTCTGTCTATGTTATTGTATTTTTTGTTAAGTAGCTAATTAGGAACAAGATGAAAAACTTGATCTATCTTATCATTTAGAAAAGAAGTTAAGGTTTCAAATAAAATTATTCTATACAATGAATAAACCATCCAATAATACTTTTAATATAATTAATCAATGTTAATAAATTATTATAGCCCAGTACAGTTGTTTGTCTGTAAAGTTTGGTCTTAGTACATAATATCTATTATTTACATTGCTATAAATTCATGTTTATTCTATGTTCTGTGAGTCCTCATTTTATGTAGATCCGTTCACAGTTATTTTACCTCTGACATCTGCCATTGTATTTTCACTATGTTGGCATAACTTCCTGTCAAGAAGCGCTTGAATACTTTGATAACATAACGACGTTAGTTCTATCCGCATGTATCACCCATATTAAAAAAAAATTAAGTGGCACTCGGGGACTGCCGCGGTAAAGCTATTGCATATTATATTTTATCAACTTATGCAATTATAATATATTTATGCAATTTTTTTTTTGCATAGTAAAAATTATGCAAAAAAAATAATTAAAAAACAAACAAACAAGAAAAGCACACTGTCAGCGCACTACTTCGCGAGTGAGATTCGAACCTGCGACATCTAAAGAAAGCGGCCGCTCGCCCACTGCACCAAACAGAGCTAAATGTGAACCTCTAAAATGTTGAACGTGTACTGAACGACTGTGTTAGGTTTTTTTTCGTTACGGAATTTCTTGATTCGGTCGCCGCGCTCAAACTGTTTGTCCTAGTTCAAAGCCCGCGATAAAAGCTATGCAATAGCTTAATAAATCTGATTTTAATTAAAACTAAACTAGGTATGCACACATTAATGTGGAAAGGTGGAATACATGGAAAAACTCTTGACTATCAATACTCATAAATAGACTATACGTATGAAGCGGAAAGTAGGAGATCCGCAATTGAAGGTTCGTAAAACAATAGTTAGGGTCACAAGGTGCTGGAGTGCAAGCGACCTCGCACTGGAAAGTGTGTGTTTGCAGACCCCCCACTAGGTTAGGTGGACCTTCGACATGACTGCACTGGGCAGACTGAATGAGAAAGGTTTAGCCCATAGTCCACCACACTTTTGGCGACCTCCCTGGCTCAGTGGTGAGCGTGCGTCTTATAGCTGGGAGGTCTCAGGTTCGATTCTCGGCGGGGTCAATTCGGGAATTTATAATTTCTGAATTGCCTCTAGTCTGGTCTGGTGGAAGGCTTTGGCCGTAGCTAGTTACCAACCTACCGTCAAAGACGTGCCGCCAAGCGATTTAGCGTTCCGGCACGATGGCGTGTAGAAACCAATTAGGGGTAGGTATGGGTTGAATGTTCACTGCCATACCCCTTCCAAGTTATCCCGCTACCATCTTAGACTGCATCGTCACTTGCCATCTGGTGAGATCGCAGTCAAGGATCTTTTCATCGAATAAAAAAAATAGACTGGCCAAGGCCCAAAAGCGAATTGGCAGACTTCACACACCTTTGAGAACATTACAGTGAACTCTCAGGCGTGCAAGTTTCCTCACAAAGTTTTCCTTCACCGTTAAAGCAAGTGATATTAATTGTTGCTTTTAACGCACATAGCTCCTAGTTAGAAGTGTATGTCTGGAATTCGAACCTCTGACCCCACCGAAGTCCTAACCACCAGGCCATCATCGCTATCCAAACACATTTCTCACAAAATAAATAATTTATTTTAGGCTCTGTCACTTAATTATGAAAGGTTTAAGTAGATAACTCAACACTTGTAAATTATTTTGCTATTGTTTTAACCTTAGTTTTAACTACTTAGGTTCGCACTTCGCGTGTTGATTTACATACAGCCAATTATTTAAAAAAATTGCTAATAAAAGTTGCTATATCGTGACTGGTTACGATAATAATATTATTATAATGTGTTGTGAAAGAGTTGTTTAACGTGATAGAGTTGTTAACCGCTTATCAGTTATCAACTTTAATCACTTCATGTTATTTACTATTTTAGTTATGTAAACAAAAGTTAAATAACAAATTAAATTATGGTAACAAAAACACGTACATCGTAAATTTTTTTTTACTATAGAAATGGATTTACCTTTCCCAAGCAATTTTCTGATAGACAGTCATGCTCATGATCATTGATCATGATTTATGTACATATTGAAATGTGTGTAAATTCTATATGTATTACGCCTTAGTTACATGCAATTTTTCTTTTCTTTTCTTTCTTACAGAGTTTCGAATATTTAAATTCTGCGGTTTTAATAACGTTATCTATTAATCTATTATCTTCATAAGTAGGTATTGATAACATAATATTTTGAGAGTTATTACGTAAATTGTGTAATATAATAAACTTGATAATCAAAGGCCATGAATGAAACAGTGAAACTATTTATTAATTAATATTTAGCTATTTGGCAATGCTACCGTTTTTACTCTTTTATTGTTGATTATTATTATATTATATTATTATTTTTATAAAGCGTACGTTTATACATATTATGATAGATCTTAGGAAAATATTGAGTACTCACAGAATAAAGATGATTGAAAATGGTAAAAATCAGGAAAACAAACATTTGAACATAAAATATTTTAAGTTATTAAATAATAAATTATAACATAGCAGCTGAGACTGACAAAAGGTTATTTTATACAATTTCAAGTCTTATACTAGAAGTAGGTAAGTACACATTTCATTACGCTCTAACCGCGTTTACCAGGTACTCGTGGGTACATTATTCGCGGTAGATCATTAATTAATTTAATTAACTCTACTAATTTTAAGTCGGTAATAGGCTAGGGTTGTCACTTGTCTAATGTGAAATATAGTAATTATTTGATGTAATAATTTTCGAGAAGAAAAATTTTTTTTAAATTGTAAGGGAAAATCAGAAAAAGGTTTAAATTTTTTTTAAAACTAAGTGTAAAATATATGCACATAACAATAATCCAATAAGGGTAGGGTATTAATATTAACATTAGGTTGACAAAAATATTATGCTTTATTTTAAAGTTATTTTTCCTGTGTAACTCTACATGATTTTATGGCAAATTCTTATGTTGAAATCTATAATAGATCGTGCTCTCATTAGCTCAGACTCAAGATGAGTAGAAACGAGACATATTTATGTCAGTACATATTTGTCTCATTTCAACTAGGTATAACTCAAGTCAGAGCACCCTCTATAGATTTAAATAAATAAATAAATAAATAAAATCTATAATCTAATCCTCTATAGATTTCAGCCTTAGATCAGAACTCTTCTCGTTATTATTCAAAGACCAGAAAACCAAAATTATGGGATTAATTACGTAATGGTGAGAGTTACAACCGTCAGTAGAGGATCACGAGTCACGATGCAAAAATATATAATTGAAAAAACTGCTTCTGTTAATCCGAAAAAATTACACAGATTCGTGCTAGCTTTTCGTTTATCAGAATATTTAATATGTATTTGTATTTTGTATTATAATTTTATTTAAATGTAAACTTTAAAATTATATTTTAAGTAATTTATGTATCATCATTCAATTAATTCTGTTTTTAATATTTATTTTTCATTTTCATTTTTAACATCATTGTGTGAACATGTAATTATTAATATAATTTATTTATTTATTTAGAATAATCTGAATGCCGCACAGTTGACAACCCTAGCTAAAACTAACTAAGTAATTAAACATTAAATTATTCGCTATACACATCAATAACTCTGTAAGTAATTCATATTAGTAACTACGCAATAAAATAATGGTTTCTAAACCGACTATACATCAACTATTGTTATCACTATTAACTATTATTTACATCTAGGCATTCACTGGCAGACTGGGAATTTTACTATTCGTTTATATATTGCACATTATTGCGGAAATTCACAACACTATTGGTTAAAATACGCGTCAAAAAGTTGAAACTGTGCGGAGTCGATTTTATATTGTCTTCTGAGGTATGTACCTACACCACGTAAGGTGCAAGATTTAGGGCCTATTTTACCATCGAGTAGAGTAATGTTTATGCGAGGAATAAATTTGATATTTTGTATTGGCAAACTGTGAAAACGTCAAATGTATTCTCAGTTAAATTTGACGATTGTGAAATGGGCCTTTACATTTTTAATTATTTTTTTCTATTGTGGTTTTGTCTTATTATTAAAACGTACTAAACTTAAATTAATAAATAGTCAATAAAAAAGAAAATGGCGAACAATTTATGGGAAATATAAATGAAAACTATTTAAGCTAGTAGGTAGGTATGTTTTCGCATGTTCTGAGACACTTTAGATATTCGTCCATAATTTCAAGTTTTGTGACGCGTACTGTAACGCCAAACCCAGAGAAACCTATAGTGATCGCGTAAAAGTTTATTTTACTTTCAAAAGAAACAAATGAGAGACTGAAAGTTATATAACAATTTAGACACTATCAGGTAATAAAAACCAATAGACCTATAGGTGCATAAATTGTTGTATAACAAGATAAACTAAGACATTTTACTCAATATAAGCTGTTACATTTTGCTACAATTTGCTGGATTTTATTTCCGCTCTTGAGGGGAAGTTGGTCTTATTAAAACAACTGTTCTCGATGGATTACCGACCGGTAAAACTTTCTAACGCTGTATATTATGTATCTAACATTTTGTAACCATTAGTTACTATTTAGTTTAGAACATAATACATATCATAATATTTTAACAATCGTTGTAAGTATCTTGATATTTGTCATTAAATATACTTAGTACATAGGGTCATAGCACATTTCTATGTCAAAAAAATGCCAAGTAATATTTTATAACTTTGCAACATTTTGTTATAAAATGTTATATAACAATTTTTATGAATGCTTTGTGGGATAACAATATTTATTAATATAATATTGTATATTTTGGTAACAAGTTTTGGCTATCACGTATATCATTTTTTAACAATATTGTGTAACTTGTATCTATGTATTACGCCATAAATGTACGCCAGACTATAGATTTCTCAGTACACGAAAAACAATGCATTTATCTAAGACGTCCTGTAAAATATTTCATAAGAGTGCTTATTCTAAGCCAGTCAACAATACCCACAATAAATAATTTAGGAATATATTTCTATTATAAAATATTTAAGTACTTAAATAGAAATCTATCACATTCATTCGAACGAAGCATCAATATTCTTTGTAGGTACAAACAAATATCCTATATGAAACTAATTTATTTACAATATTAAATTAAATAAGTGTCCCTAATACAATAAAATACTTGATTTAGGGCCTATTCCAATTCCTGATAAAGGTCTGATAGCCACAACTTATCTGACGGATAGCATGTAAATTTCTGTTTCATAACTTGTATCTGATAAGTCAATCTGGCAAAAAAATTCAAAGAGAAATCACACAGATTTATCCAGCAGATATTTTATCTGCTAGATATTTATCAGGCACTTTATCAGAAAGTGGTGATAAAGTGGTGGTTAGTTTTAATCGCTAATAGTCCCTTTTCCGACACTATTAATAATCGATATATGATTCGAATAGTCCATGTATATCGATTACGGAAACTTTTCGAAAAGTTCAACGCAACGTTTACACAATATATTTTAGTGAAGTTCGTATATCGATAATACCGTTATCGATTAAAAATCTAGTAGTCGTCGATCATAAGCGACGTTCGGCGCGAGAGCACGCGCCGCCTCGTTTCATTTCGACGCACTCACCACTAAATTCGTCGCCGCTTCTTCACTGGCGCCTATACTCATAGCTTTCTTCTTCAGGATCCCTAGATCCGTGACGTTTTCGAGAAAACTCTTATGAGCTGAAAGGACTTTAGCGCTTTCTACATCTTTTTTTAACTCCTCCATGTCTCTCTTTAATTTCGCTCGCCTGTTTTGGAACCACGTGATGACTTGAGCGTTTGAGAGACCCAATGAGCTCGCGATTTCGTCTCTATCAGCAGGTGATAGGTACTTCTGGTAGAGAAACCGCTTTTCCAGCTCGAAAATCTGATGGTTTGTGAAGGCTGTTCGCGATTTTCGTTTCTTCTTCGGCTGTGGTCGCGAGTTGAACAGGTTCAAGTGGTTTGATTGGCCATCTGAAACAAGGAAAGGTTGTACGTTAGTTAAAAAATCTGTATTCCAAACAGAGGTGCAATTGTCTAAAAGTTATTCCATTGACCGTATTGGTATTCGATGACATTAGCGTCAAAGTAAAATAAACCATAACTGCATTGTATTACAGCTCAATTTCGTGTAAAATCATTCAATCAATTAAGCATTATTTTACTTTGACGTGACAGAATACGATTAATGGAATAACTTTAAGACAATCGCACTTTTGGTTGTAGTCTTGGCCTAAATAATTTTAAATATTAAGGGAAAGTCTCTCGAGCTCGATGTGTTTAGCAAGAATTGGGGACAGGTCCGCGACTATGTCCACTTGGATTTAGAGATTTAAAAAATCCCATGGGTTTCCAAAAATTCCAAGAGGTTTTCTTCCAGGATAATTGATATTCTATTTACGTCTCAGTATGTAGGTACCTAAGCTCCCTGTGCTCAATTTCTCTACAATTTTGCTTGAAAGGTAATTTATATTTAATTAAAAAGTAAAATTGTAGAGAAATTAACAATTTTTCGTCAATTAATTTTAATGACATTGAGCACAGGGAGCTAAGGTATCTACATCCTGAGACGTAAATAGAATATCAGTTATCCAAAGCAAAGCAAAGAAAAACCTCTTGGAATTTTTGGAAACCCACGGGATTATTTAAATCTCTAAATCCAAGAGGACATAGATTTTGGTAATCCACCAAACCCGAAAAAATCTGTTTGGCGCATTTCCTTGAGTTTCATGCCATTCCGTAAAATAACGCCTGCTTCTATCCGATAAAAATGATCAAAAATCAAGAATCAAAAAGAGAATACTGACAAAATAAATAAACAGTAGGTCTTAGATCGAAAACAGCCTAATTTCAACGACACTGACGAAAAGATTTATACAACAGCAATGGAAGAAACAATTCTATTGATAGAACGGGCGCATAATAAAACAGGTACAATAAAATATAAGGTTTTATGTCTATATTACACCGTAAGTAGGAAAATAGAAACCAGCCATCGCTCTAACTTGTTATCAGGTACTAAAACATTATTCCAGTGTATGGCAATACTCGTAAAGAGCCCGCAGCGCTAAAATGTAACTCTTTCCTCGTAAAAGAACCTAATAAAAACACACCCAGGTCCTGAGCTTTTAACGAGCATAAATACGGGCTCTTCGTAAAAATGTCTCTTTTGAAATGGCAATCAGCTACAATGTATTGAATGCTATTTAGATTACTAGTATCGATAATTTCAAAATACTCACTCGAACGTATGTATAACATACTAATAGAAACTAGTTAGTGACTGATCCTTTTATCGATAATGAACTAGATATACCATAACCAGTCCCATACCAAAAAACTGACTTTGCCCGTGACTTATCAACTGAATAAATAAACTGTGTTCAATTTTCATTTTTTATTTCTAAGTGCCAATTTGTTCATCATCAAGTATCGTGTAACCGAGGAATTTTGATAATCTGTCAGTTTTTGTACTGGAAAGCTGCCAAAAATTGCATAGTTTACCTTGGTAAACGATGGTAAAATTGTCTCTAATTAGTGAAATATGTTTTTGCCTTATTATTGTGTCAAAATAACCTTGTAATTATATTGCAAACACTGAAAATTATAAAAAAAAAATAGTTTTGTCCAATGAACTATCAGTAGTCGAATCCAATTTTAAAGTTATTAACCCTTTCCGTACATTGCCATAAAAATAACGGAAATGAAAAAATACCAGAAACAATGGCATAGCGTTATCTATAGTAACGACAACCTATTTTTGAACGTTATCTGCGATAACGAAGGTAATTTTACTGTGCACCGAAATCGTGTTATTCATAATAATTGTTTTTTGTAATTAACTTGTTAATGTTTATGTTCACGTATGCATGCAGCTTATTTAAAACGGTATTAGTTGTCGATATGAAGACGCGTTCCTTTGAAGAAAATTGCCGTATTAAAATTGTTAAGTGTATGTAATTGCAATTGGTTTTCGTTATTAGTACGTAAACAATTTAACTAATTTCTATTGAATTAGTTTTTATGTGTAGCTTTAGCCGTTTACATCATTTTAACTTATTGCATTTTACTCTTTTCTTGTTAATGTCTTCTTTCGTTTTTCTAACTTCTAAGTTTATACTTCGATTGATATAGTGAAACATAAAATTATCCTTACGAATATTTTTAAATGCGCATATGTGTTTATTTCTTGGTTTGTCCTTCAATCACTCCGCAACAGAGCTACAGATCGACTTGATTTTGTATAAAGACTAGCATTTGCCCGCTTCGCTCACGTTAAGGTTGATTTTCCAAACCCCTATTTTACCCCCTTAGGGGCTCAACTTTCAAAAATCCTTTCTTAGCAGATGCCTACGTCATAATAGCTATCATACGTCATAATATGCCAAATTTCAGCCCAATCCACAGCGGTTTGAACTGTGCGTTGATAGATTAGTCAGTCAGTCGCCTTTTCCTTTTATAAATTTAGATATAGTTGAAGAAATTATATCCTTACTAATCCTTAATAAATGTGAATGCGTGTTTGTTTCTTGGTTTGTCCTTTAATCACTCCGCAATAAAGCTACGGATCGATGTGATCTTGTGTACGGATATAGTTGACCTGAAGAGTTCATAGGCTACTTTTTATTTTGGAAAAACAATGTGCGTATTATTGACACGTACCTTCACCTAATTAAAGTTATGCCATCTCTGTTTTCTTTATTATATCTGTGGCGCAGACCTAAAAGTATTACTTTCAAAAATTTACTTTCCATTTTTAGCAGAAAAGAGTTAATGATCATTACAACCTCCACGTAGTTAAAGCGCGAGATCATTCGTCTGTGGCGGCGCGGTGAACCACAGATATTAATAAAATAATAAAGATGGCCGTCGTTAAGACTCAACTGCCTATGCATTGTCAGGCGATCGGAATTCGCTTTCAAGAGCACAATTACTTGAACCGCATGCGATTCATATGTTTTACATTAGTGAGGTAATATAAAAGGTAATAATGGCAACTTTCAATTGAGGAGGACTTACAATTTGAGACGCATTGTAATTTGTAATAAAAATACCCATGTTTTTTTATACCATGACAAGTTTTAGCCCTTGACTGCGATTAGAGAAGAGATCCTTGCGCCCCTATAAATGGGCAAAGATCTTCTCTCGAATAGAGAACTCTGAGGCATCCAGGTTTCCTCACGATGTTTTGCTTTAACAGTCCGCGAACAGTAAGGTTTGTAAAAATTCTCTCTTTTTTTCAGGATAAAATGTAACCTATAACCTATCTTTAGGTCCTCAACGATATCCATGCGAATAATGAAGTCGATACGTTGCTGCCGATTGAAGGATAAACCAACAACCATTACTTACATTTTCACATTTACAAAATTAATACGGATTAATTTCAAATAAAAGTTATTTACTTTTAAGATTTAACTAAACTAACATTAAACTAAATCACCTGGCAAGATTTAACTTTCTAATCGAAAAACTAAATCAAACGTTCAATAAAACGCTATAACGAATAAGCGTCGTTTTTCCTTGTCTAATTTTAGACAGTCATAACGTTTGAAAATATAATTGATGTCCAATTTCGCAAGAAACCCAATCATTTGTTACTCACCACAACCATTAGCAGTGAAACAGTCACATCTAATTCTTTAAAAGGAATAAAGGAAACAATTTATTTGAAATCCAATTGAAGTCGGCAAAACCTAACGCCTTTGCCGATTTATTAATCACAGCCTAATCGCATCCTTAGCGAATCCGGACCTCAATTAGGAACGAATAAAACACTACTAAAAAAGAACTCTAAGTCAAAAGACATCGTTATGGAAACAAAAAATATCCAATCAGTTATGGTCTATAGTGCAACGTTCATGTTGGCACCTGATTCAATGAGATTTTATTTTGGACTTTTTGATTTTTTGTAATTCTAGTTTTGTTAAAAATGATAAGATACTTACCTAAAAGGAAGTATTAGCTACACTGGGCTCTTGTGTACCTACCGATTTCACCAACGTAAAATACCTAAGTCTTATCCGAGCATATATTTTGGCAAAATTTCAATACAAAAACTGTCAGAACGCCCATTTTATTCCTCAGTTAAACGTCACTCGACGTTGGTGAAATCAGCATTTAATGTGACTATTAACGGTGAAGGAAACCATCGTGAAGAAACCTGCATGCCTTAGAATTCTCCAAAAAGATGTGTGAAGTTTGACAATCCATACTTGGCCAGCAAGATGGACATAAATAAATGGTCTATGGTATATTATACTCTATGGTATATGGTCTATGGTCTATGGTTTATGGTTTATGGTCTATGGCCTATAATATGGTCTATGGACTATGGTCTATGCTCTTCTCATTCGAGGCCCTTTGCCCAGTGAGTTGGTGATGGCTTGAAATTAATGAATGAAATATTTATATTTAACTATTAATTCTGACATTCATTTTTACCCAACTATGGCAAAGTTACGAGGGTTATGATTTTAGCAGTCTAATGTATTTCGTAAAAATAAGTAGCAAATGGTGCTAATACCTTTGTACACAATCTCCAAACTAAATTATTGACAGCTGCTATCCTTATTTCTTTACAACAGGAAACATTGTAATCAGTACCTATAGGACGAAATATTTTTAGATTAGAGCTTGTGTACAACAATATTCATTAGTGCTACTTATCTATAAATATAATAAAACTGTAACTGGAAGATTTCTGTACATTTAATATATTTTGAAAATTTTAATTGGGGGATGCTTTACTATCGATACTGAGCCCAAAACAGATTTTTATTTAATTTTTGTCTGTTTGTCTGTTTGTTTGTCCTTCTTTCACGTAAAAACTACCGCACAGATTTCTACAAAATTTTATACCGTGGTAGCTTATTACTCGGGTCAACATCTAGGCTACTTTTTATCCCGGAAAATCAAGGAGTTCCCGAGGTACTTTAAAAACTAAATCCACGCGGACAAAGTCGCGGGCATCAGCTAGTTAATCATACAATATTTAGGTGTGATGACAGTAACTAAGAATCAATGAAGTTATGAATTTATCTAATGAAATAGGATTCATGGATTATAAAAATCGTATTTATTTTTCTGTTTTGAGCGAGATTGATATTATTTTATTTTGATGAAATAAAACTATAAATACATCACTCCGCCATATTGGATTGAACACCGATCAGAGCGATACGTCACATTCTATCTAACTTTGGCAAACTACTATAAAAAACATAGAGTGACGTCACGAACGACGCCATGACACCTTCGAGCGTTTTTGCGTGAATTTTAAAACTTAAAATTGAAATGACACTTTTATCTACCACATCTTTTTTTTTGCTGAAGTAAGATATTTTTTATTTTTTATTTTTCGAAATATTAGATAGGAAACATCATCCAACAGCTTTTCAGCAGCAACACACTATTAATCTCAAGTGTGTTACTTGCTTATTGCAAATTAGTCAAACACCTCTTTTTTTCTCGCAAGCAAAAGGTAGTTTATCACATTTTTTTTACAAAACAATATCAGCCAAGTTGAAGTTGACTAATACTCTCCTCTCCCTGCAAAGAAGCGGAAAGCTTGTGTTAGAATAGAATAGAAATGTTTTTTATTCAAATAAACTTTCTTACAAGTGCTTTTGAATCGTCGATGAGTCTACCACTGGTTCGGAATGCCGTTCCTGCCGAGAAGAACCAGCAAGAAACTCGGCAGTTGCTCTTTTCAAAACAAGTTTACAATATAGTAGATATTATGCTATTTTTAGGAGTGGGTACGACAATAGTGCAACGGGTGGGGTTTGAACCTACGACCTTTCAGTTTTCAGTCCGCACCTTAACCCTTGGGCTATTGAGGCTAACATTAGAAGGAGGTTGAATGATCTAGGCAAACCTTCAGCTATTTTTTGTTTTATCAAGTGCTTTAAAAAGTAGATAGTAGACAGCGGTATCTATATTTTTGTCTCTCCTCAGTCGACAAGAGTCAAGACACGGAATACCGGACATTCCCAATTTCGCGCGGCTGTCACGATGACCATATTGATTCCGTCAGTCCCTTTCATCCCGTCACGACTGTGAACCTTAATTAATTCCTCTATAACATCACGTACCTCTGTGTTTGTGCGGCCCATAGGCACCTCTGATTATTTTTTAATCGCAATTATAGGTTTTAATATAATTGGCCGAAGGGTTATAGTCGCTTGGGGGAATACGACCACCAATGGTTTGGTGCAAGGGATTAAGGTGCTCCTGAATTAGCGGTAACGTGACGATTGCGATATCTCGTATAATATACTTACCGACGTAAATAATGAAGTCCTTATACTGCGGTCTCTTATTTTTGAGGTTGCATGTTCGATCTCTGTCTTTTCGGAGTTTCAAGTAATTAAATATCACATGCTTCAACGGTCAAGGAAACCTGCACGTCTGAAAGTTCTCCATAATGTTCTTATAGGTGAGTGAAGTCTGCCAATTAACATTGGGCCAGCGTGGTGGAGTATGGCCTATTATAATAAACCCTTCTTTAAGAGGTGACCTGCGCTCAGTAGAGAGCCGTTGATGGGTTGCTGATGATGATGAAGATTAATAATTTTACTTTGACGCTAATGTCATCGAATACGAATACGATCAATGGAATAACTTTTAGACCATTGGTACCTTGACGGCGTTTGCTGACAGTTTGAACTGTCAGTACTTGAACCAACTTACGGTTCAAGTACTGACAAATCGGTCCCGTCTTATGTTAAGTTTTAGGTTTCAGTTTTACTAACAGGTATGCCGTATGTATAAGGTAATTGTATTAACAAGCACTAAGATCCTTGTTTGGATATTGTCGAAATAAATTTTTTACATCTAACGATAAAATCGCTTATTAATGACTAAGAATTTTATTTTTGATGCCCACGACGCTGATTGTTCGCATGTAATATTTAGAGTTAGACCTTTAATAAACAATAACTCATTGTTTTAAATAAATAAGGATATTTAATATCCTAGTATTTAATATCCTAGTTTTAAATAAATAAGGATATTTAATATCCTTATTTATTTAAAACAATGAGTTATTGTTTTTTAAAGGTCTAACTCTAAATATTACATGCGAACAATCAGCGTCGTGGGCATCAAAAATAAAATTCTTAGTCATTAATAAGCGATTTTATCGTTAGATGTAAAAAATACCGTTTTAAAAATTTAACATACATCGGTAGTTAAGTACTAAAGAATTATAGAAAGTTAAGAGCACAGGTGGCAATGGATGACAGGTAAAACGTTACCTGGTTAAAGTTTAGTCGATGGCCGAACAGCCTTGCGGAACTGATCGATACCTACAAATAAAAAGGTCGAGCGAAGCAAGCTCTTTGAAATGACTTATGTGTGAATGAATGCATGGCGAATTTCTTATGAAAGGAATCTAGATTTAATATTAAACGGGGAAGTATTGCTAATCGATACAGTTGTTAATTAAGCGATTTATGATGAATATTACTTACTGCGTCCGATATAGTAAGTGACGAGGCAAACTAAGATGATAGCGGGTTAACTTGGAAGGGAATATGGCAGTTTTATTTAAACCCATTCCCCTAATCGGTTTCTACACGCCATCTTGCCAGAACGCTAAACCGCTTAGCAACACGTTACGTCCTTGACGGTAGAGTGGAAAATAGCCACGGAAAAAGCCTCGCCACCAGACCTACCAGAGAGATTGCAGAAATTGTTAATTTGTGTAAGTCATTATTATAATCTTTTTTATTTTATTTATCTATAAATTATTTTTTTTTAGTTTATTTATTTATAAAAAGGCTTGTCCTGCCAGATTGACTGATCTATCAACGCACATAAACCACTGGTGTTAGAAACTTGCGACAGACACGGTAGGTACGTTTATTAGGATTTTTTTGAAATTTTACCCCCAAAGAGGTTAAATAGGGGGTGAACCGTGAAAGTTTGGATGAAGTTGTGTTATCTTTCAGGTTATTCCTACCTATCCATGAAACGGTAGGTATTTTGCCTTTAGATTAAAAATAAAGAAAATCGCGTTTCACAGTTTTTTTTGAAAATTCCAACCCGAAATGCGGACGAAGTTGCATGGGCAAAAGTTTAAGATACCTACCTACTATAAATTGACCTTAAAAAATTGGACCTTAAAAATCGTCGTCGTCATTTAATTTCAGAACTAAAATTAGGTCTTCTAATTTTTTTGGTCTAACTCCGAGCTCAATCAGCCACTAGCCAGATGTTATCAAATTAATTATATATTATCTATGTCAGCAAAAACTTACCTTTTATTTACGCGAGCTTTGTTCAATGTGTCATACATAATTTACTATCTGCAATGTATACCTATGTATGGAACGAGGCGTAAGTTCAGTTTGCATCGGTTGTTAGTAAGATTTTACGCCAGAAATACCTAGATTTACATGTAATAACTAGATTTACACGAGCTTTGTTCAATGTGTCATACATTAATTACTGTCAGCAATGTATATGTACAGACCGCGAAGCGTAAGCTCAGTTTAATTCGGTCGTTAGTCAGATTTTACGCCAGAAATACCTAGATTAACATGTAGATAATAACTAGATTTACACGAGCTTTGTTCAATGTGTCATACATTATTTATTGTCAACAATGTATACATGTATGTACAGACCGCGAGGCGTAAGCTCAGTTTGAATCGGTCGTTAGTCATATTTTACGCCAGAAATACCTAGATTTACATGTAATAACTAGATTTACACGAGCTTTGTTCAATGTGTCATACATTAATTACTGTCAGCAATGTATATGTACAGACCGCGAGGCGTAAGCTCAGTTTAATTCGGTCTTTAGTCATATTTTACGCCAGAAATACCTAGATTTACATGTAATAACTAGATTTGCACGAGTTTTGTTCTAATGTATGACGTTAGCAATCTATACTTCTTTAACTAATCACTGCCGATACAATTGATGCACGGACAAAGATTTCATCTCCTAACGAGTACAAATTGAATATCCTGCCACGGCCATGTTACGGTCACCACGGGGCCATTTTATACGATTTTAAGGCCCATCCCGTTCTCTTTGGCGAAAAAAGCGTGGCGAAACACGTGTTACGATGTGTGATTCATTGGAATTTTTTTATTTTTTTATCGATAGAAAAAGTTATGATACGGGACAAATCGATTAGTGAAAAGTTACCTATGAACGTAGGTATTAGCATTTTTTTGCGGCGCATATTTTTATAAGAATTCTATACAGTCCTGTCATATAAACAGCGAATTTAATAACATAATATCCTTATAGTCCGGGAGGAATCGGCGCATGAGTACCGAAAACTATTCCACCTCAATTTTTTTATGCGATCCTCTTCAAATTGCCCTCCTAATGATATAAATGCATGTTGCCATGGCGCAACCCGGTGCCATATTGTTTAAACCGAAATTGTTTAAACAATTGCAAGGAATTGTTATTTTTCAACCGGACAAATTTTTTTTATACTCTTTATTGAAATAAAAATAAAAAAGGTCCTATAACTTTTCACGATAAAGTTAATATTTTTAAAGATATGAATTTTTAAAGGTTCGAAAAATCTCAAATTTGGGTACTTTCGACCCATGAAAAATATATTAAAAAAAAACATAATGTTTAAGTAATATTTTTTTTTAATTTTCTATACAATAGTTAATAATATTGTTAATAGAGATTAAAAAAAATTTCATTGTTTATATCTTTTTTTTAATTGTTAATTTCGCGCGCTCACAAGTATGCGTCGCTTACCTTTAAGTATCGCTGTCTCTCTCTGACTCATGCGTTGCATCGGCCTCTCTGTGTCTTGAATCATTAGGTATTTATCATTTATCTTAAAAACTATCAATAAAAAAAAATATTTCCGTTTCTAAGACACGTTTGCTAAGTAGGTATGTAACTTTCTTTTTGTTCCAAAACATTTAAGATTTTCTAAGGATTTTAGGTACGGGTCTGCCCGCGAAATTCAAATTTAATTTGGTTTTTCGAAATTTTTAAACTAATACGACAAAGTAGGCTTACGGCATTCTAATTCTAATTGCGCCAATGACAGTATTATCTTCAAAGGTTTATATAAAAATCTTTACTTGAAAGTGTACAGTTTAAGAGTAGTGTCTAGTGACGAAACGCGACGCGAGTCGGTATTTTCCAAAATGCTATCTGTTTCACAACGCTTCGCTGCCCGACCCGCATCGTGCGATAGAGAGAGTTGCCAGAAGAGAGAGAGAGAGAGAGTTGAGAGAAGTCCAGGAGTTATTTGCCTAAATTTTATTCTTGAAATATTGTTTCGGGTCATAACGTTTTTACCCCCCTAAACGTTTACAAAATTAGACAATTTTGGTCTCATTAGATTCAGTACACCTTAATCTAGGCTCGTACGTTTCATTTTTTTAGTATTTCAGTTTAGTTAAATTTAAAAAAATAAAATTAGTCGAGGAAGTTTTTTAGTCAAAAATATGGATATTTAGTCACTAATAACTTTTAACATAAGCAATATTTCTTTAAAATTAAAACGTACGGGCATAGTTTTTCATTGTATCTGCAACATTTCAAAAAATTATGAACATTGGACAACATTTACGGGTAGCAAAACGTTATCGCTTTTTGTATGAAAATTTTCAACTAGACACTCCTCTTAAGAAATTAGCCAGAATATCGACTAATTTGTGAGTAACTCACTTCCAACTCGATATTCTGACTAATTTCTTAAACTAGACACTTTCAAGTAAAGATTTTTATATACACCTGTGAAGATAATACTGCCATTTGCATTGGCGCAATTAGAATGCCATATGCCTTTTTATCATATTAGTTTACAAATTGTGAAAAACCAAATTAAATTTATATATTTTATTAATTTATAAGCAGTGATAGCCTAGTGGTTAGGACTGTGGTCTCTTATTTGGGGGGGTCGCAGGTTCGATCCCGGGTACGCACCTCTGACTTTTCGGAGTCAAGTGCGTTTAAGCAATTACATATCACTTGCTTCAACGGTGAAGGAAAACTGCACCCCTGAGAGTTCTTCATAATGTTCTTGAAGGTGTGTGAAGTCCGCCAATTCGCATTGGCCCAGCGTGGTGGACTATGGCCTATAACCCTTCTCTGAGAGGAGACCTGCGCTCAGTAGTGAGCCGTTGATGGGTTGCTAATGATGATGATGAAATTAAATTTGAATCTCGCGGGCAGACCCGTGCGATCCGCCTTAATTCAAAGGTATTTCTATGCTTGCGAGTTCGTAGATAGTCGTCTATAACCGGATACTTATCCCTAATTAAGAGGCAGCGCCCGCACGTGGTCACGCGCCATTGCGACCGTTCAGTCGTCCGTCTGCGCGACGCGGCCCGCAATAGGCCGTGGCGGGAACCCAGCCGTTCATCTGCGACGCCTTTGTAGCTGTTTTGATAATGCCGCTTATTATACGAGGCTGCACTAAATATAGGCATTAGGCAGATTAGTTTGAGATCATTCCGCCTTATTATAAGTTGAGATGTGTAAGAGCAGTTATATGAGGTCCCTATTCAGGGGGTCGCGGGTTTTGTCCCGGGCATTCATGTTTGACTTTTTGGAGTTATAACATCATCGTCATGAGCAACCCATCAACGGCTCACTACTGAGCGCAGGTCTCCTCTCAGAGAAAGGTCATAGGATCGAACCTTTATCGAGATTGTAAAAAATTAGAACAGAAAAAATAGAGTGAAATAGGGAACGTCTCTATTTTTTTGTTGGATTTGAGTAAAATTCCGATTAAAAATTCGAAAATGTTAGTAGGAGGATTATCTTCACTATCTTTCGGTTTAAGGCTTTAAGATCTTGTCTAGACCGAACTTACATCGAACAAAAGATTAACAAGCAAAATATAAAAAAAAAAGAATAAAAAACCTGACTGCTTTAAAGAATATCAATGAAAATATCAATTATCAAATTTATGAGAAAAAAAATGAAAAAATATTGTCGTAATCACCTTTTCCGACCCTTTAATTTGAACCACCCACCCTAACCAGATAGGTTTTGAAGAAAAAAAAAATTAGTTGTCTGTAAAGTCGGTTTACGGACGATAGTTTTACGTGATAACGTCATAAAGAAACATTGATGAATAAATGTGTCACAACTCACAAGCCAACGCTTGGGCCGATCGTGCCTCTCTATCGCCTGTTCCGCGCTCTCGTTTGCACGCTCGGGCTCAGGCGGAACGTGACACTTCTTCGTGCGTGCAGCCGGTGTTCATCGATTTATAAGACAAAAAAAATTGTGTTCTTGTTGACACTCGCGCTGGCATGGCGAATCTAACGACGCGACGTGCCGCTTATCAAAATCGTCCCACGCGTTTGGTTTCTTAGAGTTCCACAAAGGAACAAACATACATACATAGACTGATAAACACATTAACACTCCTTTGCGTTGCGCAGTCGGGTGAAAAGACAACTGACAGTTCCAAATTCGGTAGCCACAGGTAAAAAAATCATAATGACAGATAACCACATTCTCACGGGCGCTGTTCACACGGCAATACCGACCGTTCAGCTACCATCTTCATGTCATGGCCCGTTGAACGCCACCTTATGGTTGTTTGCTCCAACTATTTGAAGAATTACATCATTATATTTGCGGTTGGTTTTTATAAGCCGCACAATCTATTGGGAAATCGATTTGCCGGTCACTTTACGATTGGATTTTTTATCGATTCATTTTATCACATCGGAAAATAAATATGACCGGATACTTGTAAAGTAATATTTTATTGAGACAACTAAAACGAAAACGGAAAATATGTACTTATTAAGATTACTGTACCTACCTCGATGTCTACTTCTTATATCCTTACTTGCTTAGAAAGCTTTTAGTTGATTTGTCCTTCAATCACGCCTCATGCATTATTATTGCTTTGCCTGCGAATAATTGATCACCTGGAGAGTAAAATAGGCTACTTTTATTCCCGAAAATCAAAAAGTTCCAAGGGATTTTCAAAAACTAAATCAACGCAGACAAAGTGAAAGCATCAGCTTGTTTAACTAACTATATTTAAATTCAAACCGCAGAGTTTCTATTGCGTAGAATATATAATAATATTTAGGATCATTTTAAGCGTAACTTGACATATACAAAAAAAAAGCAATCTATTTTTCTTCTTAATCTGTGACGCGTATGAAGTTGTATGGCATCAGATAGTATCTACCTAATTAATAAATATGTACCTAGTATAATTTGTAAGACACGGTTATAACACAATTACTGTTGCCAATAAAACAACAAGTAAAAACAAATTGAACGTTATTCGTACTGACAATTATCCAATTAATTTAATTAAACAAAACACAATACTGGTTTGCCACAACAAACTTCAATTTACGTCCCAGCTAAAAATTTATGAAAATCAATCATCGTTAAGGCAATTAAATTCGTTCAGCATAATTTTTTGATCGGGCCGCGCCGCCATAGATAAAAAATACCGGAAAAGTGCGAGTCGGACTCGCGCACCAAGGGTTCCGTACAAACTTTTCGGTCGCGGTTAGTTTACCAACTGCAAATAAGTTCATAATCGGATTTATTTTTTTATGCAACTACAAACTTACGGTATTTGGAATTTTTCCTTTACATTGCTTCATGCCAAATTTCATGATTCTAGGTCAACAGGAAGTACCCTATAGGTTTTGATTCAATCAATCAATTATCAAACTATACGGCATAAACGGAGCATAAAAGGCCGTATCTTTTGATTGCGTCGACTTAGAAGTTTGATTTTTTCACTGCTTCAAAGAATTGCAGATTTGAGTATTTGATATTAATTTCAACTTGATACCTCCACGCATTCCTGAGAAAAAGGGTCTTGACAGACGGACAGACAGACGGACAACGAAGTGATCCTATAAGGATTCCGTTTTTAATACGGAGTACGGAACCTTAAAAATAGCAGTAAAATTCAAAAGCGGGCGCCAAAATGCTAGAGCGTGTATCCGAACGCATAAATTATTGGCGCTCGGTTTGCTAATGGAACGCTGTGCATTTGCATTGAGCATTCCACTCGAATTTTGAATTTCGAATGGTTCCTTGTGTTTTTGAAAAAAGAACGCGTCGGCATAAAAAGGTTGCACGCGTGGTGTACATCGGCAGTTAGTGCAGAGTCCGTGACAGTGAAACGACCGATGTTTATCGACTGGTGGGTACAAAGCTAAGTTTGCCGACGGCGGTAAAAAAAAATACGTGTGGCACTCGGGGACTGCCGCGGTAAAGCTATTGCATAGCATTTTTTATCAAATTATGCAATTTTAATATTTATACCTACAATATTTTTTTTTGCATTAAGTAATGCATTTTGCAAAATTTATGCAAAAAAATTATTAAAAAACAAACAAACAAGAAA
Organism: Oeneis ivallda; assembly: GCA_029955525.1. Classification (NCBI taxonomy): domain Eukaryota; kingdom Metazoa; phylum Arthropoda; class Insecta; order Lepidoptera; family Nymphalidae; genus Oeneis; species Oeneis ivallda. Next base: position 16,035,646 of record JARPMR010000025.1, read on the forward strand.
AGCGCACTGTCAGTACTACGCGAGTGAGATTCGAACCTGCGACATCATACACCTTACGGTAAAGAAAGCGGCCGCTCGCCCACTGCGCCGAACAGAGCTACTTGTGAACCTCTAAAATGTTGAACGCTTACTGAACGACAGTGTAAGGTTTATTTTCGTTACGGAATTTCCTGATTCGGTCGCCGCGCTCAAAGCCCGCGATAAAAGCTATGCAATAGCTTAAAACAAAAAGACTTAAAAGTTAAGTTCGGTTTTTTCAATCCTCTATTTTAGGGATTGAATTTTCAAAAATCTTTTCTTAGCGGACGCCTCATAATACTTAGCTATCCGTACGAAAAATTACATACTCGTAATAGCTTTCTGTATGCCTTTCAGCCCGATCCGTCCAGTGATTTGAGCTGAGCGTTGATAGATCAGTCAGTCAGTACTGAGTCAGTCAGTGAGTCACCTTTTTCTTTTATATAATTAGACTAGCTGATACCTGCAACTTCGTTCGCGTGAATTTACCTAGTGTTTAAAATCCCGCAGGAACTCTTTGACGTTTCGGGATAAAAAGTAGCCCTATGTCACTCTCCAGGTCCACAACTAGGTATACCCATGCAAAAAAAATGTAGTCTGTTGGGTGTCCTTAATAAATAAAAAAATCGCCGAAGTTTGAGTCGGGCCTCGCTCTTTTAGGGTTCCATACATATGACTAAATCACTTTTTTTAATAAACTATATACATATTTGGATATCTTAGTTCTTAGATAGTAAGTACTAAATTAGCATATAGGTATGGGGGAAAAATGCCCGTTTCTTTTGGTCACAACTTTGATGGCCCCCCATTTCTTCATTTTTGAAGCTGAAAAATAGTAAAAATATATTTGAACTCCACTTAATGAGTTCTAGACAATGACACCCCACATATTATGCCAGGGTAAAAAAATAAAATTTTATTTCGACTCCTTTTTCATGTAGGCCCTTTATTTTTAAATTTAATTTAATTTTTATTATTTGTTGAACACGCTACGATGGTCTAACAACTCTAACATCTGGGCGCGACTTCAAGAAATAGGAGTACCGGCAAATATAACGGAGATCCTTCAAGCTTTGTATAAGAAGTACTCCTGCAAAGTATCACACGACGGTCTTATCTCGGAGGATATAAAGTTACATGCGGGGGTTGCGACAAGGGTGTCTCCCTCTCTCCTCTCCTTTTCCTGGTAGTTCTCTACGGAATTTTACACTGGGCTTTCGATAATAAACGACGTGGAAATTGGAATAGAGTGGGGACTCAAATACTTGAGGACCTAGACTACGCTGACGACTTATGTCTATTAAGTCACAGACATACCTACAGATATGCAAGCAAAGCTGAATGACCTACAAAGAGAGGCTTTAAGCGCGGGATTACGCATAAACATCCGAAAGACTCAAGAGGTGCGTGTTGGTGTTGGTGGGGGGAATCCCTCTGCTATCCGCATCGGCACGGAAGATATAGAGAGAGTCGAAAGCTTCACTTATCTTGGGAGTGTCGTGTTAGAGATGGGGGGTACCAAAGTGGACATAGCTTCGCGAATCTCCCAGGCTAAGGCAGCCTTTGCTCAACTCCGCTCTGTATGGCAATCGCGGAAATTGACAAGAAATCTAAAACTCAAAATTTTTCGAAGCACCGTCAAGTCCGTCTTAACATAATATGGGTGCGAGACATGGAAAGTCACGAAAGCCATATCGCATTAAATCCAGGTTTTCGTCAACCGGTGCCTCCGCCGCATTCTCGGTATACACTGGCCGGAGATCGATCTTTTGATACGCTGTAAAGAATCGCCAATGGACAGCAGATTAAACGTCGCAAATGGGGATGGATCGGTCACACTCTTCGAAGGGAACCCAACAACATAGCGAGACAGGCTCTAGACTGGAACCCTCAGGGAAAGAGAAAGCGAGGTCGGCCTAAGCAAACTTGGCGGCGTACGGTTCTGGCGGAGGTTGCGAGGATAGGGATGACGTGGAACGAAGTTAAGGCTGTGCCTCAAAACCGGTCGGTATGGCGTAGTACTGTGGACGCCCTCTGCCCCACTTGGGGGACATAGGACTAAAAACAAAACAATAATTTGTTGTTATAGCGGCATTATAGAAATACACACTCTGTAAAAATTTCAACTGTCAACCTATTACGGTTTACGAAATGCAGCCCGCTGACAGACGGATGGACGGACGGACGGACAGCGGAGGCTTAGTAATAGGGTCTCGTTGGCACTCTTTAGGTACGGAACCCTAAAAAAGAAGACCCGGTCTACTAGTTCGTTATAGCAATGCTAAGGTAGTACTAATAAATAGTTTTCAACCAACCGTTTACCTCAGCTTGTTCAGAGCCAATAGTAATTATACGTGTGCTGATAGTTTTCTCGTCGACATATTTATTATTATATGTTTAAAGAGCTTGGGGATCGCTAACGTGTGACGCGAAAATTATATGCTTTGGCTACAAGCTAGAAATATATTTATTTCTACCCAGTTACATAGTCGGTTAAGCATGACATGAAATCGTGTGCCTAGTGCCTACTCATAATATCATACCTAGTTAGCTGCTAACTACTTACTTGCTTAAAGGCAGACTAGATTTTGCTCGCGGCTTCGCTCACGTTAAGTTCGATTTTTTAAACCCCTATTTACGCCCTTAAAGGTTGAATTTTCAAAAATCCTTTGTTATCTGAGGCGTACTTCATAATAGCCATCTGTATATTAAATTTCAGTCAGATCCGTCCGGTGGTTTGAGCTGTGCGTTGATAGATCAGTCAGTCAGTCACCTTTTATACTATAATATTTAGATTAATCATTGGGCTTCGTGGTTTCTCCACGAAGCTAAGACTTTCTAATAAACTGGACTTTCATATGCCCCTATCGATCCGAGTTCCACTAAAATATTAGGTAAAGTAGTATTGTAATGTGTGGCTTTGATCATTTTATCGAACTGCAAAATAAGTCGATATTTACATGTATTATTTTTAATTATAATTTTTTTCTCTTTAAATTCCGGGTTATTATTTTTGAATAAAAAATTAGGTAGGTACAATGGAAATTAAAGGTTAGGTACAATGAAAATATTTTATTCAAGTTTAATTTCAACTGCTCTTAGGTATAACAAAATAGTATAACGTTTGTACTTGTTCCATCAATGAAACTATCGGTTCGGAGGTTCGAATCCCGACTTAAGATCATGTCTTTGTTTTTTATTTATTTCTGGAACGAAGTTTTATAGAAGAGAAATTCCGAACAAAATCTTTGTGGCAAAATTTACTAACGCCATCTATTGTGGGCAACGAGAACTTGCTTTAATGTCTGTTTTTACGAGATGTTTCTAACATGTGACGAGAGATGGCGTTGATTCTGAACTTTGTTCCAGCCGAGTATTCCACGACACTCAGGAATTTTTATCTTAAATATGTATATAAAAAATATCATTCAAATACCCTATTATCCACAGCTTGTCCTAACCAATGGGTATGAGACATCAAGTGTCCTACCCTTGTTAAGAAGTAACAAAAAACGTTGAAACAATAAATAAAGTAGGTATAAAAATAAAATAAAACTCAAGTGGCAGCACAAGAGGCCTCAAACGGTTTGTTTTGACTGCTCAGGCTCACTGAAGAGGTGGTAAAAAATTATCTTCCCCACTGAAGCATCAAAGTGTCGGAACGAAAACACTCCGCCTGCGCCGAGATAAAGTCGTTTTATTTGTATTTCTGTATTCTAACTCGCGTTTTTTCTATGAAATTCGGTATTTTATGATTCTTGTTTGAAAGTAAATTGTACCAGTGACCTCTGTTAATTAATCTATGACTAACACTGGACCAGCTGTTTGTATACAAATGACAACTTGAATTATAGATCAATTTGAAACGGCACATTTGAAATACTTACGAGTGTTTCTGGAACTAATATTATAGAGAAGGAGGAAGTGCCAAAAAGTACCAACTATACAAGCAAAATAGTAAAAAGGAAAAAAAATCCGACTGCTTTAAATAATATCAATGAAAATATCAACCATCAAATTTATGAGAAAAATAATTAAAAATATATTTTCGTAATCACCTTTTCAACCCCTTTAATTTGATACCCCACTCAATTGGAATTGAAGAAAAAAATATTTTTGAACCCCAACACATTTGTTTTTTTTTTTTTTAATAATAAAATAAGACTCATTTCGGTACATATTTTCACCTCATTAAGTTCAATTATCGAACAATACAAATATTTTTTTTTTCATTAATATGAGTAAGTATAAGTAATATTAAATAAATAATTACCTATAAAAATGTCAAGAGTTTAAGATTTGCTATAAGTATAATATACTCGTAAGTCGTATGCCACACCTAAATTCATCAATAATTTTACAAAACTAATTTTAATACTTATGCGTGAAATAACCTTGAGAAACGGAGCCAGCCTAGACGTATTTCAACGTCACCGCCATCTAGCGGCTACGCTCGGTACTTGCTCGAGAACTCAGCAAGTACATCAGAGTAGCTCTAAATATATCAACGATAAAATAAATGTGCAGAGGGAACAGTGTTTTATGTTATCCTACCTAGTATGTTTGGGCCTCACTGAGATTGATGTCACGTGCAGGTGTTAAGAGTCTCCATTGCTTTAGCTTCACCTAGTAGGCGCCATGTACCATAACGAGCTTGCAAGTAGTTTATGAGTTCAAGGTAATTAATTCTTTTTGTTGTTATTCTTAAAATCATTGTATTCTTTGATAGTTTTTAGGGTTTCGTACCCAAAAGGTGCCAACCCTGTTTTATCAAAAATATTTATTTAGGTAATAAACAAAAAATCGGCCAAGTGCGAGTCAGGCCTCGCTCTTTTAGGGTTCCGTACATAATATGACCAAATCACTTTTTTAAAACTAGATACACATTTAGATAACGTCTTAGTTCTGAGTTAGTATTAAATTAGGAAGCAGTGTTAGCCTAGTGGTTAGGACTGTGGTCTCCTATTCGGGGGGGGTCGCAGGTTCGATCCCGGGTACGCACCTCTGACTTTTCGGAGTCAAGTGCGTTTAAGCAATCAACTATCACTTGCTTCAACGGTGAAGGAAAACATCGTGAGGAAACCTGCACATCTGAGAGTTCTTCATAATGTTCTCGAAGGTGTGTGAAGTCCACCGATTGGCATTTGGCCGGCGTGGTAGACTATGGCCTATAACCCTTCTCTGAGAGGAGACCTGGGCTCAGTAGTGAGCCGTAGATGGGTTGCTAATGATGAAATGATGATGATGATTAAATTAGGATATGGGGGAAGAATGCTCGTTTGTTTTGGTCACAACTTTGAAGGTCCCTATTTCTTCATTTTTGAAGCTTTTCCATGCATGGGAGCCCCCTTTATTTTTTAATAGCACCCATATAGCAGTACTTGCTGGCAAGCTCAGCTCTGCTGCTTACGCTGTTAGGAAGATTCGACAGATAACTGACATAGAAACTGCAAAAATTGTTTATTTTGCATATTTCCATAGTATTATGTCATACGGAATCTTAGTATGGGGTAAAGCGGCCGATATTGGAAAAATTTTTGTATTGCAGAAGAGGGCGATTCGCGCAATCTATAATTTAAAGCCGCGGGATTCGCTTCGAGAAAAACTTAAAGAAATAGGCATTCTTACAGTAGCTTCACAATATATTTATAACAATATAATATTTGTCAGACAAAACATTGTGAATTACAAAAAAAAGGGTGAATTACGAGATAGGCAGGTTAGAGATCCAAATAGGCTCGTGATCCCTCGACTGCGCCTCAAGAGGGTCCGAAAGACATTTGTGGGAATGGGCGTGACGTTCTATAATAAAATTCCACAGTCGATCTTGGACTTGCCTTTACACAAGTTTAAGAAATCGATTAAAACTACGCTCATGAAAAAAGCATATTATACGATTGAAGACTATATAAATGACAAAAAAGCGTGGATGTAATTCGTTCCAGCGATTCATGAGACAGTAGGTAATGATTAACCTGTATAATTGTATATCAAAATAATTCTATTCTATTCAGAGTTTCCACTTTATTTGTGTACAAGTCATATTTTAAAATGAGTATTTGATTTGAATATTAGTTTCAATTCGATGCCTTAGGATGGGTAGCCTAAGTATGTCACACTCTCTTTAACATTTCTGCGGTGGTGTCGTGTGATGCGGGTTGTTGCGTTCCCTAAAATATGGTTGAGCGAAGCAATGGCTGGGTCATGCGTCATGCTCGTGAACGGGTGCCACCAGCGGCAATGGGGCTACTTTCTGTCTGCCCGTCTTGACATGTGTTGAATTATAATTAGAAATAATTACGTATGCTTTTGTGGACCTTTCCCTCATTGTGGAAACTCTGCATACATAGAATATATGTTAAGTATATTGTAAAAGTATTTTGAAAAGAGCAACTGCCGAGTTTCTTGCTGGTTCTTCTCGGCAGGAACGGCATTCCGAACCAGTGGTAGACTCATTGACGATTTAAAAGTACTTGTAAAAGTTTATTTGAATAAAAAACATTTCTATTCTATTCTATTCTATTCTAATTTAATTTTATTTTTATCGACCGAGCGAAGCGAAGGTCTCTGAGTTTACTAGAGCGATTTGCACTTGTCCGTCCGTCCGTCTGTCACAGCCTTATAACTTCTGAATTACTGAACGTAATTACTTCAATTTTAGATATGATATGTAAACCGATGGCCTCCAGCCGAAAATGGCTTAAAAAGTTATAAAAATCTTTATTTCAGGGGGGCTCCCATACGAAATGAGGGGCTTTCAAAGTGGAGATTGTATTCGAGGCTAGATTTCTAAAACCACTTTGTTTTAAAACTTGAAACTTACACATAATTTGAGTTATATTCTGTACTTGAACAACAAATACTAAGATTAGATAAATATTATAAAGAAACGAAATTATTTGAGTTTTAATGGGCATCAATGTTTTTAACAAAACTTCACTATACTGTTACTAGATGGCGCTGTCTTTAATATTGTAAATATGCATCCCATCCACGAAAGCAGATGACGATTGACGTCATCAGATTCGGCGCGTTTTAATTACAATATAATATAGTTAAAACTACCTTATGGGAATTATGGGATACCGCGAGGTCTCAGTTCGGGGCGAACCACTAGTTATTTGTTGTTATAGCGGAAATAGAAATACACACTCTGTGAAAATTTCAACTATGTATTACTGTTTACGAGATACAGCCCGCTGACTGACGGACAGCGGAGGCTTAATAATAAGGTCCTGTCGGCATCCTTTGGGTACGGAACCCTAAATAGAAAATTTGATTATATTTTATTAAATAAAACCGACCAACCGCTAGTCGGACTCGCGCACCGAGGGTTCCGTACTCCAGAAGTTAAAGTATTCCAGTAAAACGATATTATTATTAATTTGCTTTATCATTTATCAATTTGCTTATTTATAATATTTTTAGGGTTCCGTACCGAAAGGGTGCCAATGGGACCCTATTACTAAGCCTCCGCTGTCTGTCCGTCTGTCAGCGGGCTGTATCTCGTAAACCGTAATAGATAGACAGTTGAAAGTTTCACATATTGTGTAAAATAAAATAAAATAATAAAATAAAGGGGACTCCCATACTTATATGGAAAAGGAGTCGACATAAAATTTTATTTTTTTATTGGAGTTTACTCCTTAAGAATCGATTTTAGGCGCCCGGTGTGAGAAAAATTCGAGAAGTAAAATCTACTTATGAATGACCTCGTTACGTTTTTCACAACGATGCAAATTGCTACCCTAACGTTGAGTAAATAAGGTTGGTTTTCGCTTGAGTTGTCGAATGCCCGCGTTACGTTTTTCACAACGATGCAAATTTCTACCCTAACGTTGAGTAAATAAGGTTGGTTTTCGCTTGAGTTGTCGAATACGAAAGAGCTTTCGCTTCGGGAAGCCGAGCGCGTACCGATCGTGTCCGAGCGGCGCCAAGACGCAGCGAGCGCCGCGAATGCATTACGACGTTTTAAGGAGTAAACTCCAGTCGTGCGTCGGTGCTGACACACACACTTTTTTATTTTTACCCTGGCATGTGGGGTGTCATTGTCTAGAGCTCATTAAGTGGAGTTCAAATATATATATATATATATATATATATATATATATATATATATATATATTAATATATATATAGCTGCTCGTGCTGATTCACTGATTCACTGACTGATTGATCACCTCTCCTGTAAAATTTTGTATGAAAAATTTTTTTTCCACCGATGGTTTCGTATAGAGGACAAAAATTCATTCGGAGGAAAATTATGGAGAGAGCTGATGATTGAGGATTTCGGAGACGGATGAGGAGCACGGCCAGGGTATTGAAGATAGGTGGGGGGTGCTCGAACAAATGTCACTCGAAACCTCATCCAATTCGCAGTGAGCTGAAAAAAAATTCAAAATGGCGGAAAAAAGATGGCGGCCATACAAATTTCGTCGGTGTCTATCTCGGAGAGTATAAAAGATAGAAGAGTGGTTTCCTGGCAAAAGCTGATCAAGACCCTAAGGTCTACTTGACGAACAGAAAAAAAATTCAAGATGGCGGAATTTTTTTTTTCTTCATACAAAAATATATGGCGAATATTGAAGAGACTAGAAGCCGGGAATCATGCACGACTTTGATACAATTCCTTTTCAAGATTTTTTTTTATTGAAGAATTTTCATTATGACAAATGATGACATATGATGATCGAGGGTTTGGAAGGTGGGTGAGGAGCACGGCCATGGTAATGTAGATAGGTGGGGGTGCTCGAACAAGTCACTCGAAATCTCATCCAATTGGCAGTGAGCTGAAAAAAATCCAAAATGGCGGATTCAAGATGGCGGCCATACAAACTTCAACGGTGTCTATCTCGGAGAGTATAAAAGATGGAAGAGTGGTTTTGTGATAGAAAATGATCAGGAGCTGAAAGTCTACTAGACGAGTAGAAAAACCGCGGTCCGCTTGCGGGCCGCGCACCCACGCGCCCTACTAGTATATATATATATATATATATATATATATATATATATATATATATATATATATATATATATATATATTTAGCTACAAAAATTAGAGGGTCTATCTCAAAAACTAAACTAGTTAGGAATTTGAAATTTTGGTATATTATGTACTATATAGTGTATTTAAACAACAAATACTGAAAACACAGATTTATAATGCGGTTTGTAAGTTGTGACCAAAGCAAACGAGCCTTTTTCCCCATAAGCTAATTTAGTAATTTCTAAGAACTAAGATATCTAAATAATAATATGTATCTAGTTTTAAAAAAAATGATTTGGGTCGTATGTACGGAACCCCTAAAGAGCGAGGCCCGACTCGCACTTGGCCGATTTTTTTTGTTTTAGAGGCTTATTCTTAATATCAAAATAAATATTTTCTTTCACACAATTAGTCCAGTAAAAAGTTAAATGAAACCATGATCTGACCAGTTTTGGCGCAATGAGTAAAAATGTGTTCATTAATACTTAAATAATGATATTATGAAAGAAATTTTGATTTAAATTTAGGGGAAAGGGATGAAAAAAATAAAAAAAGGGTTGAAAAATGCCTTTTTTTTAAATAACTTAATAACGATAGGAGATAGAAAAAAGTTTCAAGTAAAAGTTGTAGAGAAAAAAATTCCTCTTCATTTTTTTGTTATCTGCTTTAGTTTAGCTGCAAAAAATAAAAATTAAATTTGCTTTGTAATTAATTATAAAGATGTATAAAGGCGGGAAACATAGTGCCTATCTCAATTAATTAAGCTTTGAATAACGGTAGTACAGTCAAATTAATAAGGTATTTTTTCGAAATACAAGATACTTCCGAACATCATCCAACAGTTTTCAAAATCGGTCATCGTAGCTATTAAAACTCTAACCTGCGTGATGTCAGATTTCAGATTGAAACTTTTTCGCTTTCTATATTAAAAAGTTAGACTTTAGACTGTTTGACTTTAATTTGTTTTTAACCAATTTAAAAAAAAGAGGAGGTTCTCAATTCGCTCGCTGAGTCTTCTATTGCAAACTTCAAAAATCTAGATACTCTGATACAAAAATATAGGTCAATTATTTATTTATACCTTTTAATTTTTACCTTATAATTTTCAACTAAAATATCTCACCGGCAGCACTGGGACTGAAACATGTCTCTCGCAGCAGTGCCGGATGTACGGACAAGCTGTGTATCTACTATCTAGTCGCTATCATATTATTCATAATGGTGTTGGGGCTGCCTTTTAACCTGACTCCAAGCGGACGAAGAAGGACGAAAAGCAAAATGCTATAAATAAGATCCGGTTAACTTGACGCATCATTTAATTTCTCAAAAATATGATAAGTTTGAGTTAAATTTATGCGTTATTTGATGCTTAAGTATTCATACAACATACGACCGACGGATGTTTTCAAATAAACAGAAAAATCCGATACATCAAAACGCCGACAAAGAAGTCGCTTCAAACAATATAAGGGCATTAATTTGAACGCCGCATTAACAGAGATCTTTCAGAATTCCACCAAATTAAATCCGCCCTAAATCACTCGTTACAACCAAAGCGACACCATCAAAACGCCATATCTCACGGCGGCTATAAATACGCCGTGCTCCCTCCCGTCCATATGTCTTTATTCCTAATAACAGTTTAAGCAATTATGGGACTACATCTTTACGGTGACCAAAATGGAGCAATTAGTAGGACTCGTCCCATAATTTTATGCAAAAAAAATGCGTGAGTGTCGTAGAACACTCGGTTGGAATGAATTAGTACAGTTTTTGCAATTCACGAAGGCGAGTGAGCTTTACTTGTGGTTACTTCGTGTACATGCACATTGCATAAGTGTGCGTGCCTGTCAAAGCCTAGGTGGGAGCGGGCAGGCGCGAGCATTGCGCTCGCTCACACTTATACAGATACGACACACACACAACCATCATACAGTCGCCCTCGTGAATTGCAAGAACTATACCTTTTAATAATAATAAATTAATTATTTAAAAAAAACTGAAGTTAGGATTCGAACCCCCGAACTGATAGTTTCACTCCTTCGTTTATCCGCTATGCTACCAAAGCTATAATGGAACGTGTGTGATAACGAAGGCAACAAGTGTCGCGATGGAAAATTCTTACACTTTTTTTCGCCTAGCCTCCATCCGCCAAACAGTCCGAAAAGGAACTTCGTTCCAAAAACTTTACAATAGAAAAATTATCACAAACATAATAAATGCACTTAAACATACACACACTGACATACATACATTTTTTATATGTGTGCATCATGTAGCTACTAAAAATCGAATTAAGTAAGAAAACCGTAAGGCAAAAAGATAATTTCAGTGTCAAAAAAGCCACAATTTGGCCTACATTTTTAGGGTTCCATACCAAAATGGTAAAAATGGAACCCTTATGGTGAGACTTTCTCCGTCCGCCTGTCCGTCCGTCTGTCCGTCCGTCTGTCACAGTCGATTATTTCAGTAACTATTAAAGCTATCGACATGAAATTTGGCATATTTGTGTATAATAGTGGCCCAAAAGCATTGAAATAAAGAAAAGTCGATAATTATTTTTAGTTTTATTAAAAAAAGGGGGAAAATCGGGGGTTTGAAATTTAAAAGTAAAATAACTACACACATCAAAAGTGTCTAGGGATCAACATATATTTTTGCAATAACTTTTCTCCTGATTGATATTAATTAAAATTTTCTTTAAGGATTCATCAAATAAAGTGTTTTCGTTTGTCACAGTAACGATAAACCAAGTCACCTTTGCATTATAAAGAAATTTGCCATTTTCCTAATAAAGGGATTTTTGACATTTGAACCACTAACATTAAAGTTCGAAAAAAAGACTGAAATAACAGTTTTCTTTAAAATTTTATTGGGTAACTTAAACAATTAATAATCCGTGTTTCTACCGCGAACACTAACAACACAAGAACATCGGTTTGGCATACTCAAAATGAGTTCATCCAAATCACGCTGTGGAATGGCCGCCCATGTTCGTTGCAACAACAAAAAAAAGGTCTTCTTGCCACTGGATACCCTCCATATTCGGCAGAGCTCTTCTCTGTAGCATATCCCATGCATGCTCAATCGGGTTCAAGTCTGGCGACTGAGCAGGCCAGGGCAGGACATTGATGTTAGCTGCGGCGAGAGTCTGTCTTACAACTCTTGCGGTGTGCGGTCGTGCATTATCATGCATTAACTGAAATAAGGGACCGATTTGCACTTGTAGAGGAACGATGACGTCTGATACAATCGTCTCAGCATAAATTTGAGCGTTGAGGTTGCCTCTGATCCAAATCAACTCAGTTCTTCCGCCGATCCAAATACCCGCCCATACCATGATGGTTCCACCACTATAAGGATGGACTTCCTGGCAGGATTTTAATCGCTGTTGGCGTCCAGGGGTTCTCCAGTGTCGTATACGTCTTGTATCCGGTCTCATACCAAAACGAGACTCATCAGAAAAGCACACGAAACGCCATTGTTCTTCTGCCCAATTTCTGTGTTCAAGAGCCCATTGATATCGAATCCTACGATTGTGCATTGCTATAGGTGGTACCCGTAGCGGTCTTCGGGAATGAAGGTTCACTTCATGCAAGCGGTTTCTGACTGTTTGGTCGCTAATTAAGTTCCCTGAAGAGTGATGAAGCCTCAGGGCTAACATCATGGCGGTTATTGTTGGAGCTCTTCGAGTTAAGATTTGAATGTATCGGTCTTGTCTCCGTGTGGTGCAGCGATACCGTCCTCCATGGCGCTCAGCCACGGTACCAGTGCTTCGGTAACGTGTCCAAAGTCGACTGATAACACTCTAACTTGTATTCAGAGCTAAAGCCACAGTACGTTGCCGGGAACCAGCTTCTATCATTCCCACGGCTCTGAGCATTTCTTCCCTGCTTAAATGACGTCGCCGCTCCATAATAACGTTGGTTTTAATCAGTAGTAGGGAAACAGTAGCACTAATAATGTCTTCAATGCGTTGTATGTTTTTATAGGGAAAATATTGACAGCTGATTTTCATCTTTTACTCGAATTTGATTGACAGTTCCTGATTCAAATTATGAAATGCACCAAAAAGGATCCATATAAATTTATAAAATCATAAATTTATTACAAAGCCACATCTCAATCTCAAGAAATCCGCATAAAAATGCTTGATCCCTAGACACTTTTGATGTGTGTATATCGAGTGGGGTATCATATGAAAGGCCTTTACTTGTGCATTCTAAAACAGTTTTTTATTTATTGCTATATATAATAGTTTTTGAATAATCGGCCAAAATGTCGAAAAAAATACCGTCCCCCCCCCCCCCCCTTATCTCCGAAGTTTACCAATCGAAAAATCTGAAATAATTATGGTCAATAGAGGTTTATGTATATTTTACAGGAAAAATAAAAGCAACGCGAAAACTATTTTAGTTTGATTAAAAAAAGGGGACAAATCGGGGGTTTGAAATTTCAAAGTAAGGTAACTATACCGAGTGGGGTATCATATGAAAGGCCTTTACTTGTGCATTCTACAACAGTTTTTTATTTATTTCTAGATATAATAGTTTTTGATTACTCGGCCAAAATGTCGAAAAAAATACCGCCCCCCCCCCCCCCCTTATCTCCGAAGTTTACCAATCGAAAAATCTGAAATAATTATGGTCAATAGAGGTTTATGTATATTTTACATGAAAAATAAAATCAACGTGAAAATTATTTTAGTTTAATTAAAAAAGGGAGAAAATCAGGGGTTTGAAATTCCAAAGTAAGATAATTATACCGAGTGGGGTATCATATGAAAGGCCTTTACTTGTGCATTCTAAAGCAGTATTTTTTATAATCTATATATAATAGCTTTTGAGTAATCGGCCAAAATGTCGAAAAAAATACCGTTCCCCCCCCCCCCCCCCCCCTTATCTCCGAAGTTTACCAATCGAAAAATCTGAAATAATTATGTTCAATAGAGGTTTATGTATATTTTACAGGAAAAATAAAACCAACGCTCTAACTAGCATAGTTTTTTTTATATTAACAATAAACCTCTACAAACAAAGTTAACGATAATTATGCAAAGTAATATAATATTATCGTTTTACTTTTACTTTTGGAGTATGGAACCCTCGGTGCGCGAGTCCGACTCGCACTTGGCCGGCTTTTTTTGAAATTATAGTAGAGTCCTATAATTGTTGTTGACGGCTTGTCAATCAAATATTTATTTATTTTCTTAAATTTCTTGTAATTAACAAAACTATTAAACAGTATCTAAGTATGTGCAGAAATTTATAAATTGTTTTTATCTAGACGCAAAATAAAAAAATAGCCAGGATGGCGGAGAAGTGGCGAACACATTGAAGAGGCCAGTTTCCCATTCCACTAAAACAACGTCAGCAGAAGTGTATACAATGGTGAAGAAGGATCTTGATGGAATAGGTGTCGCTGCTGTAAAGAGTGAGGCCAGTCAGGTTTTCAGCTCCACTTCTAATGTCATTGGAAAAACGCTGAAGTTGAAACGAAATCAGCTGCTAGTGTTATGAAGAAAAATTTCAGTGCCTTTATATGTCAAGTGCGCACAGTTTTGAACCCAAAACCTGATGATGAAGAGGATACTGAAGTTATGTCTGTACTGTGTTCAGTGGACACCACATTGCTATCCACGTATAAAAAAGAACTGGAAGCTCTCCAATGCGTGGACGCCACATACCTACATAGCGCCCGCATACAGTCCAGAGTTTAAGGCCAGGCGCTCGAGTCAGGAGATTTAAAAAAAATGGGGATTCCAGCACTACCCTAATGAACCGAAAGGTGGCGGTTCTATCCTTTCCACCAACAAAAGCATTCCCAAAGAGGGTTGACGTCAGGCCGGTCGTAAAATGTCAAGCCGAACCACTTACAACATGAATAGAATAGAATAGAAATATTTTTTATTCAAATAAACTTTTACAAGTGCTTTTGAATAGTCGATGAATCTACCACTGGTTCGGAATGCCCTTCCTGTCGAGAAGAACCAGCAAGAAACTCGGCGGTTGCTCTTTTCAAAACAAATTTACAATACAGTAAATACTATGCTATATAATATGCAGTGTTTCCACAATGAGGGAAGTTCCAAAAATGCATACCTTCTATCTTAATAATGACTAACTTCTATCTTAAGATGGGCAGACATAAAGTAGCCCCATTCCCGCCGGTGGCACCCGTTCACGAGCATGACGCATGACCCAGCCATTGGCATGGCTTACAAGACATGTTGTCCCGACCCCACACAGCGTGGGACAAGGAGAGGGAGGTGATGATGATGAGTAGTGTCCTATAATTCGCGTCCAGGTGGTCACCCCACCCTCGCACGGCAATCTCCCGGGGTAGCCCGCATTATTGGGCCCCGTGATTTATACGCCGCGCTACCGGATTCATTGTTCGACACACGAGTAGGTTTACGTTTTTTGTCGGCAATAGACTCTAATTATAGGAAATTGGAATTAAAAGGTGTACGTAAAGTTATAAATTATTGGATATCTACTAATTGAGAATGGATTCCGAGCCAGTTTTAACTTTCGTACGTACGTTACAAGTTAAGTATAACTTACAAGTGTACCAACAGTAATTCTACTTCTAAGTTCTAACGTTCTGAACAGGCTTGATGTGGGACTTTGTCAGAATCTACTGGCAAACCCCGCATCAGAATTAGCTAGAAACATTTGTGATCTGGTCACTGCTTGCCGTCAGTAACTTTCGGTCATCTTGGTATAGTTCTTGCAATTCACGAGGGCGACTAACTTATGGTTGTGGGTGTGTCGTATCTGTATAAGTGTGAGCGAGCGCAATGCTCGCGCCTGCCCGCTCCCACCTAGGCCAACTATTAATTATATTCTGTGCCTAGGCTTTGACAGGCACGCACACTTATGCAATGTGCATGTACACGAAGTAACAACGAGTAAAGCTCACTCGCCTTCGTGAATTACAAAAACTGTACTTAACTTAGTATTAAGTTAGTTATTTAAGTTTAAGTTAGTTAGGTATATTGAATGAACATGCCAGGTGGTAAAAAAAACCAAAAAAATATAGATAAATAAAAAAAGGTTCTAACGTACAACTTTACGCCACTAATTTGGTAGTAGGAACAGTAGGCAGACTCAATGGCGATAGCGAAAAGTCCACGGTTCAATCCACATTCATACGTCTAACACAAGCTTTATGTGCCTACTTAGGTACTTGTGAAGGGAACAAGGGAATATCTGCTCTTCGTCTTCTTCTTCGTGACACTCTTGGCAGAGCGGTCGTGGTCATCGCGAAGTGACGTCTTTAGCGGCAGATGTGATTCGCCTCACGAGCATTCGCCACTTCTCCCTGCTGGCCGACAGCCTGGTACACTCGTGCAATGGACCGCCCACAGCAGACTTCATTTGGTCGGTCCATCGCATGGGCGACCTTCCTCGCCCTCTGGTGCCCTCCACTTTGCCCTGCACGACAAGGCGCTCGATGGACTCACCCCCACGCCGGGAGACGTGTCCGAAGAACTTAAGTATGCGACTCAGTACTAAGGCCAAAGGCGTTGTTTTATGCCGAGTTCTTGGAGAATGGAGACGCTGGTGCGAAACTTGGTCCACGACACTCCCAGCATTCTGAATTCTGAATACTCCCGGAATATCTGTTATGCTCACCAATATTCCCTACAGTCAGACTTTTTTATATTTAACCCCAGACCAAAAAGGGGGTGTTATAAGTTTGATTTGTGTATCTGTGTGTGCGGCTCTTTCAATTTTAAAAGCTTAAGTAATCGAGCTGGTGGATGTTAGCTATAATTTAGCCGATTCTGAAACTACATAATTATAATCATCATCACCATCAGCAAGTGCAACCCATCAACGGCTCACTACTGAGCGCAGGTCTCCTCTCAGAGAAGGGTTATAGGCCATAGTCCAATTGGCGGACTTCACACACCTTCGAGAACATTATGGAGAACTCTCGGGTGTGCAGGTTTCCTCACGATCTTTTCCTTCACCGTTGAAGCTTGTGATATTTAATTTCTTAAACGCATTTAACTCAGAAAAGCCAGGGATCGAACCTGCGACCCGCCGAATAGGAGACCGCAGTACTAACCAGTGTTTTTTTTAATTATTTTTTACTATATTAACAGCTCACAAATCAGTCACATCCAAAACCCATTATGCATTCTAAAAACAATCGTTTTCTATTTCATCTTATCCACCTCTTAATACGTTTGCGAGGTAATTAGGCGAGCGTTTAAACCGCCACAAATACATCGACGCTCAATAACCGCCGATCAACAGATCGCGCGGTGTGAGCGGGCGATATTACTGTCACTGTCAGTTGTAGAACTAAACGTCTCGCTGACAGATATATTGGCGACGAAAAAACACGTTTTTTGTCAATTTTGTTCGGTTATTTGGAGGATAATGAACTCTGTTTGCGATAATTAGGGTTCAAATTTCGTTTGCGATTGAAAATTTTGTCAATCGTCGCAAATTTAATAATACTCAGTGCCGATTTCACCAACGTCGAGTGTCGTTTATCCTAAAGTAGAATCAATAATTCAGTAGACTAAAATGACAGTTGCTAATGTCACTTTGTAAAATAATATTGCCATATTTATTGTAATAGTGATGTTCTAGTTCAGTAGGTAGTGATAGCTGTAGTACTGTACTATTACAATTCATTTTATAAATCTCATAAGATCACATAATATGTAATAGAAATAGTAATAAAGGTCACCTTTTTAAAGCTGTAATAAAGAAAGTACGAATAGAAATATTTAAGATCTATTTTTAGTACTAAAAGTTGTTTTATTTCCTCAGTATAGGCCGACAAAGACGAGATCAGATTTTCGATAAGATCATAATTGCTATTCAAAATATTTTTGTATCAATTATAATAAACACAATTTGAGAATTTTCTTAGTAAATAAAAAAATAAGTGTTTTGGTACACGACGTACCTAATGAGTAGGTAAGTGATTGATGTGGATCCTTTAGCCACAACACTATTTTATTTTCATCAGAAACTGACAACACTGTAAATGTCATTTTAGTCTACTGAATTATTGATTCTACTTTAGGAATAAATTGAGCATTCTGACAGTCTTTGTATTGAAAATACTGTCAAAATATCAAACTTACTCTCGGATAAGACTTATTTTACATTGGTGAAATCGGCCCTTATTAGCACGGATAACTAGTGGTTCGCCCCGAACTGAGACCTCGCGGTATCCCATAATTCCCATAAGGTAGTTTTATACGGTAGATACGTGTGCCTACAATATTCTACTAAAATGCAGCTGGTTCGGTGAACGGGTGTTACGTAGTATACGATTTCATAATAAAAAAAATTATAAAATGTGATGACTGCGCGCTTGTGGCTTCTGCTGCGAGCATGTCTAGATGCGCGCTCATCTTTACGTTCAGTACCATCATACGGTAGTAAATATAACATATCTCTGCCATCAGTAGAATATTTTTTATTCCACGTAAGATGGTGCTAACGTTTAATTAAAGGTAAATCTTGTGGCGCTCTATGGAGAATATTAAAAGGAGTACATAATAATTGCGTAAAAGAAAAAAAACTTCTTAATCAGAAATTGAAGTTGATGATCTATGGGAAGCTCAACTCAAGCCATGGATGTCGATTTACCGGAAATGGGATATTTGGAAATTGAAAAACGATATTTTGGGCGAATGATATTCATTGTATTATGTAAATAAAATAAAATATAATAATGAAACTTACTATGTACCTACCTAAACAGCATTTTAATCAATAAACCCGTGTGCAATAAGTATAATATACCTATTACCTACGAGTGTGGTGCGAACCACATAAAGATTTAATTTAGTTTTAATTTATTTAGTAGTAATATAGTTTAACTTTTACCTTCTTTTATAAATTATTTAGTTGCTTTTTGGGTTTAAATTAGGTTATTTATTATTATTTTTAGTAAATGGTATGTCAAGAAATAAATAACACGAGAAATTTGGAATCAATAAATCTATTTTGATTTCAGTAAAGTATCAAAACTAATCTTTCGTACTATTCGGGCTAGTTCGGGTTGATTTATATTTGAGAAAGTTTTGCGACAGTGGTGCCCCTATTAAGTTCTACTCTTTTTTGCCAGGCTATAATAATATTAACATTTATTTCACAGAATTAATCGACATACTCGTAATGTCGGGTTGTTTCAAATATATATGGAGCCTGGGCCAGGTCTTTCAAAACGTTTGGGGTCATGAAACTAATTTCTCGAATTTGGACACTTTCAAGTAAAGATTTTTATATAAACCTGTGAAGATGATACTTACTGCCATTGGCGCAATTAGAATGCCTTAAAGGCCTTAAGCCTACTTTGTCGTATTAGTTTACAAATTGCGAAAAACCAAATTAAATTTGAATTTCGCGGGCAGACCCGTATAAGAGTTACCATATTATTATATACTAGGTATACATCCTCATATACTTTCGCATATACAGGGTGGAAAAAAATTATGGGCCCTGGAGGGGAACTACCTTAAATCCTTAAGTTAGATCATTTTACTTAAAGGAAACATTCCCTCATTTTTAAAAAGAAACAAAACTGCATTCAAAGTTTTTCAAAAATTCGCTTGTCTCACCCGGGAATCGAACCAGATAAAAATTCAAAAAATAAACACCCGCTTTTTTATTGCACTAGTCGATACAGTCGATGTCAAAGATAAAATGTCTCCAAGAAACATTATTATGTCTTACACTCGTCTGTCGATAAGATATCCATAAAATCGAATTTCTCTAATCAACATTCCCTAGAACTGTTCACCTTCAACAAGTAAAAGACACGTTATAAATTTCTTATAAGTCTAACATCCAAAGACATTGTATGAAGTTTAAGCTTGCTAATTATCTCTAAGGACCTAGTTGAAGATTTAGATAGGTTCGTTTATTTGAGAATTGAAAAAAAAAGAATTGCAATTTAGCTTCTACACTGTAGAGATAAATTACAATTCTTGTTGTTTGAAAAGTACTTAAGCTTCTAATAAATCGAATTGTTCTTGATACTCCATTATTACACAATTACTAAATGGAAGCAAAACGAAACGAAATCGATAAAATGCTCAAAATGTTTCATTGAATTTCAAAATTGCTGTCCCGCACCGCAAAGTTAACGTTTAGATTTTTAAACTTTTCGTAAGAAGGAAATGTGCATAGAATTATTATTACTACCATTAAATGATTTTCTTATCTAAGTCTTCAAAAAGGTACTTAGAGATAGTAAAATTAGCAAGATTTGTATTTCATACAATGTCTTTGGATGTTAAAGTTATTAGAAAATTATACCTAACGTGTGTTTTACTTGTTGAAAGTGTACAGTTCTAGTCTAGGTAATGTTGACTAAAGAACTTTTATACTAAATATTCGATTTAATGGATATCTTGTACGACAGATGAGTGTAAGACATAATGTTTCTTGGAGAAATTTTATCTTTAACATCGACTATATCGACTAGTGCAATAAAATAGCGAGTGTTTATTTTTTGAATTTTTAGCTGGTTTGATTCCCGGGTGAGACAAGCGAATTTTTTAAAAACTTTGAATGCAGTTTTGTTTCTTTTTAAAAATAAGGGAATGTTTCCTTTAAGTAAAATGATCTAACTTAAGGATTTAAGGTAGTTCCCCTCCAGGGCCCATAACTTTTTTCCACCCTGTATATACCTAGTATTAAGATATTAAAGTAGGATTTATTAATGATATAGAAGCAAGATAGATGGCGCTGAAAGTATTTTCTTGTTTTAATAACGCGCTTTGGAAATGTTTTAGAGTTGAATGGCTATCTAAGACCTTGACTGAATTATATTAATAATTAATTTTGAATGTGTTGAATGATGGTAATAGGCCACGCCCAATCATTGCACTGTGAAAGGGTTAATGGCTTAACTAATTTTTGTAAGGGGGGACTGCCGAGTGCCATTGCGTGCACTCGATAGCAGCTCTCTTCTCCTAGTCCCTACTAAAGGCCGATTTAGATGGTGCCTCGTTCATCGTTTATTTTGCGAGATTTTTGCTTTCATTTTCGAGGCTTCATCGAAAATGAACGAGGAACCGTCTAAATTGGGCTTAAGATATTTTGTGAATTTATCCAAATCTCCAAAAGACACTCAAACAAAAAGACAGACGGACAATTGAAAATTCAGACTCGAGTGTGAAAGTACAAGAAGTAAGTAAGTGTATAAGATTTGACGTTTAGAGGATTTGGTATCATAGGTACCTACTATACATAATACTAATATTATAAATGCGAAAGTGTGTTTGTTTGTTCTTCAATCACGCCGCAGCAGAGCTACGGGTCGAGGTGATTTTTTGCCTGGGTATCAGCAGGCCTAGCATACACGTCGAAGTGATATCTCGCGAAGAGAGAGAGAGAGAGAGATATTGTCGATGTAGACTGATTTCTCGTTTACCTTAAGGTTGAATATGCGGGTCTGCCCGCGAAATTCAAATTTAATTTGGTTTTGGTTAAGAAATTAGTCAGGATATCGAGTTGGATGTGAGTTACTCACAAATTAGTCGTTATTCTGACTAATTTCGTAAACTGGACACTTTCAAGTAATAGTACATTATTGTCGAGGCTCGGAATAAAGCAATTTATGGACGAGTAACATTGGAAGGCCGAGGCGAAGCCGAGGACTTCCAAGTGATTTTAAAAGGACGAGGCGCTAGCCGAGGCCTTTTTAAGTAAACGAGGCCATGAATTGCTTTTTCGGCCTAGGCTTATTATAGTAGGTACTTTTCTCTAATTTGCGAGGAAACAACAAAAAATAATTAAAGAAACACTGTTTTATTTCATGTTAAATGTTATACTTAGTAGGTACAATTTGTACAGTTACCTACATTTTCTTTTAAACGTAATGTAGTTTTTAGCTTTGAGTATTCACACCACAATGTAGATGGCCTTTTGTTTTTACTCAATTCGTTAAAATAGGCCATAAGGGCATTTTCTGAAAACGAATTTGTCTTTTTTCCGGTTTTCCATTGAATGAAGTCTTCATAAGCCTTTTCATATTTTTCTTTAGATTTTGGTGGTAAAAGATTTTCTGATAGAATTTTAGCTTCTTCCGCCATATCTGGTAGTGTAAAGTCCATTAATTCTTCATCCGATTCCGAATCCATTTTTATTTCAGAACAAGAAATATATTGTAAAAGAAAACACCAGTCACCAATAATTCTTTACCTCCAATTAAACCACGCTCTTTTTGTTCCATTTAAAAAAAAATCATTCTTATTTTTTTTTAATTGTATAACTCAGCGAAAGAAATGCACATTTAAAACACCTAATCACAGAGGAGAAACACCTAATAGAGGAAAGTGTACATTTTAAAAACCTCGTACCTGTCCAGCAATTTACATTATTGTCCTGTTACGTAATTGCTGGCGCCACGCCAGCAATGAGCCAATTGACGTTTCGTTTTTTTTAAATAAAGAAGCGATTTCCGAGCAAATTTGAGAAAAGATTTTTATATAAACCTGTGAAGATGATACTTACTGCCATTGGCGCAATTACAATGCCTTAAAGGCCTTAAGCCTACTTTGTCGTATTAGTTTACAAATTGCGAAAAACCAAATTAAATTTGAATTTCGCGGGCATCTTAATCCACCTTAAAGAGTTAAAAATATCCATCTATCCATATATTCATACATACATACCTACATTACATCCTCACATACCTACTTTCGCATATAGGTAAATACCTATTAAAGTAGGATTCATTAATGTTACAGAAGCAAGATAGATGGCGCTGAAAGTATTTTCTTGTTTTAATAACGCGCTTTGGAGATGTTTTAGAGTTGAATGGCTATCTAAGACCTAGACTGAATTATATAGATTGTGAGCGATCGTGAGAGAGATATGCTGCATTTATAGGCCATGCCCAATCATTGCACTGTGAAAGGGTTAATGGCTTAACTAATTTTTGTAAGGGGGGACTGCCGAGCAGTGTTGCCAACCCGAATTTTAGAAAATTAGTAGATTGTGTGCCAAATGTTGGTAGAAGTTGGTAGAATGTAAAATGCAAAATTGGTAGATCTACCACCTCAATTTAGAAGATTTTTTAAGATTAAAAATTCATGAACTGTTCTTAAAATGTTTATTTTTGGAAATGATGGTACATGTTTTTATTGAAAAATTTTAAATGTTCTGCACTAGGCTGCCCGTTGTTTGCTATGAATCTTTTAGTTCGCAACAATCCCTCTAGAGTCTCAGTGCAAATTCTATTTCTCTGGAAGGTTTTCATATTATTAATTGCAGAAAACAATCTCTCAATATAGTGTATTATCTATGACCACAGACCACGAAAAAGAAAACCAACCGGGAATGGGCCAAAGATGACAGAACAGTATAATAATGTCTATGGGCGCGGAATGGCGCGAACGGCGGCGAACTGTTGCCACGTTTTTTTTTTTGTTGACTGGACTCTATAGCAGCTATAGACTCCAGTCCAAGCTATAGTATAGCTTGACCCAGCGTCGCATGGCTCACGCCATGGAACTAGAAATTACGACTCACGCAACACATCGCCATAGATATAAAGCACATCGCAACCATATCGCAACGTCGCTCGTCGTTAGCAACGTCGCTCGTCGTTATAAAACTCCATCTACGTCGATATAAAAATGATCCAAGATAAAAATTCAAAAAATAGGTAGTTTTTAGGTCTAGGGTGGTAGATAGGTAGACTGAAGTGAAAATTGGTAGATCTACCAAAAAGTTGGTAGATATGACATCACTGCTGCCGAGTGCCATTGCGTGCACTCGATAGCAGCTCTCTTCTCCTAGTCCCTACTAAAGCCCGATATAGACGGTGTCTCGTTCATACTTCATCGTTCAATATGCGAGAATTTTGCTTTCATTTTCGACGCTTCATCGAAAATGAACGAGGAACCGTCTAAATTGGGCTTAAGATATTTTGTGAATTTATCTAAATCTCTAAAAGACACTCAAACAAAAAGACAGACGGACAATTGAAAATTCAGACTCGAGTGTGAAAGTACAAGAAGTAAGTAAGTGTATAAGATTTGACGTTTAGAGGATTTGGTATCATAGGTACCTACTATACATAATACTAATATTATAAATGCGAAAGTGTGTTTGTTTGTTCTTCAATCACGCCGCAGCAGAGCTACGGATCGAGGTGATTCTTTGCCTGGGTATCAGCAGGCCTAGCATACACGTCGAAGTGATATCTCGCGAAGAGAGAGAGAGAGATATTGTCGATGTAGACTGATTTCTGGTTGAATATACGGGTCTGCCCGCGAAATTGAAATTTAAGGTTTTGGTTAAGAAATTAGTCAGAATATCGAGTTGGACGTGAGTTACTCACAAATTAGTCGTTATTCAGACTAATTTCGTAAACTGGACACTTTCAAGTAAAGATTTTTATATAAACCTGTGAAGATGATACTGCCATCGTCGCAATTAGAATGCCATAAGCCTACTTTGTCGTATTAGTTTACAAATTGTGAAAAACCAAATTAAATTTGAATTTCAGACCTGTTTAATTCACCTTAACATGCATGCAACGAGTGACTACTGACTAATGACCAGTGCACCGTGCAATTTGTAGCCGTTTCACAACACCATACGATAATCTTGCAACACCGATTTCGTTCATTCAGAAACCATAGACTATAATTCCATGTGTGAAACCTTCAAAAATGACGAGAAATATTATCTACTTTATATTTATTACTTTATTACTTTTAAATTTCAAAATTAGAGAAACTTACGTCGCCATGCTAGAGTTCGTAGAGAAAAATAGAGAAAATAATTTTAAGTATCTATGACGTGACGAGACGAATCATATTGTGTTAGTTTTTTTTCTTTTTTTTTTATTCGATGATAAGATAGTCCTTGACTGCGATCTCACCTGATGGTAAGTGACGATGCAGTCTAGGATGGTAGCCGGCTAACTTGTAAGGGGTATGGCAGTGAAAATTCAACCCATAACCCTAATCGGTTTCTACACGCCATCGTGCCGGAACGCTAAATCGCTTGGCGGCACGTTTTTGACGGTAGGGCCTCCCACCAGACCAGACCAGAGACGATTCGGAAATTATAAATTCCCAAATTGACCCCGCCGGGAATCGAACCCGAGACCTCCCAGGGACAAGACCACAGCGCTCACCACTGCGCCAAGGAAGTCTCGATATAGAGATAATACCAGAAATGGCTTAAGTAGACAAAATATTCTCGCGCGTGCATGCTTGGCGTGCTGTAGAGTGCCATAGGCTACCTACTTAAGAGTTCCCGAGGGATTTTAAAAACTAAATCCACGCGGTCGAAGTCGCGGGCATCAGCTAGTAGCTAAATAAATGCGGCAACGCAAAGAGTTCTAGGTAAGTACTACTGGACTGGGAGCCAAGACCTTTTAGACCTTCGTTATTGACCGAGCGAAGCGAGGTCTCTGAGTCTACTTAGTAGACTCTACTAGAGTGAATTTGCACTTGTCCGTCCGTCCGTCCGTCCGTCCGTCCGTCCGTCCGTCCGTCCGTCCGTCTGTCAGAGCCTTATAACTTTTGAATTACTGAACGTAATTACTTCAAATTTAGATATAATATGTAAACTAATGGCCTTCAGCCGAATATTGGATAAAAAAATATAAAAACCTTTATTTCAGGGGGGCTCTCATAGAAGTGAATGCGAAGTAAAAAAATTTTTATCGCCTTACATAAAATTGTTACGTATCATTTTAAAGATAATTTTGAACCGAGTACAAAAATATTTTTTTTTTAATTTTTCCCTTAAAATTGACGAAATGGGGGGCTTTCAAAGTGGCGATTTTATACGCTCGCTTGAAGACGCTCTCTAGGAAAATCCGCTATGGATTTTCAAACTGATTTTATTTTTTTAGGTCACTTATATCCTGTACTTGAACAACAAATATTAAAATTATATGAATATTATAAAGAAACGAGATTATTTAATTTTTAATGGGCATCAGTAATTCATTCCTATAGCATCAACATAGCTTCACAATAATGCTAATAGATGGCGCAGTCAGTAACTATTCCCATGGAACTACGAGTTACGACTACGACCTATCCCAAAAACAGTTTTGCGTCGACCATTAATAATTAGTTACATAATATAATACAATAATTGTATTATATTTTTTTTTTGTACCATATTATTCAATTAAAATTATTTTTTAGTTAAATATTGTATATTTTCTATTCGCGTCGATAGATGACGATTTGTACAGATGCCCGTAACCCGGTTTCACTCGGTAGTACCTACATAATAATTCAATGTTTTCACTAACGTTCCCTAACCTTTACGGGCTACCTATAAGTTAGGTGATGTTTTCTGTCAACTTATTTATCACGATCCTGTACGGGACACCTAAAAGGATATTGAGACGGATGTAAGGACTTAGGATTGTATTTAGGAGCTACCTACGTTAAGAGACTTCTACTTAGGGGATGATTTAGGTATGTTTGGTGAAAACGGGCATAATAATAATGTCAGTTTTGGTTATCATGTATCGATTGAATGAATAATCATGGGATACCGTTACCGCGAGGTCTCAGTTCGGGGCGAACCACTAGTTTTATAAAAGCTGAAAGTTCCTCTGCGTACCTATGTGCCCAATAGAGATAAGAACGATCCCTTACTATGAAGTTTGGATCTTGGTGGCTTTGGGAGATATAAGGTAGTAAAGGTGCATAAATTTTGAGGATACTTTCGTCATAGTACATAAGCTGAGTTTTATATATTATGTTACTTGGGGAGCTATCAGAAGATGTTTCCTCAGCTGTGCGCCACTGTGCTCAACGTTACGTGCCATTCTAAAGATCATGAGAATAAATTTGGGAAAAATAAATTAAGTGGCACTCGGGGACTGCGGTACCTAAAGCTATTGCATAGGATTTTTTATCAACTTATGCAATTATAATATATACCTATGCAATTTTTTTTTTTTTGTAGGTATGATAAAAAATTATGCAAAAAAAAAAATTAAAAAACAAACAAACAAGAAAAGCGCACTGTCACTACTTCGCGAGTGAGATTCGAACCTGCGACATCATACACCATACGTTAAAGAAAGCGGCCGCTCGCCCACTGCACCGAACAGAGCTACTTGTGAACCTCTAAAATGTTGAACGCTTACTGAACGACGGTGTTAGGTTTATTTTCGTTACGGAATTCCTTGATTCGGTCGCCGCGCTCAAACTGTTTGTCCTAGTTCAACGCCCGCGATAAAAGCTATGCAATAGCTTAACATTTTTAATTTACGCAATAAACGCAACAGCACACACAACGAGATCCAATAGTGAATTTTCAAGATGGCCATACAGTATAATACATATTAGATGACCGAATTAGTTCCTCAAAACGCCACCGCCACCAAGTTGCCATCGATGTCTTGTGGCAGGCAAATATTACGTGCCGATGACAGTTATAGTGTGAAATAGGAGTGGCATTTGTTGTGAGTTTTTGACATGGAGCTAGGAATTACGACTACGTCTGTTTTTGACTTGTGTGGTCTCTCGTCTGCAAGCAAAAACTCGAATAGGTAATCAATAATCCATAACCAAACTTTTTTATTCACAAGCTCATGTGCGCGATCTCACCAGATCAGGTGCGAGGTGCGATATATATATATATATTTATATATATATATATATATATATATATATATATTTTCATGAAATTTAATGAAATTTAGTATGCAAGGGGTTTCGGGGGCGATAGATCGATCTAGCTAGGTTTCATTTTTAGAAAAGGTCGTTTTATCCGTGTTTTCAGGCAATGAAAAACCCCTTATAATATCATTAGAATACTAACGAAGGTAAATTTCGCCATTATCTATAAAGTTCGAATAGCTCGGGAAATCGGGCGGTCCCGAAACCAGAAGACCCCAGTTCGAGTCCAGACGATTATATTTTCCCCTATGAATTTTATTATTATTATTATTATTTTAACATAAATAATTTCCAAAAAATAAAAATTCTTTTCAAAAAACCGACTTCTAACGCCACTACAAAGTATAAAAATAATTTTAGTTTGTCCACGTTTGTTGAAGTCGGGCGGGCCTAAATTCAAACTATGAAACCGATGCGCGACGCTACACAATACCTATGAGAAACTCGTTTGTAGCAGTCGAGAGAGCATCGCGAGTCGGTTTCATAGTTTGTATTTTAGGCCCACCCGACTTCAACAAACGTGGACAAACTAAAATTATTTTTATACTTTGTAGTGGCGTTAGAAGTCGGTTTTTTGAAAAATATTTTTATTTTAAGCTTTTAAGTGTAGTATCCTATGATTGAGGAGCTAGGACCTGGAGCTCCATGATGTAGTCCATATACTTGTTACCTACAATGATAATTCGTAATCGACATTTCCTAAATCTCTTTATTTTAGGTGAGCAACATCCCTGCAGCATCAGGCTTGAGGAGTTGAAGGTTAAAATTTTTATGGGACCATTTCGCAAACATCCTCTGTCGATTAAAAAAAAATCACGCGAATCGGTCCAGTAATCCCGGAGAAATAGGTGGACATACATAGGAAAAAAAAAAAAAAAAAGATACCGGCCGAATTGAGAACCTCCCCCTTTTTGGAAGTCGGTTAAAAATATGATTTGACAAAAGAAAAAAAATAACCACCCAGATATTATTATTATTATTATTATTATTATTATTATTATTTATTTGAAGGCAATAAAAACCCAAAATGTACAAAGTTAGATACAAAAAACTAAAAAAACAAATATAATAAATTACAAATAAAATAAAAATTTAATTGCCCCTGAAACGGGAGTTCGTAATAATTATTTACCTACTTGCGATTGTTGTCACGATGTACGGCAAGCCAATATTTCAGAATTGGATTCTCAGGGCACTCGGAGCATACCCTGAGGACCTCGTTCTTAGAATTACGGATGCGGAACCAAAAAGCCGCAACCCGTGATCTAATAACCGCGAAATAATCAGGTACTCTGGCGTCGGCAAACATGCTCGACGCACTGCAG
Organism: Oeneis ivallda; assembly: GCA_029955525.1. Taxonomy (NCBI): domain Eukaryota; kingdom Metazoa; phylum Arthropoda; class Insecta; order Lepidoptera; family Nymphalidae; genus Oeneis; species Oeneis ivallda. Next base: position 16,064,636 of record JARPMR010000025.1, read on the forward strand.
TATTTAGGCAGTTTCATCAGAATGCGGTATGCGTTATTATACTGCACTCTGATGCTGCTTCGCGCACTTTTGCTGCAGTTGAACCAAAGCTGACACGTGTAGAAGCATTGACAGTATGCTCTGAACAGTGTCAGCTTCGCCTCAGGACTGCACCGAGCAAATCGGCGAGCGAGCATATTACACCGAACAGCCAGAGCACGCCGTTCACGTTCGATATCGCGGTTATCACGTAAGTCCTCAGTCAGGATAAGTCCCAAGTACCTGAACTCGGTCACCCTATCAATAGGCACACCATCTAGACATACTGAGGGAACCCTCTCCGGGCCTCTACCAGAGCGGAATATCATCATCTGCGTCTTTTTGACATTATATTTGAGCCCATGGCTCATAGCATAATGTTCGCAGATAGCCAATAAACTTCTAAGTCCTCTGATTGAGGGACTCAGAAGTACCATATCATCAGCATAGCTGAGATTATTCACACAGGTTGTGCCAATGTGACAACCAACCTTAGCACTTCTAAGTTCCTCAATCAGATCGTTTACGTATACGTTAAAGAGGTCCGGAGAGGTCAACCCACCTTGACGCACGCCGCATTCTAATATATAATCATTAGAGGCGGCGTCGCCCCATTTAACAAAGTTTGTTTGGTTTTCATACCAGTATCTCAACAGTTCTACGGTTTTCAGCGGTACATTAGAAGTCCTTAGTTTTTGCCATAGTTGCTGGTAGTTAACTAGATCGAAGGCACGGCTCAAATCTAAAAAGCAAGCATAAACAGATGTACTTCTGTTTTTATAATAGTTAACTGTTGATTTGAGGCTGAAGACCGCCGAATCTGTTGAGAGTCCGGAACGAAAACCAAACTGTGCGTCGTCAACCTTTATGTTCTCGATTATACCAGGGTGCACTAATCTTTCCAGAATCTTACCTATAACGGTTCCTAAAGAAATCGGCCGGTAGTTTTTAAGGCTGGAAAGATCACCGGTTTTGTTTTTAGGAATTGGAACCACCATCGTTCTCATAAGGTTTTTCGGCAAATATCCAGAGTTAATAGAAAACGTAAAAATTTCTGCCAAAATTCGAAATATATCGAAACCAGCATATAAAATGTGTTCTAAGCTCAGTCCGTCAAAACCGGGGGATTTACCCTTCTTCATTTTTCTAACCACTTGGGCTATAACGTCCGGCGTGAACTGAGGAGTAGCTTCCTCAATACTGTTAAAGTCACTGAGCGTAGAAGCACACTGCTGTTTATTTCTTACTGGCAAAGGATCAGCTTTGAAGTGGTGCGAGAACAACTCGGCAATCGACTTGGGATCGTGTTCAGTATTTACGGTCGCAGGTAAACGAGACTTATAGTCAAGACGTTTTGTTGCCTTCCAGAATTTGGCAAAGTTTTTATCTGCTCGATGTGAAGCTAATAAGTCCATTTTTATCTAATCCTCGTTGTTCTGGCACCACCTCAATTTACTTTTAAAAACTCTGCGGCTCTCCACCATGTTATTGTGAATCTCACCAGACTGAGGTTTCCCATACCACAACCAAACTTTGAAATGGTGCCTCGCTTTCTGATGACTCTCACGGACGTGGTGATTCCATCCTAACACTGGTTTATGCCTGCCCCGAACATCGCGACAAATGCTAGTTTTTGAGCTATCCTGCAAAGCCTTAATGGTATTATTATAATATTCATCTAATAAATGTAAATGGTTGCCACATATTTTAAAACAACTTAAATTACAAATTGTACAGTTTTTAAGATGACTAGAATTCAGAGCTAATTTACTTAAAATATCACAGCAATGCTTATTATATAAGTGAATTTCCTTAACATTTCTATTACCCCAGCGAACACCAACTAATGACTGGTCTTCTATGTGTAATGTACTTTTCTGGGGTATCATGTCAATTTGACTCGTAACTAAGAGGGGATAGTGGTCCGACCAGTATACCCCAAGATCCACCCACACGGAGGTAACAGTAGGACGCGCTGCGGCCGACACTAAGCAGTGGTCTAACCAACGCCTACCACCGCTACCGTCATTAACATGCGTAAAAGTGTCCGGAGTCAAGATTTCTTTATCAACACACACCAGTGAATGTTCTGCACAGAAACCTAAAAGTTCAGTCTCGAATCTAGTACCCGAATGTGCGTTGAAGTCACCCAAAACATAGATAGCCTCAACTTCGGTGTCACTAATAACGGCTTCAATATTACCTAGACTACTTATGAAATCCGCTAGACTGTCTTCACTTCCATTATCATAGGGTAAGTAGGCACTCATCACGAGGATATGACGTCCATCCAGATCAATTTGAATAGCCGCCAATCTGTCAGAGGTGCAATCTATGATTGATACGTTCGGAAACAAAGACTTACGCCACATCAATGCGAGACCCCCGTACGGTCGGCCTTTCAGTACTCCCGCCGAAGTATCTACTGCTGACTTTGCGAAGCAGCTGAAGTGTTCACTGAGCTCATTCACAAAACCTAAGTCGTGTGGAAGTAAAAAAGTTTCCTGCAAGGCTAAAATATCGACACACACAGACAAATTCCTTATTTGTTCAGCAGATCTCTTGATAGAACGGCAGTTAAAAGTTGCAAGAGTTATATTAGTAGTGGTCGTACTTCCCATAATATTAGTTATTTAAAGCTGCACGAGTCTGTCGTTCTCTGTAACGCCGGTACACTAAACCTGTAGGCCAAAAATTTGCATCTAAGAATATATTTATTTTACTGGCGTGTATCTTGACCTTAAAAGAGTTGAACGAGGTTTCTCTGTTCTGTGGCAGGCGCTCAACGCTGAGACACTCCTGCCCCCTATCTTGAATATGATCCTTAATATCGGACTCCGTTACAGTTTTCAATGTGCGAGAAATGTAAATGGAGCATTCCGGGTCTGCAACTTGTATTTTGCTTAAATTGGAAAACGTTCCTCTCATATTCGCAATTCTAGGTTTCCGTTTTTTGTATTCTACCATTTTAAATCCATCATTCGCCGCTAAATCAATAGACCCTGTCGGTAGGTTACTCGCAAAAGAGTTGTCCGCGGCCACGCTAATTCCACCTGAACTCCTAATAGGCATACGGGCGCCTTTCCCATGCCGCGAGTGCTCCTTATTGTACACGATGTCGCGGTAGGTCGGCGTGTGTAAACTTAATGTTTGATTACCATTCATATTTGGCACCGATGCATTCGAAGTGGGTCGGTGTGCAGTATCATGATAAAACGGTGCGTAGGTACTCTCTTCTAGGACCGGTTTCTGCGAGTTACAAGTCCCCGCGTCCGCATCGCTTGATGAATCTTTAGAGTATTGTTTACTTTGCGATGCGCTTTGTTTACTCGAAGGCACCTGACTATGTGAATCCTTTTGACGATCGTCATTCATCACCGAATTTAGATTAGTAATGTCGGAACTAATTTTTGACTGCCATAGCAACATCTCGGATTTTGTGACTGAGTCAGTACGTAAGGATTGCAGTTCGTTTTTAAGAATAACAATGTCTTTGAGCAGACGCGTCACATCCACGTGGTCAAAAGAGACCGGCGGTAATTTATTTAAATTTTTAGCTACAAAAGTAGGTTGTCGTGCTGGATCGGTCTCTTTAAGTGTCTTAATCACGTCCTTAACATTTTTCTTACTTTTGTCCTCGCCTTTTCGTTGGACATGTTTAACACCTTCAGATACCAAGGCGTTAAACAAGACGGTCTTCCCCGCCTCGATTTCCTCAGTGGTAAAGTTTGACGCACATATTTGCACGATGCTGAGTTCGTCAATAACATCAATCTTGTTCTGAACAAATGTTAAGAATTCGTTAATAATAATCACTTCTTCCATTGTTGTTTGAAACTATTTAAAACACATTATTCTACACATAACTGCTTTACTATTATCTGTGCTATAATACAGTAATACAGTAAATGCGTCCGTACTGCACGCGCGACTGCGCGACACTCGTTTGTTGTAAAACATGCAAGGTTGCATGCAAGGTACGTAGTATGCACGAGTAAGTATGTGTACGAAAAATACTTCGTGATATTTTAGATAAGCACACGTTTTCTACAATAAATAATCGCCATTACAACCTTAAACACTTGACATAACGCTTCAATGTAAATCGTAATGTGGCCAATATATCGTACCGGCCCGCCTGTCGTGCCGTAACGACATACATCTCAATTAGAGGCCGCGGAGACAAATGGGGGCTCCCCGAATTTGCTAACGGACTCTCCCTCGGCAGACTGAAACATTGTCAGCTATTAGGTGAAAATATGAAGATTGATGTTGTATTTACTTTTTTAACCGACTGCGACAAAACCACAAGGGATATGATTTTAGCAGTTTGTGATGAACTGATGAGCTAAATAATTTACAGTTTTTGCAATTCACGAAGGCGAGTGAGCTTTACTCGTGGTTACTTCGTGTACATGCACATTGCATAAATGTGCGTGCCTGTCAAAGCCTAGGTGGGAGCGGGCAGGCGCGAGCATTGCGCTCGCTCACACTTATACAGATACGACACACACACAACCATAAGTCAGTCGCCCTCGTGAATTGCAAGAACGAAGATTATTGCAAGAAGAAGAATATAAAAAAATCTTTTTAAAAAACCGTCTTCAACTGCCCGCGCCACTATATATAAAGACTATAAAGTATATAATTTACTGTTAATTTTTAAAAACCGCTCGACCGATTTCGATAAAATTTAAATGGGACCACCTGGGAAGTAAACCCTTTCAAACAAAAAAGAATTTTCCAAATCGGTTCCATGGGTAAAAACATGTTCAACGTGGCCTTTGATATTAGCGGTAGGATCGATTACCTCCTACATCGGTGTAAGTAACTTACAAAAGTAGCAGTTTATCCGTATAAGCAAAACAAATGTCGTCAATTTCCCACCACAAAGCGGCGGCTTGGGGAAACAGCGGGAAACGGGAGACGTGACGCGTCACGCGGCAACAATCAACACGTCAGCGCCGATTCAGATTTATGTCCCGTGACGGGATTTATCGTCCCGCCGCCGGTCGACCCTCGTCCCGTCGCGCGGGACGCCGGGACGCCGGGACGGGCGCAGATTATCGCTCGTCCCGATCGCCGATTTGTCTGTATTCATACGACTTCCTGATCGTAAATCACTTGGTAAATAATTAACGCTTTAACGGAGTGTTTGTGAGATGTTTCTCTGTGACGCACTCCGTGTAAAACGGAGTGGATTCTTAGTACAGACTCTAGGGTGAGATCTATAGATGGCACTCTCACTCAGCTCAGACTCAAAACTGAGTTAAAACGAGACAGATTTGAAAAAATTAAAAAAATTCAAAATTCAAAATTATTTATTAGATACACGTAGGCCAACCTGTGGCTCTTATGAATCGTTATGAATCTAACACCGTTTCGGAAAGCGGATTCTGTTGAGAAGAGCCGGCAAGAAACTCAGCAGTTGCATCTTTTCAAAATAATCATTTTACAATATTATACAGCTATTACATTGTAATAAGTTTTTTATACTATCTTGTGGGCAGCCGGATGCCATGCCGATTTAACCCACGCAACTTTGTTAAAATAGAATAGAATATGATATTTCCACAATGAGGTGAAGTTCCAAAAAAAAGTGTAGGTACTTCAATTCAATTCATGTTAAGATGGGCGTACAGAAAGTAGCCCCATTCTCGCCGGTGGAACCCGTTCACGAGCATGACGCATGATCCAGCCGTTGCTTCGCTCGACCATATTTGACCATAGATATTAGGTATGTCGGGACATATTTGTGTCTCATTTTAACTCTATGTATGGGTCTTGCGCAGAGCCAGAGTACCTACCTACGATAGATCTCAGCCTAAGATCATATAGATCGTACGATCGATCGATCGATCAAGATAGAGTTAAAATGAGATTAACTATGTCCCGAGTTAAAACGAGGTAGATAAATCTGTCTCGTTTTAAGTCATTCTTGAGTCTGAGCTGAGTCAGAGTGGCATCTATAGATCTCAGCCTTAGTGCTTAGTCCACCACGGCGGCAAAGTGCGGTTTCACATTGAGAACATTATGGAGATCTCTGAAGCTTCCTCACAATATTTTCCTTCACTCTTGAAACACGTGATTTTTTAATTTCTTCTTCTTCCTTATCAACCGATAGACGTCCACTGCTGGACAAAGGTCTTCGCATGGACTTCCAAAAGCTTTTTCTAGCGCCGCTTAAATCCAGCGGCTCCCTGCGACTCGCTTGATGTCGTCGGTTCATCTAGTGGGGGGTCTGCCAACACAGCGCTTCGGGTCGCAACTCCAGAACCTTGGGACCCCAACGACCATCAGCTCTTCGAGCTATGTGCTCCGCCCATTTCCACTTCAGCTTCGCGACTCGCTGAGCTAAGTCGGTGACTTTGGCTCTCCTACGGATCTCCTCATTCCTGATTTGATCTCGCAGGGACACTCATAGCATAGCTCTCTCTATCGTCCGCTGAGTGACCCTGAGCCTTCTTATGAGGCCCCTTATTGGGTGTATTTATTTTGTACCTACCTACCTACCTAATAATTTATTAAATGGTGTGCAAGGAAACACCTACTTGAACTAGGTATCGGCAAGAGATCGCTACCAATAATCCTAGGTAAGTAGGCAGTGTCTAACAATTTAATTGTTTAAACGCACATAACTCAGAAAAGTCCGAGAAATCTCAGTCACATGTTCACATGTTACTATGTTCCCATCACAGGTAGATAAACCAAGTGATAGGTATTACTTAAAACTCACATAGGTCGCAAAAGTTAGGAGATACCTACTGTGCCCGGAATTTGATCTCGTACCCCGTGAAAAGTAGGCCGAAGTTTTAAAAACTCAGCTGTTATCTATTGCTAAATTAAAAGAACTCTGAATTTACTTTAGAGACTGTACCTATAGTAACAGAATTAATCATATTTTTACAATTTGCTGTTGGAATGAGTTTCAGTTTGTTTATCCAGTAACCATTAGATATGTAGGTATAACGGAAATAATACCAATGGTTTTCAATTTGCTGTTCGAATGAGTTACCAGTTTGTTTATTAAGTAACCATTAGATATGTAGATATAACGGAATTAATACCAATGTTTTCAATTTGTTGTTCGAATGAGTTTCAGTTTGTTAATCCTGCAGTAGCCATTGAGTAGGTATGTTTAGCAGAATTAATTATAAAAATAATGTTTAAATACAATTTGCTGTTCGAATGAGTTTCAGTTTGTTGATCCAGTAGCCGTTATGTATAAGGAAAGTACCTAATACCAATGTTTACAATTAGCTGTTTAAATGAGATCCCATAGCCATTGTGTATAACAAAATTAATCCTACTTCTATTATAAATGCAATATATAAATGTGCTGGTAAAACCCATGGATGGATGATGATGATGATGGACCCATGGGATGGATATTTGTTAATCTTTCGCCACAAAGAATGAACCTTGGAATGGATATAGCTCATACTTATCCAGGATTAACACATGAGCTACATTTTATCCCGCAAAAAGAGTTCCCGCGGGAATTAAAAACCTTAATCCACGCGGACAAAGTCGCGGGCATCATGTAGTCATAAATAATGTTTAGATACAATTTGCTGTTCGAATGAGTTTCAGTTTGTTTATCCAGCAACCGTCGAAAACTAGTCTGGCAAGTGTTTATCCACGGATAAAGGAGCGACTGGAGTGTTAAATTGAATCAATTGTCCCCGCACTGCACCCGGGGCCAGTTATGACACGGGGCGTGTCCGGACCTCCCCCCTCCCCCCTTCATTTGTCGAACCATTTGCCCCGCGGAATGCGGTGTCATCAGCGACGAACGGAGCGTGAAATGGAAAACGCCCCGCTGCGACGAACCCCCTTTTGGCACCAACACCCTGTCGCTAACGAAAATTCCTACGTCGAGTTTGGAGCCGTTTAAATTCTATGATATGTTCAAATGGTTTTTAGCTGGAGTACAGTACCTAATTGAATTTGAGATGTTGTTATTGACCGAATTCAAAAAAGGAGGAGGTTATCAATTCTTCAGAATCTTTTTTTAGGGTTCCGTAGTAAACAAGGAACCCTTATAGTTTCGCCATGTCCGTCCGTCTGTCCATCTGTCTGTCTGTCTGTCTGTCGGCGGTTTAGCTCAGAGACTATTGGTACTAGAAACCTGTAATTTGACAAGGGTATAAATATCAATTACGCCGACAAAGTGGTGAAATAAAATTGTGAAAAATTATTTTTTTTAGGGTACCTCCCCTACATGTAAAGTGGGGATGAATTTTTTTTTCTCGTGTATCCCATAGTGTGGGGTGTCGTTGAATAGGTCTTTAAAAAATATTGTGGGTGTGGGAACATCATTTTTCAATTCAGGGATCCGTTTGTGAAATATAATATTTTAAAGTGCTAAATTTTATTAGGGTCAAGTGTCCCCCCCCCCTCTGCCAGCTAAATGGTTGTATATAGGATACAAGAAAAAATTCACAGCAGTAGTATATATAATGAATTTTAAAGGAAAACTATCACGGCTAAGTAGGGTTCATTGGTTAAGGAGTTAGGTATATCTGTTTTTTCTAAGTTAGGTATTACACGTAGTGTAAGTTGCATATTTTGTAGAATATCATAGTATTTAAACCATGGAACTCAAAATTTATTCAATATTCATAAATAAAACAAAAGCACTATCCTAGGTCAGCAATAATATTTGAGACTTTGAACTACGGAACCCTACACTGCGCGTGGCCCGACACGCACTTGGCCGGTTTTTTTATTTTTTATGTATGTCTACCGATTACTCGAAGACGCCTGAACCGATTTGGAAAATTCTTTTTTTTGTTTGAATGGGTATACTTCCCAAGTGGTCTCATATAAATTTTATCGAATTCGGTCGAGCGGTTTTTAAAATATCAACAATAAATTATATACTTTGTATTTGGCGCGGGAGCTTGAAGTCGATTTGTTAAAAACAATTTTTGTATTAAATTATAAATTTTTAAGGAATTTAAAGGAGAATTTTCCGGGATAATTACTTAGTACTTAGGTAGCTTATGTCACTTGCCAGGTCCTCGACTGTAAAAAATGTCAAATGTCAAAAACATCGTCGATCTGTTGCTCTGTTGCGGCGTGATTGAATGACAAACCAACAAAGAAACACACTTTCGCTTTACAATATTAGTATCTAAGGACTGTACACCAATTACCTAGGTAGATTAACAAAAATAAAACAACTAACATTAAAAATTATGCGAAACAGAGTAAAATAAGCGTAGGAACAAAAGCTACGTGCGATTGTTTCTTGGTTTGTCCTCCAATCACGTAGCAATGAAGCAACGGATCGACGTCAATGATATACTTACCTAGTAATTGAGGACCTGTAGGCTCAACAGGCCTAGGCAATAACAGGCTTTATCCCAAAAACCAAAGGATTTATTTTAAACTAAACTCTAAGTATACGCGGACCGAGTCGCAGACGAAAGCTAGTGCCTACCTACATTATGAATTAGAAGATCCTATTGGGTCGGACATCAAACTGCACTGGCATAAGTCTCAATAATCCGTAACGAAATATGGAAATGTTCGCCACCGCTTGGTACTTAAGTACCTAGAACCTACTATTGTACTGCCTGTTTTTATTATCTGTCCAATTGTCTACCTTGCGATGCCACTGTACGAAAAAAACAGGTCAAGCGCGAGTCGGAACACGCACTGAATGAGGTTCCGTTCCTATGGTAACCAAAAAATGCGTGAGTCGTGGAACACTCGGTTGGAATGAAGTTCCTTTTAATAATGAAAACATTACCTTTTACAGTCACCGCCATCTCTCGCCACATGTCTACACTATAGTAAGGGCGGACGTGACGTTCGTGACGGAAAATTCTTACACTTTTTTTCGGCTAGCCCCATCCGCCAAGTCAGTACCGTTCGCTAAGGAACTTCGTTCCAAAAAAAAAATTAAAAACCCGAATAAGGACAATTGTGCCTACATATCCTGTGTTCGTTTAAAATGTAGCTTATGAGTCATGTCATCCGGACCATAATAAGTAGGTAATAACGAACGAACTAAGCGAAAAAAGTGTAAGAATTTTTCCGTCACGACCTTTGTGTGTTGTCTTTGTTTATACACACATAGCACACGTTTTGTCATAACTTTGTATAGCATAAACGAGGAAGTGAAACTATCGGTTCGGGGGTTCGAATCCTTGACTTCAGATTATTATTTTTTAATTTATTTATTTTTGTTAGTAGGTAATTTATTATGAAAAGGAACATCGTTTCAACCGAGTGTTCCACGACTCTCACGCATTTTTATTTGTATTTTAAATTCACGCGGAACAGTCGCATCATCGCGGAGATTTGTCCGTGTTCTACGCTGCGGAGTGCGGAATTCTAAAGCGCGCAATTGTCCGCCGGAGCTATTAAGCTCGTGCCTCAGTTTATAGTCTTGTTCTCAGAACACGATTATCGGCAAGTGCATATCGATTCAATTTTTTGTCGATACTCGCCTGCCTAGTTAGTTACATTGTTGGGATGTTATTGTAGCTTGGCTTCTATTCTACGCCTAAAGATCTAATTGAAGTGGCGTTTTTTGGACGTTAAAAGACAAACACTGCCCCTAAAAGTATCTGTCTGCCCCCTCCCTAATGTGGAAAGGTGGAATAAGAGTAACCCACTGACTGACGTAAGCAATCTCAGTTCTTTAACTAATCCCTGGCACAGTGAACAGTCCACACGACAGTTTATAGTAATGTCTGTAGGTATCGATTATAATACCGATGCAGTGTAATCGATTCGAGTCCCCGCAGGGTGCATTCAGATCGGCGTCGCAGGTGGATTGCATTCGGAAATGGAACGCGACATTTTAGTTTTTTGTCAAATTCGTAACGCTACTAGGTATGACAGTATTACCAAGCAAGTTGTTATAAAGTGGTATCATACTAATATTACAAATGCGAAAGTGTGTTTGTTGGTTTATCCATCACGCCGCAACAGAGCTACAGATCGACGTGATTTTTTGCATGGGTATAGTTGAGGACCTGGAGAGTGACATAGGCTACTTTTTATCCCGGAAAATCAAAGAGTTCCCGAGGGATCTTAAATCCACGCGGACGAAGTCGCGGGCATCAGCTAGTAAAACCATAAACGTAGTATTACTTATGGCCCATTTGAGCGACGTCGAGTGACGTTTTACCGAGGAATAAATTGGGCGTTCTGACAGTTTTGTATTGAAAATACTTTTAAAATGTCACGCTCGGATAAGACTTAGTAGGTACTTACTTATTTTACGTTGGTGAAATGATTTTCACCAACGTAAATCACAAAAAAAATCACGTCGATCCGTACTGTTCCGTAATTGAAGGATAAACTAACAAACAGACACACTTTCTCGCATTAGTATAGGTAAAGATTGTTTATGCTTAATGTGCCTAAGTTTGCATGGAAGAGATCGTGGGATAAGATTTGGTTTGTCTAAAATGTTTCCTGTACGATGAAAATGCTTAAAAATTAAAACCGTTTTACCACCATTACGATTTATTTTACGCCATGTACTTAAGTACCTACCTACTCGTAAGTAAGTATGTAGGTATGTAACTCTACGGTCTAACAATTTGAGCAATAAGTGATCAGACGACCTTGTCGACGCAGTGGTGCACGCTGTGTTCTTTTAAGTTTGAGGTCTCTGGTTCGAATCCCGGTGGAGACAACTTGGGAATTTAAAATTTCTGACTTGTCTGATCAGAAGTGGGATTCTCTAAAGGTTTTCCATTGATCGTAATCGTATTCGATGATATTAGCGTCAAAGTAAAGAAAACCATAACGGCAGTGAATTAGTGCTCAATTTCATGTATGCATTCTTATACGTTTAGGTAGGTATGTACGATACGCTCCATAACGTTCTATATGTTAAAATGGGTTGTACAGAATTTGTGACTTTAAATCAATACAATCGAGGATTATTTTACTTTGACGCTAATGTCATCGAATATGAATACGATCAATGGAATATCTTTTAGACAATTGATACTCATAGGTCTGGTGGGAGGCTCTGGCCGTGGCTATTTGCCACCCTACTAAAAAAACCTGCCGCCAAGCGATTTAGCGTTCCGGCACGATGGCGTGTAGAAACCGATTAGAAGTAGGTATGGGTTGAATGTTCACTGCCATGCCCATTTTCATTACCCATATATTTTAGTCTTCATTTTAGACTGCATCATCGTCACTTACCAGCAGGTGAGATTACAGTCTGGAGCTACCTTGTCATCGAATAAAGCAAAGTTCAGACGCAGTTTATTTGCAACAACTGCCAACTTGCATGTCACACATTTTCTTCGCTTCAATTACCTATACCTATTACCTATCTCTTAGCGTGTTAAACTGTTATAAAAAATAACTCTCATACTAAACGATATTTACATTTTAAATTAATAAATTAACTCTTCATTTAATTATACCTATTATGTATGATGTATCACACTAAATCATAGTCTCAAGGGACCATGCTTGTGGAAAAATGGTGGAGCTTTGGAATTGAAAGTGTGGGGAAAAGGTTGATATAGGTAAGCGAGCCAAAGATGTACGGTGTTTAAGACACACTACAAAAGTTGCCGGCTTATCGGTGTTTTATTTATAGGATATATTTCGGTGAGTGTGCTCAGGAGCTCTTCGACCTTGTCCCCCTTCACCTTTTTACCACCGCACTGCAAGACATCGGAAGGGCTTCCATCCCTATATCGTTGATATACCATCCACGCGCACGAAGCGGTTCAAGTCTTCATTTCTGATTCGCGCGGCTAGGGTCTGGAACGCTCTTCCGAGATCTGTGTTCTTCAACACGTACAATTTGGGTAGGTATCTTTAAAGCAAGAGTGAATAGGCATCTTCTAGGCAAACGCGTTCCATCTTAGGCCACATCATCACTTTCCATCAGGTGTGATAGTGGTCAAGAGTGTGCCTATAATTTATAAAAAAAACTCTTTCGCAATATCCAAATATACACAGAGTAAGAATAATAATATCTTTTCTTCTTCTTTCTTTATCAACCTATACAAAGGTCTCTGGCATGGACTTCCACAGGCCTCGGTCTTGCGCCGCCTGAATCCAGCGGCTCCCTGCAACTCGTTTGATGTCGTCGGTCCACCTAGTGGGGGTTCGCAAACATTACATTTCATGAGACAGTAGGTAATGATTAACCTGTAAATTCTCTTTTTCCTCATTGTGGAAACACTGCATACAATATATCATAATATCTACTATATTGTAAACTTGTTTTAAAAAGAGCTACTGCCGAGTTTCTTGCTGGTTCTTCTCGGTAGGAACGGCATTCCGAACCAGTGGTAGACTCATCGACGATTCAAAAGCACTTGTAAAAAAGTTTATTTGAATAAAATACATTTCTATTCTATTCTATTCTATTCTATGGTTTGTTGGTTTGTTGATTTGTCCTTCAATCACGCCGCAACAGAGCTAAAGATTGCCGTGATTATTTGCATGGGTATAGTTGAGGACCTGGAGAGTGACATAGGCTACTGTTTATCCCGGAAAATCAAAGAGTTGCCGAGGGATTTTAAAAACTAAACCCACGCGGACGAAGTCGCGGGCATCATCTAGTGACTTGTCTATTTATAATGTTAGTAGGGATATAATTTTAAAATTATTTTTTGCTCGACGGGCAGAAAGCGTCAACTTTCGGCCCGCTGCGCTAAACGAAGTTGCCCCTTTCTGCCTTCGTCGAGCAAAAAAATAGTATACACTCCACGGGAAGTAATCTTTACTTCCCTAGGTGTGTAATATACTATTTTATGCGTTTTGTGTGTATTACATAAACCTAAGTTTATCTTAGTTTTTGTGTATCAATGGAGGTAAATTTAATATTCCTTTTTAATATTTTTATCTTAGTGTTTGTTCCACGCGCCGCTGCCTCCGCGTAATCGCATAGATCTAGCAACTTTATAACATCATAAATTGTATATTTTTACAGCTTCTAGCCTACAAAGCACCTACCCATTAGAGTTCAAGGAACATAAAATTCAACAAATTTTACATAAATATTGCAGAAAAATCCACATAATAATATGTCATTGCGTGGTGTGGTATGAATTCACTGAAATCCTGAAGACTGTAAAAAATATCTAGGTAGGTACTGCAGACCATCATTTTGGATACTAAACCTGGGTACTGTTTATCTTTTTTAGATGAGATAAGATTTAAGTAATTGCATCTTTAAAGAAATTCTTAAAAGGTAAAATGAAAATAATTATACGAGTATCAATGGAATATTTGGTTAGAGTCAGATCTTATCTAGATAGGTACGAATGATATTTAAGTACAACTCTTTATACAGATGTTTGAAATGATAAGCAGGGATGCTACTGTGATTGTGCTCAGCAAAATGATCAGGTGTGGACTGTGGACTAACCTAAGTAGGATGTAAAATTATCTCAATCATTTAGTATAGACTACCTATTATAATTAATATGTTTGTTATCTACTCTTTCACGCCACAACGAATGATCCGATTTGCCGTTTGGAATAGAGATATCTCATACCCAGGATTAACACATACTTAGTATTATACTAAGTACTTTTTATTCCGGAAAATTACACAGTTAATGCGAGAATTAACAACTTTAATCCATGCGGACGAAGTTGCGGGCATCATCTAGTCGTACTAATATTATAAATGCGAAAGTGTGTTTGTTGGTTTGTCCTTCAATCACGCCGCAACAGAGCTTCGGTTCAACGTGATTTTTTGCATGGGTATAGTTGAGGACCTGGAGCACTAGTGACATAGTTTACTTTTTATCCCGGAAAATTAAAGAGTTCAGGCATCATCTAGTAGGTAATAAATAATAGTCATTTTCGCATATAAAATATTATCTAACTTTTGCCCGCGACTGGAGCGCGCGTGGAGCTAGGTTTTTAGAAATCCCGCGGGAACCTTTGTTTTTCCGGGATAAAAGGTAGGCCTACAGTCATTCTCCAAGTCCTCAACTATACCAGTTCCTTATTAACTGATCAAAAACAAAGCTATAATAATTGATGTTGGTGTCGTGTACCTACTTATCACTATCAAGGAAATGTCGCCGGTTCGAACTTCGATCCCCACCCGTTGCACTAATGTTGTACCCGCTCCTTCACAAGCTTTCCGCTTAGTTGGAGGGGGGAGGGGAAAGTTATACAAGTTTAGCTTGGCTAATATTTTTTAGTGCAATAAGCACTAATAATCAGTGTATAGAAGCACAGTGATAGCCTAGTGGTTTGGACTGTGGTCTCCTATTCGGGAGATCGCAGGTTCGATCCCGGGTATGCACCTCTGACTTTTCGGAGTCAAGTGCGTTTAAGCAATTAACTATCCCTTGCTTCAACGGTGAAGGAAAACATCGTGAGGAAATCTGCACCCCTGAGAGTTCTCCATTATATGTCCTCAAAGGTGTGTGAAATTTGCCAATTTGCATTGGACCAGCTTGGTAGTCAATGGTCTATATCGCTTCTCTGAGAGGAGATCTGCGCTCAGTAGTGAGTCGTTGATGGATGGCTAATGATGAGTCAGCTTTTGTTGTTTAAATCTATTTAAAATAACTTCCATTTTCGATTTGCACATCCTGATTAAATCTAAATGTTCCAATGTTAATAGGTAGGTAAGCTATTGCTGGTAAGGTTTGATTTACAGGCAACTAAAGTAATTAATTTCAAAGGACCGTTTCGCTGGCGTAGTGCCAGAGCACAGATCTGCAGATGCCAGGTTAAATGCGGATTCAGATTCTCTTTGGAGATAACTTGGTGCATTCAATTTAGGTACAATATTCTAAATGGATGCAATAATAGATACAATAAGTATATTGGAACATTAACTAAGAAAGAGACAAGTAAGTAAGTACTTCTAAATGCAATGGAATTTAGAGAAATTGCAGTAGGTACTTAACAATATAAATGTTCCATATTGAATAGATTTTAGGCTCTTGTAATTTAGAACTCAGTAGATATTAGTCGAAATGAACATCCAACAATTAGCAGAGCTGCCCTGCGTTGTCTAAAATTATTCCATTGATAGTTATCGTATTCGGTATTATATAGTTCGTATCGTATTATATAGTTGTAAAATCAGCTGTTCTACTAAATAATTTAAATTTTACAGTTTAATTTGAAAAACATTTAAAAAAAGTGTTAAATTCTCATTTTGTTATTAAAGACTAAAACTCTTGCTCAAAAACTTCTCCATCGTGGACAAGTAATAAAAAATACTGTGACGTATTGTATGGACGACGTGATTCAAAACTCAACGACATCGAGACAAACCGGGGGAGTATTTCTTTTCTTTTAACATTGTTAAAACATGATAGTGTTACTTCATTGAACAACTACATACTCCACACGCTAACTGTAGGTACATTCTCGAGTTTCGAGACACGTCTCTCCTCGCACAAGGGCAAAAACTTTTCTCTCTTCACTTGACAATAACTGTGGAAGTGAAGGTGAAGAAAAAGCTGTACTGCTGTACTGCCTCAGACAGTTCACATTACTAACATTCACTGTAGATTGTAGGCTCAACTTTTCATTATTATTTTAAATTAATTGCTATCGTTTAATCATTGTGAAATAGAATAGGTGCAGCTGTGCCAATAGCTGCTCAATCTTATCAAACAGTACAAAACACTAAATAATATTTTAACTATCTCTTTTCTACTCATTCAGTAAATCTTTTTCATCTTTCATTATCCTTCCTGTGTAACTTTATTTCCTGTTTTCCCTCACTCACACATATTATTTGGTGTTTTCAGGTGTAGTACTGCACTAAAACAACTACAATGCAAACTAGACGGGCAGCAGCCATGGAAGATCAGCTGAAACTCAAAAATGCCCTTCGTGAACTCAAATCTTTAAAACAACGTTTCAAACGTTTCAATGAGCAGTTGCTGAAGGAGCATGAAGAAAGTGAAATAGAAGTTACAGCTGTGGTCGCCAAGAACTCACAGTTGAAGGCTGAACTAGCTGAACTGAATGGTGCTCACTCATTAGTGCTACAAGAACGCGATCAACTCCAGGAGGCGATCAACTCGTTTAGTGTTTGCATACAAACTTATGAAGAGGCCTTGGGAAAAATATCTGCTCTGGAGGATGAATTGAGTGGGGCTCAAAGAAAAATTGATGACCTTCAGCCACAATTAAAAATCTATGAAAGTCAAGCGACAAACAATTTGTATGACGAACTGCTTGCTTCATCCTCAACAATGTCAGTCATTGATCTGACCGGTGACAGCCCCTGTAGGAGAAATAGTAACCTACTACAAAAAAATGACAGGTTACAATTCATTAGTCATAAAAAAATTAAAAAATACATCAAAATTGGCAAAATAATTAAAAAAACCAAAAAAATAATTAAGAAACAAAGGGTCCATACTCAAAATATAGTATTGAGAAAGGAACGTTCACATTTATTGACTAAACTTAAGACTTATTGCTCATCTTTGACTGAAATCAGAGCAAAATATGAGGTGGATGTTCAACGTTTGAATGATCAAATTTTAAGCTTGAATGATTTCCTAAAGAAATTTACCATTGAGTATGAGCGGTCACAAAGTCAGATCCATGAGCAAATACTGGCAGCCGATGAGTTGTTAGCCCTAGGTAATTATAATATGGCGCGCTTTGAGTCATTGACAAACAAGTGTCAATGTAATCACATACCTATGGCTAGCAACGACTGCAATAATAGTACAATACTCCCTGAAAAATTGGCTTCTCATCCGGAGCAGAACACAGCAGTACCTATAGATGGTCAGTGCAGGAAACTACAAAATAGTCAACATAATAGTAGTATATCAGTAAATTCTTTGCGGCAAAGAACATTTGTAGTTTCTGATGAGATGGGAAAAGACTTTGGCCATTTACTCGGTAATAACTTGCAACAACAGGTCCTCAACATATGTAACCCTGGGGCCCCCTATGAACATATAATTAAAAATATTAAGGCAAATTGTTTAGATAAGTACAGTACAGTTGTTTTGTTAATTGGTGACAGCCTGAAAATACTTAAAAAAGATGTATTAAGAAGCTTTGAATATTTATTACATGAACAAAAAAAGTCAGGTTGCAAGTTTATACTTTGTGCTTTTCCCTACTCTGTCACATTGACCCCAGCACAGAATAACCATATCTATAAGCTTAACTTGCTTTTACATAACCTAACTTATGGTCATAGAGAATATTTTCATTTCTTTAATACCAATAAGTTTATTAAAAAATTTCAATTGACAAGGGATACTATGCATCTTCCCTTTAGATATAGGAAACAAATAGCTACATTAGTAGCTTACAATATACAAGATTCAGCTATTTTTAGCTTGAATGGCGATGGTACATGTTGTACAAATAATATTGACTTAGTTAGTAATATTACTAACTCAAGTATTTTGACAATAAAATCTAATGATTCATCAATTTTAGTTGACAAAAGTACATGTTGTACTAACAATATAGACATAATTAGTAGTAGTACTAATGCAAGTTTTTCGACATTAGACTCCAATAGGAATAATTCTAATATTGTTTTAAACTAACCAATAAGACAACAGATGAGCAATATAAGATTAATCTTGTACACCAAAATATACAGGGCTTATCTGGCAAAGAACACGAGATTGAGCTATTTATTAAAGAATTCGATATTGACATCTTATGCCTCACCGAGCATTGGCTCAATTCTCATCAGTTAATTATACATTTTGATAATTATTTATTGTCAAGTGCGTTCTCCAGAAGGACTGCTATACGCGGGGGTTCTTTAATAATAACGCGCAATAACATTAATTGCAAAGAGCGAAAAGACATTGTTAGTCTTTCTATGGAACGCATTATTGAGCTGTCTTGTGTCGAGCTGGACCGATATATTATAGTCTGCGTGTACCGACCCCCCTCGGGCGATTTTGTTCATTTTGAGGAGGTCATGGAGGACGCCTTAGGGCGGCTATGTAGGTCATCAAAGAAAATAGTAATTTGTGGAGATTTTAATATAGATATTTTGCATCACACGCCTATCACAGGAAGATTACTAAACTTATTTAAAAGTTTCAACCTGGAAAATATTTTTGTTGAAGCTACAAGAATAACAGCGCATTCGGCAACTTGTATTGATAACATTTTCTCTGATTGTAAAATTATCGAAAAATCGATTATCACTTATTTAAGATCTGACCATTGCGGGCAAATGATATCTATTCCGAGCAGTGAGCAGAATGTAACAAAAGTAGTAAAATATAGGCCAGTTACCACCAATAAAGTAAGGCAATTTAAACAAAATATCGCAGCTGCAATGTCGACGCTTGATGTTGCACAGGGTGGTCCGGATGAAATTTATAGAGAGTTTTTTGATCTATTAAACTCTCAATTTAACTCTGTCTTTAAGGTAATAGAAAAAAGATTATTTAAAAATCTTAAATTTAGTGATTGGGCAACTGTTGGCATCTATAAAAGTAGAAATAGGCTGTTTGACTTGTATGCAGAAAAACAATATAATTATGCCCCCGCGTTTATAGAATATGTAAGAAATTATTCCAAATTGTTTAGAAACGTGTGCATACAAGCAAAGTCTCTTCACATAAAACAAAAAATTGACAATTCGGATAATAAAATAAAAGCAGTATGGGACATCATTGGTGATGAAATGGGTAAGAATAAGGTACATTATAATAAACTGGAGCTTAAAATTAACAACCGTGTAATTGACTCCGATATAGAAATTGCAAATACATTTGAGAACTGTTTCAAAAATATACCAGTAATCACGACCAGTTCTCTAAATTCCTCGCCAACAGAAGCCTCTTCTAAGAAGCAATGTCTCTGAGTGCAATAAATTATTTAGGTTTAAACACGTTACCCCATATGATATTATCAAAACATTTAAATCATTGCAAAATAAAAAAACAGGAGATCTATGGGGAATATCAGTTAAAATCATTCACAATATCATTGATATTATTGCGCCCTATCTTGCTTTAATTTTTAATAAGTCTGTAGATTCTGGATCTTTTCCAGACCTAATGAAATGTAGTAAATTAATACCTCTTTTTAAATCGGGAAGCAAATGTGACCCGAATAACTACAGACAAATTTCAATTTTGCCAACTCTCAGCAAGATATTTGAAAAAATAATGCTCAACCAACTGCTTCTACACTTTAATTTAAATAAACTTATTCACCCTGAGCAGTACGGTTTTACTAAGGGTCGATCAACAACCGATGCAGCCGCAACGCTGTTGCAACACATATTCGATGCATGGAATAACTCACAGAATGCCATTGGTATTTTCTGTGATTTATCAAAAGCATTCGACTGCGTTGATCACGAGACCCTTTTGCTTAAACTGAGCCACTATGGCATTAAAGATTTTGCGCTTAGCCTCATTGCGTCTTATCTTAGTGATCGTGTTCAAAGAGTATGTGTCAATGATGTAAAATCATCCGGATCAGCCTCGGTAATGGGTGTACCCCAGGGTTCTATTCTAGGCCCATTCATGTTTTTGATTTACATAAATGATTTACCACATTTTGTCCAAAATACTTGCGATATTGTACTATTTGCTGATGATACGTCTTTGATTTTTAAAGTCGATAGGACGAAAGACAATTTTGACGATGTAAATATTGCATTATCTCAAGTTTCTGAATGGTTTACGGCAAATAATGTACTTTTAAATGCTAAAAAAACCAAGTGTGTTGAGTTTTTATTGCCCAACACCAGAACTGTCAGTAAAAATTTAAAGATAAGTAATGAACCCTTGAAAAGTGAGGACTCCACAGTGTTCTTGGGATTAACCCTGGACTCAAAGCTGCAATGGGGCACCCATATAGCAACACTTGCTGGCAAGCTTAGCTCTGCTGCTTACGCTGTTAGGAAGATTCGACAGTTAACTGACATAGAAACTGCAAAAATAGTTTATTTTGCATATTTCCATAGTATTATGTCATACGGAATCGTATTATGGGGTAAAGCAGCTGATATTGGAAAAATTTTTGTATTGCAGAAGAGGGCAATTCGCGCAATATATAATTTAAAACCGCGGGATTCCCTTCGAGAAAAATTTAAATAAATAGGCATTCTTACAGTAGCTTCATAATATACTTACAACAATAGAATAGAATAGAAATGTTTTTTATTCAAATAAACTTTTACAAGTACTTTTAAATCGTCAATGAGTCTACCACTGGTTCGGAATGCCGTTCCTGCCGAGAAGAACCAGCAAGAAACTCGGCAGTTGCTCTTTTCAAAATACTTTTACAATATACTTAACAGATATTCTATGTATGCAGAGTTTCCACAATGAGGGAAAGGTACACAATATAATATTTGTCAGACAAAACATCGTGAATTACAAAAAAAAAGGGTGATTTAACGATAGGCAAGTTAGAAATCCAAACAGGCTCGTGATTCCTCGATGTCGCCTCAAGAGGGTCCGAAAGACATTTGTGGGAATGGGCGTGACGTTTTATAATAAAATTCCACAGTCGATCTTAGACTTGCCTTTACACAAGTTTAAGAAATCAGTTAAAACTAATCTCATGAAAAAAGCATATTATGCAATTGAAGACTATTTAGATGATAAAAAAGCGTGGACATAATTCTTTCCAGCGATTCATGAGACAGCAGGTGGTAATTGAACTGTTTAACTATTCTATTGAATGTAAACTTATTTTGAAAAGAGCAACTGCCGAGTTTCTTGCTGGTTCTTCTCGGCAGGAACGGCATTCCGAACCAGTGGTAGACTCATCGACGATTCAAAAGCACTTGTAAAAAAGTTTATTTGAATAAAAAACATTTCTATTCTATTCTATTCTATTCTATTCGATGACATTAGCGTCAAAGTAAAATAAACAATAACAGCATTGAATTAGAGCTCAATTTCGTGTATGCTTTCTTATACGTATACACGTGTGTGTGTATCATTACATTGCGATTTTGTCAAAAAATGTTTGTTAAGGTTCTAAAATTTTGTTGTTTGGTTCTAAAAAAATTTTAGTTTTTGAAAATTTTATAATAAGTACTTAAAGTCTTCTGTGATTTTTTTCTACACTAGGTACTTACTAGTTAAAGTCACTACTACCACAGAGTAAGGATAGTTTTACTACTAGGTGTAGTACCTAAGTAGTGACTTTTTCGAGACTAAAACATTGTTAAG
Source organism: Oeneis ivallda (assembly GCA_029955525.1). Lineage (NCBI taxonomy): Eukaryota > Metazoa > Arthropoda > Insecta > Lepidoptera > Nymphalidae > Oeneis > Oeneis ivallda. Next base: position 16,086,784 of record JARPMR010000025.1, read on the forward strand.
TATGTACCTACAGTATATCTATACTTATAATTATATTTTTAATATCCTAAGTATCTAAGTATATGAATAGCGAACAAACGAGCAGGCGGGTCATACATTTTGTAGCACCAAAGGCACCAACTCGGCTTTTCAGGAATTTGTTGATCCGCCCCTTGAATAACCCCGTTGTAATTAGGTAAGTGTAGACACCACCGTCGGAGGGAGTTGATTCTGACAGTTTGAGATACGAGGGAATACGTACAAGTAGAATCAGAAACCTTGCTTAGCTCTGTCAATACCTACAGTAGTCAGAAACACGGAGAGTGCCAGAAGTGAGAAAGCCAGCAATATCCTAGATAATAAAGACGGTTGGTCACCCTAAGCTACGTCACAGAATGTCGGCTGCTTTATGAACGTTTTACCACCTGCTTGCCGATTTGCTTTACGGTTTTTCTATTTAAATTAATAATTCCTAACCTACAACCACAGGCGTGGGTGAGGTGAATTAATTAGATACAATTTAATGGCTTAGGTAGTAGGTACCATGAATAGCGGAATAGTAAGCCGGAAGTTACAAAAGTTTTAACTTTTAACACAACACGTTAGCATTCATAACAAATACTTACACTAGCGGCACGCTATGATGGCCGGTTTGACGTTTGTCCGCTCATGAAGTTCCGTATTAATTGATAACGACTTTGAAGGAAATAATTGTATTACTTTATTGACGATAGTGATGTGCAGAGATTCATAAATTTTATCGAATGTAGTTTTAGGTTTAGGACTCAAAATTTATTTATTAAATTGATTTCTAAAATGTATACAAGTGTAGAAAAATCAGTTTGCACCATTTAAGGGGTGAATGTACTTGTGAATATGAACAATTTTCACTATGTGGACAAACCTCTGAAATCGCAAAAAAATATCAGCTGTTTCATACAAAAGGTAAAATTTTTATTTTTATATGATATATACCACAACTCGGCATTTGGTTTTCTAAATTGAAAATTTTTAAAAATGGAATCTAATACGATCGTCACATAGGATCGCTGGCTAGCACAACTACTACCTCCGGCAAACTCGCGTCAATGCTCAATGCAAAACAAAGCAGTTTCGAATTGACGTTGCTTCGAAAAGTATAAACTGTCAGTGCAATGCGATTGTGATATAGTTTTGACCTGGCTTTGGATTTCAAATATTGATACTGCATTACTGTTGACCCTTGCTCGTTAATTTGGACTCTGTTCAAGCCCTTTGTTGTGGATTTCGTCGATATGACCGAACGTACGCAGAGAACTGTTCTAAATAGTCAGACACGTGAGTTCGTAATACGCCTTCGTAACTATTTCGATCGTGAAGCTCAAAATGGAGGGCCAATTTTACCTATAACGTCAGTGGTTGAACGCGTAGCTGATGCGCTTAATATTGGACAACGAACTGTTAGACGGATAACTAAAAAAAAATATGGCGAGACTGGCACAGAAGAAAATAAACTTCACACACCAAAAAAGAGAAAACGAGCAAAACCAGTCGTAGGCATCGATAGCTTTGATGCCGATGCTATCCGAAGACATGTTTACGGCTACTATTTACAGAAGGAGTATCCAACAAGAAAAAAGTTGGTGCATTCACTGAAGGAAGCTGGATTATTCTTCGGTGGGGAAAGTTCTTTAACGAAGATTTTGAAGACCATTGGATTTCGATACAAAAAATGTAACAAACGCAAAATATTGATGGAAAGATTTGATATAGCGATGGCAAGGTATACTTTTTTACGGCAAGTGAAAGAAATCAAAAATTGGCAAAATGTTGTGTTCTTGGATGAAACATGGCTTAATGCTAACCATACTGTAGGCCGTTCTTGGAACGATGACACAGCAGCATCTACTTCCAAAGTTCCTGTAGGAAAAGGATCGCGACTTATAATTTGTCACGCCGGAACCATCAACGGGTTTGTCGAAGGTTCTCTCATGGCTTTTGCGTCAAAAACCACTGGAGACTATCATGAAGACATGAATGGAGAAAAGTTTACTGAATGGTTTACCTCAATGTTGTGTAGCCTCCCTGAACCATCTATTATAATTATGGACAACGCCCCATACCACTCGATGCAAATTGACAAGCCACCTGCCCAATCCCAAAAGAAAGCTGATATCGTCGCATGGCTTCGTAAAAATGGCGTAGATGCAAACATGAATATGTTAAAAGCGGAATTAGTACGTCTTTTAAAAGAAAACAAACCAACCAAGATCCGATACGTCATTGACGAAATAGCATTAGAACATGGGCACAGAGTTATACGGTTACCGCCTTACCATTGTGAGTATAATGCGATTGAGTTGGTGTGGGCTCAAATTAAGGGATATGCTGCAAGACACAATACAGAACCCCCATTTACCACAAAAAAAATGCTAAAATTATTAGAAGAAGCTTGTGAACATGTGACTAAAGGAGACTGGGAAAAGGTTGTGAATAGAACTGTTAAATTAATAAGGGAAGATTATGAAAGAGATGTGAAAATAGATAATATAATAGAAAACGAACATATAATTATTAATGTAGGTGATGATAGCAGTGACGACAGTGAAAATAGTAGTATGGACGAATCTGATTAATTATGGCCTTTTGTGGCACCTTTTTTGGTATCTTTTGTATTCATATGTTTCTTGTGTGCATATAAAGTATGTATATTCATTTTCATTCAAATATTCAGTTCGTTCAAATAAATTAAATAACCATATACATTTTTGTTTTATTAAACCTATTTAATCAGGTACAAAAACAAAACTTAATTGTTTTTTGTTCGAGAATAAATTGACATTCCACATCACTATTGTAATGTGTCAAACCGGCCATCATAGCGTGCCGCTAGTGTAGTTAATGTAGGGGAAAACCACACTCTTTTAAAATTTTGCGGAATACAGGCTATTAAGATACGAAACCTAGTGAGAGCGTAACGACCATGTTATTTTTTTGTGTATTTTGCAAAATCATAATAAAAAAAATACTTTTCTTTTCTTTTGAAGTTTCCGCGCGTGCTCCATAATCCATCCCGCTAATAGGCCATTACCATAACAGCGCAGGCGATTTGCCGCTAGAATCTAGGTCACTGATACATCTAGCAGCTAGATGTATCCGTGACCTTAATCGCAGTCACACGCGCAAAACTACAATATCCTAGTAATACCTGTTATAAATGCGATAGTGTGTTGTTGTTGGTTTGTCCTTTAATCAGTTTAATCACACAGCAATGCAGCAACGGATCAACTTGATTTTTTGCATGGGTATACCTACCTAGGTAAGTAATTGAATAGTGACAGGTTAGCTCAGTGAGTTACGAAACTTAAGCGGAAATGGGCGGGGTGCATAGTTCGAAGAGCTGATGGTCTTTGGGGTCCCAAAGTGCTGGAGTGGTGACACCGCACCGCGAAGCGCAGTGTTGGCAGACCCTCCACTAGGTGGACCGACGACATCAAAAGAGTCGCAACTCGCAGGGAGCCGCTAGATTCATGCGGCGCAAGACCGAGACCTGTGGAAGTCCATGCAATACCTAGACCTTTATCCGGTGTGGACATCTATCGGTTGATGAAGAAGATAGGCTAAGGATAACCAAAGGGTTCCCGCGGGATTCATGTGAACGAAATCGCAGGCCAAAGCTTGTCACTTAAAGGTGATGAGCTGTAGCTAATGGAATCTGTGCAAACGAAAATAAAATATTTTGATACCTAAATCAAAATAGGTATCTTATTTTGGTTTGCAAAATTCCATTAAGCTCCGAATAAAAAGGGCATCGTAAAGTCACGCCGCTCCCCACAAAGCAGCTAAGAAGCCAACAAATAGGTGCGAGCGACAATAAACAGCGATAAAAGAAGCAATATGTCTGGCTAGTGGGTCGGAAAATGACAGAATAACAGTGGCGTCGCCGCAACGCCGCAAAAAGCGATCCTGTTCACACGCGCGCGGGCCCCGGGGGGACCGGGAAGGGAACTGCGATAACAGTGTATTGAATATTGTGTTAGTTTTAATCTGTACTACAAATAAAGATTACAATACATATTAAGGTGGAAGACAAGGGTCTACCCGCGAAATTCAAATTTAATTTGGTTTTCCGCAATTTGTAAACTAATACGACAAAGTAGGCTTATGGCCTTCTAATTGCGCCAGTGGAATTATCATCTTCACAGGTTTACATAAAAATCTTTACTTGAAACTGACCAGTTTAAGAAATTAATCAAAATACTGAGTTGGACGTGAGTTACTCACAAATTAGTCGATATTTTGATTAATTTCTTAAACTGGACACTTTCAAGTAAAACTTTTTATATAAACCTGTGAAGTTGATACTGCCATTGTCGCAATTAGAATGCCATAAGCCTACTTTGTCGTATTAGTTCACAAATTGCGAAAATCCAAATTAAATTTGAATTTCGTCAACCTTAAGATGTTAATTCATTCCTATTCAACTAATTGCCGATGTCACCGACGCACGTCGCGTGACGTTTTACCGAGGAATAAATTGGCTGTCAATTTTTGTATTGAATATACCTACTGTCAAAATATCAACTTCTTCTTTTTCGTTTGTTTAGTGGCTCCGCGCGTCGACTTTACGCTCGGATAAGACATATTAGACTGGGTTTCCACGGCGCGGTTCGCGGCCCGCGCCCGCAGCGGTTGCGGGCCCGCGGCCTCCGTAGAATGCCGATTTGTATGGAAAATGAAGTAGCAATTTCCACGGCGCGGTTTGCGCCCGCGGCGGGCGCAGTACTAGAGCGGTACCGCAACCGCTGCGGGCGCGGGTGCGAACCGCGCCGTGGAAACCCAGTCTTAGTTACTTAGTACCTAGATATATTATATTACTAGCTGATGCCCGCGACTTCGTCCGCATGGATTTAGTTTTTAAAAATCCCGCGGGAACTCTTTCATTATCCGAGATAAAAAGTAGCTCTCCCGGTTTGAGCAACCACTACTACATCCATGCAAACTATACTACTATACCCATGCAAAAAATCGCATCAATCCGCTGTTCTGTTGCGACGTGATTGAAGGACAAACCAACAAACAAACACACTTTCGCATTTATAATATCAGTAATGCTTTATTATTACACTTTTTATAATTGTCAAATTTTTTACCATACTTAACCAAAGACAAAATTACGTTTAGCTGTCATTTACGTTTTGTTATTCCATGTCAGATGCGTTTTTCTTATATCTACCATGTTTTATAGTGACATGACGGAAACGCAGTCGAACGGGATAAAAAGTATCCTATGTCCGTCTCCTGGTTCTAAGCTACCTCTCCACCAATTTTCAGCCAAATCGGTTCATCCGTTCTTGAGTTATAAATAGTGTAACTAACACCACTTTCTTTTATTTAAATAGATTATCTAGGTAGTGAAATCGGCTCTAAATACCATGCAAATATTTAAATTACCTACAGTACTCATCATGCAAAAGTTTCGGTGAGCTCAATTAGTTGAAAACTAATTAAATTTTTTATTCAAAAAAACAGCGTGCTTTTGAATCGTGAAGTGTCGTAAAACTTGCAATATAACTAGTAACACCACGGAATAAATAATATTTTTTTTTTTTTTTTTATTTATTAATATATTATAATTAAAAATATTTGTACATCTTAATAATACCGTCAAACTGTATAACAGTTTGTTGACGGATTAAAAGCTCTCCTTTTAATACATATTATAATATATTACCTATCTACTTAAAATTAATTATTTTATATATAAGTACTAAGTTATATAGCTGTACTAAATTATACTACTACTACAATTATATAGCTGGACATTTACATTTTTAGCAAAGTATTTCTTAACCTACACTTGAACAACCTTTTCGAGGTTTTGTTGAGATTTACTGGATCCAAGGACGCAAATTGTGAAACATTTAACAATAAATTTAAATATATGTAACACCATTTAGGACTATTATTGTGATTTAATTAAGTAGATAGGTATGCATAAAGTTAGCAATTTGGCATAGGTAATTTGGGTGAATTGGCAGACTTTCACACGCCTTTGAGAACATTATGAAGAACTCTCAGGTGTGCAGGTTTCCTCACGATGTTTTCTTGTGAAGCTTATGATATTTAATTTCTCAAACGCACTAAACCTAGAAAAGCCAGAAGTGCGTGCCCGGGATCGAACCTGCGATCCCTCGAATAGCAGACCGCAGTACTGACCACTAGGCTATCACTGCTTCATATTCATATTTCTTTTTTACTTTATCTCTTATCTAACCCTGGGTTATCCCGCAATAATGTTAAACTGCATATTGTCAGTGTCACTTTATTACAAAATATTGGTGACTAGTTGATGCCCGCGACTTCGTCCGCGTGGATTTAGTTTTAATAATCCCTCGGGAACTCTTTGATTTTCCGGGATAAAAGTAGCCTATGTCACTCTCCAGGTCCTCAACTATACCCATGCAAAAAATCACGTCGATCCGTAGCCCTGTTGCGGCGTGATTGAAGAACAAACCAACAAACAAACACACTTTCGCATTTAAAATATCAGTAAGTATATCGGAGTCGAAGTCTAGTTTGTAATTAAATAAAAAATAACCATTTAGCGATTCCAGAAATCGATGCCCTTCCGCAAGTTCCGAATAAGTTATTTCAACCCAGTCACTGTGTCAAATTAAATTTCACAAATCGCAATCTGTTGCGAGCGCGTCGAATCACCCTCTATAAGCGTTGGCGGCGGATTAGCGCGCTTTGTCGAAAGCCGCCTTGAGGGTGCCTTCACATATATTCGGCGTTTAAAGTCGGTATGAATATTATATCAGGAATGTCATTGCATGTCAAGTAGGTATTAATGATAACTAAGATTTACTGTCTGATCTATTATTATGGAAAATAATTAATTAATATTATATTTGTACGCCACAGTTTGGCAGAATACAAGATATCTACTGCCTACAGTGTATAATTTTGTAACATCTTTCTACTAACTGCATTCATAAAGATTAAATGATTTATGAATTATTATGATGCCCGCGAGTTCGTCCGCATGAATTAAGGTCTTTTAGGTAATTCCCACGGGAACTCATTCATCCATCCATCCATCCATCCTGACAAACTTCGCAATTATAGATAATATTAGTAGGATTATAATTAGGTATGTTTACTAAAACTGCATGTTTGAGAATTCTCCATAACGTTTTCAAAGGTGTGTGAAGTCTGAAAATCTGCACGCAGATGGACAAAATCTAGCAAGGACCTTCAGTTTCGATCCTATCAATGTAACTGTTTTTATAAGCTATTATTGTAATTGGATCTATCAATCTACAAGTCTGCATGTACTTCGCCAGCATGGTGCACTGCTCAGTCAAAAATCCCGAAAATATTGACAAAATCCGAAATTATCTGCTGGTTGAATAAATTTATATAGCGTTATTGCTGCATCAATGCATTTTAAACAATAGCAAGAGAGTACCAGCACTACCAGCCAATCAAAGGTCATTGCTATCCTCACACTATAGCAATCATTTTAAGACAATTCCACGGGAGCATTCTATTCTATTTGAAGGAACCGAGAACAAATAAAAACAGCCGGGATAGAATTAGTGTGCGTCGAACATGTGTGGATACACCCTTACACTCGGTATTACTTTAGTTGTGAAAACAACAAACATTGTTTACACTGATTGTTTTGTTAGTTGGCCAAAGTTTTCGTGTTCACTCGCACGGCAATGGAGCATGAATTAATCACTGTTATCTTTAATTTTACTTAAAGGGCTACAAATGCTAATAAATAGGTACGACATAATGGCACAGAGTAAGGATACTCCTTACACTGATGATGGTGTTAATTTTGTTGTACACTTAATCTCTCGACTAAATTAACTAGCAACGCTATCCTTTTTTTACAGAGGATTTTGGAAAAAAGATACCTACGACTATTTATCTATCTATAGACCTTAATTAAAAATTATTTAATTAGCTAATTAATTGGCTTTTCCATATCAAAAATTTCTATTCTTGCATTCGTAGCATTTCTTACATAACTTTACCTTTTACAAAACAATTGTCATCTAAATGGGTGGCAGCGCCAACAATTACGAGCCTAAGTATCATACACGGGATACTAGTCGATATCGTTTGCTAAATAAGACCTAAAATTGCATGGACGAATTTCCAAGTTATAGTCATTTAAAGGTACCTACAGGCTTGTACCTAAATGTGGCAACATTACGAGCTTATATATTTATCATAATATAGGATACTATACTAGTCGATATACTTTACTAATAAGGCCTATAATCGCGTGGACGAATTTTATAGTAAAAGTCATGTAAAGGTGGCAACAGGCAACACCAACCGTTACAAATCGCACAGGATACAAGCCGATAGTGTAACCTAATAAGGCCTATAATTGCGTGGACGAATTTTGTAGTAATAGTCATGTAAAGGTGGGTAATAGTCATGTAAAAGTAGTACAGGCTTGCGTGCGGCGGTCGCCAAATCGCGCGACATCACGAACCGGCGACAAATCACGGGAATTATGGACCGGAGCTCATTAGCGGCCGTATTTCAAAGGAAAATAGAAATTAAATAAATTAAATAGAATGCTACAAGTTCGTATATTGTATTTAGGTACCTACTTGTCAGTAAGTTGCCAGTAGACTCATAGTCATATCTCATTGCCGCAGTTTTATAGATAAGTACATAGAAAGGGAGGTCCCGGATTCAATTACTGGTATTGTCAATTTGTAAACATTATCATCATCATCATATTAATCGAGAAACGTCGCGTTTAAGGGATGCCGCAGTAGGTAAACTATCTTATCATAGAAATAGGTTAGGCCTAGCGCAAACATACAACTTTTAGTTGAACAACTATTTAGTTGTGTTTCATAAGTTTATAGGAATGTACTGCGATCATAGAATGTACGCAAACTATCGACACGATAGTTGCTCGACAAAAGCCATACGATTTGCTTTTGATTGTATGGAATTCACGAAAAGTACACAACTCGACTAAACAGTTTAGTCGATGTAAAAGTTGTATATATATGCGCCTTGCCTTAGACGTAGTCGTAACTCCTAGTTCGATGGATCTATGTCGCCTATTATTGAGTGACTGCCAGCGACTCGCTATTAAGATCTAGTAGGTATAGATGGTGGCACTCTCACTCATGCGCAAACTCAAACTGAGTTAAAAACGAGACAGATTTATGTCAGGTCATTCCCTCATTTTAACTCTAACTTGAGTCTTGAGCAGAGCCAGAGTACGATCTGTAGATCTCAGTGACTGGTTTTTCTGCCGATCTCCTCATTTCTGATTTGATCTCGCAGGGATAATCCGCGAATAGCTCTCTCCATCGCCCGCTGAGCGATACTGACTCTTCTTATGAGGCCCATAGTTGCAGAAGAGGAAAAGCTGCATCAATTACCTACTACAGTCTGAATTGAGGTGATTGGCTGAATTTAGAGCACTTTTGCTACAACAATGCATTGTAGCCAATAGTGAGAGAGTGTTGGACAATCAGAGGTCGTTGTAATCACTTTAAAGGCTATTAGCACACTGGAACGCCACGGCCACGTAGCCATGCCTACCTCTGGCTACCTACCGATACCGTAGCCAAATACTACTTATTTGGCAACTTTACTAGGTACTACTACTTATTTAGCCCAGTGGCTACACAAACACGCGGGCGTCCGTCCTGGCGAGGGAGGCGTAACTTACCTACTTGTATACAAAATACTGATGTCTTGGCTACGCGTTGCCAGATCACCGGAGTATTTAGTGTCCACGTAGGGGTCGGTGGATCTTAGCTACGCTTCCAAATTGGCAACGTCGCCAGACCGCAGCCAAGCGAGTTAGGTAACTGTCATAGGTACATTTCAATACAAATTATTTGAATTATGGCGGGTGTCGTACGAAGCGACTAGGGAATATAGCGGAGAACGGGCAGCAGCGTCCTCTGTGCTACTGCTGCCATCTACTGCGATCACCAACCCGTCTGCCCCGCGTGGTGATTATGGGCAAACCCTCCCCTTGGGAGAGGCCTTTAGTCCAGCAGAGGACTGTTATAGGCTATCGATGATGATGATGATGATGCTATTTGGATATTCTATTCTATTAAGTGTTTCCACTTTATTTGTGTCTAAGTTCATGTCTTAAAATGAGTATTTGAATTTTAGTATCAATTCGATGCCTTAACATGGGTAGCCTAAGCATGTCACGCTCTCTTTAAACATTTCTGTGGTGGTGTCGTGTGATGCGGGTTGTTACGTTCCCTCAAATATGGTTGAGCGAAGCAATGGCTGGATCATGCGTCATGCTCGTGAACGGGTGCCACCAGCGGGAATGGGGCTGCTTTCTGTTTAAGCGTCTTAACGTGTTGAATTATAATTAGGAATGCTTTTGTAGAACTCATTGTGGAAACACTGCATACATAGCATAGTATCTATTGAATTGTATAGACTTGTTTTCAAAAGAGCAACCGCCGAGTTTCTTGCTGGTTCTGCTCGGTAGGAAGGGCATTCCGAACTAGTGGTAGATTCATCGATGATTCAAAAGCACTTGTAAAAAGTTTATTTGAATAAAAACATTTCTATTCTATTCTATTCTATTGGCTGGCGACGTCGCCATGGCATCCCAGTATGTCATCGTTCTTAGGTAGGTACACATACCTAAGCATACATACACTGAAAAACATTAGGTACCCTTCCTCCAAAAAAATAACTCGTTTTCAAAAGGTCACTTTTAATAGGGCTGTCACCGTTCGGTGTCAAATAAAAGTTGTTCAAATGTCAAAACGTTTACGATAAGAAAAAGTTTTAATTGAATTACAGTTGTAACTTGTAGGGTTTTGTAGCGAGTTATACCTACCTATTTAGGCAATAAAAATTACTGTGCTGATTTTTGTAGATAAGGTTTATCTACCTATTTATCTAAAGTGTTTACTGAATTTTTTATTATTGAGAACATTAATAGGTGGAAGTTGAATTGGGATTGATATAATTACCTATTATATCCCTAGTAGGTAGGTATATAAAAGGTAATTTTGTATAGAAAAATTTAAAATCGATGAAGAGTTGAAAAAAAGATGGTTTAAGGCTGGAACCACATCTGTGCGCATCGATTCGCATTTTGTCCATATAAAACTATTATTGACAATATTCGAAAATATTGACAAAAATATTGACTGTGTGCGGCATGGAACTATTATAGCATGGAAGCAGCATCACCTACAAATTCGTACGCCAAAATTGTCCATGTAGTCACTACAAACACACTATAGATAAAATACACTAAGACACTAACCGGGTCAACAATAACCAACCATATGACTGGAATTTTAAGGTTCAGTTTGTAATAAATGTGCCACACGTACGACGTTTTGCAAATCACGCGATGAACATTCATTTTTACCGGATTACATCGATGTAAGAATAGTTCTGAAGTGGAGTGGCAATTTTTTATATAATTATTTACACACAATAATAATTATTGTACATTAAAATTTGTCTTTATAATAATATCTTTTTATTTTGTCTTAACATAATTAATAAAATGGAGTCAAATAGAAAAGACAATTAATGTTTGACAGTTGGATCCTTTTTGCATTAGTACGTCTAAATGTTTAATAACAAAAAATCGTTAAAAAAATAATAATAAAAAAAAAAACAATAAACTACTCCATTTATATTCTTGAATCAATGTTGCTCAGACGTGCCTATCGCGTTCTCTTCCTCGCGCGGTATGTGTGACTGTGATAGCTGCGCCGCAGAAATATTGTTATTTTCATGACAAATTAATTAAATTAAGCAACATTTCGTGATTATATTGTTAATGTAGTGGAATATAAATGTAAACAAAATATTTTCTTATCGAAAGTATGATATTCCATCTTGTTTTTTGATATAATTTGGACTGTTTTTAAATTTTTTTACGGAGCACCAAGGCATGCTTTCGGTTTGTGAAATAACGCGCGACTGAGCTAACTTGCTACTATTAGTAGCAGTTAAACCGTGCCGTTTTTGACGCGTTGATGGTGAATCTAGGGAAATATAACATCGTTGGTGTGCGGGCTGCCTAAGGACCCATGATGTAGCCTTCTTGAATTATATTCCCCTCTCCCCTCCAAACAAACGTTTCTAAAGCTTGTGCTTGAAGTGGCTAGGACAACCCGCACACCTTTCATTTTTCAGTCCGCGCCTTTATTTTTTGGGCTATTGTTGCTTAAATTGCCCAGTAATTAGTGCACGATGGCAATAAATGAAACAACTGCACCCTGACGCCTCCCACTCACTGCACACAAATCGCCCTTTTTCACCGACCTACACAAATATTAGGAGCCTGGACCATGAAGGTAGCTACCTACCATGGCCTGGACACACACAAGCCGGCGAAAAAAAAAAACATAACGAGTCGTCCGCTACCGGCGCCCGTGCCTAAAGAAATGTGGGCGTGGCGCGTCACGCACAAAACAAACTCGTGCGAAAGAGACGCGCATACGAACCGCCTGCGAGGAAACGAGACGGCGGTACCGGTGCTCGTGAAGACTAATTTAAAACTGGATAATAATTGATGGTGAACTCAAAACAAATAGACATGGCCGACAAAAAAGGACGGCGCGAATCGCCGAAACGAAATCTTCATAATGTTATGATTTGACATGATGAAGCTCTGAAACCAAACGCCGACTGTTGAAGTGTCTGCTTTAAAAATATATCGTACAAGAGCGAGTCGAACACGCTCTATTAGGGTTCCGCAGATAAAACGAAGATTTATTCAAAGTTTTTACCCGACTGCGCAAGAAGGACAAGAAGGAGGGAGGGAGGAAGACTACTTGTTACCATGTAGGTTCCTAACAACTGTAAGAACTTTGAAAAATGTTTTTTTTTTGTCAAGGCATATAAAAAAGTGTAACCGGTACCTTAATTATAAATCTTTATTTAATTTACATTAAATAAGTATTTGTTGCATATTTAGGTAAATATACGGTATACCTACAGTACGGTACCTACAGAATACAAGAAGTTAGGTACGGTACGTACCTAGGTAACTAGGTAGTAGGTATACTTCTCACCGTGAAATAAGCATACCTAATAAAGACTTTAATGAGGCTACATTTTGCATTTGCGATTATTCATTAATCTTAAATCAAGGCTCTACCTACCTACCACCATTTACGAAAGCATATGCTGCTGAGAAGAGCCGGCAAGTTAATTTTTCAAAACAAAATGTTATAATTCCATTTTAGGTAGTTACCTACTATGTCAATTCAATAATTAGATACCTATGCGGCTCGACGCAAAGCCTTCCATGCAACTTTGTCATAAAGAAGTTCATTAGCTGTGTACCTACTTATAATAGATCCCGACTTAATAAATGCTTTTTTACACATTGGTTGTGTTAATGGCAAGTCTAATAATGTCTTGGGAATCATAATTAGGTATAGGTACAAACGTACACTCAACCCTATAAAGAACTTCTGTAGGTACTTACTCTGCGCAGGAGACATGGTTAGGTAACTATATAGTGCTATTTTATTAAGTAAGTAAGTAGTTTATGAAGGTTTTTTGTAAGTCTTTACAAGTAATTCACGCAATATTAATTCTTGGTACGGAACCCAAAAAAGACATTGTTTTATTTAAGTTTAAAACTGGCTAAGGGAGAGGGCAGACCGGCTACTTTTACCTAGCGGCAGTGATAGGAGTTTTATCGATTATGAAATACCTACTGTTCAGAATCTCGATGCCGCGTCCGAACGCTTCAGTGTCCACACTCCACACAACAAACGCCAGTCGCAGCGATCGAGTTGTGTTTTGACGTGATAACGTCTTATAAATCGACACCGGTAAACACCGGTTGCACGCACGAAAAAGTGTCACGTGTCGCTTGAGCCTGCGCGTGCAAGCGACAGCGCGGAACAAGCGATAAAGAGGCACGATCGGCCCAAGCGTTTATAGAGAGCGCCCGCCGCCGCCCACCAGTCATCAATGTTTCTTTATGACGTTATCACGTAAAAGTATCGTCCGTAAACCGACTTTTTTAGCATCGGAGTTTCGCTATTTTTAAACGCAGACCTTCGCTAACTTTAAGCATCGTATCGAACGCTTTGGAGTCGCGAAAACGCGATGCAGTCGCAACAACGCCAATCGCTGCCACTAAAAGTAGCCAGTCTACCCTCTCACTAATAAATTGATGGTGAGCTCAAAACAAACAGACACGGCTGACAAAAACGAACGGAAACACACGAAATCTTCATTAGCGAGAGAGGCGCCGCCGCCCGGCGGACGTTCTTAATTCAAAACACGGTGAGTCGACGGTTATACAGATTACAGAATAGGGTCGTTTGTTTTAGAACCACCACCAAAAGGGTGATTAGTAAAAAACTCATTACCAATACGATCACTCGGGTGATCTTTCATTAAGGGAAATAAAAGGGGAATGACTGTGAGATTAAGGATTAACCGAGCAGTTAGCGAAAATGTTTTCCTATAAAGATGAATTCACACCTGCCATAATCATAAGCATCATACCTAAGTAGGTACCTAATTATTATTATCTATTAGCTTATGCCCATGACTTTCTTTGCGTGGATTTCGTTATTACGGTTCCGTACCCATAGGGTGCCAACGGGACTCTATTACTAAGCCTCCGCTGTCCGTCTGTCCGTCCGTCCGACTGTCAGCGGGCTGTATCTCGTAAACCCATAGGTAGACAGTGAAATTTTCACAGAGTGTGTATTTCTATTGCCGCTATAACAATACATGAAAAAGGAGTCGAAAAGGAGTCGAAATAAAATTTAACTTTATTACCCTGGTACATGGGGGTGTCATTGTCTAGAGCTCATTAAGTTCAAATATATTTCTTATTATTTTTTAGCTTCAAACATGAAGATAAGGGGGCCCATCAAAGTTGTGACCAAAACAAACGAGCATTTTTTTCCCATAATAGGTATCCTGATTTAGTACTATCTAAGAGCTAAGATATCTATAGTTTTAAAACAAGTGATTTGGTCATATGCACGGAACCCTAAAAGAGCGAAGCCGACTCGCACTTGGCAGATTTTTTAAAAATCCTCTATTTTTAACCCCCGACGCAAAAAGACGGCAATCAGTCTATCTGTGTGTACCTATGTGTCTCTCTATGTCTGTCTGTTTCCTCGTAGCAGCCTCCCCAATGGACCGATTTTGACTACTGGCTATGAGGTGACGTGTTTTCACCTCTGTCGTCAGTCCCTATGTTGTTGTTTATAAATTTTCACTTGCATAGCTAATTGCCGAGAATGTTTTTGTATGGCGGCAAAAAAGTTCTCCCGTAAAAAGTTCGTTATGCGCAAACCTCTTTAACTTTTTCCCTTATCTCGTGGCGCCATAGACGCACGGGCCGCGCCGGCAGCCAGCCACAGATTAAACATAATATTTTGACATAACGCTAAGTGAATAGATAACAAACCTTTTTGCTCGGAGTGCTCTTATTTGCTCTGGGTTTTAGTTGAGGTTAGGTTTTACTGATTTATTGATGTTTTGTGTTTTATTCTTTGAGTAATAAACCAGCAATGGAGAGGACTTGACCCCTAATTTATTCGCAAAAAGTCTGTCAATTACGGTGGGGGGCGAGGTAGCACACATGAAAACTTGCTTACTACAGTTGCATTTTTCCATCACGTCGCTATGCACGCACACAATATAATTAGCAAACACTACCTTAAAGTATATGCACACTATCACATTCACACACAGGGACGCTCTATCATTACATGAAACAATCGCATCATTTGTGTAAACATTTTAGGGATTTGACACTATCGATTATCGACTTTCGATAAGTTTTTCTAATAATTATTTACAACAGAGTTACTTTATTCAAGAGTAAATTTTTTTGTTCGAGATCTTTAACATGGTAGGTATATAGAAGCGCTAGGAAACGAGACTCTTGCCGTTATTTTAGTCATAATATGCCTTTGCTATTAGATTGACTCTTTTTAGGCTTTTAGTACTTGCGTAAAGACACAGCTGGAAACTTTGGACTATATTGACGCTGGAAAGCGATCTAGCTTATTTCGAAAAATAACAAAATGACTTTTTTATAGATATATTTGGAAGAAAAAGATACTGCGTCGGATTGTCGGATTTTCGTTTTCCTATGACATTATTTTTCTAAGATACTATGTTGACCTTCTCTGCATGTTTATATTATATATCTTTTGTTATTCCACACCACACCACACCATCTATTTTTCAATATTATACAGATACTTCAAAAAAAGTTATCAATACTTTTTAGCAGTGCAGTGCACTTAGGCGAACCTACTGTAAGGACTTAGGATTATCTGATTATTAACAGATTTTGTAGATACCAAGGTATTTACTCCGTCACTATACTCTCAATCTCATGCTGAAAGCATGCTGTAGGTACCACAGTATATCACCTTAGAGCAGCTGTTTAGTTATGATTTAAGGTTATAAGCCACCAGGGAGTGCTGTACTTTGTCATAGGTTTTTAATAATATTGTTTATTAAGTTGAGAGACATTTAATTTTTATTTGAATACGTAGTGGGTATTAATATTGAACACATTGATTTTTTAAGTAATCTTGTTTAAATAAACATACAGCATTTTTAATGAAACATCATTTGTTTTATTTATGTTTAAAGCGAAATTTACGATGTATCTATTTCTAAAAAGTATATTAAGTACAAACTGTTAGGACTACATCATGTTTCCTTAAAAATAAATACAGCATAATTAACATTTCAGAGTTTAGAGTTATTTCGTGGTTTCATATGTTTCAAATACCAAGTTACAGCAACATTGCTTCTTAAAATTGAAAAACTATTAGTCGAAATTGATATAAAACTAATGTATAAAACTAAAGTAATTCTACTTTAGAATTATATAATTAGTATCATCTGATGTGTTACTTTAAAAAATATGCTTTTTGAAAAAAATCTGCTCCTGATAGCTTATTATGAGCTGTTATGATTTTGACGTGACAACGTCTTATAAATTGGTTTGCCGGGTGACACTTCAAGAAACTGCGTTACGCTCCGCTCACGTTATACGCTCACAATGAGAGCGAGTGAGAGGCATGGTTAGCCCGCCTAAGAGCGAGAGAGACAGACATAAAAAGTGAAAGGCACGCGTCCCTTCCACTCGAGCACAGTTAGCCCGCCTAAGAGCGAGAGAGACAGAGCGAGAGAGAGAGAGTGAGAGAGATAGGCATACACACCGGTTCATGTCTTGCGCTTCTATTTCGGTTGTCACGTAAAACTTTCGCCCGTATACCGACTTTACAGGCAACCAATTTTTTTTTTAAAACGTTATTGGCTCTGGTTTAAAGTTCACTTTTTCGATTTACAAGATCGTTTTCCAGCGTTGAATAATATTCTCTCAGTCCAGTATGGAGGAAACATAAAAAGTAAAAAATTAACCCTAAAAAAAATGTATTTAAATTTATGATTGGTAAGTTAAAACTTGTACCTACATACTTTACTTGGAAGGCTTATTTTTTTCATCTACTTCATCTGAACGAAGTGTATATTTGTTTGTAATGCTAGGCTGCCGCCATGGCTATAGTGGCCACCCCATCTGTAATAAAACACCGCCAAGCTATTTAGCTTTCCGGTAAACCTAGCGGGATGAATAAGAAGTATGGGTACTTTAATTCAATTGCCAAGTTTTAATGAACCAAATATGTATAGAATTTAAATATTTTTTTTCGTCAATGAACCATTAGTAAGACGATAAAAATATCTCGGTATAAATAATTTATACAATCCCCCCACCAATATCGACATATGAAATCTTGCTGTCCAGCCCTAATTTTATTGCGGTGTGGCCGACTTCATAAAATTAAAGTCCTAATTTTCGAGTATGAAAGACTTACGTAGAACTTATCATTATTATTAAACAATTTTTTAGTCTCGTTTTCATTATTTTTTGTATTATATTTGTAAAAATCCTTTCTTAGCGGATGCCTACGTCATAGTAGATGTGCGTTGATAGTTCAGTGAGTCAGTCACCTTTTCATTTTATATATTTAGAAAATCATATCACACTGGTTATATGGAAATATATACCTATAACTTTTGAAATAATTGAGTAAAAAAACTAATTTTATGAATTCGCTGAGTTTATGGAGCTCTAGCTGCATCAATGCATTTTAAACAATAGTGGGAGAGTACCAGCCAATCAGACACCATTGCGATCGTTATAATAATGCAATCATTTTAACCGACTTCAAAAAAGGAGGAGGTTCTCAATTTGAATTTTTTGTATATTTGTTATCCAATTATTCCGCCAAATAATGAATGGAATTTGATAATTTTTTTTTTGTTTAGTAGGGCATACTTCAGAGGTGGTTCCCATATAAATTTTTGTTGATATAATGTTAGATGTTACTCCATAACTACGTCAAATCTGAACCGATTTCAATTTTTTTTGAAAGAACGCATAATAAGGTTGGGCCTATTTAAAAGGTGAAGAGAAGATGATTCATATCTTCGGTGATGGAGGAAGGAACTCAATGATTAAGAGCAAATTGCTCGCAATCAGAGATATACACAAAAAAGCTTAAAATAATAATGTAAAAAAAATATCTTTAAAAAACCGACTTCATACGCCGATCGGGCAAAGTTGGGCTAGCGTCGCGCATTAGTTTCATCATTTATATTTAGGCCCGCCCGACTTCAACATACATGTACAAATTAAAATTGTTTTATACTTTGTAGTGGCGTTTAAAGTCGGTTTTATAGAAAGAATTTTTTATCATTATTTGATAATCCCACAGACGATCAAAGTTCGTATTTATATATGTAGTCATATTTTACTTAAAGCTTATAAATTAGTCGTTCACCCCTTCCTATTCTATCGTGATTTTAATTCTATGGGATCAATTTATAATGCAGTTCATGAAAAAGGTCTCTAAACGAATAGTAAGTAGGAAGATTAATTTTCAATATTTTCCCCAAATTATTTCATGTACGTTTAAGTAGCAACATTTTCAGATCGACAGTTTTCTTAAGTTTTCTGCATAAGTATTGCATTATTTGGATAAAATAATACATCAGAAGTAAATAAATGTTATCCTTTAGTAAACTGGATGTTTTAAATATTTTTTTTAGAAGAAAATACTCTCATATTCGGCATTTATAGCGGAGCTCATTCCCCGCTAACCATACGTAGTTGACAGGCGCGTGACTGGAGTCAAACAGTTTTATATAACGAGTATGAGCACTGCTCATACCCAACTTACAGAGGGGTACGCGCGTCAATTCTTCTCCTGTGTTGGTTTATTACTCAAAGGTTTTATTTTACAAACATGACTGATTTAATGGTAAGTAGGTACTTTTAGTTGTAATTAGATATACCTACTACAGCTATCTAATAAAATTGAAATCCAACTAAACTAATATAATAAATGCGAAAGTTATTAAGGATGGGATAGATTTTTGCTACTCCTTCACGCCACAACGAATAAACCGATTTGACTGTGAAGGGAATAGAGATAGCTCAT
This sequence comes from Oeneis ivallda, assembly GCA_029955525.1. Classification (NCBI taxonomy): domain Eukaryota; kingdom Metazoa; phylum Arthropoda; class Insecta; order Lepidoptera; family Nymphalidae; genus Oeneis; species Oeneis ivallda. The sequence continues at coordinate 16,106,259 of JARPMR010000025.1, forward strand.
AGGATTAAGCCAGAAAATTAAAGAATTCCCGCGGGAATTAAAATACTTCACTTATAGATACTTATTTGTTTGGCGGTTTAGGCGTGAAAAGGTGACAAGCAGACAGACACAGTTTCGCATTTATGTCCGTCAATTCCGCAGCGCAGCAACGGAGCAACGTATCGACGTGATTCTTTACATCATTGCGTGGGTTTAGTTAAGGCCTTGGTGAGTGACTTTCCGCAGGATTATTAAAAACCTAAATCCACGCAGACGAAGTCGCGAGCAATGGCATAAATAAATTCTGATTCTGATTCTAGTAAGTACCTACCTCTTTTATTTTCAACTATAGCTGATGCCCGTGGATTTAATTGTTAAAATGCCGCGGGAACTCTGTGATTTTCCGGGATAAAAAGTAGCCTATGTCACTCTCAGTCTCCAGGTCCTCAACTATACCCATGCAAAAAAAATCACGTCGATCCGTAGCTCTGTTGCGACGTGATTGAAGAACAAACCAACAAACAAAACAAACACAATTTCGCATTTATAATATTAGTATGAAGTAAGTCCTATGATGGCGACCCACACAACGTATTTCGTAACCCGATATTTCACATGTCTTAAAAATAGGACGGATGTCATTGTCATGTTTTGGAAACAAATTAGCCGGATTGTTAGCAACAATTTATTGCACGACCGACGGTTGTGTTTGCTCATGAGAGACAAAAGGCTCCCGACCACACAGATTGCACAAGAGGCGATTTTTTACGACAAAATCTGGTCGCGTTTTGACACAATTCTTGGTAGGGATGTTTCCACAAAAAAAGCAATATAGAGGTTTAAATAAGATATTATAGGCAAGTATACTAGCGAGTAGCGACCCGACCTGGCTTCGCACGGGTGCAATTTTGATTTTCATGCCATACAGTGGATTGTAAAAAAAGTCTTTTATATAGACAAACTTTGTCCTGACAACTTTTTTTGTTTTTTTTTTTAAATTTGTTATTCAAATAAACTTTTATAAAAACTTTGAAGCAGTGATAGCCTATGGTTAGGACTGTGTGTAGGTGTCTTTTATTCGGGAAGGAGCTATAAAAATAAAGGCAAACCGGTCGAGCCATTCTCAAATCTCAAGTGATGATTTTTCAAAATAGATATTTTAATATCAGCTAAAATATTGTGGATGGAGATGAGTAGGTACGGATCCAATAATAGTTTAAGTAACCACGCTGCGCTGGCCAAGTGCGAATTGGCAAACTTCACTCATTTTTGAGAACTCTAAGGTGAGATCTAAGATGGAACTCTCACTCAGCTCAGACTCAAGACCGAGTTAAAACGAGACAGATTTATGTCTGAACATATTTGTGTCTCATTTTAGATCTATCGTGAGTCTTGAGCAGAGCCAGAGTACGATCTTAGCCTCAGGCATTAAGGTTTCCTCAACTCAACACCAAAGGTGCATAATTCGAAAGCACTTTGTATATTATTAGTAATATTCTATTCTAATGTTAGATATAGCTTCGAACCACTGGGCTCTCTTAGCCGATCTAATTTTGAATTCAACATTATTATCAACTGGTTGGTCATAATTATCGTGTAGGATATAGGTAATAAGGTAAGTTGCGTGTGCAGTCGGGTTAATACTTATGAATAATAACGAGTCTCATTATAAAATTGGTAACCTGACCATCTAATCTAACCCACGTACGGCGCGGGGACTTGTGGATATCTGTATAGATTTAGGCTCTCTGTAGAGCACAAGGACAGAAGTACAGATCTTTTTTTTTTTTTTAGGGTTCCGTACCCAAAGGGTACCAACGGGACCCTATTACTAAGCCTACGCTGTCCGTCCGTCCGTCCGTCCGTCCGTCTGTCAGCGGGCTGTATCTCGTAAACCGTAATAGATAGACAGATGAAATTTTCACATATTATGTATTTCTATTGCCGCTATAACAACAAATAATAAAAATTAAATTAAATAAAAAAAATTAAATTAAAATATTTTATGGGTAGGTACATGGAAATATTTTTATTTAATTTTTTTTTAACGGAACCCTAAAAGAGCGAGGCCCGACTCGCACTTGGCCGATTTTTATTTGGAGATATGCTTACGCTTGACGACAATCAATACTGGAAAGCACTGATGAGGTCTAGGTTGGAGCGCGCTTGCCTAGATCGCTAAGGGAAAGGGAAGACAAAAAGCATTCGATTCGGAGCGATTCGATATCTTGATTCGCCATCGCTTTATCGAAAGCGAAGTTGGACAGCTAGACAAAGTTACCTGCAATTAGCGATCGCCTAGTCCATTAAACTATTCGATAAAAATTAATTTTTGTCTATGGTCTGAGCGTTATGAAACGTCAAATTCCTAAGAGTAATTTTTTATTTTAGTCGTTTTGAGTTGTTTTTCACGGATATTCAGTGTGAATGTAAAGTTTATGTAAATTAATTTATAACTACTTACTCGTAATATTCAGAGGTAAGTAACAAAGTGATTTTGTGTGTTTTAAAAACAATTAAGTTAACCTAACCTAGATTTCAGCTAGGCAAGTAAAGATTTCTATTTTCGATAAATACAACTAAATAACGTACTAATATTGTAAAATGTTTGTTTTCTGAGCAGTTTTCGGCTCTTTTAGAATTTATGGAAAGGTAAAATATGAATAATTGTTCAATACATATTAAGTTTACGAAAGTTTAAACGCTATAGGTACAGTCGACCGAATGGTACTCGTAATGTAAGCAATGACGTGAATGAACAATAATAACATTTTAACGCAATTAAAGGGCTATTTGCTAACTCATATTTCAGCCACGGTGACTTGTCTGAGCGTCAGCCCTCAGTCTGGTGCAGGTGGCATTAGAGCCGATCGTTTGTGGCAGGAGTTATCAAACAAATCTCCTTAACTCAGTTGGCGGTGGGGTACATTAGACTCCACACAAAGGGAAAAAGGTATGTATTGGTGTACTTTGAGCTTGATACATATTTTATAGCTTAAATTACAAATAGTTATTACTTAAATTGAAACTGCTAATAGAGGACAGGCTGTCAGGAATTATTGGTGTATTGGCAGTGAAGGGATATGAGGAGACAAAAGAGAAAGGTTTTGATGTTAGAAAAATAAGTTTGATTGTATTAAATACCATATAGTAAGTAATATAAAAAAATAATGGATGGATGTTGAATGGAGACCACACAACTCTGTAAGAGAACAACTCACTCTCATAATAGTACAAATGATTATTTATTACCTATAATATTATAAAACTAGTAGGTACATAACTTATAATATTATTAGCTTATTATCTTTATATTTTTCAGCAACCCCCAGCTGCATGTAGAACCAATGATGGTGTTGAAGATGGTAGGTAGGTATGTGTTATGTATGGCATAATGTTAGTTTAATAATTTAACAAAATAAGTAAATGGACAATGTTTCCTGTTAGTGTTCTTAGGTGTTCACTCTAATATTTCAAAGTAGTGTAGTAGTAATATTTCAAAGTATAGTGGTATAAATATAATCTGTACATTATACATTAACAGTGTAGCTTTTGAAACATTTTTGCCTCGAACTGCTGAGTTTCTTACCGGCTCTTTCTTCTCAAAAGAATTAGCTTTCCGAACTGGTGGTAGATTCTTGACTTAAATAAATAATTTTGAACTTCTTTGTCAACCGTAGACATCCACTGCTGGACAAAGTTCTGGTCAAAGGGAATTTTGTACAGACAACAAAAAATTTGTAAAAAAATACAAAATTCTATTTAAGGTTTCTGAATCATACATTGATTTTTTATAACTGTGTATTGATGAAATATATTTTGCTTTGCAGGAAGGGATGTTATCTCACCGCAATCGCCTTCATCACCAGTCACCACCACTTCACACACTCTAATAATAATTCCCTCACCGAGGAATATAGGCGGACTACAATAGAACGAACGTGTTGAATAACTTAGCAGCTATTGCTGAATGGTTCCTTCTGCACTATCTACAAAGTAGAGGTAGCACTGAATAGTTGTAAGGATGCAGTCTAAGGTGAAAGCTGACTAACTTGGAAGAGGATGGTAATTTAATCCTCAAATGAATTACCGGAATTCTAAATCGCTTGGCAGAACGCCTTTGTTGGTCGGGCGGTAACCAGCCACGGCCGAAGCCTCCCAAAACTGATAGAGCTGATTTATTTACTACTAGATGATGCCCGCGACTTCGTCCGCGTGGATTAAGGTTTTTAATTCCCGCGGGAACTCTGCAATTTCCCGGGATAAATAGTAGCCTATGTGTTAATCCTGGGTATGAGCTATCACTATTCCCAGCTAAGTTGCTTCAATCGTTGTGGCGTGAAAGTGTAACAAACATCCATCCATCCTCACAAACTTTCGCATTTATAATATTAGTAGGATTAGTAGGATATAAGTTGATTTTGGACCAATCATTATAATATTCTTATTACTTCATGAAAGTGATAACATTATTTCTATTTATTATTATTATAGTTTAAAGGATTTCTGTAGATATATTTGTCTACCTAAGGATAATGTTATATTTACTGAAATTTTTTATTTTTAACTTTTAGAAACAAACTTAGATTTTTTAAAATACCTGAGCTAATCTAGAACTAGTTAGTCAATAAAGTTTTATTAAGAGTCACCATTTTTGGTTTTTTATGTATGTTTTTATTAGTGTTATAGTTTTAAGTTCTCTAAGTGAGCAATGTGTTCCTTAGAGAATAAATTCTTTAAAACTAAACGTAGATATTAAGGCGAACTCTGGTAAACATAATCTCTAAAGGTAAGTAAATTGCGCACTATCCACTAGCATTGAAAGAGTTAAAGCATTGTATTTATATTTTTGTATTTTGTTTCATTGTACTTTTTTATTAACTCTGAAATTTTACTTTTTTTACTTCAGAGATTGTTTGCCAGAATAAACCCCATTGTACAAAAATTTAATGTAGATTCCTTGTTTACTTATTTTTTTTGATACTTAAATTATTTCTGAGTTTAGGACAAAAGTATTTTTTTTCCTATTACTAAGCCTCCGCTGTCCGTCCGTCCGTCTGTCCGTCTATCAGCGGGCTGTATCTAGTAAACCGTAATAGATAGACAGTTAAAATTTTCACATATTGTGTATTTCTATTGCCGCTATAACAACAAATAATAAAAATAAAATTAAATTGAAAAATAAAGGGGGCTCCCATACATGGAAAAGGAGTCGAAATAAAATTTTATTTTTTTACCCCGGCATGTGGGGTATCATTGTCTAGAGCTCATTAAGTTAAGTTCAAATATTTATTTTTTTATTTTTTAGCTACAATAATGAAGAAATGGGGGGCTGTCAAAGTTTTCGGTTTTAGACCAATTTTGTTAGGGGGTCTATCTCAAAAACTAAACTAGTTAGGAATTTGAAATTTTGGTATATTATGTACTATATAGTGTATTTAAACAGCAAATACTGAAAACACCGATTTATAATGCGGTTTGTAAGTTGTGACCAAAACAAACGAGCATTTTTTCCCCATCATATGCTTATTTAGTACTATCTAAGAACTAAGATATCTAAATAGGTATGTATCTAATTTAAAAATAGTGATTTGGTCATATGTACGGAACCCTAAAAGAGCGAGGCCCGACTCACACTTGGCCGATTTTTTTTAATAACACTTCACCCTAAATTCTGTGTTTTTTATAGTTTATAACAAAAATTATTATTTTTTCAAGAAATAAAAGTATTGAAAACTAAAATGTCTTCCAATTTCTATACCCATTACACCCAATGCCGTATACAAAAATTAGAAAATGCAATTAAAATCCCAGAAATGTTAATTTAATTAATTTGAAAAATTACTATTTTTATTTTTGTAAGCAATTTAGTTTTCAGTGATCATCTGGGTTGTCCTATATTACTCTTATTGCATAATATAGTGCAAGCATTTTTTCACAAAGCTGCAAACTCATCTGCACAAAAAAGTTAAGATTTATATAAAAATCTAGTCATTCAAAATTCAAAATAATATATGTAGGTACCTTAAATGGTTTTATATTATCTGTGGTAGCCTAAGTATGTCAAACTCTCTTTAAACATTTCTGTGGTGGTGTTGTGTGATGTGGGTTGTTACATTCCCTCAAATAAGGTTGAGCGAAGCAATGGCTGGATCATGCGTCATGCTCGTGAACGGGTGTCACCAGCGTGAATGGGGCTACTTTCTGTCTGCCCGTCTTTACATGTGTTGAATTATAATTACGTATCATCATCATCATTAGCAACCCATCAACGGCTCACTACTGAGCGCAGGTCTCCCTCTCAGAGAAGGGTTATAGGCCATAGTCCACCACGCTGACCCAATGCGAATTGGCGGACTTCACACACCTTCGAGAACATTATGAAGAACTCTCAGATGTGCAGGTTTCCTCACGATGTTTTCCTTCACCGTTGAAGCTAGTGATATTTAATTGCTTAAACGCACTTGACTCTGAAAAGTCAGAGGTGCGTACCCGGGATCGAACCTGCGACCCCCCGAATAGGAGACCACAGTCCTAACCACTAGGCTATCACTGCTAATTAGGTATGCTTTTGTGGAACTCATTGTGGAAACACTGCATAAATAGCATAGTATCTATTGAATTGTAAACTTGTTTTGAAAAAAGTAACCGCCGATTTTCTTGCTGTTCTCGGCAGGAAGGGCATTCCGAACCATTGGTACCGACGATTCAAAAGCAGTTGTAAAAAAGTTTATTTGAATGAAAAACATTTCTATTCTATTCTATATCATAAATGCAAGTGTGTTTTTTGTTGGTTTGTCCTTCAATCACGTCATAACGGAGCTACGTACTGACATGATTTTTTGCCTGGGTAGTATAGTTGAGGACTTGGAGAGTGACATAGGCTACTTTTTATCACGGAAAATCAAAGTTCCCGAAGGATTTTAAAAACTGAATCTACGCGGATGAATTCGCGGGCTTCAACTAATATTATGTAACTTAATGTTATGAATGTAACAAAAATAGTTTATTTGATAATTATATGCCTAAATCTATGATAGATTCATAGATTTAGGCATATATTTATCAACTGTTAAAACTATTTTAAATAAAATATAATGCTATACCTACATTTTATAATCTACCTACTAATTAAATGATTGAGATTGATCTTCCTTAAACAAACAAACAAACAAACGAAAACAACCGACAAAGTTACAAAATAAATAATAATGCAAAAAGCCAACAAAAATTACAAAATTCGTAAAAACACGACTAAAATAAACTAAAGAATCGACAAATCAATGCTATTTCTTTCGCTTTCTACAGGGTCTTAGCGCTCGCTAGGGTTTCCATTAAATTATTCGACAACTATCGAAGACGCTTGTCAAAAATGTCACTTTGTCTAGCAATTGTCGACACATCCTATGGAATTAGTCTTTCGACAGATGCCGATTCCTTTGATGGAATCGATTAAATTAACATTGTCTAGCAAATTTCGATTCGATTCTATTAGACCACGTGACATATCGATAGCTAATGTCAATCCCATACATTTATGGACTTTTCCACTAGCGACATCGCTAATAGAATGTCCCTTTGTCTAGGCCTGCTGGTCCTTTTAGAGGCAGCGATCGTCGATTTTATGGTTTTGAGTCGCTGTTCGGAAGCTCGATTCCGCGTCCGAACGAACGCCTTTGAGTACCTATCAAAGTCAAACCAACCCGAACGCACGTGGGTTATGGGTACACAACAAGCGCCAGTCAATTGCGTTTTGTAATATCAGCGTTTCGCGATTTTTAAACGCTGTCCTTCGCTACTTTTGAACCCCCGACGCAAAAAGAGGGGTGCTATAAGTTTGACGTCGATGTCTGTCTGTCCGTGGTATTGTAGCTCTCAAACGGATAGACCGATTTCGATGCGTTTTTTTTTTAATTTGAAAGCCAGTTTCCTTGCGTTGGTTCTTAGTTATGTTTGGTTAATATCGGTCCAGCAGTGTAAGAGTAGGTTTCAGCTCTTTTCCAAAATGATGTAAGGCATTTTTGGCGTATGATTACTCGATTAAGTGCTTCACGTGTGCCAGTATAATCGTTAAATGACAATTAATTGATAACTTCGACCTGATGCTGCAACCAGAATCATGCATAGTCCGGCCATATATTCACATTTAAATTGGTTAGTGTTAAAGTAGGTATTTAGTAGTTTAGCATGAGTGCACGGTATGTACCTAATATGTTATTTTGCTAAGAGCGCGAACTCGCCAACAAACTGCATACGCAGTTTGGCGGGACGAATTACTATGTATTCATTATTGTGCATTACTTGTTAAAATTAAAAAAAAAACATGGGGGTGTTTTAAATTTTAAATTTACCCTTATTGTAGCATCGTATTGAACGCTTTTGAAGCAAGAAAACGCGATGCGATCGCGTCGCTCGCAATATTCTATACATTCAACGCTCGTTCATATATCTATTATAGACGGGTTGGCGAAGTGAACAATTAGTGGGGCCTGGTAATGGTTGTAGCAAGTTGGAAATATTGTAATGAGGTATAATACGATCCTTTTGTACACGTTTGTGTTCTTGGGGGGCGCGAGTCACAGGCGACGAGCGGGAAACTTGCGTGTAAGTAGAAAACTTAGAAGTAGGGATGACGACGCCATTTCACTCCGTGTACCTACTTCATTTATTTTGTTTTTATTTTTATGTTATTTTTTATTTTATTTTTATTTTATTTGACAAGCCAACAATATTCATGCACAAATATGAAGATATAAACAATTAGACTTACAACTAAGAGAAACATAGCAAAAATATCAATAACTGGCATATACAAAAGATTTAGATACATACAGTTTAGTTTGAGTAGTGTTACAAAGGTTACAAAATAAAGATCATAAAGAAAAATCTGAGTTGTTACAAATTGGCTCCCTTGCGAAGGGAGTCGATGACATTACGACGAAAGCAGGCTGACGTGGAATCAAATAAATTCAGTTGCTGATTGTTTAGGTTAATTGTATTATATTGGCGGCAAATGCGATTGATGCATGAGTGGAAAGCAAGGTTAGTACGGCTGCGATTATATCTAAATATGTTGTAGGTACAGACTGTGCGTTTAGGGATTTTACAATTCAAATTAATTTTAGGTAATAATGATGTATTATTATCAAAAGTGGAAAAATAATTATAATTAAATAAGTTAGAAGTTTTAAACTGGTGGCAAGGCTACTTTGTACATTACAGAAAAGGGACACCACGAACAATGAGATCGCAGCCAGTTAGGGACGGGTGTACGAAAGAGGCTCTTGAGAATAATTAAGTAAAATTGTAAAATTACGTTATAAATATTAAGTGACATAGACTCGGCTTACGCGGGAGCTCAGGGGCACTCAGCGGGTGAAGGAGAGAGCTATGGTCGGAGTATCACTGCGAGATCAAATCAGAAAAGAGGAGATCCGTAGGAGAACCAAAGTCACCGACATAGCTCAGCGAGTCGCGAAACTAAGTGGAAATTAGTGAAACACATAGTTCGAAGAGCTGATTGTCATTAGGGTCCTAAAGTACCTACTGGAATGGTGATTCCACACCAGAAAGCGTACTGTTGGAAGACCCCCCCCCCCCCCCCACCAGGTGGACTGACGACATCAAACAAGTCGCAGGGAGCCGCAGGCGGCGCAAGACCGAGCTTGCGGAAGTCCATGCAGGAAACCGTTGTCCAGCATCTGTCACTCGACTGTGTATGCCTGACTTCGAGCCCACTAGTGAAAAGAACTCCCCAGTAGTGAAAGTCGTAAAACATAAATTAAAAACACAGGGCCAGTAGTTTTTCAGAAAAGTGGTAACATACAAATAAACTACGTCAAAGGTCAAATTCGAAATCATTTATTTCATGTAGGCCAACTTGTGGCTCTTATGAAAAGTCAAGAATCTGTTTGAAAAGCTGATTCTGCTGAGAAGAGCCGGCAAGAAACTCAACAATTGCTCTTTTCATAACAAAGATGTTACAAAATGTAGCTTAACAGCTGAAGCAAATCCGATTAGAATAGAATAGAAATATTTTTTATTCAAATAAACTTTTATGAGTGCTTTCGAATCATCAAATGAATCTATCACTGGTTCGGAATGGTACTTACAATTCAATACATGTTACGAAAACATAATACAGTCTCAGTTCGGTCGATAGTTAAAACGCTATAAGCTTTGGTGAAAAAGGGCATAATAATAATGTCAATTTTGATCGTCATTTGTCTATTGAATGAATAAGTAGGTAATTATAAGAAACCGTAACCGCGAGGTCTCAGTTCGGGGCGAATCACTAGTTAAAACGCTATAAGCTCATATCTTGTTCCACAAGCCCAAAGTAATAACATGTACTCGTCGGGTTAGTACGTCAAACGGTAAGGGTTACCCGTGGTTACATTGTTACTTGTTAGAGATACGTTGACTTGTTGTTCGCCAATTAGTTTCGTTATGCGCGGGCTGTACGCCGTAACCTCCAAGAGACCAAGACAGACAAATTGAGATGAATGTATTATAAATAATTAATGGAAATGTTACGGAAGTGTACGGTTTCATATGGGTTGATGAGACGAAAGAGTATTGGATTTTCTTATAGCAAATACAAACTAGGTAAGCCTGAATTATCAAAATTATAGTAGGAGGGTACCTACACTAAAAAAAAAATTGATCGCTGCCACCAAAATTTTGTTAGTAGTTGTCAAGTAAAATGTTCGTTTATGCGAACATAAAGCTACTTGGTTGCTAGCAATAAAGCTAACTTTAAGCTAAGTAACACTGATTGATGCAGTTTTTACATAATCGGCCTCCGATCATAGATACTGATGTGCTATAGGTACATAGATATAAGCACACATTTTCTGATCGCGAGCGAGTGAATATGAGCAATATTCACTCATTCATATTGAGGAGTTCCATTCTCCATCACCGAAGATATTCATCAGATCTTCACTAAATTTAAATGGGACCAACATGACGGTATGACCTTTCAAATTAAAATAATACCTATTGAAATCGGTTCAGATTTGAGTTATTACTAACATCGCCAAAAAATATAAAAAAATAATCATGTAGAATTTAGTACCTACCTCCACCTTTTTTTTGAAATCGGTTAAAAATAGAGGTAGGTAGGTATACCCAAAGTAAAAATTTTCATCATAAAAATTAAGTAAGTAGGTGTCTGTTTTCAATTCTCATTCTGATCATATTTTATTTAACATTGAACAAAAATAAGAGCTGCCCATTATAAAATTATTTAACGTTGATAACTTATTGGTTATTTCGTAACGAAGCCAGTTTAACACTAATAGCGACATTGATAACTCCATTAAACACTTATAATTGGATTTGAAACGTGTGGACGCGGCGTTGCACGACTTGCGACGTCGTATATTATAGTTTAATTAATAGCTGTTGCTTTTAAACAAAATTAATTAAATCAGCCTTTTTATGGGTTTGTTGGGAAATATGTGAGGAAATCATGCGAAATCACATTGAATTAGGATGTTGCCTATTTAAAAATACCTTAATTAGTTTTAAGCGTGGTAACCATTTTGAATTAAGTAGGTATTATTTATCGATTAAACTACTTATATGAGATAAAAATTTAAACACTGTAAGCCGATTAGGGAAAATTGGATATAAGATCCGTCATCTTGATTTTTTTCGTTAAAATGTAGCAGTAGTGACCCAGACCACAATAAATTAATAACGAATCGATTGACACCTCAATTATCAAAATCGACTCAGTAGTTTAGGCGCTACTGTGAAAAATACGTAAATAGTCACCTACATACACAGACAGCTAAAATAATAACCCATTTGGCTGTATCGTAGTCCGGTTAAAAGTGCGACAAATGGCGAAAGGAGATTGGCGAATTCCATAGAGTTTCTGACCCAGACGAACTGAACCGTGGGCCTCGAGCCCGACGACGTTTCCCGTCACGTTCACGAATCAAACTTCTCATGCTTGTTCTAGTAAACCAGACTAACAAAAAAGTTCATCAAAGTCTATCAAATAAAGTTGGGATAAAAAAGATATTCACTTGTATTGCCATGTACCTAACAGTTATTTATAATGTGTAACTGTGAATAATGAAGTATATTTTTGATCCCCATCTTCTAAAAATATCGGATTTACACAGAAAAATACTCTGAAAAATATTCATTAAAATTAAATGACTTCTGAATCTGAACGGTTTTTAAAAATGCTGGGTCAAAATTCGCCAACCTCCTTTGGCTTCGAGTTTTACAAGATTTATTCTGTTTGGCGGATTAAAGCAAAGGGATATTAATTTTTCTTTTCTAAAGGTATGACTTGATAGTTGATAAGTATATCTATATCAGGTCAGGATTTCATAGTATTGTGCTGTACTGAGTTTTATAAATAAAGATTATTATTATTATTATTATTATTATTATATCCACCGTCGGAAGCGGGGCTGCTGGTCTGCCAGTCATGACATGTATTGAATATTGTACTTATGTATTTTTGGAGTTGTTCTATAAATATTATATCATCGTATTGTTGGAAATATTCTATTCTAACAAGTTGCATGGGGTAAATCGGCATGGCATCCAGCTGCCCACAAGATATTATAAAAAGTTATTAAAATGTAAATACATATTACCTACAAAAAATATTGTAAAATGTGTAATTTTGAAAAGAGCAACTGCTAAGTTTCTTGCCGGTTCTTCTCAGCAGAATCCGCTTTCCGAACCGGTGGTAGAGTCATGACTTGTCATAAGCGCCACAGGTTGGCCTACATGAAATAAATGATTTTGAATTTGAATTTGAATTATACTTCACTCTTACTCGTAGTTCACTATTTCTTTTATGGTTTCATAAAAGCTATAGCCATAGGTACCTACTATGCGCGCTTAACGTTACTTCTTTAAAGTTGATTATACGGGTCTTTATTCTTTAAAAACTAAATTAAATTTCGCGGGCAGACCCGTATAATCAACCTCAACCGCTTGATAGAAATATTGAATAGAATTGGCGTCACCTCGCGGAATTCCATGATATTTAAAGAAAAATTTATACTCTTTGCTATAATTCGCCAAACAGAATAAATCCTTTAACACTCGACACTCGATCGTTTCACTCCGATACCGGAGCATCATCAGGAGATGTTGACTCCACTATTCGCAATCGCAAACATGAAAAGTTGCTGTAGAGTTGCTGGTCTTTATTAGGGTGTCAAAATGGTTCTAATCAGAATATATTATAATTATATTCTATAAGCAAATAAATAAATAAAATAAATTGCTATAAGCAAAGGAATATTAATTTTTCTTTTAATATCGTGGAATTCCGCAAAGCTACGCAATCTATCCAAAACCTAAGATGAGTCAGCGGACTACTTTTTAGTAGGTATACCTAGGTATAAGATAATTTTAAATAAGTTTAGATTAAACTTAAATTACTAGTCACAAATAAATTGTTAGTCACAATATTGTTTGTAATAATTCTACTATGTTATATACCTAGTAACCTACCTAGTAACTACTAACCTAACCTACTATGTAAAAAAGTACCTATATCTATTAATGAAAAAAAAAACAATGAACAACAATGTTAACTTAGGTATTACTGACAATGTACTAGATGTCAAGTTCAAGGAGATAAGATCTCATGATCGCGTGTAGATGTCAGTAATTGATTCCCATCAGTGCAATTCACTGATGATTATCTAATTAACTCTTAACTCGTTGATCTGGCACTGTACCTGTTATAATTACCTACGGAGGTGTTATTACTATGTGTTTTAATCGTTGTTAACATTGTATTTAATAACTGTGTGACCTATGTATGCCATATGTCATATGTCATATGGGGGGTAAGGGAGCGCAACTCCATCTAGCGCTCCAAACGTCAACCTCACCTGCCCGTGGTGCCCCCTGCTAGTCTACTGACGAGGCTATGACGACCGACAAATGGCGGTATAACCATATCATACTGGCTAGACTGAGCAAATGGCACAGGCCGGTGTCGGGCAGCAGCGACACTGGTGCGATCAGTCTAGCCCTGCGATGACCAACACGCCTGCCCAGCGTGGTCATTATGGGCAAAACCTTAATGGATAATCACAGAAAACCATGGCCCCTAGTTCCCGGCGGCCTCGCTATTCCTGACCCTGGCAGCGGTCACGGTAATGGCGGGGCAGGGGGTGCTAAGAATCTCCGGACGAGATTCCGCTGCCAACCCCGACGACTGGACCTGGTGACGTATAACGCACGCACTTTGAGGACCGACGAGAAGATCATCGAGCTGGAAGAAGCAGTGAGCAAGTTGCGCTGGAATATTATAGGATTGTCTGAAGTCCGAAGAGAGGGGGAGGACTCGATAATCCTCAATTCCGGCAACTTGTTTTACTACCGGGAGGGCGATCAACAGTCCCAGGGTGGTGTCGGGTTCATCGTCCACAAGTCCCTCGTCAACAACATTGTACAAATCGAGAGTGTGTCGAGTAGGGTAGCGTACCTCATACTCAGAATCACCAAACGGTATTCGCTGAAGGTTATACAGGTCTACGCACCGACATCGACACATTCTGACGAGGAGGTAGAGGCGCTGTATGAGGATATATCAAAAGCCATACACGCCTCTGCCACTCATTACAGTGTTGTGATGGGGGATTTCAATGCAAAGCTGGGCGAACGAAGCGGTGCAGAGACGAGAGTGGGGCATTTTGGGTATGGGCGAAGGAACCAAAGGGGCCAAATGTTGGCCGACTTCATGGAGAAGGAGGGCCTCTTTATGATGAACTCCTTCTTCAGGAAGCGGCCACACAGAAAATGGACATGGTTGAGTCCCGATGGTTCCACGAGAAATGAGATCGACTTCATTATGTCGACCAAGCGGCATATATTCAATGATGTCTCTGTGATCAATAGGGTGAAAACCGGTAGCGATCACCGGATGGTAAGAGGCACGTTGAATATTAATGTAAAGCTGGAAAGGGCCAGACTGGTGAAGTCCACTCTCCGACCTTCTCGTGCTCATATCCAAAATCCCGAAAACTTCCAACTCGAACTGCAGAACCGATTCGAGTGCCTAGCAGACTGCGTTTCTGTGGACGATCTAAACAACAGGTTCGTGGAAACTGTCCATACTGTGGGGTCTAAATTCTTTAAGACCCATCGCAGGAAAAGAACCGAAAAGTTCTCTGACCATACTCTCAAGCTAATGAAGGAGAGACAAGAGATGAGGCTGCAGTCATCGGCAGACGCGGCTGCCTACCGGCGGATTAATAGGCAGATCTCTAAGGCACAAACTCGCGACCTCCGTGTCTTTAATACCAAGTGTATTAAAGATACCATTGAGCGGAACAAAGGCTCAAAAGTGTTCGCGAGAGATCTGTCTATCGGACAGAGCCAGCTGACGCGGCTGAAAACTGATGACGGCCGTCTCGTCTCTTCTCGACCTGAGGTCTTGGGAGAGGTTGAGAAGTTCTATGGACAGTTATATACCACGACACAAAAACCTGTTGAAGATTTGGCGAAAGATCCCAGAGCCAAACTGACCCGACACTACCGAAGATATCCCGGACGTCAGCCTATACGAGATTAGAATGGCTCTCAAACAGCTCAAGGACAACAAGGCGCCAGGTGATGACGGAATCACTGCGGAACTCCTGAAAGCGGGTGGAAAACCGGTACTTAAGATCTTTCAGCGATTGTTCAATTCCGTCATCCACGAGCGTGGTGGTTCTGTTCTTCAAAAAGGGTGATAATACCTTGTTGAAGAATTATAGACCCATCTCGTTGTTGAGTCATGTTTATAAGTTGTTCTCGAGAGTCATTACGAATCGTCTCGCTCGTAGGTTCGACGACTTCCAGCCTCCCGAACAAGCCGGATTCCGAAAAGGCTTTGGTACCATAGATCACATCCATACGCTGCGGCAGGTTGTACAAAAGACGGAAGAGTATAACCGGCCACTTTGCTTAGCGTTTGTGGACTATGAGAAAGCCTTCGATTCGGTGGAAACTTGGGCTGTGTTGAGGTCGCTGCAGAGATGCCGGATTGACTACCGGTATATCCAAGTGTTGAAATGCTTGTATGAAAACGCCACAATGTCAGTACGTATACAGGACCAGACTACGAGGCCAATCCACTTGCAGCGTGGAGTGCGACAGGGAGACGTTATCTCCCCGAAGCTCTTTACCGCTGCGTTGGAGGACGTCTTTAAGCTTCTGGATTGGAACGGGCTTGGCATCAACATAAACGGCGAGTACATCACTCACCTGCGATTTTCCGATGACATAGTAGTCATGGCAGAGACTCTGAGAGACCTCAATACAATGCTCAACGATCTCAGCAGGGTTTCTCAACAGGTAGGCCTGAAAATGAACATGAGCAAGACGAAAATCATGTCCAATGCTCATGCACCGCTCCACCCAGTAATTGTTGAGAACTCTGCACTCGAAATTGTCGACGAGTATATTTACCTGGGACACACAGTCCAGCTAGGTAGGTCCAATTTCGAGAAAGAGATCAACCGCCGAATCCAACTCGGCTGGGCAGCGTTCGGGAAGCTCCGAGATGTCTTCTCGTCCAAAATTCCTCAGTGCCTGAAGACTAAAGTCTTCGAACAGTGCGTGTTGCCAGTGATGACTTACGGATCCGAGACATGGTCGCTAACTAAGAGCCTCATAAGTAGGCTCAGGACCGCTCAGCGGGCGATGGAGAGAGCTATGCTCGGAGTGTCCCTGCGGGATCGAATCAGAAATGAGGAGATCCGGAGGAGAACCAGAGTCACCGACATAGCTAAGCAAGTCGCGATACTGAAGTGGAAATGGGCGGGGCACATAGTTCGAAGAGCTGATGGTCGTTGGGGTCCCAAGGTGCTGGAGTGGCGACCCCGCACCGGGAAGCGCAGTGTTGGCAGACCCCCACCAGGTGGACCGACGACATCAAACGAGTCGCAGGGAGCCGCTGGATTCAGGCGGCGCAAGACCGAGGCCTGTGGAAGTCCATGCAAGAGACCTTTGTCCAGCAGTGGGCGTCTATCGGTTGATAAAGAAGAAGAAGAAGAAGACCTATGTATGTTACCTTTTTTAAAAAATATTCTTAGTAAAAAATAGTCATACTTAGCATGACTAATAGGTATACTCCTCTTCCCCTAGAACTAAGGGTAGATCTATAGATAACACTCTCACTCAGCTAAAACTCAACACTGAGTTAAAATGCGACAGGTTTATGTCAGGACATATTTGTCTCATTTTAACTCTATCTTGAGTCTTGAGCGGAGCTAGAGTACCTACGTTCTTTAAGTAGATCTCTATAAGCGTCAAGTTAGTGCTAGTAGTAGGTTCCGAGGTACGAACTTTTTGTACGACAATAGTATAGAAAAGTTTTTCAAGTCAAATCAACCACTGGTTCGAAAGTCATTCCAACCGAGCAAAACCAACAAGAAACTCGGCTGTTTTTAATGAAAACACTTCTATGAAACGTATGGGATGTGAACAGTCGACCTTTCGATTTTCAGTCCGTCATAGAGTATGTAGAGACGATTGATACTATAATTCCGTGCTGACAAATTCGCGGCCACCATTTATATCAAACTTGGGTTGTAGTTATGGAGCTTAGTATAGAGCAGGGATTCCCATAACATTATAACAGGTCGACATAAACGAAAACTGATTTTGGGGGTCGACGAGGTCGAAAAATCGACCCCTATTCATTAACACAAGTTCTTATTTGAAACTTTCAAGATACTGTTTAGGTTGTGTTAGGTACGCGTTATTTTTTTATCTTTTTGCGATTTTAATACCTTTTTTCAAAAAATACTTAGGTACCTCCTTATGTATTTTTACGTAATTTGTATCTATTAATAATTTATTGATTACACTTGATATTTACTAAATATGTATATTTGTTTTGTTAAATTTTAATGAGAAAATGATGTCAAGTTTACTCACTTAACCAACCGCAAAGTTTTTTGTATTTATAGCAAAAATCTAGAGATAGGATTTTTAAAATAGTAATACTAAAGCTATGGGGGTCTGAGGTATCAGTTCATTTTGGAAAAGGGGCTCTCTTGCCCAAAATAGTTTGGGAATCCCTGGTATAGAGCTAAGGCCCACTTGCAGAAACGCCGAGTTAGCTAACCCAGGATTAAATTTGTTATTTTGACAGATACTGTATACGAAATCTTTCAAATCTATCATTTTAACCCAGAGTTAGCGGCTAACTCTGGGTTAGCAGAGTTCTGCAAGAGGCCCTTAGGGAGCTAGGGAACGAGTCGTTGCCACACAGAGAATGTCTCCTGCTTGAAATAACGCCAGACAAAGTCGCCATTAAAACTTATATAGACGTTTCTACACATGGTTTGCAATATTGTTTTAAATTACTGCGAAATTAATTCCATTTCGTGATCGTTAGCACAAAGCGCATTACACTAGCGGCACGCTATGATGGCCGGTTTGACACATTACAATAGTGATGTGGAATGTCAATTTATTCTCGAACAAAAAACAATTAAGTTTTGTTTTTGTACCTGATTAAATAGGTTTAATAAAACAAAAATGTATATGTTTATTTAATTTATTTGAACGAACTGAATATTTGAATGAAAATGAATATACATACTTTATATGCACACAAGAAACATATGAATACAAAAGATACCAAAAAAGGTGCCACAAAAGGCCATAATTAATCAGATTCGTCCATACTACTATTTTCACTGTCGTCACTGCTATCATCACCTACATTAATAATTATATGTTCGTTTTCTATAATATTATCTATTTTCACATCTCTTTCATAATCTTCCCTTATTAATTTAACAGTTCTATTCACAACCTTTTCCCAGTCTCCTTTAGTCACATGTTCACAAGCTTCTTCTAATAATTTTAGCATTTTTTTGTGGTAAATGGGGGTTCTGTATTGTGTCTTGCAGCATATCCCTTAATTTGGGCCCACACCAACTCAATCGCATTATACTCACAATGGTAAGGCGGTAACCGTATAACTCTGTGCCCATGTTCTAATGCTATTTCGTCAATGACGTATCGGATCTTGGTTGGTTTGTTTTCTTTTAAAAGACGTACTAATTCCGCTTTTAACATATTCATGTTTGCATCTACGCCATTTTTACGAAGCCATGCGACGATATCAGCTTTCTTTTGGGATTGGGCAGGTGGCTTGTCAATTTGCATCGAGTGGTATGGGGCGTTGTCCATAATTATAATAGATGGTTCAGGGAGGCTACACAACATTGAGGTAAACCATTCAGTAAACTTTTCTCCATTCATGTCTTCATGATAGTCTCCAGTGGTTTTTGACGCAAAAGCCATGAGAGAACCTTCGACAAACCCGTTGATGGTTCCGGCGTGACAAATTATACGCACTAGCAAACTGAGGAACCAACTCCCATCGACGGTGTACCCGCTTAGTTACAACATGGGGCTATTCAAGGGGCGGACCAACAAATTCCTGAAAAGCTGGCAACGCGTTGGTGGTGCCTCTGGTGGTCTGGTCACTTGACATCAGTTGACCCACCTGCTCGATTTCTCGCTATTCATATAAAAAAATAATAATAACTAGCTGATGTCCGTGGCTTCGTCCACGTGGATTTAGTTTTTAAAATCCCGCGAGAACTCTGATTTTCCGGGATAAAAAGTAGCCTTGTCACTCTCAAGGTCGTTCACTATACCCAAGCAAAAAATGTGATCAACCGCAGCTTTTTTGTTGCAGCGTGATTGAAGAAAAACCAACAAACAAACACACTTTCGCATTTATAATGTTAGTAAGATTGCCGACATAGCCCAAACCATTAGCAAGCTGAAATGGCAGTTGGCAGGCCATGCTTGTCACAAAAGCGATGGCCGTTGGGGCCGAAAAGTTCTACAGTGGAGACCGCGAACAAGTAAGCGTAGTGTGGGGCGCCCTCCGTCACTTTGGACTGACGATGTAAAGCGGGTGGCGGGAAGTGGCTGGATGAGGAAGGCTGAGGACCGGGTGTGGTGGCGTTCTCTGGGCCTACGTTCAGCAGTGGACGTCCCAGGCTGCGATGATTATGATGATGACGATACCAGCCTCAGGATTGTCTAAAAAGGGATTGCTATAGTGTGACGATTGCAAGCACTCTCGATTGGACAATCATTTCAGTTTCAGCAAGGACGTCTTAAGTCAGTCAATCACCCCATTTGAGACTGTACCATGTTTGCATCTACGCCATTTTTACGAAGCCATGCGACGATATCAGCTTTCTTTTGGGATTGGGCAGGTGGCTTGTCAATTTGCATCGAGTGGTATGGGGCGTTGTCCATAATTATAATAGATGGTTCAGGGAGGCTACACAACATTGAGGTAAACCATTCAGTAAACTTTTCTCCATTCATGTCTTCATGATAGTCTCCAGTGGTTTTTGACGCAAAAGCCATGAGAGAACCTTCGACAAACCCGTTGATGGTTCCGGCGTGACAAATTATAAGTCGCGATCCTTTTCCTACAGGAACTTTGGAAGTAGATGCTGCTGTGTCATCGTTCCAAGAACGGCCTACAGTATGGTTAGCATTAAGCCATGTTTCATCCAAGAACACAACATTTTGCCAATTTTTGATTTCTTTCACTTGCCGTAAAAAAGTATACCTTGCCATCGCTATATCAAATCTTTCCATCAATATTTTGCGTTTGTTACATTTTTTGTATCGAAATCCAATAGTCTTCAAAATCTTCGTTAAAGAACTTTCCCCACCGAAGAATAATCCAGCTTCCTTCAGTGAATGCACCAACTTTTTTCTTGTTGGATACTCCTTCTGTAAATAGTAGCCGTAAACATGTCTTCGGATAGCATCGGCATCAAAGCTATCGATGCCTACGACTGGTTTTGCTCGTTTTCTCTTTTTTGGTGTGTGAAGTTTATTTTCTTCTGTGCCAGTCTCGCCATATTTTTTTTTAGTTATCCGTCTAACAGTTCGTTGTCCAATATTAAGCGCATCAGCTACGCGTTCAACCACTGACGTTATAGGTAAAATTGGCCCTCCATTTTGAGCTTCACGATCGAAATAGTTACGAAGGCGTATTACGAACTCACGTGTCTGACTATTTAGAACAGTTCTCTGCGTACGTTCGGTCATATCGACGAAATCCACAACAAAGGGCTTGAACAGAGTCCAAATTAACGAGCAAGGGTCAACAGTAATGCAGTATCAATATTTGAAATCCAAAGCCAGGTCAAAACTATATCACAATCGCATTGCACTGACAGTTTATACTTTTCGAAGCAACGTCAATTCGAAACTGCTTTGTTTTGCATTGAGCATTGACGCGAGTTTGCCGGAGGTAGTAGTTGTGCTAGCCAGCGATCCTATGTGACGATCGTATTAGATTCCATTTTTAAAAATTTTCAATTTAGAAAACCAAATGCCGAGTTGTGGTATATATCATATAAAAATAAAAATTTTACCTTTTGTATGAAACAGCTGATATTTTTTTGCGATTTCAGAGGTTTGTCCACATAGTGAAAATTGTTCATATTCACAAGTACATTCACCCCTTAAATGGTGCAAACTGATTTTTCTACACTTGTATACATTTTAGAAATCAATTTAATAAATAAATTTTGAGTCCTAAACCTAAAACTACATTCGATAAAATTTATGAATCTCTGCACATCACTATCGTCAATAAAGTAATACAATTATTTCCTTCAAAGTCGTTATCAATTAATACGGAACTTCATGAGCGGACAAACGTCAAACCGGCCATCATAGCCTGCCGCTAGTTTAGTCATTACAAGAAGTGTAATTTCATTAAATTGTACATGATTATTGCAGCTGATTGCGTATATAATTGTTACAAATTATGCCTTTCTTTGCAACATCACCATTTTAGTCACAAATCCAATAAATCAATCAATTTTCTTGCACAAATTAATGAGTAGGTCATCATCCCATCGTCGCCAACTCACTACTTGGCACATGTCTCCTCTCAAATTAGAGTTTAGGACATAATATGTGCTAGTGCACCATACTTATCAGTGAATTGGCAGACCTCACACGTTTGAGAACATTATGGAGAATAGAATAGAGTAGAATAGAATAGAATAGAAATGTTTTTCGTTCAAATAAACTTTTTTACAAGTGCTTTTGAATCGTCGATGAGTCTACCACTGGTTCGGAATGACCTTCCTGCCGAGAAAAACCAGCAAGAAATTCGGCAGTTGCTCTTTTCAAAACAAGTTTACAATATAATAGATACCCACAATGAGAGGAAGTTCCACAAAGGCATACCTTATTATAATTCAATAGAGTTAAGACGGGCAGACAGAAAGTAGCCCCATTCCCGTCGGTGGCACCCGTTCACGAGCATGACGCATGATGCAGCCATTGCTTCGCTCAACCATAATATTTGAGGGAACGTAACAACCCGCATCACACGACAGAGAACTCTCAAGAGTGCAGGTCCCCTCACGATGTTTTCCTTTACCGTTAAAACAAGTAATATTTATTAATTGCTTAAACATCTGATCTCTACAGTTAAACTATGATTAACACTGGAAATGACAGCATAAATGGATCAATTCGAAGCGCCACATTTGACATGCGAGTGTCTCTGGAACTAATAATATTGCAAATGGCGCATCGACCTCTACCATTATGTATATACTTACTAGATGATTCCTGCGATTTTGTCGCGTGGATTAAGGTTTTTTGATTCCCGCGGGAGCCGGAAACCCTTTAATTTTCCGGGATTAAATTTAACCTATGTGTTAATCCAGGGTAAGTATAATTTACCTCCATTCCAAATTTCAGCTAAATCCGTTCAGTAGTTTTTGCGTGAAAGAGTAACAAAGATACACACATACACACACACAAACTTACGCCTTTATAATACCCATTAATGTGATGATTTCATATAAAATATAGATTAATTGTAGAGGTGTATTAAATGTAGAACCAAAAAAAAACGAGGTAGATACGCCATTTGCAATATTATTAGTTCCGGAGACACTCATCTAACTGCTTATAGCGCCAAAATGGCGTCAATAAAGACTAAAATGGCGTCAAAGTAGGTCCAAAAAATATGCCTAGCAGCGTCTCTATATAGTGTTAATCATAGCTCAGTGCTTGAAACGCACATAATTCCGAAAACCTGGGATCGCAACCCGGACCCCTCGGGAACAAGGCTTTAACCACTAGTCTAACACCGGTTTCCCGCCGCCAGGCGCCAATCATTCGATCCCATATATATTAGCCACGAGTCAAGTCTCCAGTCAGCAATTATATCCGTCCGTATTGTCCGTAATGAGGCTTGAAGGTGGCCGCGGGGTCCGGAGCTTGCTCCACAAGTCTACAACATTCAGTTTACCTACTCGTACTTGTTACCTGTGTTGTTACTATCCATCTCATCTGCCCCTCTAGCCAAGTTACACTTCGTTGTATCTATTCTCTTTCTACGATCGTCAACGCTTGAAGTTTTGGCTAGGGCTAGACTAGGTGGCGCTGCAGCTGATCAATGACAGAAGACTGTCTTGATAATATTTCGCGGCATTTTGTATTATAAATGTTTTTTTAGCATTTAAAATGCATAAATTATTCACTGTAGTATCCATTAAAATGCACACTAAGTATAGTAAATTAGATAATTTAAGCGCCATCTAGTTTGCGATTTTAAAACTCTAACAACTCTAACTCTAAAAAAAACATTTATAATACAAAATACCGCGAAATATTATCAAGACACTTCTGTCTTTAATCAGCTGCAGCGCCATCTAGTCTAGCCCTAGCCAAAACTTCAAGCGTTGACGATCGTAGAAAGAGAATAGATACAACGAAGTGTAACATGGCTAGAGGGGCAGTAGTCCTAACTTGATCCATACATAATTGCTAGCCCGCACTGCGAAAAACGAACGTGCGATTTTTATTCCTTATACTTAATGAATTTCGTGCGAATAAATTTCCTCGCGATTTTTGTCAATTTTTATGGAGTTCTTCGCGTCGCATAATACGTCACCTCTGAATACTTACCTACTGCACAAAATAAGTATTCTTAGAGCCGATTTCACCAACGTCAAATAAGTAACTATTTACGAGCGTAAGATATTATGGCAGATTTTCAGTACAGTACATAACTGTCAAAATATCAAATTTACTCTCGGATGGGACTTATTTTGATACTCTTTCTCCCGCAATCTCAAGGCAATTCTGGCAATTCCCTTATGATTATGACGATGTCACGGACATCTGCAGCTAATTTTCTATATCGCATAGTTATTTCTCACACTATAATGTGAAATTCGAAAAATATCCAATAGGTAGTAGAAAGTACACCCAAATAAAATGACATCACAATATTTAGGGCTGTAGCAGACTTCAAATGCGGAATAAAATCGCGAAACAACTGACATATCTACTGCCATGACGACCGATTTTTTTAATATAGAATACTAGCTGATGCCCGCGACTTCGTCTGCGTGGATTTAGTTCATAACATCCCGCGGGAAATCTTTGTCACCCTCCAGGCTCTCAACTATACCTATCCGTCACGTAATCACGTCAATCCGTAGCTTTGTAGCAGGAAACATTTGATCGTCTTGCTCGCGGCATTGTTAATGATGATTCAAAGAGAAAACATATTACTGATGATATTATCAATTACTTACGTTAAACTATAATTTTTATAATTGTTTTTACCATAATTTTTTACCATAATTAACCAAATACAAAATTACGTTTAGCTGTCATTTACGTTTTGTTCTTCCACTGTCATTTTCGTTTTTTTATTCCATGTCAGATGCATTTTTGTTAAAACAGGTTTTATATTGACTTGACGGAAACGCGGTCGAACGGGATAAAAAGTATCCTATGTCCGTCTCCTGGTTCTAAGCTACCTCTCCACCAATTTTGAGCCAAATCGGTTCATCCGTTCTTGAGTTATAAATAGTGTAACTAACACCACTTTCTTTTATATATATATAAGAATAAGATAAGATATAAGATATAAGATAAGATATAAGATAAAGCCATAAATATCTTTTGTCAGGGGCATCGCTTAAGTTGCAAAATTTTTTAAAACCGTATTTTACCCCATTAGGGGTCAATTTTTCAAGAAGCCGCTTCGCTGCTTCCAAACAACTTTGTCATTAACAAATTAATTAACATTCAACTAATTAAAATTCAACAACAACAGCAATCGTGTCTTTTACTTATTTAGGAAAACCCCTTATTTTAATAAATCGGCAGAAATAACTTATTTTTAACTTATGCAACATCCCAATTCTTTCCGATACTTGAAGGTTTGTTTTGGGTTTTTTGTGCCTCACTTGGTAAACCGGTTCTAAAACACTAAACGGCGTTGCTTTATTCTCTTTTCAGTTTTCACACTAATAAAAACATCAATCTCAGCCGACGGAGCGATTAGACGTATCTTGAAAACCAATAGGTATGTTAAGACACGCGCACACTTCGGTTGCTATTAGATATCTGATCATAGAAGTATAATGCTTAGAAGCGCAATAGTTGACGCGGATAAGCCATTTTGAGTAAGCCTTTAAAGGTCGACTGTATTGTCGCGTTGGTACGACGAGCTCACGAACTGTGCTGTGAAAGGGTGTCACAATTCATCACAATAACCATCAAAAACGTAATCATCAGTTGCAGTACTTACCAGAAAATAATTAGGTAGGTACCTACGTGGGACTCACACATTCATTGCTTGTTCTGAGCTTACGTGTGGAGCGGAATTTTGTTAGAAAATTCCTTTCTTAGCGTTTTAATTCGATGGTATTGATGGCTTTTGCCCGCGACTTATTCCGCGTCGAGTCAGGCTTGGCAGAGTGACGATCTCAATCACCTGCCCTGTGATTGGCTAAAATGCATTGACGCAGCAAGTACGCCAACATTTGCGAGAGAGAGAGAGAGAGAGAGAGAGAGAGAGAGAGTACACAGCCTATCGGAGCTGATTACAATCGTCGCAATGCAGCAATCAAGTTTAGACAATCCAAGCGGGACAAAATGATACCTGTTGCTATTATTAGATACATTCTCACTGATTGAATAATTTATCTTTATGTGTTTTGATCGATCGGCGGTGCACTCGTGCATTTCGCATAAATAACGGCTAAGTATTAGGATATATTGGATGTTTTTAATAAATTCATTTGTTAATCATTATTCAACAATTTATTGTTGTTGTTACTTTTAGTTCATTGAACAGAAGACATATAATTATTATGTAGGTATAGATAATAATTCATCATTGTTTTATTCTGAAGAACCGTTTTTCTTTCAAAAACGGTTCAGTCACAGAGTATAAGTGAAACATGACCTACTCTGGAAGACTCTTCTACAGCAGGGAGTACATAAAAAGTATGTTAGAATAATTAGAAATGTGTATACTAACAGCACGGCACAGATTAAGACAGAATCGCGAGGAGAAGAATTTTCAATATCCAAAGGAGTGAGACAGGGAGACCCGCTATCTCCAAAACTCTTCTCTGCAGCTCTGGAAGGGATTTTTAGAAATCTTGATTGGGATGATTTCGGGATAAATATAAACGGCGTGAAATTAAGCCACCTAAGATTCGCAGACGACCTCGTTTTAATGTCTACCAACAGCTCAAATCTTCAAACTATGCTCCAACAGCTAGCCGAGAAGAGCAAGGAAATTGGTCTAACTATGAACAAATCAAAAACTAAGATAATGACAAACAGAGAACAAGTAGTCATAGAGGTAGATAGAGAGATTATCGAATATGTCACGCAATACATCTACTTAGGTCAAATGATCTCTTTCAAAGACCAAATAGACCTAGAGCTGGAAAGGAGAGTGACTTGTGCCTGGAAAAGGTACTGGTCTCTAAAAGAAGTCATGAAAAGTAAATGCTTCCCTATAGCAGCCAAAAGGAAAGTATTTAACATTTGCATTCTCCCATGCCTTACTTATGGCTGCCAAACTTGGGCTCTCTCGCAGAAAAACCTTCAGAAGCTCAGAACCTGTCAAAGGGGAATGGAGAGAAGTATGCTAGGTTTTACTTTAAAGGATCGGAAGAGAGCGTATGACATAAGAAATACTACCAAAGTGCAAGATATACTCGAGACAGTCAAAAAGTTAAAATGGAGATGGACAGGGCATATGACAAGGGAGAGTAATGAGAAGTGGACGCAGAAAATAACCGAACGGCTACCGCGAGATGGGCAAAGAAAAAGAGGGAAACAATATAGGAGATGGGAAGACGATATAAGAAAAGTAGGAGGACCAACATGGAAAAGGATAGCCAGGGATAGACAAAAATGGAAGATGCTGGAAGAGGCCTATGTGTCGGGAGGACACGCTGATAGCTGAACGGATCAACCGATAGTTTTTTTGTAAAATTTTAGATGATAAGAATAATATTGTAAAACATGTCAGCAATAAAGGCTTATTATTATTATTATTATTATTATTCAACAATTTATTGTTGTTGTTACTTTTAGTTCATTGAACAGAAGACATATAATTATTATGTAGGTATAGATAATAATTCATCATTGTTTTATTCTGAAGAACCGTTTTTCTTTCAAAAACGGTTCAGTCACAGAGTATAAGTAGTCTTGATTGTTTTTGGCAGCCATATCTACATACCTAAATTAAGTTACTATGGTAGTAGGTACACACCTGTACCTACTTTTGAAAAAATAATTTAATATAAAAAATTCTTTTTAAGAACCGGCTTCAATCGCCGTGCCACTACAAAGTATATAATTTACTGTTGATATTTTAAAAACCGCTCGACCGATTTTGATAAAATTTCAATGGGACCACCTGGGAAGTACCTATACTACCCTTTGAAACAAAAAAAGAATTTTTCAAATCGGTTCAGGCGTCTTCGAGTAATCGGTAGGTAAAACATACATAAAAAAAAGATTCCGACGAATTGATAACCTCTTCCTTTTTTGAAATCGGTTAAAAAGGAATTTTAAACAAAGCATAAAACTAGTTTGACTAGCTACTTTAAAATTTTCAAAGATTTTCAAACTTTTGAGCGGCCGATTTCTGAATTGAGCATTCAACCAAAACTCAGCTAAGTTTTGCTCAAATATTTGATATTAAGATTTGAGTTTCTTGTGTTTCACACAATGAAATTAGAATTTCTCAAACTGTAATCAGTTAAGTATTTCCCTGAGTATTCTCAAACATTGCTTATACGTTTCGTTACAAGTTCAAAAACCGGTATTTACCGAAAATAGTATTTATTTATAATTTTAATATGAAAAATAATTCAAAAAATAGATTTTGTAGAATTTTATATAAAGAATTATGAATTTTAAATATTTTACGCTTTTATCTCATAAAACTCGTTGTTTATGAGTTTTGATGTTTTACCGTGATAGAGAATGGAACGTAATACCTAGTTGTCACAAGCAGTCACCGCCGTTTCGTTTGAAGCTTTCAAACTAAACCACGGTTTCTTTCGCAAATCTTTTCTGTTTAAATTATTTCAAATTATAATCTTACAATAAATCGTTTATGATGGATAAAGAAAAGAAAAAATATCTCCGAACTTTAACAACGAGGAGAAAGAAACATTTCTCGCACTCATAGCAAAGTAAGTACCTAATCTTTTTAACATTTTTAATTCGCTTGCTCGTACCTCGTAGGCCAGTTTTTCTGCTCTTGGTTCAGTAGAACATTCACGGGAATATTTTTTTATTACGCCACAATGAATAGCGCAATGATCACTCGCGCCCGTAAGGGCGCGGGTTTGGGAAAGGTAGTACATCATTTTGCTGAAGAAGAGCAAATCCTATTGAACCTACTATGCAGTCATCAAGATCTAGGGCCAACCAGTTAGCTGCCAGTTGCGTAATATCGCAATGGTATTAGTAAATGTAGCATTAGTGAAATCATAGGTGAAATGCAGTCCCGCCTTTTAAATCTGGCTGGTAATTTGGTCTTTATTTTGTTGAGAATGAATCTAACAGATTATTTTGAAAAGCGAAATCTCTTCTTGAACTGCTCTTCGCTGAGAGTTAGAAAAAAATTTGGCCAATTTCTTACAACTTGTCGCCTGTGTGGTTGTCTTTGTTGTACCTCTCCTCTAATGATGATAACGAAGAATCTTCACTAGACATTATTGTGTTTGCACAATTAAAAGCTAAATTTTTCACAGAGTCCGTTTAAATCCGATAAATTGCAAACTTGAGTATAATTTAAGTAGCCGAAATCCGTTACTTAACTTTGACGTACTCAACTTTGAGAAAAGAGGGCTTTGAGCACTGTCAAATGCGCTCTGAAACGCAAATTTTCTGTTAAGCATGCAATTAAGTTTCGAAATGTCAAATTTTGAGATTTCTCAAGCTCAAATTCTCAAACTGTACTCAATATCAATTCAGAAACAAAAATTAGATTGAGTAGTACTTAAGTCATACTTAAGTACGTACTCAGTATCAAATTCTCAATTCAGAAACCGTGTCTAGTCTATAGTATTTTTAAAAAAAAATTGGGCTTTTTAAGATAAAACAGTGTTGCAGGCTGCAGCAATCAAGCGATTCAATAAATAGGTGATAAGACTGGTAAGTAATCAAAATGATAGTTTTTAAAGTAAGTAGGCAGTAGCACTCATTCGTGGTAATATTTTTTCAACATAATATTGTAGCCGAGGTGTTACCCGGTCACCTCGACAAGGCGCCTTTCGTATGCGCCGTGCCTCCATTGTTTAGGGTTGTTTTTTTTTTACAGCGATTTAAATCAAGCCCTAGCGCATTGTGGCCAGCTTAAATCATGTGCAGATTATTGTTTTTGTTTTAATTAATTTTAATCAGAGTTTAGATGCGAGATATAAACTTTTTTGTCTATTTCTATTATTTAGGTATTAGTACGTAGGTACCTATTAGTTTTATTCGTATTGTTTATATTTCCTTGCAGCTATAATGTAATTATTTTTCTCGTGTTTTATCAAAATTAAGCTGGTAAGTACTTATATGTTTTCGGGATCACTTATACTACTACTAATTTATTTAAAAACAAAAATGTACCTATTGTGAATAACAATTTGAGTTTGCACGTTAATAACACCTTTAATTTTTTGAAATCACGTTAGAGAGTAGCGTACAGCAATGGCACATTCCTATTGCTATAATATGGTCCGACGACTCAATGGATATCGCGGGCACTAGGTAGGTATAGTAAGGAAACTACAGAAACCATGTTATTATTCCAACACCTGAATTCAATTAAATTCAATCAGGGGGGTCAATTCAATTAAATTCAGAACATGTATCTAATTAGTAATAACATCTCGAACAAGATAAAGGTAATACGTACCTACCGGGACTCGGGAGCCGGTAAATTATTATACCAGTATTAGCCGGAATTAACGATTGAATTAAGCTTGGTATGCAATAATTTAAATAGCCGAAAAAATGTTAAAAAAAGTTTCTTAATGCAAAAATGTATAACCATCATCGTGGATATTGATTGATTGCATTTGCATTGTATTCCCATAAAGAGTTTTCGATTCCGCATGATGTGAGGCTAAGATCTATAGATCGTAGGTACTCTGGCTCTGCTCAAGACTCAAGATAGAGTTAAAATGAGACACATATATGTTCCGACATAAATCTGTCTCGTTTTAACTCAGTCTTGAGTCTGAGCTGAGCGAGAGTGCCATCTATAGATCGTAGCCGGCACCCGGACCAAAAGACTGAAGTCTAGGCTAACACCTCTAAACCGCTTATCAGTTATCACAGTTATATGTTGTCTATTATGTTGACGGTGGACGATCCAGGCTACGCGTTGGAGGGGACCCGAGGGCAAAAGGGTTGTCGGAAGACCATGTAAACGGTGGGCTGATGACATCTTAAAAACAGTGGGGAAAAACTGGACAAAATTAGGAAAAGATAGGGAAAAGTGGAAGAGGTTGGGGGAGGCCTTTACCCGAGAAGGGGCCCATATCTCTTAAAAATTATAGTTACACTAGCGGCACGCTATGATGGCCGGTTTGACACATTACAATAGTGATGTGGAATGTCAATTTATTCTCGAACAAAAAACAATTAAGTTTTGTTTTTGTACCTGATTAAATAGGTTTAATAAAACAAAAATGTATATGTTTATTTAATTTATTTGAACGAACTGAATATTTGAATGAAAATGAATATACATACTTTATATGCACACAAGAAACATATGAATACAAAAGATACCAAAAAAGGTGCCACAAAAGGCCATAATTAATCAGATTCGTCCATACTACTATTTTCACTGTCGTCACTGCTATCATCACCTACATTAATAATTATATGTTCGTTTTCTATAATATTATCTATTTTCACATCTCTTTCATAATCTTCCCTTATTAATTTAACAGTTCTATTCACAACCTTTTCCCAGTCTCCTTTAGTCACATGTTCACAAGCTTCTTCTAATAATTTTAGCATTTTTTTTGTGGTAAATGGGGGTTCTGTATTGTGTCTTGCAGCATATCCCTTAATTTGAGCCCACACCAACTCAATCGCATTATACTCACAATGGTAAGGCGGTAACCGTATAACTCTGTGCCCATGTTCTAATGCTATTTCGTCAATGACGTATCGGATCTTGGTTGGTTTGTTTTCTTTTAAAAGACGTACTAATTCCGCTTTTAACATATTCATGTTTGCATCTACGCCATTTTTACGAAGCCATGCGACGATATCAGCTTTCTTTTGGGATTGGGCAGGTGGCTTGTCAATTTGCATCGAGTGGTATGGGGCGTTGTCCATAATTATAATAGATGGTTCAGGGAGGCTACACAACATTGAGGTAAACCATTCAGTAAACTTTTCTCCATTCATGTCTTCATGATAGTCTCCAGTGGTTTTTGACGCAAAAGCCATGAGAGAACCTTCGACAAACCCGTTGATGGTTCCGGCGTGACAAATTATAAGTCGCGATCCTTTTCCTACAGGAACTTTGGAAGTAGATGCTGCTGTGTCATCGTTCCAAGAACGGCCTACAGTATGGTTAGCATTAAGCCATGTTTCATCCAAGAACACAACATTTTGCCAATTTTTGATTTCTTTCACTTGCCGTAAAAAAGTATACCTTGCCATCGCTATATCAAATCTTTCCATCAATATTTTGCGTTTGTTACATTTTTTGTATCGAAATCCAATGGTCTTCAAAATCTTCGTTAAAGAACTTTCCCCACCGAAGAATAATCCAGCTTCCTTCAGTGAATGCACCAACTTTTTTCTTGTTGGATACTCCTTCTGTAAATAGTAGCCGTAAACATGTCTTCGGATAGCATCGGCATCAAAGCTATCGATGCCTACGACTGGTTTTGCTCGTTTTCTCTTTTTTGGTGTGTGAAGTTTATTTTCTTCTGTGCCAGTCTCGCCATATTTTTTTTTAGTTATCCGTCTAACAGTTCGTTGTCCAATATTAAGCGCATCAGCTACGCGTTCAACCACTGACGTTATAGGTAAAATTGGCCCTCCATTTTGAGCTTCACGATCGAAATAGTTACGAAGGCGTATTACGAACTCACGTGTCTGACTATTTAGAACAGTTCTCTGCGTACGTTCGGTCATATCGACGAAATCCACAACAAAGGGCTTGAACAGAGTCCAAATTAACGAGCAAGGGTCAACAGTAATGCAGTATCAATATTTGAAATCCAAAGCCAGGTCAAAACTATATCACAATCGCATTGCACTGACAGTTTATACTTTTCGAAGCAACGTCAATTCGAAACTGCTTTGTTTTGCATTGAGCATTGACGCGAGTTTGCCGGAGGTAGTAGTTGTGCTAGCCAGCGATCCTATGTGACGATCGTATTAGATTCCATTTTTAAAAATTTTCAATTTAGAAAACCAAATGCCGAGTTGTGGTATATATCATATAAAAATAAAAATTTTACCTTTTGTATGAAACAGCTGATATTTTTTTGCGATTTCAGAGGTTTGTCCACATAGTGAAAATTGTTCATATTCACAAGTACATTCACCCCTTAAATGGTGCAAACTGATTTTTCTACACTTGTATACATTTTAGAAATCAATTTAATAAATAAATTTTGAGTCCTAAACCTAAAACTACATTCGATAAAATTTATGAATCTCTGCACATCACTATCGTCAATAAAGTAATACAATTATTTCCTTCAAAGTCGTTATCAATTAATACGGAACTTCATGAGCGGACAAACGTCAAACCGGCCATCATAGCGTGCCGCTAGTGTAAAACAAATTAAGATAAGGAAATAAATTTAGAAAATAAATACTTGTAGTATGTAAGTCCTGACAATATTAACTATATTTCACCATTGCATTGTAAAATTAACCATATTATACTAACAACTACGGAACTGTAAACTAGTCAACTGTATAGAATACTGATATGGGAATAAATGGCTTTTTATTATTTTATTTATTATGTTGATATTAATAAGGTCGCCGGCGTCGCTTAATCCATTCTTCCGCGCGTCTAATTTCAAGAATAGGCCGTTCAATTTTAGATAGGTAGTTGTAAAATCGAAAGTGGGAGCCGCTAGCCGTCTAGCCGGCCCGTCTCTACCTCTCCACTCTGCGGCTAATCGTGGTTTAATAGCGGCGGCGACTTCAAAGGTTGCGCTTCTCCAATGGCTCGCGTCTAGGGATGGCAGACACAAAAATATCGATATCGTGAAGGGCTATTATTTAAGGTGAATATATATACCTAATATATAAGGTATATTATATATTATTTATAATATATAAGGTGAATTTTTGGAAATATAATAAGTAGATTTTTTTAAATTTATTAATAAGTTTCTTATTTTGTTCAAATTCTTCAGGTAAATAAATAAATAATTTTCCTTAGGTGGGTACCTAAGTAAACTAAAATAGATACGTAAGTACAACTATTTCCAAGTTTCCGTGTTTGAGAAAATACTTCCCAGTAGGTATATGTACATAATAATGATATCATGAAGGCATTTTGAAATATAACATCGATATAACAAGCAAAATTTTAATAACATAGAACGAAAACCCAACAGCGTTAAAAATATCAGCTGAAAATTCAAATATCAAAAAGCTTCGGCATTTTTTTTTGTGGATGCCTTATAACTTATTTAGGTATATTTTAAACTATCTACTAATAGTTTATTCCCATAATTAAGAGATCCATTGACATCATATTATGTGATGTAAACCTGAAAAAATAGACATAGGTACAATCTAATTTGTTTCAGCATAAAATGTTGCCAAGTTACTCCTTATTAATTTCTTATGAACATGTTAATGCTGACAATGTTTATAAATGGCAAGCACCCGAAAATGATTTTTTAAGATTTAAATAAAGGATAAATAGGTAAATTATATTATTTAATGAAATTAATTATATTATTTGGTATCAAAAAGTGCACATAAAGACCAAAGCTGATAGCGATTCTATTTTAGAGATTTCCACTTGTTATTTTGGAATATTGACGACTTCCTTGGCGCAGTGGTGAGCGCTGTGGTCTTATAACTGGGAGGTCTCGGGTTCGATTCCCGGCGGGGTCAATTTGGGAATTTATAATTTCTGAATTGTGTCTGGTCTGGTCTGGTGGGAGGCTTTCGTTGGCCGTGGCTAGTTATCACCCTACCGTCAAAGACGTGCCGCCAAGCGATTTAGCGTTCCGGCACGATGGCGTGTGGAAACCGATTAGGGGTATGGGTTGAATTTTCACTGCCGTACCCCTTCCAAGTTAGTCCGCTACCATCTTAGACTACATTGTCACTTACCATCAGGTGAGATCGCAGTCAAGGACTATCTTGTCATCGAATAAAAAAAAAAAATATCTAAACTTACAATATCGACAGTGAAAATACAATACTTACGTAGTAATAGGTAGTACCTACGTCTACGTACCTACTAATTTCATAAAAACATAAATATCGATATTATGTTTCATCGATATTTTCAGCCAAGCCTAGTCGCGGTCGTGTCGATATTCGGAAGCGTCTGTTTTATGTCGATGACAATACATTTCATGTAAGTTTCCAGTTTCCACTAGTGTACCTACCTATTGGCTTGGTTGTTATGATTATTATTTGAATTGTTACTTACCTAATGGTACTACTTATACCTACCTAGTTTCAAAAGCTATACCTATTCCACTGTAGAAGTCCATAGACCATTTTGAAGATTCTCATGCCCAGTTCCTATATTCAATCTATTTCTAATCTAAAGATAAACAACGCGCTGATATTTTTGTCAATTAATTTAATATAAAAAATTATTTTTAATAAACCGACTTCAAACGCCCGCTCCACTACAAAGTATATAATTTATTGTTGATTATGTAGAAACGGCTCAACCGATTTCGATAAAATTTAAATTGGACCATACCTGGGAAGTATATACCCTTTCAAACAAAAAAGAATTTTCCAAATCGGTTCAGGCGTCTTCGAGTACCTAATCGGTGAACATGTACCTACCTACATAAAAAAAAAGATTTCGACAAATTGATATAACCTCCTTTTTTGAAGTCGGTAAAAAATGCAAGGTAAAAGAGATATTACAGATAGACAGAATAGAGAAACCGGCCTTGGTTAATTTTATCACAAGCTATTTCCCATGTAGGTACTACAACTTACAAGTCTTACAACTGAAGCAGTTAAGTAGGTACTCATGTAGTAAGACTGGTTACTGCACGGGCAAAGAATGAAACTCTACTTAGGCTGGAATCACATCTGTGCGCATCGATTCGCATTTAAATCCATACAAAACTGTTATTTTCATAGAGTAGTGTACGCATCACAAAGCCGAATTGATGCGTACACGACTCTATGAAAAATGACAGTTTTGTATGGACAAAATGCGAATCGATGCGCACAGGTGTGGTTCCAGCCTAACTCGAGCTAATCATGAGCTAATCAAAGTGCTAACCTGTACCTACTATTTATTATTATTCCTATGTATTCTGTGGTGCTCATCATAATTCCAAAATGGCCGCTATCTCCCTACTAATTCCTAGTTCCATGTCTCCCTACTACTATTTTTTTGTTTGAGTCGTTGGTGTAGTGCACTGTGCACCTAGTGGTTAGCATATTCGAATACGTCAGACGAGGTCCCGGGTTCGATTCCCGGGTTGGACCAAAAAATATTGCCAAAAAATTCTCAGTAGGTATAGTAGCCCGGAGTTGTGAAGTTCGCGGTGAGTCATCCCTGGTGCTCGGGAGCGCGTGGAACCCCAAAAAAAATCAGATGTCGCGATGAGATAAAACATAGCCACAACCTCATGTGAGGCGCGACAAAAGAAAGCGTTTTGCGCGGAATAGGAGTGTAGTAAGCGCCAAATACTTTGTAACTCGTAAAATATTCATTTTCTTTTCAATTCACTAGGCTACTCTCTTGATAATATCAATCGGAATTTAATGTAAAAATTTTGGCTCTGTAATATGCAACACATTGAAAATAAATGAATATTGGTGAAAAATTAGACCTAACTTCGCGATTTTTTATTATCGAACAAATTTCATCATTTTATGTTTTTGCCCAAACACGTCCCTTGGCAGTATGATGTAATTCTTGCGTGTTTTTTTTTCAGATAACTGAAACTTGATCTACTACTGTAAAAATCAAATCTGTTTACTGTTAACGAGCGCACACCCACTCTTAAAGTCTTCAGTCCTGCGCCTGATCTCTCTCCGGTCGTGTCGATTCCGTTCCATCTGACTATGAGAGTGAGGAAATAGAGTGCACCTGTGTTTGCACTCACACTTATGCACTATATCTCTCGCGCAGATGGCTAACCTCTGGGAAGGTTGGCAGCCGTAGCCGGATTCGTTCGGGAGAACATTATTATTATCTATTACTATTGCAAGCATGATTACAAGCTTTTATTTACTTCTACACTGTCTTCTCTGCTTCACCTACTGTCTCGATGTTTGTCTTCAAATCTTGCAAAAAATAAATTTGATCCACTTCCCGGTTACCAATCGAGCTGTTTGCATACATATTATGTATCTAAATCGCGTGACAATGCAATGTTATGATGACATGGTGCTGATCTGATGATGGAGCTGGAAGATGGCCATAGGAATTTCGCAATGAAACGACACAATTTCATCGAGTTTGGGCTCGCTTGAATCATCTTGACGAGTAGTTTGTATTTCAATGATAACCAGGGTCTGATGATGGAGCTGGAAGGTGGTCATAGGAAATCTGTAATGAAACGACGCAACCCCATCGAGTTTAGACTCGTTGGATTCGTCTTGACAAGTAGTCTGATTCTACATGATAGCCAGGGTCTGACGATGAAGCCAGCTACTAAGTTTGTTTTTGAAAAAAAATTATAAGCAATGCAATAGCATAACTTTTACCGCGGGCGCTTTGAACTAGGACAAACAGTTTGAGCGCGGCGACCGAATCAAGAAATTCCGTAACGAAAATAAACCTAACACCGTCGTACAGTAAGCGTTTAACATTTTAGCGGTTCACAAGTAGCTCCGTTTGGCGCAGTGGGCGAGCGGCCGCTTTCTTTACCGTATGGTGTATGATGTCGCAGGTTCGAATCTCACCCGCGAAGTAGTGACAGTGCGCTTTTCTTGTTTGTTTGTTTTTTAATTTTTTTTTGCATATATTATATTATGCAAAAAGAAATATTGCATAATTATTATAATTGCATAAGTTGATAAAAAATGCTATGCAATAGCTTTACCGCGGCAGTCCCCGAGTGCCACTTAATTTTTTTTTAATTTACATTTGTTCTCTTGCTCACATCAGAGATTCTATGAGACCTTTTCGGGTAACTCTGTGTGGTGTAATTTTTAATTTCCTTGCTTATAGGCTGTGCCACGGGCAGCGGCACCAGCTCCCGCGGCTCATCATAACCGGTCGGTACCTACTACGTGACCGCGGCGTCTTTGATATCCTAAGGCTTTTTTTGCGTTTACAAGCTTTTTTAGGGTTCCGTACCTACCCAAAGGGTGCCAACGGGACTCTGTTACTAAGCCTCTGCTGTCCGTCCGTCTGTCAGCGGACTGTATCTAATAAAACACAATAGGTGGATATGTACTTGTCACCGAATGTATATTTCTATTGCCACTTTAACAACAAATACCTAATGATAAAAGTTAATTCAAGAGAATCTGAACTCTCTCGACGTCTCAATACAATAAACTTTTTTTGGCCATCTTATAAAAATCAAAATTATTTCACGTAGGCCAACGGCCTGTGGCTCTTATGGCACATCATGATTCATGACTCTACCACCGGTTCGGAAAGCGGATTCTGCAGCAGTTGCTTTTTTCAAAATAATCCATAGGTTTAGGCCATAGTCCACCAAAATTCATTTAATAATTATTTATTTCATATAGGTCAACCTAGGCCAACCTGTGATTATTGTTATGACACGTCAAGACTCTACGGTCTACCACAGGTTCGGAATGCACATTGCGCGCTGGCCAAGTGTGGATTGGTGGACTTCGCACACCTTAGAGAGCATTATGGAAAACTCTCAGAAATGCAGATTGCAGGTTTCCTCGCAGTGTAATCTTTCACTGTTCAAGCGAGTGAAAATTGAAATACACCAATCCCCAGGTCCTCAACTATATACCTACCCATGCAAAATATCACTTAGATTTTGTTGAGTGTTTGAAGGACATACCTACTACTAAAGAATTGACACCTTATTCATCAAAATAACTAGGCAGTGGAACAAACATTCATAATATGAATGTTATTATCAAAGTTTTCTTTAATTTTCGGCGTTATATGACCGTATTTATAAGTATGACAAACATAACATTGGCCTTTAGGTTGGTAAAATGGCAAACAGGCGGGATATCACCACGAATAAGTCTCAAACAACCATTTGGCCCTTGTACGTTTAAAAGTGTGCTACTTGAGCCCTTTTACTGCAATAAAAAATAGTACTTCTACCAATAAATATGAGTTTTTTTTTAGTGCATGTTATTAATTATAGTAAAAGGAAGAATTTAACACCAAAAAGTGAAAATGGGCAAATTGTTACTTTGGCCCTTATAGGTACATAGGACCCATCGATATGTAGTTACATATACTGCTAAAAGGGTAAGAAGGCCGGCACGGAACCCCCATGACGTGAGGTCGTTTCGCGCGTGACGGGTTAATTTTTTGTTGAATTTATTTTTGTTATTGGTTACAAGTAACAATATTATCAGGCGGCTACCGGGCGATCCAAAGGAATTGGTAATTTGGTTTTATTTATGCAAAATAACAGTTAATATAGCGTAGAGATTTATTGTTGGGACGCGGAGGGCCGCTCTTTGATATTGTAGGGGTTTATTATGTTATTATTGTTTTTTTATTGTTGTTTTTTATATTTTCGTGTAGGGTGGTTTCGTTTTTACACGACTACCCAAGAAAAAAGGCCAAGTGCGAGTCCATACCATCGTACAAGATTTGACACCAGCTATTAGATATATTACCTATTCCAGTTCGCATTGGGCCAGCGTGGTGGACTATGGCCTATAAGCCTATAACCCTTCTCTGAGAGGAGACCTGCGCTCAGTAGTGGGCCGTTGATCGGTTGCTAATGATGATGAATGATTATAAAGGTGAAAGCTTATAGGTACATGTGTGTATGTTTGTTATTCTCTCACGCAAAAACTACTTATCTACTGGACTGATTTGGCTGAAATTTTGAATGGAGAAAGCTCATACCCAGGATTAGCTCTTTATCCCGGTTTAAAGTTCCCGCGGGAATAAAAAAAAATCCGCGCGGACGAAGTAGGGTGCATCATCTAGTTAAATAGTCTATGAGCAGTGCAATTATTACGTATAGGTAGGTATCTACAATTCTTTCAACACATTAGGTAAGTTCTATACAACGATAAAAATCTATAGGAATGTGAATTTAGCACCATGGAGCATTGCCTACCGCAATGGCACCCATGACGTGTTAGAGCGAGAGGTGCGTGCGAGAGGGATAGCTAACACCCTTAACTTTAAGGCTGGCTACACAATATTGACTGTTAGGCACATTTTTCAACCCACGACAAATGTAGCCTACTATATCACCCGCACCATAATAAAGAATCGATCAACATTCATTCATCAAAATCGTCTCTAGTTTAGGCGCTACGGTGGAGTACACGGAAATACAAACAAACATACATACATACATCATCATCATTAGCAACCAATCAACGGCTCAATACTGAGCGCAGGTCTCCTCTCAGAGAAGGGTTAGGTATAGGCCATAGTGCACCACGCTGGCCCAATGCTAATTGGCGGACTTCACACACCTCCAAGAACATTATGAAAAACTCTCAGGTGTGCAGGTTTCCTCACGATGTTTTGCTTCACCGTTGAAGCAAGTGATATTTAATCGCTTAAACGCACTTGACTCCGAAAACTCAGAGGTGCGTACCCGGGATCGAACCTGCGAACCCCCAAATAGGAGACCATAGTCCTAACCACTAGGCTATCACTGCTTATCATGCATACATAGAATGCCAAAATCATAATCCTTCCTTTTGGTTTTGCCATAGTCGGGAAAAAATATCGAGTAGATTTTTATTAGAGCGCATCACTATAACTGTCAACTTTGAACTGTCACTCCTGTCATGGTACCTCGAACCTTGGTTGGGGTTCCAAGGTGCTGGAGTGGCGAACCCGCACCGGGAAGCGCAGTGTTGGCAGACCCCCCCACCAGGTGGACCGACAACATCAAACGATTCGCAGGGATCCGTTGGATCCAGGCGGCGCAAGACCGAGGCCTATGGAACTCCATGCAAGAGACCTTTGTCCAGCCGTGGACGTCTATCGGTTGATGAAGAAGAAGAACCTAATAGATCTATGTGTGGGCGTGTAGCCAGCCTTAGAGCGAGAGGTGCGTGCGTAAAGGACGCAGAACACCTTTAACTGAAGGCGGCGGACGCCAAAGGCGGCGGCGAACGATAATTGGAGAGTGCACCGACTTCAAAGCTCGCCGCTGCAACGTTTATATTAGGCAGGTACGCTCCACCACAGGTATAACCCGCCGCCTGAACCATTCTCACCCTTACTACAATAGCCATAAGAGTACGGTAACGAAGATAAGCGTTCACGGTAAGACTCGCGCGCAGATTGATTAATTTTACCGACGATCCGCGCTTGGCAATTAGTACGCCTTTGTTGAGGTCACCCGTAGTGGTACACGATTTGTGTGGCATGTTTTG
This sequence comes from Oeneis ivallda, assembly GCA_029955525.1. Classification (NCBI taxonomy): domain Eukaryota; kingdom Metazoa; phylum Arthropoda; class Insecta; order Lepidoptera; family Nymphalidae; genus Oeneis; species Oeneis ivallda. The sequence continues at coordinate 16,147,326 of JARPMR010000025.1, forward strand.
GTAGGTCTTTTGGGATAACGAACGACTCTGCGTCATACGACATACTCTTACGACCCACATGTACACATACGCAGTCGAATATAAGATAGATTTCAGAGATTACTAGAGATACTATGCCCATTTTCACCACCAACTTTTACGGTCTACCTTCACCACCAATTTTTTCTGTCAATTCTGTTTTCAGGAACCTTTAGGGAACACGTAAAGGTGAAAATGACATTGGGTAGGTAAGGTACGCCAAGAAACTCAGCAGATTAAGCTGAGATTGTTGCCGCCTTTTTTAAACTTAAAAAGTTGCAATTTTATTAGATGACAACTTAGTCAAGGGGACTTAGATACTAGTAATTAAGTACCTATATCGCCTTAGATCACAAGTTAGCCCTTGACTCACTAGTAGGTATATGGCCTCTATGTAATCAATTATAGCACTAGATATCATGTTATCCTATTAGGAAGGGAAATCTCGTGGGTAACTCCTGCCTATCGGCTAGACTTCGTTGAGATAGGGCGCCCGTGGCAGAAATTCGGTCAAGATAAGACTTTACCTATAACTCTAATTATTGGATACTGGATAAATTCAAGCGTTACTTCACGGAATTCCATGATATTTAAAGAAAAATTAATATTTTTTGCTTTACTTGCCGTGTGGTGACGGCAGATCAGAATACAGTTGTCACCACCCCTCCTCTTCCCGCGGGTGTCGTACGAGGCGACTAAGGGAATATAACGGAGAACGGGCAGCAGCGTCCTCTGTGCTACTACTGCCATCTACTGCGATCACCAACCCGTCTGCCCCGCGTGGTGATTATGGGCAAACCCTCCCCTTGGGAGAGGCCTTTGCCCTTTAGTCCAGCAGTGGACTGTTATAGGCTATTGATGATGATGATACTTAATCTACTAAACATTATAATTAAACCAAACATTGGCGGATTATTGTTTTAATTTTTTACTTGTAGACGTACTCACTTGCTTCCTAACTATTATTACTTAACCGATTATTTTAAAAGACGAAGCGTCAAAAAGCATGTAACTCCATTTTAAACAACAAAGCATTGCATTGTGCCTTTACAACCTGCACTATCCCCCATTATTAGACAGGGACGTGACAAAATAATCGATTATTACGAGACAAAATAATCGATTATTACGATTTAAGCTCGCTTTGATTTGCTCGATGTAAACTTATCCCTTAAGGTGGAAGACACGGTTCTACCCGCGAGATTCAAATTTAATTTGTTTTTTTTTGGTTAATCAAAATTTCGACTAATTTGTGAGTAGGTACCTAACTCACGTCCAACTCTGTATTTTGATTAATTTCTTAAACTGGTCTCTTTCAAGTAAAGATTTTTATGTAAACCTGTGAAGATGATAATTCCACTGGCGCAATTAGAAGGCCATAAGTAAGCCTACTTTGTCGTATTAGTTTACAAATTGCGAAAAACCAAATTAAATTTGAATTTCGCGGGCAGACCCTTGTCTTCCACCTTAACTGCGAAGTAAATTTGTTAGAGAACTATCTTGGAAGAGATGGCAGTTTAAAGTTAGGTAAAAACCTAGTCGGTCTCTATACGCAATCATAAGGGTTAACGGGAACGCCATATTGCTTGGCAGCACGTCTTTGACGGTGGAGTGGTACCTAGCCACGGCCAAATCCTCCAACCAGACCAGACAAGAGACAATTCAGAAATTAACTGCACCACTCACTGCATTATTGAAGTCGTCAATATTGATTGTGGTAAAATTGACTATTGACGTAAGTAGGTATAAGAAAATATAGGACTTATGCTTGATGGTGATTAGAATTTGCTTGTAGATATTAATTTCCTTTCGTACATAAATATTTTTCAAAAAAAAGTTTTAAATAATCTATTAGGTATTTTTTATCACGAATATCGATTGTTTTATTTTAGTCACTTCCCTATTAACAGCCATCGCCCGTAAAGTGTTGACACTAAGTCCCTATTTCCTACGCATTTGTTACACCGTCTCTTGTACTACAGCGTTCGTACCATTTTATATTTAGCATACCTCAAAGCCCTTAAACCAATGGCTTAAGGTTTAAATTAATCGGTCACATCTCTATAGATTAGTTGTTGTAAAACTTATTTATATCCGCGAATAGTATAGTTCTTAATGAAACGAAATTGAGTTTAAATTGGTTCGACGCAATTAAAATTGTCTTAACGCTAACAACGTTATGTTTGCGTTTGTAATGAATCTTAAGGAAAGGGAATAGAGTTGAGTTTTTAATGTATTGTGTGAAATAGTGTTGTGCTTTGTTCCGATAGGATTAGGGGGTTCAGTATTAAAGATCTCGGTAATTGGATTAGGGCAATAAGATACAAATCTTTATTTTGAGCCGCGTGGGCGGTTAAGTCACAAAGCTCCTGAGTTTGGAATTTATAAAGCTTAAAGCTTTTTTGTGATCGAGCTTCTAATTGTTGCGATTTTGATTAAAATCCCAAAATTTCGTTAAGGAATTAAATTAGCCCTAGCTGTTTTAATAAATAAAATATATAAATAAAAATAAAACAAAGTGTAGCCGTAACTGTATGACTGTCGGTGGTTAAAATGTATATCTTTGGTTAAAATTAAAAACACATCGATTATTTTATTATTCGATAGTTAAATTTAAAAAAAAGATTACCTATCGGCCAAGCTGAACTTGACTAATAGTCTCCTCTCCCTTCCAAATAAGCGGAAAGCTTGTGCTAGGAGTGGGTACGTCAATAGTGCAACGGGTGGGAATTGAACCTGCGCCCTTTCAGTTTTTAACCGACTTCCAAAAAGGAGGAGGTTCTCAATTCGGCCGGTATCTTTTTTTTTCTATGTATGTCCACCGATTTCTCCGGGATTACTGGACCGATTCGCGTGATTTTTTTTTAATCGACAGAGGATGTTTGCGAAATGGTCCCATAAAAATGTTGACCTTCAACTCCTCAAGCCTGATGCTGCAGGGATATTACTCACCTAAAATAAAGAGATTTAGGAAATGTCGATTACGAATTATTATTGTAGGTAACAAGTATGGACTACATCATGGAGCTCCAGGTCCTAGCTCCTCAATCATAGGATACTACAATTAAAAGCTTAAAATAAAAATTCTTTTCAAAAAACCGACTTCTAACGCCACTACAAAGTATAAAAATAATTTTAGTTTGTCCACGTTTGTTGAAGTCGGGCGGGCCTAAAATACAAACTATGAAACCGACTCGCGATGCTCTCTCGACTTCTACAAACGAGTCTCTCATACCTATTGTGTAGCGTCGCGCATCGGTTTCATAGTTTGAATTTAGGCCCGCCCGACTTCAACAAACGTGGACAAACTAAAATTATTTTTATACTTTGTAGTGGCGTTAGAAGTCGGTTTTTTGAAAAGAATTTTCATTAGACACCTTTGACCAATGGGCTGTGATAAATGAAAAACTATAATGAAAGAAAAATGTAGATATTGTTTATGAGCGAATACAAGAGGATAATAGTAAGTAATTCAGAAAATAATTTTATCCTACATTATTCTAACCAATGATATTGGAAGGAAATTCCAATATCATTGATTCTAACGTTCACAGCAGTTCAAAGGGTAACCACAGTTAGATTGACAAAATGTTAGTGGTGACACCACTAACATTTTGTCAATAATTTTTAACTGTTGCGACAATAATTTTTAATACAATATCTACTTTTTCAAGTCAAAAACGGATTATTGCACAAAATTAATCTTTAGACCTCAAACAGTGTCTGGGCCATAATCTGATAAATAAAAAACTTTAATGAAAGAAAAACTGTATTGTTAGAATAATTAGTAGATTATTAATCAAGGGGATAAAGCAGTGTCTTCTGTCGCGGGTGACGATTTAAATCGCGAGCGTAACGAAGGACTCGAGGTTTACTCCCGAGCGTAGCGAGGGTGTTCGCGAGGGATTTAAGACGAGTCCTGAGTGTAGCGAGGGATTTAAGTTCACCCAAGACTAAGACAGCTTTATCACCGAGGAAAATACTCTACTTTTCGTACCATTTGCGAAAAAATTAACACAATAATAATATGAGATAAGCATTTATTAAAAATAATGACAATTAAAAGTAAATAACATTCGAAACATTGGTCCAATTATTATTGATAGAGAGAGTTACATTTTTGTTTGGTACATTTATTGTTGATGAGTTGATTTGAGTATTTCTCTGTTCTTGCGTCTGAGCATTTGCACTGATGGAATCCGACAATTCACTGTCACTGTCGCTTTGATTTAACATCGTAACGTATTTTTAGAACATTTACTTATTTATAAAAATAAATTAAAATAAACTTAACGTTTATGTATTTGAAGAAAACAAAAACGCGGCAAATTCCTAGACTAATATTTTTTGTCGGAAAAGCAAAGGCATCAAGCTCATACGGTCTCGTCGGTTTTCGTAATTTTATTTAATAATCATAACTGCATAATAAATGCGTATTCCTTTTTCAAAAAGATGTATAATGCTTTATATACAAACTCAATGGTGTAAACACAGATGTAGTTCAGTATCGGTAAGTATTCCAAATTTAAATCATATTCTCCCCCTAGAGGATGAATGAAATTCAGTACAATTTTCTTTCCCTGTTTTTAACAGATTAAAAATGACTATTGTTATGTTCGCTTTTTGTGGCACAGAATGTCACTTTTTTGAGCAAGTGGTACGAAAAATATATTTTCATCTCCCCATATCGGAAAGAGTATTTTTGCTCTTCGATATCGGAGTGCAAAAGCCGTTTTTATCCTCTAGAGGATAAAGTAAATTGAATTTAGAACATCGTGTGCACTAAGTTTGTGAATTCAAAACATCATTAAACCTATTTACTTCTACCTCCATGGTGCCGAATTTATCATACAACCTTTTTTAATTTGTTAAAAACTCAGACTTGGAACCTTCTTGGTGTACTTTTTTTAAATTTGCTTTGCGCGCGCCATTTTCTTTTCACGTCATATTGTTTAAATGGGGAGATGAAAAGTTACGTGTTGCACTCGAGTGCAAAGATTTTTCACCTCGTGCTCTTTTGATTCCCTCGCTGACGCTCAGGATTCTAATTTTTGAATCCCTCGCTGCGCTCGTGATTCAATTTTAGAATCCTTCGCTTGCTCGGTCATCAAAATTGAGCACGCGGTTAAAAAGCAACTTTGCACTCTTGTATAACAACTAACTATTAGACAATAGTTTTAGTTTTATGCTACAAGCTGTTAGTAGGCATTAAAATTAACACAGTTAAGGATTTCAAACATAGTCGCTTATTAAGGTCACGGGCCCTCTTAAGGATGTTCAGGGTCACTCAATGGGCCATGGAGAGAGCTATATGCTCGCTCCGAGCATATAGCTCTCTCCATGGCCATGGCATTGTGAGATCTAATCAGAGATGAGGACATCCGTAGGAGTACCAAAAGTTACCGACATATTTCAGCGAGTCGCGCATCTGAAGTGGTACCTAAGGTAATGGACGAGACATCATGTCTCGAAGAATCGATCTCAAGTGACTGGCTGGTACAGATGGCACCAGATCTTGTTCTGTGGGGAACCTTCAAGAGACTTATAGTTAATTATGATGATGATGATGAAATTATTAGCATCTATATATATAAAAGAAAGTGGTGTTAGTTACACTATTTATAACTCAAGAACGGATGAACCGATTTGGCTGAAAATTGGTGGAGAGGTAGCTTGGAACCAGGAGACGGACATAGGATACTTTTTATCCCGTTCGACCGCGTTTCCGTCAAGTCACTATAAAACGTGGTATAACAAAAACGCATCTGACATGGAATAACAAAACGCAAATGACAGTGGAATAACAAAACGTAAATGACGGCTAAACGTAATTTTGTCTTTGGTTAAGTATGGTAGAAAATTTTGACAATTATAAAAAGTGTTTTAATAATGCATTACTGATATTATAAATGCGAAAGTGTGTTTGTTTGTTGGTTTGTCCTTCAATCACGTCGCAACAGAACAGCGGAGTGATGCGATTTTTTGCATGGGTATAGTAATGTATGTAGTAGTGGTTCCTCAGACCGGGAGAGCTACTTTTTATCTCGGATAATGAAAGAGTTCCCGCGGGATTTTTAAAAACTAAATCCATGCGGACGAAGTCGCGGGCATCAGCTCGTAGTACATAGTAAGTAAGTAACCTATTATTGTTTGTAAAACATAAGAATAATAATTATTTGAGTATTTTTAAACATAGGTAAAATAAAATTGCAAGACTCCATAGCCTGATTCGTTGCAACAAAACCTGAAAAAAAAAATAAAACAACAGATCTCAAATTAGGAATTCCCGCATTCCCGAAGCCTGCCGCTTAGCCGTGCAAAGCGCTTCTAATTCATAATGAGCGGTTTCTGAACGGTGCAGATGAGTGAGCGAGGTATGGAAATGAATGAGTGAACGATAAGAGTGAGATCGTATCGCACGATAGCGTCGGACCGCGGTCCATGAAATGGCTCAATCGAGAGGTTCCTTGTAGGGTGGCCATGTTTATTCTATACCTATTGATAATAATAATTGATGATTATAGCAGTGATAGCCTAGTGGTAAGGACTGCGATCTCCAATTTGGAGGGTCGCAGGTTCGATCCCGGGTACGCACTTCTGGCTTTTCTAAGTTATGTGCGTTTAAGAAATTAAATACCTATCACAAGCTTTAACGGTGAAGGAAAACATCGTGAGGAAACCTGCACGCATGAGAGTTCTTCATAATGTTCTCGAAGGTGTGTGAAGTCTGTCAATTTGTATTGGGCCAGCGTGGTAGACTATGGCGTATCCTATGAAAGGACACCTGTGCTCAGTAGTGACACAGAGTAGGTATTAGAGTAATATTTACTCGTGTGGTAGTGAGCCGTTGATGTTTTAGCCATAATAACGCGTCTGAAGTCGCGAGTCTCGCGCGCGCGAAATGCGACGCACGCAAAAGGCAATAAAATCGCTAAGAGGCCATAAAAACGCGCGATTGCTGCCGCTAAAAGTAGCCAGTGTGCCCTCTCCCTAGTCGGTTTATTTTTAATCCGGAAATTCAGCGTTTCCTCGGGATAATTGAAAACTTAATCCACGCGGACGCAATCGCGGGCATCGGCTAGTCATCTATAAAGTCGTTTTAAAAATAATATTTAAAAATTTAAATAAAAAATTAATTCAAATTAAATTATTTCAGTATATGTATAATAAATAAAATAAAATTAAAATAAATAAGTATTGAATTATTAGGTGAAATTTTAATTTAATTAAATTTTAAATTAATTTTATGATTTAATAAATTTAGTAATAAACTAGGATTAGATACCCTATTATTAAAAGTTTAATTTATAATACTAAAATAGTAAATAAAAAATATTATTCTTTTAGGAAGACGTTTACAATTATTCGTCAGAATCTTTTTTTAAGGTAGGTATGTTCACCGATTACTCGAAGACACCTGAACCGATTTGGAAAATTCTGTTTTAGTTTGAAAGAGTATACTTCCCAGGTGGTTCCATTTAAATTTTATCGAAATCGGTCAAGCGGTTTTTAAACAATCAACAATAAATTAGAAATACTTACTTTGTAGTGGCAGTTGTTTGAAGACGGTTATTTAAAAAAAATTACATTAAATTTTGCTGTTTTTAACTCAGTCCACATTCTGCTCGCGCCATTTTGTTGAAGAGCTCTTTTTCGCTTTCTTTAATCAAATTATATTCACTCTATCTTATTCTCGCGCGAAATAATGTTCAGATGCGCCGGGACCGGTTCTACACATGTTTCTCCGTCGGTGGTCGCTTTGAGCCGAAAGCGGACCCTACGATAGAGCCTCGGGGACACGATATAGGTGTACGATGTACCACTCTGCCATAGTACACGACCAATGGATCAAATATCTAAAGTGTAATCGACATGTGGAATGCTTCGTTTTTTTTCCCAGGAGAAAGCACTTTAATAACTTGATCAAAATATATCAAAGTTTCATCTAATTGTAGTGTCAACTCAAGTAAGTAACAAGTGACCAAGCCGTGAATTATTGAGCTAAGTCCAAATTGCGCTTAATTTGCTTTTTTCTGACATGATAGGGTTTCTCAGCGATCTGCTGTCGTATTCTCTATATTTGATATTTCCAGTGGCTATGGAAAACAATGGAAAGTTGCCGAATAAGAACTGCCAAAAACGAATTTCGTCATACAAAATGCAGTATTGACAGTTCTAACGAGCAACTGTATGATAGCCATTGAGATAGAGCATAGTCCCCCTGGTTAATGTCAGAGAACTCATCAAAATGTATCACACTTCCCACGTATGTGTGTGTTTGTAACTCTTTAACGCAAAAACAACTGGACGGATTTGGCTGGAATTGGAATAGAGATAGATACCCTGGATCAACACATAGGCTACTTTTAATTTAAAAAAAAAGACAACTCATCAAAATGTATCACACTTCACACGTATGTGTTTGTTTGTAACTCTTTAACGCAAAAAACTACAGGATGGATTTGGCTGGAATTGGAATAGAGATATAGATACCCTGGATCAACGCATAGGCTACTTTTAATTTTAAAAAATTAGATAGTTCCCGCGGGAATTAAAAAACCTTAATCCACGCAGACGAAGTTGCGGGCATCGGTTAGTTGTAAATAAACAACAAGAAAACAGACATTCAACAATCAACAACAAAGCATTTGACATCTTATACTCAAGGCTTAGAAGTTGGAACTTGGATCTTGGTGTATTGGATGAGAGTATAGAGATATCTATCTGTCTACTTTTTCCCGAGTTGCTCTATGGTTTGAGCTAATTGTGAGGCATTAACCTGATTATTGCTCGTGCAATAATGAATGTGTGGGGTTTTTATCGCGTCCTAGGTGTTTCTGTAGTTAACACGATGTGTGGTATTTATTATATCTTACAACAAATAAAGAAATTAAATGCTCAGCAGGTCTGCTTGTATGAAAGTTAGTAGTTAACAAGCTGCACCGCGAACTTAGCCAACTTAGAGTAGCTTAGCATATAACTTACCTATGCATAACATTGAAGTTGAAACGGAAAGCTAAAAAGTAACAACTAACAAGTGTAAATTAAAGGTTCAGAGTACTTTTAAAGGCGAATCAAACAAGCGCAAACTCGATGGTGTTACGTCGTTTTATTACAGAGTTCCCATAGCCATCTTCCACCTCCATCATCAGATCAGCTCCATATTGTCACAATATTGCATTATCATCCGATTAACACATGCATGCAAAATTTCATCTCAATCAGAAACCGGGAAGTGGTTCTAATTCATCTTGCAAGATTTGACCTAAACATAAGTAGGGTAGACTGGGTACGGTTGTAACAATTTCCCTTTGAACACCCACAGCATTGCCAATATTGCTATAAACAACGGCTATAGCATTTGAGATGAAAGCCAGGCTATTTTTCTTTAATTGAATATCAAAATCACACGCACAGGTGAAACAGTTTAGCAGAAATGAGTAGTTTTATCTGGTTTTATTGAGCGTATGCGATTGTTACAATCGACCCCATACCCGGGGCGGTTGTAACAGTGATGGGGGACAGTTGTAACAAGCAGAAACAATACAGAATTGAATATACTGTATTTAAACCAGTTTTACTATTTAAAAACGCTAAAAAACCTAATATCGCCATATCCTAGACACATTTTAACAGTTATTTAGGTAATTTGTAGAATAACATATTTACACAAAAATAAATTAACAAAAATAGATAATTTTTCCCCTTTAACTACATCGGTACTCAATCAGTCTCACCAAACGAACATAAACTCTAATTATTATAATATTTCCAGGCAATAAATATTCTTCATCTTTTGAAGAATCTGGTGGTGTATTAAATGTATTTTGTTTTTTTTTCCTTCACCTTTCCCTTTGCGTTGGTTTTGCAAGATAAATAAAAGCTTGTAAAAAACATCACATACTTAGCTAAGTTACAGTAGCTATTAAGTTGACGGTTGAGGTGTAAGTATAGAAAGCGAAAACCGAAGGCTATAAAGTACAAACAACAAAGTTACCTTAGTTGAATTTTGATAAGTAAGTAGGTACTTCTTGAGGAAACCTGCACGCCTGAGAGTTCTTCATAATGTTCTCAAAGGTGTGTGAAGGTGTTCTCAAAGGGTTCGTATTGGGCCAGAGTGGTGGACTATGGTACGGCCTATAACCCTTTTCTGAGAGGAGACCTGCGCTCAGTAGTGGCTAGTGAGACATTAGCATCAGCTAGTAATTTATAATAGTAGGTAGGGAAAGTTAGCTTCTAAAATTTATAAACATCGTTCTACTTAAACGACCGTTTTAAGCGCATTACCGTAGTTCATATAATTGATAAAGCAACCTATTGGCCAGCATTTGTCGCGCTTGATAAGAGATAAGCGAAGGAAAACATGCCATAAGCCACTTAATTAGATTATGTTTACAGAAACCTGCAGTGCTTCCGCGCGCTGATTGGTCGATTCGAATATGGAATGGTACCTAAAGAGCAAAATGGCGGACTTGCAATGAGGTAGAGTCTGTTGATATCGGTAAATTGAAAAATAGATTGTAGGAACACAGCAACATTGTGAACGAGTCATCGATGAATCAAGCAGGTTGATAATCTACTTTTATATAAAAGGAAGAGGACTGATTGACTGAATAACTAATGATAGATGTAACGAGAGTTCTATTCTACAGATGCACACAATTATTATCAATTTTTATCTACCTCTTACCTATTCACTTTTAAACTTTAAAAAAATCGGCCAAGTGCGAGTCGGGCCTCGCTCTTTTAGGATTCCGTTAAAAAAAATTAAATTAAAACATTTCCACGTACCTACCCATGGAAATATTTTAATTTAATTTTTTTAATTTAATTTAATTTTTATTATTTGTTGTTATAGCGGCAATAGAAATACATAATATGTGAAAATTTCATCTGTCTAACTATTACGGTTTACGAGATACAGCCCGCTGACAGACGGACGGACGGACGGACGGACGGACGGACAGCGTAGGCTTAGTAATAGGGTCCCGTTGGTACCCTTTGGGTACGGAACCCTAAAAAAGCATACTTAAGTATTTTATTTCAATTTCTATGATTTATGGCCGATTTCCCCAACGTCGAGTGACGTTACCGAGGGATAATTTGCTGTCTGACAGTTTATGTATTGAAAATACTGTCAAAATATCCAATTTACGCTCGGATAAGTCTTATTTTACGTTGGTGAAATCGGCCCTTAATAGGTAAGTAGGTACTTACTATTTTTTGGTATAGCGATTAGCGTACAATTACCTGGCCCAAGACAAAAAAACCCCTTTATGAATGTAAATAAACATTATCTTCGATATTTCCAGAGTATAAATTGTCGATTTTTGCGGACCTCTTATAATTTTGGGACAACTATCCTATAGGCTATAGGTAGGTACAGGGGATAGTTCCCTACGGAACGCTAAACTGCACGTGGCCTGGCACGCATTTTACCGTTAATCATAAATCCCACCGCTGGAGATACAAAATGAAACTGAGTTTCCACGGCGCTGCGGGCGCGGGTGCGAACCGTCGCACCCGCGCCCGCAGCGGTTGCGGTACCGCTGCCGCGCCCGCCGCGGCGCAAACCGCGCCGTGGAAATTGCTACTTCATTTTCCATACAAATCGGCATTCTACGGAGGCCGCGGGCCCGCGCAACCGCTGCGGGCGCGGGCCGCGAACCGCGCCGTGGAAACCCAGTCTTACAGGCAACACAAATTGCGCAGTGTTACACAAATAATTAATCCAAAGTCGGATCGAGCTGCGAGTGACGACACGCAGGCTGCGGTGTGGCCTGCACTCCGCAGAGCGGGTGATTGCGTCGCCTCTTATTGCAACCGCATTCAATTACAGAGGAGGAAGCCGCGCGGGCAATTTAAATATTTGACAGTGATAATGCCTAACTTAGGTGAAAGATTAGCTGATGCCCGCGACTTAAGTCCGCGTGGATTTAGTTTTTCAAATCCCTCGGCAACTCTTTGATTTTCCGGGATGAAAAGTAGCCTATGTCACTCTCCAGGTCCTGAACTATAAGTACCCATGCAAAGTAGCTCTGTTGCGGCGTGATTGAAGGACAAACCGACAAAAAACACACTTTCACATTAATTATAACATTGGTAAGATTTTTAACCCCCGACAAAAAAGGGGGTGTTTGACGTATGTACCTAATAATTATATGTTATCTATCTGTTCCCTCGTAGCTCCCTAACGAATGAACTTTGCTATAATTAATGAAGATCTGCTCAGGCGTTTGAAGATCAACACCTCATTTCCTACTCCATTAAAGGGTCTTACAAACTTTCACTGGTGCGATTGATTTGGAGTTTGGTGTATTGATACTTCGAATTATTTCCAAGGCATGGTAACCTTGAGCTGATGCTGCAGCATCGAGTAGTCTGCGGGATATCCAACTCAACAACTTACAGCAGATAGGAATAATGTGTTTGGGCTCATTACAAAGATCTCAATGAGTAGGTGATAGATGATGATCTAGGACGGAGGAGAAGGATCTGATGATGGTGCAGAAAACTGGGTAACAGGAGGTCAGGTATATCGTACAAAGTCCGGCCATAAATTCACATGTCGCAGGTTATTTTTTTCAATTTAGGTAGGTACCTATACCTAGCTTATTATTCCGAACCAACGCGGCGGCGTGTAGAAACCGATCAGGAGTAAATTTGGGTTTGATTAAAGCTGCCATATCCCCTTCTTATTTAGCCCGTTAGACTGCACCATCAGTCAGTTAGTAATATGATGTACCTACCCTGTGGTACCTAATAGGTACTTATACCTAAACCTAACCAAGGTTTAGCCAACCAAGTAACCAAGCTAATAATACAGGCAAGTCAACAGGCAATAGGTAGGTAAGCACAATGGTCGTCGATTTGCTCCTAACACAGGGCTACTTGCTATAAATATACCCCATTGTTGTTTTAATCCGAGTTGACTAATCGACTGGAAACGCTGCCCTTTCACACTGAAGGCGTTCGCGCAGCAGAGCCCCGGTGAAACTGATGTAAAGGTGACGGTGAAGCTGATGGTAGGTGACGATGCGGTCCAAAATGGTAGCGGGCTAACCTGTAAGGGGTATGGAATTGAACATTCAACCCATATCCCTAATCGGTTTCAACACGCCATCGTGCCGGAACGCTAAATCGCTTGGCGGCACGTCTTGGACGGTAGGATGGTAACTAGCCACGGCTGAAGTCTCCCATCAAACCAGACCAGAGACAATGTAGAAATTATAAATTCCCAAATCTCTCCGCCCCCCATACTTTTTTATGGGGTTCTGTAACTCAAAATGTAAAAAAGAAACCCTTATAAGATCACTCTATTGTCCGTCTGTCTGTCCGTTTTCACCACCAATTTTCTCAGGAACAAGTGGACCTAGCAAGTTGAAATTTATTCCAGATACTGAAGTCTATAGTCCCTATTAGGTGTATAAAAATCAAGGTCCTGAGTCAACGCGATAAAAAGCTATGGGCAAATTTAGATTTTCGCGAAAACTAGTAAGTACCAAAATTTACCTTAATTTTCAACTTTTTTTATTTTTGGGAATTTTCCCTTTATTTGTGCTGTAACGCTGTAAGACCTTGCTCTTAACCAAAATTGACAATTCTAGGTCAACCGGAAATACCTACCCTATACCTAAGTTTCGCATCGAAACCTATGTGGTACTTCCCGTTGACCTAAAATCACGAAAATTGGCAAAAAGCCTTACAGCAGAAATAAAGGAAAAATTCCAAAAAAATAAAAAAGTTGAAAATTATAATATTATATTATATCTATATATATAAAAGAAAGTGGTGTTAGTTACACTATTTATAACTCAAGAACGGATGAACCGATTTGGCTGAAAATTGGTGGAGAGGTAGCTTAGAACCAGGAGACGGACATAGAATACTTTTTATCCCGACCGACCGCGTTTCCGTCATGTCACTTTAAAACGTGGTATAAGAAAAACGCATCTGACATGGAATAACAAAACGCAAATGACAGTGGAATAACAAAACGTAAATGACAGCTAAACGTAATTTTGTCTTTGGTTAAGTATGGTAAAAAATTTGACAATTATAAAAAGTGTTATAATAAAGCATTACTGATTTTAAAAATGCGAAAGTGTGTTTGTTTGTTGGTTTGTCCTTCAATCACGTCGCAACAGTACAGCGGATTGATGCGATTTTTTGCATGGGTATAGTAATGGATGTAGTAGTGGTTCCTCAGACCAGGAGAGCTACTTTTTATCTCGGATAATGAAAGAGTTCCCGCGGGATTTTTAAAAACTAAATCCATGCGGACGAAGTCGCGGGCATCTGCTAGTTAACAATATAATGGCGGTATAATGGGTAGGTACGGAACCCTCGGTGCACGAGTTCGATTCGCACTTGACGAGTTTTTTATTTATATTCCTACCTTGTCACTGGTAAGGTAAGTATGTTACGTGCCAGCCCTAGGACAAATCGACAGCCCTAGGGGAAACTGAAACGCAAGCACAATTCGTGTTCTCAGCGACTGGCCACCGGCGATCAGCAAAAGTCATAAGACACCGGCTCGGGTTCCCGATGGATTCCCATACTCCGTACCTACCATCGGGCGGGGTCACACGCCTTAGCTAGTAAGTTTAGCTTTAGGATGTGGCTTCGTCTCTAACATCGAGCGAAGTCACTTTAGGTTTAAACTATATTATATGAAAATTGTAAGTTTTAGATAATAAATTTAATTCTAAGTGTATCCGGACTTTCTTTGTGTCCTCCACCTGCGACCTTCCGTAACTAAACTACGGCCGTTCAGAGAATGCGTTCCTGACACGTCGCGATTGAACTGACGACGTAACTTTGTAATGGCGTTGCAGTTACGATAAAAATATTATTGCTGGTTGTTTACCGTTTTAACAATTGATGAGCATTAAAACAACATTATTATATCAATAATCAATTAATGTTATAATTTTGTGACAGTTGTCGTGACTAACTGACAGGTGTCAGGAACGCATTCTCTGAACGGCCGAACTATAGTACGTAAATACGGTCGGGTGACGTCGTCAGTGTGGAAGCGCTCTAACCTGCCTGTCGTGCAGTAATGGCGGCGGTAATTAAAGCTCGGCGGCTGGCGGTGATTGAATGCGTCGTATTTACTGCTCCGAGCGAGCTTTAGCTACCGATTTCAGTTTATTTTACCCATTTATTGGGTCACCGGCGCCACTCACCTATTTAAGAGGACTATTACATTGCGCATCCCTCTCTCTCGCACATTCTAACATTTTCAATTATTGTAAAAATCTCAGATACTTTCGGCAAAATGTGGTGAAATAATATCTTCGACAAATTAAATTACGGATATTTTAAGACATAGGTATTTTTCGTGTTATTAAGATTTAAAAAAAAAGGGCGAAAACGACTAAGTATTAACTTTTATCGCTCTCATTCTCTATCAAAAACTAGGTCTATGATAGGTAGTAAAAATATGTCTAAAATATCCGTACCTAATTTAATTGCACTCAATAATTGACCACATTTTCTCAAAAGTATTCTGAGATTATTACAATCATTGAAAATATTAGAATGTACGAGAGTCACACAGTCCTCTTAAGCAGCATGGCCGCTTTGCATTGTGTACAACATGATTGTGTAAGAAAGTCGTATTTATTAAAGTATTTATTTGACACCTTAAAAGTCTTACGGCGAACTTCGTACCGCCAACTTATCTATTATAAATTTTTTTTTATTTGTTTTTTTTTTTTAAAAAAACCTTCCGTGGACCTTAAGGAACATATAAAAAAATAAATTAACCGAATTGGTCCATCCATTCTTGAGTTATGCACTTACCAACATTCATTTTTATTTATATAGATTTATTTGACACCTTAAAAGTCTTAAAACGTATGTTTGATAAGAGTAGGTACCTTTATGAATATATTGTTATGTATTACCATCATCGTTTTCACTTTCATCTCACTACTGTGCGCACGTCTCGACCTCTCTGACTATGGTATATACCTATTATAAGCCTCTACGCTAGATCAATTCAAATTGGCAGTATTTTTGAGAACATTATGGTGAACTCGAAACATCTTTTTTTTGTATGCTTTTTTTTAATAGATGTGGTGACACCAATTTTTTCTTAAAACACATAGGTACTTAGTAGGTTTAATATTCAAAGAATACATACTTCTAATGCATTGATAGAATTTGCGTTAGAATAATGGTCTACCTACTTCTTTACCTATTTACGTTAGGATTAATTTCCGTGTAATTGCAAAGATCTATCAATTTGTATCTATAGGTAGGTAGGTACCTACTTTGAATATTCCAATAGGTACATGCACTTTTATTTTAGTCACCATCTCCCAGCTTAATATGAAGTTCTTCGAAACTCGCAAGTAAGTAGGTATACCTAGCCGTAGGGAATGCATCTTTCAATCCGAAAAGCCATAAGTTTTCATTTCCGAACGCTACATTTGATGATTGAACATATCAACAGCACATAAAACATCATTTTTAGGGTTCCGTACCAAAATGGTAAAAATGGAACCCTTATGGTGAGACTTTCTCCGTCCGTCCGTCTGTCACAGTCGATTATTTCAGTAACTATTAAAGCTATCGACATGAAATTTGGCATAGTTGTGTATAATAGTGGCCCAACATCATTGGAATAAAGAAAAATCGAAAATTATTTTTAGTTTTATTAAAAAAGGGGGAAAATCGGGGGTTTCAAATTTCAAAGTAAAATAACTATACCGAGTGGGGTATCATATGAAAGGCCTTTACTTGTGCATTCTAAAACAGTTTTTTTATTTATTTCTATATATAATAGTTTTTGAGTAATCGGCCAAAATGTCGAAAAAAATACCGTTCCCCCCCCCCCCCCCCCCCTTATATATTATGGTCAATAGAGGTTTATGTATATTTTACAGGAAAAATTAAAACCAACGCTCTAACTAGCATAGTTTTTTTTATATTGACAATAAACCTCTACAAACAAAGTTAACGATAAATAAGTAAATTAATATAATATTATCGTTTTACTTTTACTTTTGGAGTACGGAACCCTCGGTGCGCGAGTCCGACTCGCACTTGGCCGGTTTTTTCACAGCTTAAGACGATAGGTCGTGGAATTCAATTGTGTCAAGTTTTGTTCGATTCGAACCTTTTCATTGGCAAACCATTTTCGTAAACAATGCACCGATAAGATACAATAAATAATGAATCGTGCAGTGAACTCTGTGCGCCATCTGCTTAATTAGTGCATGCAAATTTTGTCTTTAAGTCTAATTCTTTAGAGAGTATATTTCAATGTGAGGAATTGGTAGTTTTGAAATGAATGAGCTAGGGTTACCAAAAACTATAAAAGTTGTAAGTAAGTACATATATATAGGATTTAAGTGCGTAAAAATCAAATAAAAGTGCTCCAAATCACGTACATAAATAACAAACAAAAACAATTGGTTGTCTGTAAATTCGGTTTACGGACGATAGTTTGGTTTAGGTACCTACTTGATAACGTCGTAAAGAAACATTGATAAATAAAAAATGTGTCACAAGCCAACAAAGTTTGGGCCGATCGCGCCTCTCTATCGCTTGTTCCGCGCTCTCACTTGCACGCTCAGGCTTAGAAGGAACGTGGCACCTTTTCGTACGTGCAGCCGGTGTTCATCGATTTATAAGAAGTTATCACGTCAAAAAAATTTAATAATACTTATTTCTAGATATTGTACCTACGTGATTTCGACCCGCATAGTTTTTGTATTAGACGTGGATATAAATTAGGTATCCTATGTCACTCGCTAGGTTCTTGATTATACTTACTTACCTACCTAGTACCTACCATACGAAAATTCAAGCCGATCCGTTGCTGCTGATTGAAGGACAAACAATCAAACAGACTTGTTTACTTTACTTTACCTAACCAAAATAGAGCCAAGCACCTGTAAAAATAAATGTTATAATAATTACCTACAAATAAATATAAATAAAGAGAAGACATAAACCCAATTGAGATCCTCCTCCTCTTTGGAAGTCAGTTAAAAATAAACTAAGTCCTAGATACTAATGAAAAAAAAAGTGTGTGTGTCAGCTGCGACGCACGACTGGAGTTTACTTTATAGTATTTGTGCTAGTTAATATCAAATACGGCCATCTATTGTAAATAGCTCGAACTATTATGTTAGCAGTGCTGTCGCAGGGTTTTAGGGCGTACAACAGAGTTGCTATTCGAAATAGTTTACACATAAGCCGAAAGATGGCGCTGATCTACGTGTTTGTAGTAACGCTGTCATAAAAACGTAACAAGGTCATTCATAAGTAGATTTTACACCTCAAATTTTTCTCATACCGGGCGCCTAAAATCGATTCTTAAGGAGGAAACTCCAAAAAAAAATTTGTCCCTCCGAAAAGGTTGATTGATCTTAATGAAATATATTTTTACATTTGACCGGTTTTTCCAAACAACATATTTTGGCAGCCCTGTCCGTGACCCATATTGCAATTTAATATTCAATGAAAAAAATCGCGTGTTATAATAATGGCGGAATAAGTCGTGATGCGCGATGAAAGGAACTATGGGAATTATTATAGTAGATAATTTTGGGAAAGTGAAGAAGTCCTTTGATAGGCCTCAACGCCAAATTGTATGAAATTCGAATAAAAACCAATACCTACCCACTTATTTTAATTGATAATAATTGTATTTCCACAATACAAACCAACACAATAAAGTATTTTTGCGAAATTAATTGCGTTTTTTTCGTGATAATTTTTCTTCTTATTCCTCTCACAAATCACAATCGAAATTGTTATAATAGGTACCTATATAATTAGGGGTCTGTACGACATAAACATATTTCATTTTACGACTTGCTATTTACCCCATTACGGCAAATCCAAAAGGAAGTGTTAATTTTAGCTATCTATAGACGTAGTACTATTATATATTCTGTGTCTATAGTGTTTTGAATTTACGTATGTCGCACGGTAACGCCTAACATTACTATGCCGGTTTCGATGAAACGGGTGTCAATCGATTCGTTAAGTAGGATATATGGTCTGGGCAACATAGGTTACATTTAGGACGAACAATTTCAGTGTGATGGATGTTACAACTTACATCCAATTTTCCCTCTAGTCAGGATTACAGTTTTCATCTTGTTTCATGTCAAATACCTTTTAAATATACTTAAAAGGTGGTCTCAGCCCCTAAAAACTGAAGAATACATTTTTAAAGAAATAAAATTAAAAAAAATATATACACGTAGGTATACCTACTAACAGATGTGAAAGTGCAATAATATCTAACAAGGTAGGTATAGGCATCAGGTTCTCGTATGTAACTTGTTTTTTTTCTTTTCGAATAAGTACAAAACAAGAGATTATTAAGGCATGTAACTACCATCTTTACGTACCTTTAATCATACTAAAATCGATTAAGTATCGATTACGCATCGATTATCATAATTACCTACGGTCTTCTCAATATAAATAGGGACAAAATTGTTCAGTGATGCAATACTAAATTGACAAAGAGTGGAAATCTTTAATAAAAACTAAATATTATCTACTTAATATACTTACTACGAGTAGGTATACTTATATAATAGTTATAAATATTATGTATACCAATTGAACCGTGATTTCTTCCGCGTATTTTGTTTTTTTATTGAAAACTAGCGACTAGCGAAGCTATCGTACCTACTATCCTACCAATCCTACTAATAGATATCATAAATGCGAAAATTTGTGAGGATGTAGGTACTTATGGATGGATGTTTGGATGGATGTTTGTTACTCTTTAACGCCAGAACTAATGAACCGATTTGGCTGAAATTTGAAATGGAGATAGCTCATACCCAGCATTAACACATAGGCTACTTTTTATACCGGAATTACAGAGTTACCTCGGGAATTAAAAAAAACCTTAATCCACGTGCACGAAGTCGCGGACATCATCTAGTTTACTAATAAAGACATTTAGGTTTTCATACTAAAATGCAGTCCAAACCATGAAACCATTTTTACATTTTATGATTCTGAACAAACTGTAACCTTATACTTAGGTAGATAGGTATCTGCCACATCAGATTTTATGTTCACATAAAAAATAATCGGAATGGAATCCAAAAACTAACACACCTTTAAAGAAAAGTTCACAAACCGACTCTAAAAGCCCGTAATTGCTCGAAACGCGGCCGAATCGATAAAAAAACAAATCGATTGTGCATCGATTAACTTATCTGAATCAATATCGAGTAGAGTAAGTATTATTAGAAAGGTGTGAAACTTAATGGGTGTTTTTTGTTTAGTTATTCGCCTTTATGGCCATTGCCACGAGTTTGCAGTTTTTTAATGATTATTTTCTAATTTAAATTTAATTTAGAAGGTACTTATTATAGGTACAGCCTCCGTACAGTTATCTACAGTTGAATAATTTAATAATTATCTTAAGTAGGGAGAAATACTTATAGATATTTATTATAAATATCTATACTTTTCAAAAATCAAACGCCACTACAAAGTACTTATTAAAAATTTTAATACTTTGTAGTGGCGTTTAAAATAATTTTAATTTGTACCATATGAATACTATGTTTATGGTTTGTGCAGGTATGTTGAAGTCAGGCGGGCTTACACAGATATGATGAAACCGATGCGCGACGCACGCCTTGAAGACACATCACACACGAGAGTCTCATGTATCATCAGATCTCTCATGATGACGTTTGTTGAAGTCGGGCGAGCATTCAGAAGGCAAAAATTTCAGTGAAAATTTCGTCTAACAATCCACTTATTTGCCCCTACGCCAAAAATGCCCAACAATCAGAAGACCTAAATCCAGCAGTAGATGACTATGTCGGTCGAGACGAGCAACGACCAAAAACATCACTAGTGGTCTTGAAATCATGAAAGACTTGAAGCGTAATGCGGTAACGAATGAACAAACATGCAACGCTAATTTAGGTATCTTCCAAAAACAAAGGACAGCTTACAAATTTCGGGCGAAATAACATGTTTTCCGCGTTTTTTTTGGTTCACAAAAACTGCCCTATAATTCCCCGCTCGGGGTGTCCGAATGTGGGGTTATTAAATAATGAACCCACGCCCGCTAATATCATACAATACGCTCGACACAGCACAGTGCACCCAAATTGATTTAGGGCTGTTGTAATTTTGGTTTCAAAATTCAAACTTATTTATTTTTCTGTGGGCAATTTGTGGCTCTAATCGTACTATATACCTACATAGAGCTCGTCTGTGGAAACATTATTTTATCTCTAAACCCCGTTTTTTTTTTTTTTTTTCAAAAAATGTGTCTAAGGGTCTCCATTTAAAATCTTAGTTTTTGATTTTAAAGTAGTCTTCTGTGAGTTTACTGTTCAACTACTTAATGTGTTACATAGACAGAAGCAGGCGGCACATACTTACTCTGTGGAATTCCATGTTATTCAAAGAAAAGTAACTAGCAAAAATATTTTTTGACTCGACGCAAGTACATTTCGCTCCGAAACCGGGGCATCATCAGGAGATGTTAAGGTATCACTCTAATTATTATGTCCACAACTAAGTATACCCATCCAAAAAATCACTTCGATCAGATGCTCCATTGCTGTGTGATTCGAAGAAGGATAAACACTTTCGCATTTATAGTATTAATTAAAGATATTATTTAGGTAGGGTTTCAGTAATAGGTAGATACGCATAAAAAATAGAGCTTGCTTTTAAAGCGAGCACCGTATTCGGTCGAATACGTTGTGTCATCGCAAGCTATCACAGATGTAAGATTAGGAGCCGTTGAAGGTGCATCGAATAATATAATTAAATTAATCGAATACGACACCTGCCTCGCTCTTACACCTTACGAGTGACAGAGAAGGTTTTAGCTTATAATATGCAATTTAGTTCTGTAAGATTTTAGGATTTGTATTGAAATGGACCTTTTAATTAGGAGTTCCGAAGTCCACTGCCTTGTTGGTCGTAGGCCAAGTGGCTAGCTTTATCAGCTAACTGATCACGAGGTCTCGGGTTCAAATTTTTTCGATGATAAGATATTCCTTGACTGCGATCTCACCTGATGGTAAGTGACGATGCAGTCTAAGATGGTAGCGGGCTAACTTGAAAGGGGTATGGCAGTGCATTCGACCCATACCCCTAATCGGTTTCTAGTTTCTACACGCTATCGTGCTGGAACGCTAAATTGCTTGGCGGCATGTCTTTGACGGTAGGGTGGTAACTAGTCACGAACAGACCAGAGACAATTCAGAAATTATAAATATCTACACAAATTGCTCCCACCAGGAATCAAACCCGAGACCTCCCAGTTATAAGACCACCGCGTGCCAGGGAGGCCGTCAAAATTCCAGAGATAGTTGGGTTCTTCAGACAGAAAATTCTGAGTAGGTGTTAGATAAGAAGACGGAAAATAGCGGTGATATACGCCATCGTGCAAATGTAATGTAATTTTGGAACGTAGTTCCTTATCGCGCGGTGCGGAAGGGGGCTAGATGGAAAAAATTAAGACAAAATTGAACCGACACTCGACACTGATCGACACTTTTTTGAATGTGAATTTGGAAAATTCATTAATCGAAAGGAACTACGTTCCATCCGGGTGTCCCTTGACACCTCTCAAGTTTTTTTTTAATTAACATAATTATACAAGACGATGCCCGCGACTTCGTCCCTGTGGATTAAGGTTTTTCATTTCCGCGAGAATAATTTTCCGGGATAAAATGCCTGTGTGTTAATCCTGGGTAGGTATGAACTATCTTCTTTTCCCAGCCAAATCGGTTCATTCGTTGCACCGTGAAAGAGTAACCATAGAGTAAACAACCATTCACTCATCCATCCATCCTCACAAACGCATTTATATATTTATTAGTGGTAGGTATAAGTATAATGGTAGGAGTTTTCTTAGGATAATAATGAGATGGGTTCCCAAATTCTTCCGCAAAGCCCTTACACCTACCTATTTACCTATCTGAAATAATATTTTTTTTACGTGAAACTATATTAAATTAATTTTCAAATTAAACACCGGAGGTAGGTGCCCCATCGATTTTTAATCTAATAAAACCATTCACAATCAATTAGTCAGCGATTTCTGAACGCAAACTCGGGGTGCGCTCGCGTTCAGAAGTGTATGCGTCCATAGACTATGGGAAAAGATAGACGGAAAAGGAATGCCCACCCGCGTCAGATCAGAGCTCAGAGCAGGGATTCCCACAGTGGTCGATATCGACCCCTTGGGGTTTTTCAGGGGTCGACATTAACGAAAACTGATTTTGAGGGTCAACGAGGTCTAAAAATCGACCGCTATTAATTAACACAAGTTCTTATTTGAAAGTTTCAAGATACTGTAAAAGTTGAGTTACGTGTACCAACTTGTTATAAGAATGACTAATATATTAATAGGAATTATCATTGTTGTACTTTCAAAATTAAGTATTATCATAAATTACTTATGATAATACTTAATTTTGACGAGAAAATGATGACAAGTTTACTCACTTAATCAACCGCAAAGTCTTTAAATTGGTAAGTATTTTGTATCAATAGGAAAAAACTAGAGATAGGATTTTTAAAGTAATTTGGCTTTGGGGGCCTGAGGTATCAGTTGATTTTGGAAAAGGGGTCTCTTGCCCAAAATAGTTTGGGAATTCCTGGCTAAGAGCATTTAACCACCTCAAAAACATTTTTATATAGAAATGTGCAATATACTTACAGGATAGAAATACGTTAGCGGATTCACCGTCACAATATCGTACTATTACCTATCTATTATCTACAATTTATATCTCTATCTAAAGAACCTACACCTAATGACTCTAATATAGGAAATATAAAATACATAATGCGGCTAAAAAATAACAATTTTATATAAAAGAAACATGGCCATAGATGACTCCCCTTGTTCAACATAGTCTGGGACAAACATCATTTAAACGTAAACTTTTATACTATAACCGCATAATAGAAGTGAATAATAGTTCTAGAATATGGCTTTCACTGATATGAAAGAGCTCCCTATTAGTGTAGCTCCTTCCCTTCTATATTTTTCGTTTAGTCTGAGAGAGCGCCTACGTTTATAATAGCAGGAGCTTTTTGCTGCTAACTTTTTTTTTCTTTTTTTTACGTATCATAATGGGGGTAATACAAACGTGCCGGCCCTGACACCTTGGACCCCACAGGAGGTTGTGTTTGTGGGGCAATAAAATATAATAATACAGACGGTTGCGAGTCGGACCGACTGTACCATATAGAGTATTGAGCTATAGACTACCGGACGGTAATAATAATAATACATGGAAGTAGTACTGCTTTACTACTTCTGTGTATCATGGAAACTACTACTACACATACACTACACATATACTACACTTATTACATACTTACTATAAATGCGAAAGTGTGTTTGTTTGTTGGTTTATCCTTCAATCACGCCGCAACAGAGGTACAGATCGACGTGATTTTTTGCATGGTTATAGGTATCCTACCCGCCTAGCATGCACGTCGAAGTGATATCTCGCGCGAAGAGAGAGAGAGATGTTGTCGATGTAGACTAATTTCTCGTTCGACGAATCCATGTGTGCAACCATGTTAGTGCCGACTGTCGATAGAGTTATAGAGATAATACGAGAAAAGGCGTCGACAAAATTTTCTCGCGTGTGTATTCTAGGCGTGCTGGAGAGTGGCATACAAGGCTACTTTTTATCACAGAAAATCAAAGAGCTCCCGAGGGATTTTAAAAACTAAATCCACGCGGACGAAGTCGCGGGCATCAGCTAGTACCTTCCTAGCATAATCTACAGGAGTAGTGATAGTCTAGTGGTTACAAAAACATCCTACTAATATTATAAATGCGAAAGTTTGTGAGGATGTTTGGATGGATGTTTGGATGGATGTTTGGATGGATGTTTGGATGGATGTTTGTTACTCTTTAATGCCACAACTATTGAACCGATTTGGCTAAAGTTTGGAATGGAGATACCTCATACACTGAATTAACACATAGGCTACTTTTTATCCCGAAAATTACAGAGTTCCCGCGGGAATAAAGAAACCTGCGGGCATCATCTACATACTTAAGTAGTACCTACTTATTGAATAACTCAAAATCAATAGTTTTTTTTAAATTAGTAATTAAATAAGTTTTCTGAAGTGTTTGTTGTTTAAATCTCCTTTCACGGATTTATAGCTGTTATTCTGCATCCATTAATATAGGTTTTATGACTGTTAACTTTGTATGGGGGCAGAGCAATGAACTTTAACTACTAAGTTAGCTAGCTAAATTATAAGCAAATCAGCAAAACGCACTTTGCATTCGGAACATTAATGATACCTAAACAAAATGATATCCCGCAGATACCCACATAATTATGTCTCGGTCTATCCTTAATTAGGTAAGTAGGTACACTCGATGGTGAGTGGTGACATAAACATTCGTGCTGTGGCCATGTTAACCGACTACAGCAGATAAAAGGAAGGATTATGACTTTAGCAGTCTGTGCACGAACAGCTTTCATTTAAAACTATTTTTCATTTAAAACCAGCCTTTGCTCGGGGCTTCACTCACGTTCAGTTCGATTTTTCAAATCCCCACAAGGGTTGAATTTTCAAAAAGCCTTCTTAGCGAATGCCTACGTCATTATAGCTACATGTTTGCCAAATTTCAGCCCAATCCGTCCAGTGATTTGAGCTGTGCGTTGATAGATCAGTCAGTCAGTAAGTCAGTCAGTCACATTTTCCTTTTATATGTATTTAGATTAGGTTAAATTTTGACCGTGATTCTAAAAAAAACACACATAGTAGGTAATATTAATCATACCTACATAGTTTTGTTTAAAATAACTTGAATTGTAGATATCCAAACGTCCGCAAAAAAGAAAAAATACTTCCTGTAAGTATTAGATACATTATGGGTGCCTTATGTATTATACAAAGTATATTATAATGCAAACCTACTCATTGCCCTCATTTATAATGCAGTAGTAAATGATACTAGATATACCTACCGAGTAATAATATATCGGCCAAACAATAATCTCTAATGCATCGCGCAGGGGATGGTGAAAAAATATTATTTCCGCTCATAAACCAGAAATGACTTCCTCAATCAACTCCACAGCCAATGACAAATGACTGCGAGCTAATATGTTAATCTCGTAGCATATGGGGCATAGATAATTCCCGCCTTTCTTTCTGATCCCCTAGTACGTGTTTCTACTTTTATCGAAAACGAAGTTCGCTGTCGACTTGTAGGCGACCGAACAATTCTTCCAAAAAATCATTTAAAATGTTGACTTTCTTAATCTAGGAATGTAGATTAATGAAGTCAACAACTCAATTGATTGTCGATTGTCAACTTTATTTATCTTTATCTTTTTATATCAAACAAAGTTGACAATTTAAGTTTTAACGTTGATTTGAAGCTAGGTACCTATTGGTGCGAATTCAAAATGAATTTATTTCTTTCTTTTCTTATTTCAAAATAAAAAGCATTACGGGAAAGTATTATTTCCGTTCATTGGCTATATAGACAACTTCCTCAATCAACTCTACAACCAGTGACAAATGATTGCAAGTGTAATAAAAATAAGTTAATCTCTTAGCATATGGAGCATAGACAATTCCTGCCTATATTTTTTAATGTACCCTATCTATATGAACCTCCCATGTAGATACAAAATATTATAGAGTCCCAAAATCTTTAATTTTTATATCAGACGCAGACACTATTTAGTGCCGATTTTACCAACGTCGAGTGACGTTTTATCGAGGAATAAATTGGGTGTACTGACAGTTTTTGTATTAAAAATACCGTCAAAATATCTTTACGCTCAGGTAAGACTTATTTTACTTTGTTGGAATCGGCCCTTAGTATACCTAATTATCATATATGTGAAATAAAGTAGATACTTTAAGTGAAACTTACTTTATCGTCATAAAATATCGAAACGCACGAGAACCATCAAAGTTTTCGAGACAAGCAAACTCATACTAGAAGTACTTACTGACATCTATTCGAATTTTGAATACCCGTTGTTAATGGATGGTGATGTCTTCTTTTATACCATCGACAATAGAATTTTTTTGCATTTTTTTTTTTTGGCAAAGGCCGTGTAAATTACGCTAATATTTTTTTTTTCAAAAGGGCCGGCTGAATGACTGCGTGTAACTTTTGGGGTCTTTAAGGGCTCATTGATTTGCTCTGTTATATTATTAAGTGGTTAATTTTTATAAATGTCAGCCATTGTGACATGCGGGGAGTTAATTTAAAATACATTTGTTGGTGAGAAACGGTGAGAGCCCTCTAATTTAAGGGGCTTCAACGAAGCTGAGTTTTGGCACAAAGAGAAGGATAGCTTTATTCACTGTCCCATATTGAGAGAAGGGTATGACAATATTGCACCATGATCAATTATTAATGACATTACCGATATTGTTTTGAAGTACCTAAACTGTGATAGATGGACCGACAAGAGAGTAGTCGCAAGGATACAGGCGGCGCAAGACTGAGGCATTTAAAAGTTCATACATGAGACACATCTACTGGACTCTATCGGTAAAGAAGTGATAGGTTTTTTTCTAAACTAAAAATAATAATTAAGCACTTGATTATCTTCATTAATAAAATTATACTACAGAAACCTGATCCGTCGAAAAGGAGATCGAAACATTAAACTGCTTGTATTTTTTAAGAATATTGTACTATTATGGGATATAATAACCTATAATAGATAATATATTATGGGATATTATAAATATCATAATATTCTTTAAAATAAGCGACTAATGAGCGTGAAGCAAGCTTTAACGTAACCACTAATACAAGTATTAGGAGTGGTTACGAGTAACGACAATAGTGCAAGTTGCAACGGGTGGCGATTGAACTGTCGACCTTTCAGTTTTCCATCCGTACCTTTAACTTTTGAGCTATTGAGGCTCTATATGCATCTATAGGTGTGTAAAACCTACGTCACCATCACCGAAATCGATGATAATTAAAAAAACCCCACAAATATCTACCTAAAATGACAAGAAGTGGCGCGGCAGAGGGATGTTTTAATTCCAAACGCCGCACTGGTAATCATGACATAGTGCAAATACGTTAGGATTGCGCCGTCAACCTTTCAGTTTTCCATCCGTACCTTTAACCTTTGAGCTATATTGACTCTATGTACCTATAGGTGTATAAACCTGCGTCACCATCACCGAAATCGATGATAATTTAAAAAAAAAACACGCACAAATATAATGACAGAGAGTGGCGCGAGCAGATGCGCCATTCAGGGATGTTTCAATTATACAAACGCCGCACTGTAATCATAACATAGTGCAAGTAAGGATTGCATAGTCAACCTTTCAGTTTTCCATCCGTACCTTTAACCTTTGAGCTATATTGACTCTATGTACATATAGACGTATAAAACCTACGTCACCATCACCGAAATCGATGATAATTAAAAAAAAACACACAAATATAATGAGTAATGACAGAGAGCGGCGCGAGCAGATGGGCCATTCAGGGATGTTTCAATTCCAAACGCCGCACTGTAATCATGACATAGTGCAAGTAGATTGGCATTGCACCGTCAACCTTTCAGTTTTCCATCCGTACCTTTAACCTTTGAGCTATTGACTATATCTATAGATGTATAAAACCTGCGTCACCATCACCGAAATCGATGATAATTAAAAAAAAAACACGCACAAATACCTACCTATAATGACAGAGAGCGGCGACGCAGATGCGCCATTCAGGGATGTTTCAATTATACAAACGCCGCACTGTAATCATGACATAGTGCAAGTAGGTTAGGATTGCACCGTCAACCTTTCAGTTTTCCATCCGTACCTTTAACCTTTGAGCTATTGACTCTATGTATCTATAGATGTATAAAACCTGCGTCACCATCACCGAAATCGATGATAATTAAAAAAAAAACACGCACAAATATAATGACAGAGAGCGGCGCGAGCAGATGCGCCATTCAGGGATGTTTCAATTCAAAACGCACTGTAATCATGACATATCACATAGTACAAGTAGGTTGGGATTGCACCGTCAACCTTTCAGTTTCCATCCGTACCTTTAACCTTTGAGCTATATTAACTCTATGTACCTATAGATGTATAAAACCTACGTCACCATCACCGAAATCGATGATAATTAAAAAAAAACACGCACAAATATAATGACAGAGAGCGGCGCGAGCAGATGCGCCATTCAGGGATGTTTCAATTACAAACGGCGCACTGTAATCATGACATAGTGCAAGTAGGTTAGGATTGCACTGTCAACCTTTCAGTTTACCAATCCGTACCTTTAACCTTTGAGCTATTGACTGTATGTACCTATAGACGTATAAAACCGACGTCACCATCACCGAAATCAATGATAATCAAAAAAAATACACGCACAAATATCTACTCATAATGACAGAGAGCGGCGACGCAGATGCGCCATTCAGGGATGTTTCAATTATACAAACGCCGCACTGTAATCATGACATAGTGCAAGTAGGTTGGGATTGCACCGTCAACCTTTCAGTTTTCCATCCGTAGGTATCTTTAACCTTTGAGCTATTGCCTCTATGTACTTGTATAAAACCTACGTCACCATCACCGAAATCGATGATAATTAAAAAAAAACACGCACAAATATAATGACAGAGAGCGGCGCGAGCAGATGCGCCATTCAGGGATGTTTCAATTACAAACGCCGCACTGTAATCATGACATAATCACCTATTCCGTGATATTACCAATGTTAACATCGCTCCGATCGCCGATGAGTGTTATCGCGGGGTAATCGGCGGTTCTTTACAATGGCAACATTGTCTTCGCAATGAATGGGAGGGTTTGAAATTGTTCTTTTATTTTTTTAATGTTGGGTATTTATTTATTCGGTTGTAATATAACTTATAGGTAGCTATTAAATGTGGCACAGATCTTCATTGGGGTTTTTAAAGCTACCTTAGAATAAATACTCCTATAGAAATGCAATAGTCGATGCGGTAATAAGCCATCTTTAGTAAGCCTTGAAAGGCTACGCAGTATTGTCGCGCTAGTACGACGGGCTCGCAGAAAATCATTAAAAAATAACGTATTACTGTGCTGTGAAATGGTGTCATAATTCATCACAATACCAAACAGTCAAAAACATAATTATCAGTACCTGTACAGAAAATAATTACATGGCACTCACACATTCATTGCTTGTTTTAAGCCTAAGTTTGGAGCGGAACTTTGTTAGAAACTTCCGATCTATCAGTATTTAATCTAAGGTAGACCTACTTAGTTTAAGAAACTTTTGTTTAAAATTAGTTTTACCCGACTACGGCAAAGCCAAAAGATACTAAGTATAACAAACTAAGTATACCTAAATCATTCCCTAAGTTAATCTCTCTTTACATAGGTAGCCCTAGCCCCTAAATACAATCCCTTACCCAATGACACGTTCACCTTAAGGGGTTCCCTAAAGGTTTGTGAAAACAAAATTGACAGAAAGCGTCACCGTCAGCTAACTTATCTTAGGTAGCCCATAAAAGTTAGGGTACGTTGGTGAAAACGGGCATAAAACGCCTGTTATAGTTTAGGAGCAAGTGACACTGAAAGACCCGTCGGCGTCGTCCAGAATCGATATGAATGGATTTAAAAAAGTCGAAAAAATGTTGATAAATAATTTGATATAAAAGATTATTTTTAAATAAAAAACCGACTTCAAACACCCGCGCCACTACAAAGTAAGTAGGCTTTCCTATAATTTATTGTCGTTTTTTTAAAAACCACTCGACCGATTTCGATAAAATTTAAATGGGACCTTTCCCCTTTCAAACAAAAAAAAACAATTTTCCAAATCGATTCAGGCGTCTTCGAGTATAATCGGTGAACATATACCTACATAAAAAAAAGATTCCGACGAATTGAAAACCTCCTCCTTTTTTGAAGTCGGTTAATTAATTAGATGCTTACCTATACCTATTATAAAAATGCAATAGGTAATGTTTTACAGACATCGCGGATATCGATCATTAGGTAGATATTATTCGATAGAAAATGTGATACTTACTCATTAAACTCTTAAAAGTCAGGGATCAAAGCCAGGAATCGATCCCTGGACTTCCGAAAATCACGGTGCTAACCACTGAGCTGTCAGCGCTCGTTAAACAATATGACATTTTATGGCACTCATAACTGCTTCCAGCAATATAATTTGCATACTAAACAATGCACCTACAGATTGTATTCAATACAGTAACCCTACCTAATAGGTACCTACCTAATTCCAAATCCATGACACTAATGATGACGGAACGCGTTAGGTATTTGATTGGAGTCATCAAATTCGTATTACGACTTGTCAGCAAACACTAGATTGCTCCACTGGTGGTGATTTTGCGAACACAAATTACAGGGGTTTATAGATTGTAGAACCTATTTACTTATCTGTTCATTTAACTACATAGTTTATATGTATATAGATAGTATAAAAAACTTATTACAATGTAATAGCTACTTATTGATATTGTAAAATGATTATTTTGAAAAGAGCAACTGCTGAGTTTCTTGCCGGCTCTTCTCAGCAGAATCCGCTTTCCGAACCGGTGGTAGTCATGACTTGTCATAAGAGCCACAGGTTGGCCTACGTGAAATAAATAATTTTGAATTTGAATAGGTATATACATAACTATAGATACGTAACGTAGATAAGTAGGTATAATATATTATTCCCTAATAGTCTTAGGGCCGATTTTCGACCGACGTTTGTGAAATCGGCACTTAAGCGACTTCAAAAAGGGAGGAGGTTATCAATTCGTCGGAATCTTTTTTTTTATGAATGTCCACCGATTACTCGAAGACGATTTGGAAAATTATTTTTTGTTTGAAAGGGTATACCTACTTCCCAGGTAGTCCCATATAAGTTTCATCGAAATCGGTCGAGCGGTTTTTTAAAATATCAACAATAAATTATATCCTATTTTATATAGATACCTAGTGTGTGTGTAATGTAGTAAAGCGGGTGTTTGAAGTCGGAAAGAATTTTTTTATATTAAATTATGTTAATTGCTAGTTGCCAGGCGGTAATCTATGCCTTTATTGTTAAGGAATAATTCTATTAGGTAGGTATACCTACCTAAATGCGAAGTTTGTAAGGATGGATGGATGGATTGATCATGGATGACTGGATGTATGGTTACTCCTTCACGACACAACGAATTAATCAATTTGGCTAAAATTTGGAATAGAGATAGCTCATACTTACCCAGGATAGGTTAGGACACATAGGTTTCATTTTATCCCGGAAAATTAAACAGTTCCCGCGGGAAATAAAGAACTTAATCCACGCGGACAAGTCGCGGGCATCGTCTACCAGATTAGACGCAGAATATACGTTTCGAAAAAATGCCTAGGTACTTAGGTACCTATATAAGTAGGTAACATGTGCTATTAGTTTGGTTTGAACTTGTATAGCACGTCGGTTTCATAGAGAACGTCCTATAAGCGCTGTGGTTAGCGCGTCGCATAAACGCCTTTCTGCGAGAAACCACTTGTTTACCTTTTAAGGTGGAAGACAAGGGTCTGCCCGCGAAATTCAAATTTAATTTGGTTTTTCGCAATTTGTTAACCGACTTCCAAAAAGGAGGAGGTTCTCAATTCGGCCGGTATCTTTTTTTTTTTTTTTTTTTTCTTTTTTTTTTTCTATGTATGTCCACCGATTTCTCCGGGATTACTGGACCGATTCGCGTGATTTTTTTTTAATCGACAGAGGATGTTTGCGAAATGGTCCCATAAAAATTTTAACCTTCAACTCCTCAAGCCTGATGCTGCAGGCTAAAACTATGGCGATTTAGGAAATTTCGATTACGAATTGATATTGTAGGTAACAAGTATGGACTACATCATGGAGCTCCAGGTCCTAGCTCCTCAATCATAGGATACTACACTTAAAAGCTTAAAATAAAAATTCTTTTCAAAAAACCGACTTCTAACGCCACTACAAAGTATAAAAATAATTTTAGTTTGTCCACGTTTGTTGAAGTCGGGCGGGCCTAAAATACAAACTATGAAACCGACTCGCGATGCTCGCTCGACTTCTACAAACGAGTCTATCATATTCTGTAGCGTCGCGCATCGGTTTCATAGTTTGTATATAGGCTCGCCCGACTTCAACAAACGTGGACAAACTAAAATTATTTTTATACTTTGTAGTGGCGTTAGAAGTCGGTTTTTTGAAAAGAATTTTTTAAACTAATACGACAACGTAGGCTTATGGCCTTCTAATTGCGCCAGTGGAATTATCATCTTCACAGGTTCACATAAAAATCTTTACCTGAAAGTGACCAGTTTAAGAAATTAATCAAAATACTGAGTTAGAGGTGAGTTACTCACAAATTAGTCGATATTCTGACTAATTTCTTAAACTGGACACTTTCAAGTAGGTAAGTAAAGATTTTTACCTATATAAACCTGTGAAGATGATACTGCCATAACATTGTCGCAATTAGAATACCATAAGTACCTACCTAAGCCTACTTTGTCGTATTAGTTTACAAATTGCGAAAAACCAAATTAAATTTGAATTTCGCGGGCAGAACCGTGTCTTCAACCTTTAAGACAGATAAGAAAAAAAAACTAAGTAGGTACCTACCAAGTAAGTACTTAATTATCAAACTAAGTTCAAAGTTTTATAAAATGCAAATCTCCAAAATCCAATATTATTTAGGTAAGTAGATAGTTATTTCTTGTTGGCCAAATTTTGGCACTTGACAAGTCAAGAATCTACCACCGGCTCGGAAAGCTGATGCTGCTTCAGATTCGGGAAACTAAAGAGGACGAGTCGCGGGCATAAGATAGAGTCAGCTAGTTTAAAATAATTACTGCTCGGATCAGTTTGTTGTGGTTTCTTCAGAGCAAGAAAAATATTTAGGCATTTTTGTTGTAGTTATTAAATACTTAGTTAAGTAACTATCTCTATTATTTACATCGTACGCCGACCAACTTCACTTCAATGTGTTTCCAAAGATGAGGTACCTGTTCGTCCTGAAGGCTGTAGGTAGGTAGGTAGGTATAGGTACTCTACCTACCTAGTTATAGCTGTACTATTATGAAGATGAAAACCAACAAGAACACCGTTTAATACCTACCAGTTGTATCTAGGTGGTCCTCGTAGATAATAATATAGGCCTACACATAATTATAACTAGTGGTTCGCCCCGAACTGAGACCTCGCGGTAACGGTATCCCATGATTATTCATTCAATCGATACATGATAACCAAAACTGACATTATTATTATGCCCGTTTTCACCAAACATACCTAAATCATCCCCTAAGTAGGAGTCTCTTAACGTAGGTAGCTCCTAAATACAATCCTAAGTCCTAACATCCGTCCCAATATCCTTTTAGGTGTCCCGTACAGGATCGTGATAAATAAGTTGACAGAAAACATCAATCACCTAACTTATAGGTAGCCCGTAAAGGTTAGGGAACGTTAGTGAAAACATTGAATTATTTATCAAACATTGAATTTAACTCGTAGTTCCATGGGAATAGTTACTGACTGCGCCATCTATTAGCATTATTGTGAAGCTATGTTGATGCTATATGAATTACTGACGCCCATTAAAAATTAAATAATCTCGTTTCTTTATAATATTCATATAATTTTAGTATTTGTTGTTCAAGTACAGGATATAAGTGACCTAAAAACATAAAATCAGTTTGAAAATCCATAGCGGATTTTTCTAGAGAGCGTCTTCAAGCGAGCGTATAAAATCGCCACTTTGAAAGCCCCCCATTTCGTCAATTTTAAGGGAAAAATTAAAAAAAAATTATTTTTGTACTCAGTTCAAAATTATCTTTAAAATGATACGTAACAATTTTATGTAACGCGATATTTTTTTTTTTACTTCGCATTCGCTTCTATGAGAGCCCCCCTGAAATAAAGATTTTTATAACTTTTTAAGCCATTTTCGGCTGGAGGCCATCGGTTTACATATTATATCTAAATTTGAAGTAATTACGTTCAGTAATTCAAAAGTTATAAGGCTCTGACAGACGGACGGACGGACGGACGGACGGACGGACAAGTGCAAATCGCCCTAGTTAACTCAAAGACCTTCGCTTCGCTCGGTCGATAATATAGTCTAAGGAACGAGCTAATAATAGGTATTAGTTCTAAATCCTAAGACTATTGTGTAAGTACCGGCCAAAAATAGTGTAAGAAAAGAGCTAATAATGACAGCTTCAATTAGGTAAGTAGATACTTTACGATTAAACCTAAGGCCTACTAAGTAAATAAGAGAATAAGTTCTACCCACCGAATATAATTTATTTAAAATTTTATTTGATCTAATTAAGAATAAGAATTTAAGAATAAGAATTTCTTTATTGGTACAGAATTGGACCTAAATGTTTTTTTATTATGGTTAGATATTATTAAGAATTATTATTTAAGAATTAATAACTACAGAATAGGTATTTAGGTTTTTAGAGGGTAAACCCGGGAGAGATGTCCATAAAAATAAATTTGAAAAAAAATGCTATAGACAATATTTTCTGAATGCATCTTGATTGTATCAGTTGAATGTCAAACATTCATTTTCGAAGCAAGTTTTAAACAAAAACACAAATCTATCTCTAGGTACATCACCTAGAAAAAACTCAACACTGAACATTTTCCACAATAGGTACCTAAGTGGTACGAAAGGCAACATAAAAACAACCCACTTACCTCCACTTTCCGAATTATTCGCCTCGAAAGTTTTGCTGGTCATATGAAACAACGCGTCCAAAGGCGTGTGGGGCGCGTTCGAGCCCCCCTGCGAGGCCCGCCGCGGCTCCGAGCAGCAGTCCGAGGCAGACGAGGACCTCTCCGACGCAGAGTCGCAGCATTCCGCGGCCATCTCCCTCGGCCTCAGCAGCCCCAAAGCGGCCAGCCTCCAGCGCTCGCCGTCCAACAGCGCAGCGCCCGCCAAGCGCTGCAACCGCTGCAACCTCTCAAACCCCGACGCATCCCAGGGCCTCACGATGCGCGGAGGCGTTCTGGGACTGTGCGACAGGATGTCCAGGATGGAGAAACTCTTGACACCTTCCCCGCGCCGCTCTTCGACAGGCTCTGACGCCATCTTCAGCCGTTTCAGCGGTCGGAAGTAGTCCTGAGGAGAAGGCGACCTCGAGGGCGCCGGCGACGGGCGCCCGACACTGATATCGTCCTCGGAACCGCTGTGCCCGGATATCGACTCCTCCTCCATTTTAGTTCACATAACACAGTCACTAACAATCTCAGGCTTCACAACACGGTTGACGGTTCGACGCGCATCGGTCAACTGACGTGGTAAATGACAGCCCTAACCCAGCCGGTTATCCGAGGCGTGGCGTTGGGTATTTCCACCAATCACAGCTCGCCGTTTAACGTGTTTAACGATCTGATTGGTGGGAAGTAACGCGATGGGTGCGGCGAGTTTTCACACTCGGCTGTCCAATAAAACTTTTTAATCGTGGGCAGGATTGGGGGGCGAGATTCGTGGTGATTAATTTAGCTCTGCGAAGGGGGGAGGTGTTTAATTACGAGGATGAAGACGCGAGCTAAGTACGGCGCTCAATTATTCAGGATCGGGCCGCGTTTGACACAGCCTGCTGGTTTACTTCATTTATAGTTCATCGGTTAATTGCCTAAATTCAGTAAGTAGTAGGTAGGTAGGTAGTTAAAAATATTTATAGCTGTCAGCTGTCAGTGTCAGTTGATGGCGGCTAATTGTTGCAAAAGGTGATTAGGTTTAAGGTTTAGCGTTGATTAAATATGTATTGAGTGAGTGTATAGTTACCAACTTAGGGGAAACTGGAAAGTAGGGTAGGTACATTGGACCGGCAACTAAATTGGACCACCCTCCATAAAGTAGGTTTTCAATTTCAATATTGGCAACTCATAGGTAACGATATGCATCTAAATCATTGCACATTGGCCATATTGTTTTCGTCGTGACATTGAACGTTCGTGTTTTGTTTTGAAAAATCTATTTTTGTTATTATTAATGTTAATTCTATAGTACCTACCGTGCTAAGGTTGCAGTTCAGTGACAAGTAAAAATACCTACAGTGATAGTAATTAGGATATACTTTAGAAGCGCTAATTTATCTTCCCTACAGCCTATACGTGAAACAATTGCCGATAGGTACCTGTAGCTTATATTATTTAATTAGATTTATTTTATGACTTTTGCACTCTGTTCGTTAAAATGGACTGCAAGCAGTAGGTTAAAATGGACCATACCTACACAGATAGTGTAGAATCCGACAATGAAGAGCAACTTTTTGTTTTGACGATTCTTGTAGCAGCCTTGAATGAGAAGACAAGGGAATGAATATGCCAAATGCAAAAGAATAGCTACACCAAAAGTTATTGGATACATCATACAGTGTGTAGGTAGGTAAGTAGGTATACGTTGCCATAATTGGAGTCATGAAACTTGTACCCAAAATCCTGATATTTGCGATGTTTGTACTAGATAGGTACCTATGTGAAGAGCCGCAAGAAAAACGCATTTGAAAAAAAATTGTCCAAATTACCAGACTTTCCCCTAATAATCTACCTAAGTAATTAGGTAGGTACCTACCTATTCTATGCTTTCAAAATGCTCTCTTGTATATCTACCTAGGTAAAAATACATTTTGCAGATTCGTATTTCGTACGATTGCATTAGGTACCTACTTAGGTAAGTAGATACCTACCTACATGCTTTGCTCGTGAACGGGTTCCACGGCGGGAATGGGGCTGCTTTCTGTCTACCCGTCTTAACATGTATTGAATTGTAGTGCGCATTTTTGGAACTTCCCTTCATTGTGGAAATATTGTATTCTATTCTATCAATTTGCATGGGATCAATCGGCTTGACATCCAGCTGCCCACCTAGTATAAAAAACTTATTACCTACAATGTAGGTAAATTAGCTAATTAGTAGCTACCTAGCTAAGTAGATACATAATAATATCTAGGTATATTGTAAAATGATTATTTTGAAAAGAGCAGAGTTTCTTGCCGGCTCTTCTCAGCAGAATCCGCTTTCCGAACCGGTGGTAGAGTCATAACGTGTCATAAGAGCCACACAGGTGTTAGCCTACTTGAAATAAATAATTTTGAATTTTTTTTGAGTTTTAAACCAAGATGTGACGATAGGATGGTAGGTACCTATACTTTACCTACTTAGTCTATTCAATAAACTGCCTCGTTGGTCTAGTGGTTTGCTTGTTGACTGCGGATGACGAGGTCCCGGGTTCGATTCCCGGGTCGGGCCAAAAAATGTATTTGGGTTTTTCTGCAAAGAAATTATCAGTAGGTAGGTAGATAGGTACCAGCCCGGAGTTAGGAAGTTGGCGGTGAGTGAACCCCGTGCCTCGGAGAGTAGGTACGTAAAGCCGTCGATCCTGCGCCTGATCTCTCTCCGGTCGTGTCGGATTTCCGTCCCATCGGACTATGAGAGTGAGGGAATAGAGAGTAGGATAGGAGGTACCTACACCTGTGTTTGCGCACACACTTGTGCACTATAATATCTCCCGAGCAGATGGCTGATCTCTAAGGAGGTTGGCCGCCGTGATCGGATTCGGTCGGGATAAAAAGAGAATCATTAAAACAGCTTCACAATCGATGAAGATAAGATCGCGTAATACTACAATCAAAAAATATCTATAGGTATAAGTACCTACGATTGGTACTTTCTTAGGTAGATAGGTACCTACCTATATTGAGTCGAAGTTATTTAAAGTCGATTAAAAATAAAACAAGTAGGTAGGTAGTACAATTAATGTCAAATTTAGATAAGTTTTCCACGCCACTCGTCCCGAAACGTTACCGAACCGTAAACTTACCGAAAAGTAAATAACGGCTCCAAAATGGCTGACTCTTCGTCAATTTAAATTTACATCGAAACGATGGAAAGTTGTTTATGTGGATATTGTACCTTAAATCTCAGAAAATAAAGTTCTTATTTCATTGTTTTGCAAATACAGGTTTCTTGTGACTTAATTGATAGGGGACATAAAAATTGCTTTTGTGGGGAGCGTAAGTAGGTATCTAAGTACTTTAAGCTTTGAATGGCCAATTAGCTATTAAAAGTAGTATTTACTTAGGCATCTAATATTTTAATAGACTAATAGGTAAGTACCTACCTGAATAATTAAAATAGAATATAAGAATAGAATAGAAATATTTTTTATTCAAATAAACTTTTACAAGTGCTTTTGAATATTCGATGAATCTACTACTGGTTCGGAATGCCGTTCCTGCCGAGAAGAACCAGCAAGAAACTCGGCGGTTGCTGTTTTCAAAATTGGTAGTTTACAATAGGTAGGTATCTACTTACTAAGTATGTTAGGTATGTATGCGTGTGTTTTCATACATCGATGGTTTTCACACAGAGGGGAAGTTCCAAAAATGCATACCTTCATACAATTCAATACATGACAGAAAGTAGCCCCATTCCCGCCGGTGGAACCCGTTCACGAGCATGACGCATGACCCAGCCGTGCCTTCGCTCGACCATATTTGAGGGAACGTAACAACCCGCATCACACGACACCACCACAGAAATGTTTAAAGAGAGCGTGACATAGGTACTTACTTAGGCTGCCCATGTGGTAGGTAAGTAGGTACCTACCTTACCTATAATCACCTATTTAGCAGCAACTGCTGAGTTTTTTGCCGGCTCCTCTCAGCAGAATCTGCATTCCGAACCCGTGGTACAGTCTTTTAGTCTAGACCCTAGAATTTAGGTCTTTGAAAATCCCGTGGGATATCTCTTTCGATTCTTCTCGATTATATTCGATATTATTTTTCGAGATTATAAATTCACCTCTTGCATCTTCTTTCGGCTGGTTTTCGTAGGTAAATATTACCTATAGCTTTTAACTAAAAAAAAAAACAGAGGTTTTTAGAGAACTAAAACAAAATCTAAAAATTAAAGATACCTTGGTACCTAGTACCTAACAGAAAAAAAAATAAATAAGTAGGTACTTAGGTCGATCAGGCACGTCGCATCTCTGATCACTTTCTGACTTGGATCTGTCCATGTTTCACGTTTTAATAATTTGTATATCATCATCAGCCAAAATGAATTCACTGTTGGGCATATACCTACCTACTTACCTAATAGGCCTCTTTTAGGTAGCGCCAAAGTTATGATTATCAAGATAGTTACATGGGTACTATCACAAAATAGTTTATATACCTAAGATAGGTACAATGTGATGTGTTTCATCAGAAAACCATCAACGGCTCACTACTTACTGAGCGAGGTCTCCTCTCAGAGAAGGGTTAAGTACCTATAGGCCATACCTAGTTCACCACGCCGCGCTGACCCAATCCGAATTGGCGGACTTCACACACTTTCGAGAACATTTTGAGGAACTCTCAGGTGTGCAGGTTTCCTCGCGATGTTTCCTTCACCGTTTAAGTACTTAAGTAGATTATTTAATTGCTTAAACGCACATAACTTAGAAAAGTCAAAGGTGCGCCCGGGATCGAACCTGCGACCCCCCGAATAGGAGACCACAGTCTTAACCACTAGGCTATCACTGCTTCTATGGACATTGTGTTTACTACCATCAAATAAAATAAGTAAACTCTTAACTTTCTTTTGATCACACCAACAGCTAGATTACCAGTAGGTACCTGTCTGTAGGTACTTAGGTACCTACTTTCCTCCTAATAATTCTATCCAATCGAAATAGTAATTCCAATGAATATTTAATACACAGAGAAGTAATAAAAAAATCAATCGACATCGCCTATTAACGGTTTGATAGCCCGTGTCATTATCTTTTTACGCTACGGCCGGAACCGGCGCCATATTGCTCGCTTTCCCGCGCTATGATTGGCCAATCATACACATTTCCGGTGGTGTTATTAAGTCATTTTGGATATAAAATACAATAAATACTTGCGTGTTTATAAAATGTATGTCAGCCCGCACACAGTCAATATTATTGTCAATATTTTCGAATATTGTCAATAATATTGCGTGTGTGAAGTGAAGAAGTGAAGGATTGATCAAT
Organism: Oeneis ivallda; assembly: GCA_029955525.1. Lineage (NCBI taxonomy): Eukaryota > Metazoa > Arthropoda > Insecta > Lepidoptera > Nymphalidae > Oeneis > Oeneis ivallda. The sequence goes on from JARPMR010000025.1 coordinate 16,188,369, forward strand.
ATTAATTCATATAAAAAAAATATTGTCAATATTTTTATTGGCAATAATATTGACTGTGTGCAGGCTGCCTATGTAACAATCGGAATACATTTCCAGTGTTAGCATACCCCCCACTAGGTGGACCGATGACATCAAACGAGTCGCAGGGAGCCGCTGGATCCAAGCGGCGCAAGACTGAAGCCAGACCTTTGTCTAGCAGTGGACGTCTATAGGTTGATAACGAAGAAGAAAATCGGAATACGTAGTAGGTAGGTAGTAACGAATAGGTAGGTACTAGCTGATGCCCGCGACTTTATACACGTTGATTTAGTTTTTTAAATTCCGCGGGTAGGTAGGTACCTACTTACTCATTGATTTTCCGTGATAAAAAGAAGGGATTATCTAAGTATATTGCACTCTCAGTAGGGCTACGAGCACGAGAAAATTTTGTCTACGCATAATTATTACTTATACTCGTGAATCTCTGAGGGAGAGGGCATACTGGCTACTTTTCTGGCTAGCGGTCGCGCGCTTTTATTGGCATAGCGTAACGTTTGATCGCGGAATTGCGCGGCAGACGCAAGAGGCCATAAAAACGCTAAAGGCCATCGCTGCTGCTAAAAGTAGCCAGTGTGCCCTCTCCCTAAGGGATATCATCGTAGATCCGTAGCTCTGTTGCAGCGTGATTGAAAGACAAACCAACAAACAAACTCTTTCGCAATTGTAATATTATCTAGTGTTTGTAATTATTAGATATACCTACTTGATGTTATGTGTTGGCAGATTGAAAAGATGAAGTTCCAAAAGTTGAATATGTTTTAATTACTTGTAGTTACAGACAAATTATGATTAACAATGAAGACAATAATGATGCTTGATGTAATGTTCTTTTACATCTCTCATATTCGGTAAGTAGGTCTTTATTACCCCCAAATGGGGCTTGTAAGTGACCGATTAGCGCTCTAGGGTAATAATGTAGCTAGAAAAGCCCTAGGGCGGTAAGTAATTAAAAAAAACTCTTCACTCTTTCAAAAAGTTCGCGTACATCTATGACAAAAGAGGTCGCTTCGCTATTCAGCCTTGTCTTTGTATGAGTATAATAGTCATCAATTTTAAATATCGAACGGCGAAGCTCAATTTCGTTCTTGGAAAAAAAAAATTAAAAAAAAAAGATGAAAAAAGGCAGTAATAGAAAACTTTTACTTTAAATATTGTTTGCTTTTGGGATTTTTATAATTACATGCTAATTAGGAAAAAACATGAGTTCTGCAAGTGATGAAGATATAAGCTGCACTCCCGATTCAATGAAAATGGAAGCTGAAGCAGCAATTAACAATATTTTGCCTGAAAGTTCTAAGGAGGGATATTTGAAAACTTACAACGAGTTCATGAAGTGGCGAAAAGAAAAACGAGTAAAGTCTTTATCTGAGACTGTATTCATAACATACTTTAGTGAGCTATCAAAAAAGCTGCAGCCATCTAGTTTGTGGTGCATTTTTTCAATGTTAAAAGCAACTATGAGTATCTACTAAACACGACATCAATATCAAGAACTTTTCAAAATTTAAAATGTTTTATTCTTGTAATGCCGGTTTTTTCTACTTACCTCACAATCGAGATGTAAAGCAGAGTAGTTAGCTCGGGTGTAAACATCAATTGCACCCTCGAACTATAGGCGCCCTCGCTGCGCTCGTACGCCTAAATATCTCGGGCTGCAATTGATGCCTTACAGCCCTTGGCTACTAATCTACTATTTCTAATGATGTCTGATTATAGTAACTGTCACTGGTCGCGTCACACTCCGTTCGCCGGCCCTCGGCAAGCGTCGTCGGCCGCTCTCGGCCTTTTTGCATATTGGCACGAACATCTAGTAAGGAATTAAGGATTAAATTGGATCCCCAATCAAGGTAGTGTTCAAAAAAGCTATCGTAGGTAGGTACCTACTTAAGGCCTAGCGCAAACATACAACTTTTAGTTGAACAACTATTTAGTTGTGTTTCATAAGTTTATACTTTTATAGGAATGTACTGCGATCATAGAATGTACGCAAACTATCAACACGATAGTTGCTCGACAAAAGCCATACGATTTGCTTTTGATTGTATGGAATTCACGAAAAGTACACAACTCGACTAAACAGTTTAGTCGATGTAAAAGTTGTATGTAGGTATGCGCCTTGCCTAAGTAAGTATACCTATCCTGTACCTATCGTGGGTTTTGCTCTACCTACCTAGGTAGTAGGTAAGTACTATTCATTGTATTCGTAAGGTATTGCATGAAAGCGCTATACGCTTCGCTACAGCTGAATTAACACTTCGTCATGTTGTAAACTTGTACCTAATCGGTTGGGCATAATTAAATTTAAAATAAATAATTAGTATTTTTAATAGCTTGATAGGTGGCTAAGAAGGCGGCGGTTTAAGAAGGCTCAGGGTCACCCAGCGAGCGATGGAGAGAGCTATGCTCGGTATATCCCTGCGAGATCAAATCAGAAATGAGGAGATTCGTAGGAGTACCAAAGTCACCGACATAGCTCAGCGTGTCGCGAAACTGAAGTGGAAATGGGCGGTGCACATAGTTCGAAGAGCTGATGGTCGTTGGGGTCCCAAGGTGTTGGAGTGGCGACCCCGCACCGGGAAGCGCAGTGTTGGCAGGCCCCCCACCAGGTGGACCGACGACATCAAACGAGTCGCAGGGAGCCGCTGGATTCAAGCGGCGCAAGACCGAAGCCTGTGGAAGTCCATGCAGGAGACCTTTGTCCAGCAGTGGACGTCTATAGGTTGATGAAGAAGAAGAAGAAGAAGGTGCTATTGCCTCAATAGCCCAACGGTTAAAGGTGCGGACTGAAAACTGAAAGGTCGCAGGTTCGAATCCCACCCGCTGCACTATTGTCGTATATCCACTCCCGGCACTAGCTTTCCGCTTATTTGGAGGGGAGACGAGTAAGTATCTATTTAGTAGATTTTAGTATCTTCTTTGGTCCGAAAGAAACTTCGGCTTCGGTCACGTTTGGCCAAAAATAACACCTTCGGCCAAAAACACCATCTTCGGCCAAACCTTCATAGTTGCGCGATCGTCACACTAGGTATACTTAGCAAAAATTTTAAGACATAGATACCTACCTACCTAGCTTTTCTTATAGTTTTTCGACAACCCCACATCACAATTTTCAATTTTTTTACATGATAGACAACAGGTGTAAATTAAAAAAAAAATCGGCCAAGTGCGAGTTGGGCCTCGCTCTTTTAGGGTTTCGTACATACGACCAAATCACTTTTCTAGTCTAACTAGATATTTAAATATCTTTTATCTTATATAAGTAGATATACTTAGTAAGTACTAAATTAGCATACCTACCTACTTAGTACTGCTTATCTACCTATGGGGAAAAATGCTCGTTTGTTTTGGCCACAATTACCTACTTATTTATAAACCGCATCATAAATCGGTGTTTTCAGTATTTGTTGTTTAAATACACTAGGTATATAGTACCTACATACTAATATACTTACAGAAATTTCAAATTCATAAGTAGTTTTAGTTTTTGAGATAGACCCCGTAACAAAAGTGGTCTAACACCGAAAACTTTGACGGCCCCCCATTTCTTCATTATTTTGTAAAAATAATAAAAAATGTATTTGAACTCTACATAATGAGTTCTAGACAATGACACCGCACATAGACACTAAAGTAAAAAATAAAATTTTATTTAGACTCCTTTTCCATGTCCCTTTATTTCTTAACTAGCTGATGCCCGCGACTTCGTCTGCGTGATTTTAGTTTTTAAAATGCCTCGGGAACTCTTTGATTTTGCGGGATAAAAAGTAGCCTGTCACTCTCCAGGTCCTCAACTATAGGCACCCCTGCAAAAATCACGTCACGAATCACGTCGATCCGAAGCTCTGTTCGGACGTGATTGAAGGAGAAACCAACATACTTACGCATCTCATATCATCACGAGAGATCTCAGAGAACATACATCCAACCATCCATACATCCATCCATCCATCCATCCGTATACTACATCTATCCATAAATCCATCCTTACAAACTTTCACATTAATAATATTAGTAGGATTAGTAGGATAGTGTTTGAGGCGGCCAAGAAAAGTCGATGAATTTAACAACGCAGTTTATTTTACGTAGGATTGCACTTTTACAAATTATTTTAGTTACAAAATTATGCTAGCACGTAGTAGACACGTATTATGCGAGCAGAGGTTGCTGTCAGAGAGAGTATAGACTAGAGCATAAATTAAAGAGTTGTAACAGACAGTATTGCCATATTAAACCTACAAAATACAGATAATATGAGAACAGAAATATGCGTTGATCGCATACATACTGCCCTGGAGGTGAAGAAAGCTATGCATAATTATGGTATTACAAATTAAACCAAATTGAATTATTAAAGTTAGATAAGTTGGAACAAAATTACACAAGTTACGAGTAGAACAAAATTACATTTAGTTAAGTAATGCTAACATCAATTAGGTACACCAAAGTGACTATATAAATATAAAACAAAATTACATAATAAAGTGCAGTTTAAATTTAAGAAACAATATTGATAATAGTTACTGAACATCTTAGTACATAAACAAAGTACATATTATTTCAACTAGTGTTTTATACTCAAGTTATAAGAACTAGTATTTATAATTATTAATGTTATAGATTATGAAAGAAAATTATTGCTAAATGACTGGGTTATGCAATTGTTTCATAACACTGAATAACAAATTTCCCATAAGACTCAAAGGACCATTCATCATTTAATATGATCTTATCATAATAACTAAAATTAATTTCTACTATTGGAGTAAAACCAGTTTATTGATAGGACGATGATACTCTCCAGATGCAGTCTTGAGAAGTACAGATCTAACAAGGTTGTCAGTTGCATTTTTATAAATTTGAATAACCTTGCCTAGAGGCCAGCAAGCTGGTGGAGTATTTTCATCCTTGATTATAACTATATTACCTATTTCTAAATTATTCAATTTACAAAGCCACTTATTTCTACTTTGCAATTCAGATAAGTATTGTTTATAGAACTGTTTCCAAAAGGTCTGTTTGTGTTTAGTGACCCTTTGAAAAATAGTTAACCTATTTTCTGAAATTTCACTAATATTAGGTTCAGGTAAGTCCACAATAGGCGCCCCTATGATGAAATGCCCTGGTGTCAGGCAAACTAAATCATTATGTTCATCGTTCATTGGACACAATGGACGGCTATTGAGGATTCCCTCAATCTGAATAAGTACAGTATTCAAAAGTTCATAAGTTAACTTACTATTACATAATTGCCTTTTTAATAATAGCTTGACAGATTTAATGCCAGCTTCATATATGCCTCCCATATGACTGGCTAGAGGTACAGTAAAATGCCACTGAATTCTATTGCTACTACAAAAATTAACAATCTCACTGTATGAAGTGTCATTTTTAAACATTTTGTATAGTTCATTGAGTTCGTTACTAGAACCCTTCATATTCGAAGCATTGTCCGAATACACGTGGCTAAAAAATCCTCGTCTAAAGATTGCCCGTTTTATGGCATTTATTAGTGCTTGAGATGACAAATCACTCACTAATTCTAAGTGAATAGCACGAGTAGCAAGACAAACTATAAGGCATATATAACCTTTAGTGTATCTGCAATTGCGAGTCATATTTGATCTAATGTTAATGGCACCACTAAAGTCAATGCCGACATGAGTGAATGCACGAACCAATGACACTCTTGGACTAGGTAGGTCTGACATTTGTTGTTGGCAAGTTGAAGCTCTAAACCGAATGCATCGGACACACCTGTGAATAACCTTTTTCACTTCAATTCTACCCTTTATAGGCCAGTATTTCAGTCTTACATTGGCAAGTGTGGTTTGAATACCTGAATGTAAGAGTCTGTAATGATACTGTTCAATAATGAGTGTAGTTATGTGAGATTGACAAGGTAAGATGACAGGGTGTGCTTGGTTGTATTGAATGTTTGCATGTCTGATCCGACCTCCTACACGAATAATACCTTTGCTGTCCAAGAATGGATTTAATTTTCTCAAAGGGCTAGATTTAAATGTGAATAGATCTCTATGGCTGGTGGTATCTTTCAGTGAATCTAATTCTTTTATTTCCTTTGGGAAAAATGCTTGTTGTACAGTACGGATGATGAAATCCTGTGCATTGTTTAGCTCTGATACTGAAAGAAATGAAATGTTTTTAATGTTACTTCGGCAGTTGCTGATGAATCTAAGAACATATGCCATAGTTCTGTTAAGGGTTGTGAAGTTTGAAAATCTTCCAAAATATTCCAAAAATGTATGTTCTGTGGTGACTGTATGTGTGGTATGTGCCTTAGGCTTAACCAATTCTAACCTGCTATCAGATTCTACTACTGGTTGGGGAATGACAATGGGCCACTTGGTAATATCCTCCCTAGTCCACTTAGGGCCTGTCCACCATAAGTCAGATTGGATTAGTTCTTCCGCAGTGATACCCCGAGTGAGCAAATCAGCTGGGTTCTCCTTAGTGTTAATATAACACCAAGCTTCTACTGAGGTCAACTCTAAAATCTCCATGAGCCTATTTGAAATGTAAACATTATACCTTTTGTATGGAGACTTCAGCCAGTGAAGTACAACAGCAGAGTCAGAAAATAAGTAAGTATTTTTTATATTGAATGATGTGAGTATGGTTTGTACCTTATTATTCATTCGCGCTAATAGCAAGGCTGACCCTAGTTCTAATCTTGGGATTGAGACAACTTTAATTGGACTAACCTTTGTCTTAGACATGACAAGTGTGCAAGTAGGTTTTTTATTAGAATAGGTAGCCCTTAGGTATATACATGCACCATAAGCTTGAGAGGATGCATCACCAAATCCTAGAAGTGCAAGTTCAATTGGGATGTCAGAAAAGTAATAGCGTGGCAGTTCCATGCCTTTCAAGCATTGTAAATTTTTATAAAAGGTTAACCACTGACTCTCTACATTTGCAGGCAGAGCACTATCCCAATTTAAATTAAGCTTCCAAATATTTTGCATTAAAATCTTTGCAGTGACAGTATTGGGTGAGAGCAAACCTAGAGGGTCAAAGATCTGAGCAATGTTAGATAAAACTGTACGCTTTGTATGTTGAGAGGTTTCTTTGTTAGGTATTGATATAGTAAAACAATCTTCAGTAGGTATCCACTGTATGCCTAGTGTCTTGACTATACACTCAGGTGAGAAATCATATGAGGCAGAACTCCTGTTGTCTGACAGATTACTTGTGACATGATCAAGAATATCTCGGCAGTTAGATGACCACTTGTGTAGTGTGAAACCACCTTTATGAAGTAGGTCAGTGACCTCATCACAAAGTTGAATGACTGTGTGTATGTCATCTGCTCCGTCCATCAAGTCATCCATATAGCATTGTTCCTGTATGCATTGAGCGGCACGAGGGTGTGTATCTTTATGTCTGTGGGCTAAATCTTTAAGAGTTCTACAAGCTAAGTAGGGTGCACACTTGGTGCCATATGTGACTGTTTTAAGTTGCAAGCATTGTATAGGGTCTTGTTTATTATCTCTCCATAGTAGTCTCAATAGAGAGCGGTGTTCAGGATGAACCAAAATATTTCTAAACATCTTCACTATGTCTGTGGAAAAAACAACTTTGTGCATTCTAAACCTTATAATGATGTCTAGTATATTGTTATAAATATTAGGACCTTCAAACAGAGCATCATTTAATGAGATGCCGCTGGAACTTTGAGAGCTCGCATTAAAAACGGTTCTCAATTTAGTGGAAATTGAGTTGGTCTTTAAAACTGCATGATGAGGAAGAAAGTAGGCAGGGTATTTCCCAGGAGTTTTAAAATCCCCTTGTACTATCTCAGCATGATCAAGTTCTAAAAATTCATGAATAAATTGTTTATATTGTTGATATAAAATAGGGTCTTTGCTAAATCTTGACTCTAATTGTAAGAGGCAACGATATGCTGTGTTGAAAGAATCACCTAGTTTGTAAATCATCTCTTGATTGATAGGTAAATGAACTGTGTAGCGACCTGTGTCAGAAATGGTAGTGCTGTCGGTAAACAGTTGTTCACAATATGCTTGATCTGGTGTGAGTGTTGGTTTGTAGCTTAACTCTTCTTGTTCCCAGAATCTAGATAACAATTTGTCACTGTTGTGATCATCAATGAGGTGTAGATTCACTAATGTATGTGAAGTGAGGTGTATAGCTCTCGTGTCAAGAAATGGACCTGAAATAATCCAGCCGAACACTGAGTTAACTGCATGAGGTAAGTTTTCACCTAATGTACAACTACCTTGTGTTATGATGTTGTAAAACAGTTGTGCACCTATTAGTAGGTCGATTTCATTGGGAATGTTGAATGTAGGGTCTGCTAATGTGTTAGCTATGTGAGTAGGTATGTTCCAGGTGTTAGTGTGGACATAAAAGTGCGGTAGATTGACTGTAATATTATCCATCACTAAGCATGTAAGACTGGCTTGATATTCACTGATGCGTGATGCTATTCGAGTAGTAAGAGCTACATTAGAGTGTAATTTAGAAGAACCTATTCCTTTAATAGAACATTGATTAGGTTCGAACTTACATTTGAGTTTGAGTGCCAACTTGTTGCTGATCAGGTTGACCTCGCTTCCAGAGTCCAAGAGAGCCCTGGCTGTATGCCACTGTCCATCAGCGTCGGCTATCCTAACGACTGCTGTGGATAGCAAAATATGCATATTGTTAGTAATTTTATTGATAGCTGTGTGAACAACAGGTAGGCTGCCGTCAGCAGTGCTAGCTTGATTATGAGGCGTGGTTGACTTTAAGTTGTCATTAGATGTAGGCTTAGTTGGCGCAGACATCTGAGCTGGTGCAAGCATTTCGGATGCTGAGTGTGAGAGTTGAAACTTATTAACACTATTAGAATGTAGTGCTTTAGGGGTTTTAGAGCTATTTATGTGGACCGTCGTGTGGTGGCGACCTCTACAGGTAAAACACTTATGCTTGGAGCACTGGTGATTAGACTTAAAAGGTTTAAGGCAATTCCGGCAAAGTGAATTATTTTTTACAAACTCAAGCCGCTGTTGAGGAACCATTTTTAAATATTCAGGGCACTTATAAAGAACACAATGTTGAGCCTTACATAATATACAAATATCATTAACATGCTCAACTGTAGCACCATGAGTTACCTTGGTCTTAGCAGGGACCGTCGACTTACTGTCAGCGCCTTTGTCATTGATCAACTCAAAGGCTGTCCTACGTAAGCTGAGAAAGTCAAGAAGTTCAGTTAAGGTAGGTAAAGTGGTTTCCTTTCTATTAATTTCCCAAGCAGCTCTAAGTGAGTTATCCAATTTTTGAGTTATGAGAAAAACTAATAAAACATTCCAACCTTGAGTTTCAACTTTGAGTGCATTTAATGAGTCTAAACTTTGTTGCAGTATTACTAAAAAGTCCTTAAGGTTAACTTTGGTAATCTGTGGATGATTGACTATTGCTTTAATATGGTGATTCACAAGGATAACCTTATTGTCGTACCTGCTTTGAAGAATGTCCATAGCCTTGTTGTAGTTTTCGTTGGTGATAAGAAGCGATCCAACGAGTCCCGCAGCCTCTCCTCGCAAGGCTGACTTTAGATACTGAAGCTTTTGAATGGGTGGTAGGTTGCTGTCCCCGATGGCAGATTGAAATATATTCTTGAAACTGTGCCAATCCTTTAGTGTCCCGTCGAATGTCGGTAATTCCAATTTAGGCAGCTTGATGTTGAAGGCATCAGAGTTGCACGTGTTGTACTGCATGGGTGCCGGCGTGGCACGCGCATCGATCACCTTTTGTAGGTGCGCCTTTGTGGTATAGTACTTTTCTTCCACTGCGTTGCGATCTTGGTCGTTTTTGTCGTCGTCGTCATCCTCCATTTCAATGTACATCTGTATATTCTCGTACCTTTCGAGTAACTTTTGAAGGTCTGCAAGTCGCACCTTTAGTTCCGTAGTTTCCACCTCGGACAGATCGGATTGCGAAAAATTGTAGATTCGCGTGATCCTACCTTTCACATTATTTCTTTGTGCGAGTAACCTTTCAACATCTCGTGGCGAAGACATGGCGGCGATGACGCAGAATACGTACGATGTTGACTGATGGCGATTTTGAATTCGGCGCTGTGTTCATGCATCCGACGCTCGTAGGACCAGAAAATGTTTGAGGCGGCCAAGAAAAGTCGATGAATTTAACAACGCAGTTTATTTTACGTAGGATTGCACTTTTACAAATTATTTTAGTTACAAAATTATGCTAGCACGTAGTAGACACGTATTATGCGAGCAGAGGTTGCTGTCAGAGAGAGTATAGACTAGAGCATAAATTAAAGAGTTGTAACAGACAGTATTGCCATATTAAACCTACAAAATACAGATAATATGAGAACAGAAATATGCGTTGATCGCATACAGGATAGGATATAGGTAATGTAGTTATAGTTAGGAAAAGGAGGATACAAACAATCATAAATACAAACATACATACATGCATGCATGCATACATGCATACATACATACATGCATACATACATACATACATACATACACACATACATACATACATACATACATACATACATGCATACATACATACATGCATACATTCATACATGCATACATGCATGCATATTGGCGAATAATTTAGGGAACTGTTAGTTTTCCCGGGATAAAGAGTAGATAGCTGTTGTTACTTTTCAGGTCCCCAACTATGCCTATCCAAAAAACCACGTCAATATCTAACTCCCTTGGCCCATAATTGAAGGATAAATATGTGAAAAGTAGCATAAGTACTAATATCCCGCAGGAACCGTTTGTTTTTCCGGAATAAAAAGTAGCCTTTTCACTTTTCAGGTCCTCAACTATGCCTATTCAAAAACCATGTCAATCTGTAACTCCGTTAGCGCATAATTGAAGGATAAATATGTGAAAAGTAGCAAATGAATATCCTGCGGGAACCGTTTGTTTTCCCGGAATAAAAAGTAGCCTTTTCACTTTTCAGGTCCTCAACTATGCCTATTCAAAAAACCATGTCAATCTGTAACTCTGTTAGCGCATAATTGAAGGATAAATATGTGAAAAGTAGCAAATGAATATCCTGCGGGAACTGTTTGTTTTCCCGGAATAAAAAGTAGCCTTTTCACTTTTCAGGTCCTCAACTATGCCTATTCAAAAAACCATGTCAATCTGTAACTCCGTTAGCGCATAATTGAAGGATAAATATGTGAAAAGTAGCAAATGAATATCCTGCGGGAACCGTTTGTTTTCCCGGAATAAAAAGTAGCCTTTTCACTTTTCAGGTCCTCAACTATGCCTATTCAAAAAACCATGTCAATCTGTAACTCTGTTAGCGCATAATTGAAGGATAAATATGTGAAAAGTAGCAAATGAATATCCTGCGGGAACTGTTTGTTTTCCTGGAATAAAAAGTAGCCTTTTCACTTTTCAGGTCCTCAACTATGCCTATTCAAAAAACCATGTCAATCTGTAACTCCGTTAGCGCATAATTGAAGGATAAATATGTGAAAAGTAGCAAATGAATATCCTGCGGGAACTGTTTGTTTTCCCGGAATAAAAAGTATCCTTTTCACTTTTCAGGTCCTAAACTATGCCTATTAAAAAAAAAACACGTCAATCTGTAACTCCGTTGGCGCATAATTGAAGGATTAATATGTGAAAAGTAGAATACAAATATCCCGCAGGGACCGTTTGTTTTCCCGGGATAAAAAGTAGCCTTTGTTATTTTTCAGGTCCTTAACTTTACCTGTACAATAAAACCACGTTGATCTAAAACTCCATTGCGCGAATTTGGAAGCTATCCTGCAGGAACTGTTTGCTTTTCCGGGATAAATCCTGAATATCATTTAGGACCAGAGTATAGGTACCTACCTAGGTACTTGTCAAGACGAACCATACATGCCCAAATTCGATGGAGTTACGTCGTTTTATTGCAGAGCTCTCATAGCCATCTTTCAGCTCCATCATCAGATCAGCTTCATGTTCCAATAGTATTGCATTGTCAACTGATTTAAGTAGGCCTAGGCCTAGGCTCACATGCAAAATTTCGGCTCAATCGGAAACCGTGAAGTGGTTCTTATTCAACTTGCAAGATATGATCTATACCTACTACATATGATAATTTTTTTAATTTTTTTTAATTTTTTTTTTATTTGTCTGTAATTGAGCTATTGATAATTTGATAAATGTTATTGGATAGTGTCCGTTTTAATTACATAAAATAAAATAAATAAAAATAGACATACATACATACACACATACCTAGGTACATTGCAAAAGCTTGTAAAAAATACCAACTTCAATAAAAAGTTTCGATGAGTCATAATTACACCCAAAGATATTAACTTTCTGGCACCTTACCAATTGACATTTACCAACTTCCGAAACAGATCTAGCCGGCACCCTATATTTAGTGGAATTAGTGCGAGTTTAGTGGAAATGGTCGACGGAAGGAAACTACGGGCGAATTAGTCATTTGGTGTCTATGGTACGAGCGGGGAGCACGGAATAGATCGATTACCGGTATGGTTGACGCATTCAATACTTGTTGGTAACTTGTTAAAATGTAGCAACCATGTACCAGGCTCACTGAGTATTGGCTTATGACGTAGGTACAACTTTGTGCCCACGAGGAATTAGGTTTTTAAAAATCCCATAGGAACCTTTTGTTTTTCCGGAATAAAAGTAAGTAGCCTATATCACTATCCACTGTCCAGGTCTACAATTATTGTAGCCTTGCAAAATTGCTCATAAATCCATTGCTTCGCTGAAAAGTGTGATTGAAAACCAAACCAATAGACCAACAATCAAATTACACACTTTCGCCTATTCATTAATACCTAATAAGTATTAGTGTATCAAGGTGTAAATTCTCAAGTAGGTACTAAATAAACTACTTAAAATCATCTTTCTTACTTTGTATTCTGCGCCTACACTAAGAAAAAAAAGCTACATAAATGAGCTACTTACGTAAGGAGCTTGCGATTTACTTATCATATCGCATCATCAGCATCGTAACATAGGCGCCTCATACTTAGTAATGTTGCACCTTACTGTGATGTTTAGGAGCAACACCATGTTACGTAATGTAGCGGATGCTGAGCAAGCATTTTGACGATTGAGTTTTGTTTAACGTTTTGGATTGGCTTCAAGGCAGTTGCCTCTTACCAGCCGCCCACACCACACTGTTCCACTGTAGGGTTTAGTATTTTTGTAATTTAATATTAATGTGCAATTGATTAAATATTTAAAGTCACGGAGTAACTTCTTTTAATAAGCCCTATAACCTTGATAGAGAACACAGCGCTACATGCAGAATAAGTAAGGGAGATCCTCTACATTGGTGACGCAAGAATTTCCCTAAACGTAACCTAGCTACGTAATCAACATGGTACCGGCTACAAACGTAAAGTCCAGATTTCCTTACTTGAGTATTCGAGTAAACAAACACCTCTTGATATGAATATCACTTATTTACACACAAATCACACATTTTTAACTATGTATAACTGCCTCTATCACTAACATAGAAATCATTAACCAATTATCATTCCCTAGTGACCATAGACTTATTAGAAGCACTTTCACATTATCAAATATCAAGAAAAGTAGAGTCAAATATAGAAATTTTAACAAAAAATGATGAGTCTGTATTTTTTGAAACTCTCAGGACGTATACAAAATACATAAGTCTAGAAGAAGATGAAGATATAGAAACATTTTACTCAAAAATTAAAAAGGCAATAACTAAGAGCTTAGACTCCATCCAGAATGCTCATGACAAAAAAAGAAGCATCATCTCAGATCAGACAAAAGATTTAATAAAAAGAAGAAAAGAATTACACCAAAAAGCAACACTTACTAAAGAAGAAAAACAAGAACTTAGTAGGTTATATAAAAATATTTTTAAACATATTAAAAATGAATATCAAGAACACAGACAGAATATAATCAAGAAACATTTAATTACTACAGGTAGTATGAAAAAAAGTTCCAAAGAGCTAAACACCGCTAAGCATTGGATACCGTGCCTTATTGATAACTCTACTAACACCAAAACTTTTTCTAGAACGGAAATAATAAATATAGCAACAAATTTCTATAAGGAACTATATGCTCAACAGCTTTCTGAACCAACTGATGAACTACCAATATTAAACTCCACTATGTTAGACAGGTTCACTGTCCAAGATATTATGAAAAAAATAATATGATTAAAGAACGATAAAAGCAAGGGTCCAGATGGGATACCTAATGAAGCAATAAAAGCGGGGAAAGCCCTATTAACACCACTTCTGACAACCCTATTTAATAAAATCCTAGATAATGGTAAAATACCCAAAGAATGGGCAGAGTCCAACATTATTCTGTTATATAAAAAAGGGAACCCAGCAGATATTTCAAACTACAGACCCATCAGTTTACAACCAAACCTATATAAATTGTTTGCATCATGCCTGGAAGACCGTATTAGACTGTTTACTGAGGAACATCAACCAATAGAACAAGCCGGTTTTAGAAAAAGCTTTTCTACTATAGATCATATATATGCTCTAGAGCAAATTATTGAGAAATATGAAGAATATGACTGTCCACTATACCTAGCGTTTATTGATTATGCCAAGGCATTCGATACTATATCACACAGCAGTATGTGGAGAGCCCTACAAGAATGCAATGTACCAAATGATGCCATCGAAGTTATAAAAAATATATATAGAAACAGTGTAAGTAAAGTGATGCTGGACAAACAAGGACAAAAGATAAATATATGTAGAGGTGTAAGACAGGGCGACCCACTTTCACCTAGAATTTTTATAACAGTACTCCAAAGCATCATGAAAAACTTAAATTGGTCTAAAAAAGGCATAAAAATCAACTGTAACTACCTGAGTAACCTTAGATTTGCTGATGACATTGTTTTATTTGCTGAGACTGCACCTCAATTAGAGTCAATGATTAATGATCTGTATTGTGTGAGTAAGAACATTGGCTTAGAATTAAATACCTTAAAAACAAAAGTAATGACAAATAACTCCAAAATACCAATTAAGGTTAATCATGTGACTTTGGAATATGTAACGGAATATATCTACCTAGGAAAACAAATATCATTTAAAAGATCCAGACATCGCGATGAAATTGACCGTCGTGTGGCAATGACCTGGAACAAGTTTTGGAGCTATAAAGAAACACTTAAATCAAACCTTCCTATAAAACTTAAAAAGAAAATTCTTGACACATGTATCTTACCATGTCTCACATATGCGTGCCAAACCTGGATCTTTAATAATTACACTAAAAACAAGATACAAACATGCCAAAAAGCTATGGAGCGAAGTATTCTAAATATAAAGCGTATAGATAAACAAAGGAGCACAGATATAAGAAGGAAAACAAATGTCATGGATGCTTTAAAACATAGCAAAAAATTAAAATGGACTTGGGCAGGTCATGCTGCAAGAATGGATGCCAAAAAATGGACCAAACAATTATCTGCCTGGTCTGGCCCCATTGGCAAAAGAAAAAGAGGAAGGCCACTGGAACGCTGGGTAGATGAAATTACAAAAATTGCAGGAAAAAACTGGATGAATAAAGCTCTAGATAGAGAGTTGTGGAAAAAAATGGAGGAGGCCTACACTCATACAGAGGTCCTTAATAAGAAAAATAAAGAATAAATCTAAATTTAATATTGTTGAAATAGTTATTAAGGATAAATGGGCTATAATAATAATAATAATAATAACTGCCTAGATCTATTCATCAAACACATTCGTTACGATTTACACTAAAAATTGCTTCGAGTTTACCATTATAAGATATTTATTTTCTCAAAAACGAAATAATAGCAGAACTCATTTGCACAGATTAGGAGAAAGTGACATGTCGTAACCCTAGATTGTCTATGAATCGTTGAGGTGGGGACAGGCGAATGAGTGACCTTATGAATGAATTGAATCCATGGAACTAGGAATTACGACTAGTCTTCCTACTTCAATGATTGAATCATCATTATAGTAGAGGTGAGTAACTTTAGAACATAAAATATAATGGATATTGATAAAAAATAAATCACTAGCAGAAAATGATTGTAATGGTTATCTTAAATAAAATTAGATATTATTATAAAATAAAATATAGATAATCTTAATCTTTATTATTACCAAACTAAAGAACATTTTACTAAAGAAAACAGGTAAATAAAAATACACTACTGTTTTTTTTTTAAGAAAATTGTTTGTATCACAATGTTACCCACAAATGGGGTATACTTTAGAATAGAACAAAAATCTGATTAGTAATAATTAATAAATCTTCGTTAATTTTTTCTTGTAAATTCCTCTTTTTAATATAATTATGAAAAAGATATTGTTTAGTTACTTTTTACGTCAAATTTGTAGTAATGGTACACGTCTATGACCATCGCAGTTGGGATGAAAATCATTCAGTTGTATAATGCTTTCACATTCGTTCAATCGCTTATGCGATAACTTCCCAACCCTATAAATTGTCTTTGGTTAACATTCGGCCATTATTGTTTACTCGAGTACTCAAGTAAGGAAATCTGGACTATAATTATATCCTGTTTTGCTACGAAAAAAAGTATAGCGGTCCAGGATTTTTTTTCTCAGTATAATTTCTAAATGCCTAAACAGATTTGGATGTATGAATGGGGTATCGTTAGAATCTCTTACATCATCCCGATTGCCGAGTGACACTGGTTATGAACTAGTTGATAACGTTTAAAGCAGTCGAGTTTTATATTTATTAAGCTATTGCATAGCTTTTATTGCGGGCTTTGAACTAGGACAAACAGTTTGAGCGCGGCGACCGAATCAAGAAATTCCGTAACGAAAAAAACCTAACACCGTCCTTCAGTAAGCGTTCAACATTTTAGAGGCTCACATTGAGCTCTCTTTGGCGCAGTGGGCGAGCGGCCGCTTTCTTTAGATGTCGCAGGTTCGAATCTCACTCGCGAAGTAGTGACAGTGCGCTTTTCTTGTTTGTTTGTTTTTAAATATTATAATTGCATAAGTTGATAAAAAATGCTATGCAATAGCTTTACCGCGGCAGTCCCCGAATGCCATTTAATTTTTTTATTTTAATAATTAACTTGTTAACTAAGCTTGTTTAACAAAAAGGAACAAAAGTTCCCGCAGCAACGGGAAACCACGCACCTTTAACCGCAGTACATTTCGGGGCTAGTCATTATAACACATCTCAATTTGGCTCAAACGGCTCAACGTAAACCGTAATAAGCTGCATGCGGGTGGGCGCTGCCGCGTGAGACTGATCATGATGAGCTAATGATGACATAAAACATAAGGTATTTTTATCAATAGCCTGGTTAAAGGTGCGGACTGATAACTGAAAGGTCGCAGGTTCGGTCATACAAGTTTTCCGCTTATTTGGAGGGGAGAAGGGATATTTAGGTATTATCAAGTTAACATTAAGGATGATTATACGAGTCTGCCCTCGAAATTCAAATTTAATTTGGTTTTTCGCAATTTGTAAACTAATACGACAAACTAGGCTAATGGCATTCTAATTGCGCCAGTAGAATTATCATCTTCACAGGTTTACATAAAAATCTTTACTTGAAAGTGACCAGTTTAAGAAATTAATCAAACTACCGAGTTGGACGTGAGTTACTTACAAATTAGTCGATATTTTGATTAATTTCTTAAACTGGACACTTTCAAGTAAAGATTTTTATATAAACCTGTGAAGATGATACTGCCATATTGTCGCAATTAGAATGCCATAAGCCTACTTTGTCGAATTAGTTTACAAATTACGAAAAACCAAATTAAATTTGAATTTGAATTTCGCGGGCAGAACTGTCTCTTCCACCTTGAGTAGCTTATACTTATTCTTTTCGAAAAGTCAGAGGTGCGTGCTCAGGATCGAACCTGCGACCCCCCGAATAGGAGACCACATTCGTAACTACTAGGCTATCACTGCTGCTTAAGTGCGTTTAAAAATTAAATATCACATGTTTTAACGGTGAAGGAAAACATCGTGAGAAAACCTGCACACCTGAGAGTTCTCCATAATGGTCTCGAAGGCGTGTGAAGTCCGCCTATTCGCATTGGGCTAGCCTGGTGGACTATGGCCTATAACCCTTCTCTGAGAGGAGACCTCACTCAGTAGTGAGCCGATGTTGGGTTGATAATGATGATGATGACTTAATCTTTTTAAGTAAAAAAAAAATAAGAATACCACTATTTATACGTACTTACCTACTTAGTTTGACTGGTGCAGTGGTGGAAGGCTTTGGCCTAGACTAGTTACGACCCTACCGTCAAAGCGGTGCGCAGCCGTGCGATGGCGTACCATAACGACGATTATGGCGACGATGGGATGGTCTAAAATGATTAAGTACATCAATGTAACGATCACAATTATGCTCTGGGTACCAATCGTCTAAAAGTTATTCCATTGATCGTATTCGTATTCGATGACATTAGCGTCAAAGTAAAATAACCCTTGATTGTATTGATTTACCGTCACAAATTCAGTACCACCGATTTTAGCATGGAGCGTTATGGAGCGTATCATACATACCTACCTAAATGTATAAGAATGCATAAAATTAATATAATACATAGAAATTGAGCTCTAAGTCAATGCTGTTATGGTTTATTTTACTTTGACGCTTATGTCAACGAATACGATTACGATAAATGGAATAACTTAAGACAATCGCACCTCTGATTGGCTGAATTTATGTCGTTCTCGCTGCATCAATGCATTTTTACCAATGCGACAGAGTGCCAAGTGCCAAGTAGGTAATTAGAGGGAATTGCGATTGGCAAACCGATGCAATCATTTTTAGACAATCGATCTTATAAGTCACATAGCCAGTCAGCCATAGCCGATTACGGGTACCTGCAGTCATATTTATGAGTTTAATTAAAAAAACCGGCCAAGTGCGAGTCGGACTCGCGTACCGAGGGTACTAGAAGTAAAAGTAAAACGATAATATTATATTAATTTGCTTATTAATCGTTAACTTTATTTGTAGAGGTTTATTAATAATATAATATAAAAAAAAAACTATGCTAGTTAGAGCGTTGGTTTTATTTTTCTTGTAAAATACTTATACGTAAAGCTCTGTTGACCATAATTATTTCTGATTTTTAGATTGGTAAACTTCAGAGATAAGGAGGGGGAACGGTATTTTTTTTTGACATTTGCCCGATTAATCAAAAACTATTACATATAAAAATAAATAAAAATCTGTTTTAGAATTTACAGGTACTTACTTTGAAATTTCAAACCCCCGATTTTCCCCCTTTTTTAATTAAACTAAAAATATTTTTTGATATTTTTTTATTCCAATGTTGTTAGGCCACTATTATACACAACTATTCCAAATTTAATGTCGATAGCACTAATAGTTACTAAAATAATCGACTGTGACAGACGGACGGACGGAGAAAGTCTCACCAAATGGGTTCCATTTTTACCATTTTGGTACGGAACCCTAAAAACTGCCATAACCCCTGCCTAGGATGGGGGAGTGTTAAAGGTCATTTGTGTAGACACCTCAGTCATGTCTTTATTTTGATTGTCTAACATTATTATTTCTAACTGCCTCAACGTTAAGTTGTTCAAAAAACGACCCTATCATGAACTGCATTGAGTCATAAATAGAATAGACATAAAATATATGAACATTTCAAATGTGTGGTCTATAATCGATTGTGGTTGCTCGTATATTTTGGGTCGGTTTGAAAAAATTTTGGATTAAAAATTAGGTCGGATTTTGGTTAGAAACAAAATAATGTGCTTTAATGTATTAATGTCTGGCGCAGATGTTCCGATTTCCGTAGCACTGGTCCGAATGCTATTCTATAAACTTAATTCTGATTTCTGTGCTATAACCTAATGCACCTATAACCTAGTGTAGTTTAACTATCCTGTTGTGAAAGTACATCTATCTTCCTACTTAACTATAATTTAATATAAAAAATTCTTTTTAAAAACCTTCTTCGAATCCTATTCGGCCCTAAATAGGTAAACCATACCTACTGTGAAGACCGTTCCAGTATGGTTTACCTATTTCGGGATTCGTAAACCAGGGTGAAGTGAATTTGCATTCGAAGTGAGTTTGTTTTAACCGACTTTAAAAAAGGAAGTTCTCAATTCATCGGAATCTTTTTTTTTAATGTATGTTTACCGATTACTCGAAGAACCGTTAAACCGTTTTGGAAAATTCTTTTTTGTTTCAAAGGGTAATACTTCCCAGGTGGTCCCATTGAAATCTTATCGAAATCGGTCGAGCGGCTTTTAAAATATCAACAAAAAAGCATGTACTTTGTAGTGGCGCGGGCCGCTTGAAGTCGGTTTTTTAAAAAGAATTTTTAAATTAAATTATAATTACTTACTGAATAACGCTGCAGACATGAAAAGACAGAAAAAAACATAAAAAATTGGCAGT
Organism: Oeneis ivallda; assembly: GCA_029955525.1. Taxonomy (NCBI): domain Eukaryota; kingdom Metazoa; phylum Arthropoda; class Insecta; order Lepidoptera; family Nymphalidae; genus Oeneis; species Oeneis ivallda. Next base: position 16,208,850 of record JARPMR010000025.1, read on the forward strand.
CTGCAACTGAAGATAGAAGTGAAAACTAGATTTGCTAATAAAATTAAAAACAAATAAAAAAAAGCGCACTGCCACGATTTCGTGAGTGAGATTCGAACCTGCGACATCATACATTAAACGGTATGGATGGCGGCTGCTTGCCCATTGCGCTGTCTAATGTTGCTTGAGGACTTCTAAAATGTTGATCGCTTACTGAAATCTCATATCAACAGTATATATAGGTATAATAGCTCATGGAAAGCGTTTCAGTGAGGGTGACGATGACGTGAAATCCATGTTTTTTGCTCACCCAAAAAAGTGCGCAACGCGCCTAAAGATGTTTTCACTTCAATAAACTATTCCGTAATCAAATAAGTAAAGCTCTAAGTTTTACTAAGCTAAGCCGCGCTGAAGTTACCTATCAAGTCTCATGAACCTGAATAATTTTTGGAACGAAGTTCCTTATCGCGCGTTGCGAAAAGGGGCTAGACGGAAATTAAGACCAAAAGTTGTAACGACACTTTCGACACTTTTTGATGGCCTAAAAAATATCTTATATAATAATTTCAACATCGCTCCCGTGGCTCAATTGGCCCGCGCGCGGCCGTCAACCGAAAGACTGGTGGTTCGAGTCCACCCGGGGGCGCGCAATCCTATTTTCATTTTTTATTTTATAAAACTATTTTAATTTTAATATTTTATAAAATCGATATTTAGGCTTCCCTGGGGTCTATTTGATTTTTATCGATAAAAAAATCATGATAAAAAATGAATACCTACCCGAATAATTATTTTCTTTATACCTCGAATAGAACTTTTTTTTTTTTTTAAATTAATATTTTTATAATAATAACTTCGTTCCTATCTGGTGTCCCACGACACCACACGACTTTTTGTAGTTATGGAGATGAGAGTGTTCAAACAGACAGACAAAGTGCTACTTGTAAGTGCTTATGGAACACCACTGCGCCATCAGGGAGGTCGTCGTAAATATAATAGATCAGTCGCTAGTCGGTTTCAGTGAGGTAGGTACAGTGAGATGTCAGCGGCGTGACAATGAGCCGATCCGACACGGCTAATCACTCGCATTGTGAACACGCAGATGCTACGTACAAGGGCGACCAGGACTCCTGTTTAATAAGGGATAGAATAGAATAGAATAGAAATGTTTTTTATTGAAATAAACTTTTTTACAAGTGCTTTTGAAGCGTCGATGAGTCTACCACTGGTTCGGAATGCCGTTCCTGCCGAGAAGAACCAGCAAGAAACTCGGTTAATTTGGTTTTTCACACTTTGTAAACTAATAGGTACGATAAAGTAGGCTTATGGCATTTTATTTGCGCTAATGGCAGTAAGTATAATCTTCACAGGTTTATATAAAAATCTTTACTTGAAAGTTTAATTAATCGATACTCGGACTAAAAGTAAAGATAATAATCTTAATAATATAAACTAAATAATATACCTAATAATAATATAAACCTGTGAAGTAAATGACACTGCCATTTGCGCAGTTATAGTTAGAATGCCATAAGCTTTCTTTATCGAATTAGTCTACAAATTGCGAAAAACCAAATAAAATTTTAATTTCGCGGGCAGACCCGTTCAATTCGCCTTTAATAAAAATGTGTGTCACCCTACTTGACAATATGAGGCTGTTTAATTATCTGTGACCGATGTAGTTGAGGTTATTTAGTGTCACATTCAGGCCTGATGATGGATAAGCTGCGCCGCCATGAATGGCTAATGATTCTGATCACCAGCTTTCCCTCTGAATAATGACATTGACATTCATATAACCAACCAACTCTGCAACCCATCAGCGGCTCACTATACTTAGCGCAGGTCTCCTCTCAGAGAAGGGTTATAGGCCATAGTCCACCACGCTGGCCCAATGCGAATTGGCAGACATCCATTCATTTCGTTCATACATTCATTTTTTTTTATTCGATGACAAGCTAGTCCTTGACTGGCGATCTCACCTGGTGGTACCTAAGTGACGATGCAGTCTAAGATGGTAGCGGGCTAACTTGGAAAGGGTATGGTAGTGAACATTCAACGCATATACCCCTATAATCGGTTTCTACAAGCCATCATGCCGGAATGCTAAATCGCTTGGCGGCACGTCTTTGACGGTAGGGTGGTAACTAGCCACGGCCAAAGCCTCCCACCAGACCAGACCAGAGATAATTCAGAAATTATAAATTCCCAAATTGACCCCGCCGGGAATCGAATCCGAGACCTCCCAGTTATAAGACAACAGCGCTCACCACTGAGCCAGGGAGGTCGTCATTTCATTTATCTCAACTTATCGCCCGCCCAGTACTCTGGTACTGGCGTCTCTTCTTAGACTATAACTGAAAAGAGCTTAGCCATGCTGGCCAAGTTCAGATTGGCAGACCAGACTTCACACGCTTTTAAGAACATTCATCGTTGGCAACCCATAAACGGCTCACTACTGAGCGTAGATCTCCTCTCAGAATAGAATGGAATAAATTAGAAATATTTTTTATTAAAATAAACTTTTTTACAAGTGCTTTTGTATCGACCATGAGTCTACCACTGGTTCCGAATGCCCTTCCTGCCGAGAAGAACCAGCAAGAAACTCGGCGGTATGCTTTAGTACATATTAATTCAATGGCAGTATGCTCTTTTTAATAGTAGTTTATGCAACTGTCATAATATAATGAAGGGTATTAAAACACGAGTGTGAGTTTATGAAACGAGCGCAGCGAGTTTCATAATAGTAACGAGTGTTTTAATACCCGTGTTATATGCAGTTGCATACACTACTTTATCTTCACTAATGCAATTTATCAAACAACAAGAGTAAAAGCTGACAATAGTTTATTTATAATAATTGTTCAAATTTTGGATGGTACAATTTTGAAAGTTAATGTTAATTATTGATCCAGCAGCTGTAGCGGCCGCGGGGCAAGCAGTAGAGCTCGTAGACGGAGTCGGAATATTTATAATTACTTCATTCGTCTTGTTTTCTATACTGTTCAAGATCGTATTTGAGACTTGAATTTTATTCATTAAAGACTCATCAATGTAGCTTTCAGCCACAGTAGAAGACTTCCACCCCCCGTGTCGTTTCAGTGCGGTCAAATCACCACCGCTATCTATGAGAAGGGTCGCCGAGGTGCGCCGGAAGCAATGCCCCGTGTACAACGCTGGGTTAGGCAGATTCAAAAAACTTGCGATAGTTTTTCCCAGAGCACCAAATTTATTAATACCAGTTCTTTGATCGACGCACTTCCCCGATCTATAGCTCAAGAAAAAGGCAGGGTTTCGACAGGGGGTGGGTCGAAGTTCCATGTATTTTTTACATACGGCATAGCAGTTGCCCGTCACAACGAAAGAACGAACTATTTTCGTTTTTGTTTTCGAAACTTTCACCATGATTGTACTGTCGTCTATGTTAGAGACTTCATCGAACTGGATGTTGTATAGCTCTTGCCTTCGGCATGCCCCCATTATGCCGAAGATTAGTGCAACCTGTAACAATAAACGATATAATAAGCTTGAGGTACATAGCCAAGGCAAAAACTATGATTTATGAAGTAGTAAAGTGTAGGTACCTACTACCAAATTTATACACAAAGCGCTTAAACGGAGTGTCTAGATAACTTGCGTGTGTAGTACGTAAGTACTAGGTAGATTAAATAACAGAACTAAAATACACTAATTACCTTTTCAAAAAGATACAAAATATCTGGTGAATCTTCCAGGAACATCTTTATTTGACCTGATGTAAACGTCAAGGACTTTTTTTCCTTGTGTCCTTCTGAACTGCGTTTCAGGAACGCTATGACTTTTGAATACTTCGTGATATCAATATTGTTGTAGATACTCAGTGTGGACTTGAGCATAGAATATTTAGCCCACATAGAAGATGGCTTGAATTTGTCGGAGAGGTCTTTGAGATACGCAAGAATGACATTTTCAGAAAATGATGTAGTTTTCTTTTCGATCTTCCATGCCAAAAAGTTATTATATTCTTTTTCATATAATTTTCTAGATTTTTCTGGCAAAAGATTGTGAGTTACTTTTGTTGCCAATTCTAGAATATCCGGAGGCGTACAAATATCATCGTCGCTATCCATTTTTAACTTTTAATTTGTATTTTAAAAACAAAACACATTGCGAAACATTAAATTCACGCGTACGTGTATTGTCACAGTGAACTTGCCGCCATTAAAATCTAACCAATGAGAGCGCAGCTGCGCGCGCAGGGCCAATCAGGAGCGAGCGCGCGCTGTTCGTTTTTTATTTAATTGGCACAAGATCTTACCAAAGAGTTTTGTGTATGTAAGTTTAGTAGTTTCGACGAAGTTTTCACGTATAACCCAACTGTTTTCAAAAGCCAGCCTAATATCAAAATTTTATACAACTTGTATGAGGATTTTGACATAAGGCTCGCCAGGTTAATTGGTCGCGTTTTATTGATGTTATAATGAGATTTTACGATATCGATGTGGATATTATACCATCATGTGAAATTGCTTAAATTGAGTGTTTTGTTATCTGCGCTATAACAGTAGTAATTATAAGTCAAGTATTGGAAACATAAGTAGAATGTTATAACATTAGTGTAGATAAAACTAGTTTACAACACAATAGATATTAATTATGTCATGTATCCAGTGTTTCCACAATGAGGGGAAATTCCATTCCAAAAATACATACCTACTACTTACAATTATTCAATACATATTAAGATGGGCAGACAGAAAGTAGTCCCATTCACACAGGCGGCGCGGCACTCGTTCACTACCATGACCCAGCCGCTGCCCGCTGCACTGCTTCGCTCAACCATGTTTGTGTGCAGGTTTCCGCACGATGTTTTTCTTTCACCGTTGAAGCATGTGATATTGCTTAAACGCACATAAGAAAAGCCAGAGGTGACCCATGCAATAAATCACGTTGATGGGTTGCTTTGTTGCTGCGTGACTGACGGACAAACCAACGAACAAACACACTTTTGCATTCTGCATAATGTTAAATAAATATAAGTAAGTACATAAATACTTACACAGTTTTTTTTCTTAGGTAGGTACTCAATCCTAAAGTTATTATTAAAATGAATTAAACGCAACACTTGTTTAAAACAAGAAACATCCATTAAATTTGCAAACATTATAAATTCTTTATGACCCTCTATCAACGAAATCGCTCTACCAAAACTTTATCGTTTGTGAAACCCTAGAGCTATAATGTACAAGATCCACACAAAGTGTAATTGATAAAATGTCCGTAATACTTATAAATAAAGAAATAAGTTCCCACCAAAGAGAAATATGCATAAATCATAATACCTACGTTTTCCTTCAATCTTTTTGAATTTTGTACTAAGTAGGTATACCTACTAGTGGCTGTGGCAGCAGTGATGTTAAATAATAAACAGCGGTGATGGTCTTGTGGTTAAACCTTTTGGTTCGGGGTTTGACTCCCAGATAGGTTACCTCTAACTTCCGGAGTTAAATGCGTTTTAATTAATTAAATATCACTTCCTTAACGGTGAAGGAAGACAGTGAGGAAACCAGCGGTGGTGATTGTGTCAGTGAACCGATCGCAATGATCTCTGATTGGCTGATACTCTCCCGCTATTGGTTATAATGCATTGACGCAGCAAGAACGCCATAAATTCAGCCAATCTGAGGTCATTGCGGTCGTGACACTGATGCAATCGTTTTTAGAGAAAACCACCTGTATGCCTGAGAGTTCTTCATAATGTTCTCAAAGGTGTGTGAAGTCTGAACCCTCAGTTGGCCAGCGTAATGGGCAAGGGTGTTTGCACGAATCATTTTGAAAGGAGACCTGTAAGTAGTAGCAAGAGTAGTGGACTGACGATAGGTTGAGACTACTTGAGACTTGAGAGTATTAGTGGTGAAGAAAATTTAAAGCAAACATTGCTTAAAATGCAAAGCAGCAATATGAGGCCTCGTGATTCAGGAGGCGTGCTTGGCCATTGGCTTTCTTAATGAAAACAAATTAGCAATTATCGATGAGAAGTTATTTTACACGGACACTTTCCGTCGACTATGGCACATCTAGTAGCTAGTAGGTACATTATCGTCCGAAGTGTTAAACGAAAAGTGACTCATCTAACTACATAACGATGTTTTTTCGCCACTCCTTTGTTATGGCAAGTAGACATTAAAATTTAGGCCACCGATGCTAATTTTCACGTTGAAACTTTAAAAATAAAGCTAAAATTTCCTGCAACGTCTTTATCCAAAAGTCAACAATCATGTCCTTTCAAATAAATACGAGTATATTTAATGGAACTACCTTTTAGCGCCTCCGTTTTTGGACCCGATTCCGAACCCTTTTTAGAGCCATCAACAATTATATCCAAAAACATAACTTTTACCTTATCAACTGAACCATAAAGCACATTTTAATTTGATGCAACCGCAAAAAAGACTTGGTTTCTCAGTCATCTGTCATCAACGGGTGTCACATTATGGGTCTGTTAAGGTGCACAATGAATTCCGGTACCTTTTTAATCAACAGTCCTATTCTTTTGTAAAATCGTGAACATGCATAAGAATCTTATCCATCGCTACTTTGATTCGAAAGTGCATTAACTTCTTTGCTTTTAGAATAGGCAATGTACGTTTAAATTCTGTAATATGTAGTTTTTTTTTTGCGGAGTCCAAGTTATTTGTAGACATTCTATCAATAACATTTTGGACATCATCTTAAAGATCCTTCACGAGGTGTAAATTGACAACCAAATAGAATATAATTGATAAGATGTTTACAAAGACGACCGACGTCTACGACTATTTTTATAAAGTTTACCGCTTGAACGATTCCAACATCAATTTAGGTATAGCCTCATCCTCAATGGCGTAACGGTTAAAGGTGCGGCCTGAAAACTGAAAGTGTGCCGGTTCGATCCCCACCCGTTGCACTATTGTACCCACCTAACAAAAGGTTTATGTTCGCGCCATGTACCTGTCCATAATTCCTAGTTCCATGGTCGCGACGCTGGCAATCTCTTTGGCTCGCAATGAAGTTGACAAATGCGAGTTTTAAACTTCCCGCCGTTTTGGGGCGTGGTTTTTGCAAGTTCCTTTTGGTTTTGACAGCTAATACGTACATGTAAAATTCCCGAGTCGCCTCGCGCCCGGTTTTGCTTTTTAAGTGTCTAAATTTAGTTTATTTTACGGTTTTGTTGAGCCGTCAAGCGGTCTATGTGTCGACCTAGCTATAAGCATAATTGTTACTGTTGTCTGTAACAAAGAACCTCTTTTTTGGAACTCGCCGAGCTTTGCTCGCCACGCGATCGGCGAAAGTGTGTGTGATTAAGGTTTTGGACCCAACTAGTGACAAACCAAGTGTACAGTGCTACGCCAGCCCAACGTCCACAGCTGCAGGCCATAACTAGCTGCCTGCCTGCTGCTGCGAGTGGCCTGAGAAGTTCACCTCACACTTAACCTCACAATATACTCACTCACATACTCACCACTCTCATACTATCTCAGGCCGTACAAGGATTGACTGCTGCAAGGAAGGTCAGTGCAACCCTACCATCATTAAGTCACCACTACGTTGAGAACAAATCTGACCGCGGTGAAAGGCCCTTAGGGCAGCGACCCTGGACTCAGGTTATAGCTGATGGGCCCCTATAACCAGGGTTCCAGGCCTTGACTCGTTGGCTTATGCGCTTAATTGGAGCGGAGAGCGTTATATAAAGTCAATTTCAGCGCAATATTCATTTTTAAAAATAAACCTGAGCGATTTTTTAATCCTACTTTTTAAGCCTGCTTTTTTCAGTTTCGTAAAACGCAGATTTTACAGACTGCAGGCAAAAACTTTGTAGAAGTTGGTACATTTCACGTATTGAGAAGTTTAAACTAAAGAAAGAGCTAGAGTTTCTTATCTTAATCTTAATCATCAAAACCTATACACTACTACTTATCTACTACCATATCTAAATCATCCCCTAAGTAGGATTCCCTACTTAGGGGAAGATTTAGGTATGGTTGGTGAAAGCGGGCATAAATTTCACTAGCTTCAGCCCGCGACTTCATCTGCGTGGAATTGATTTCTTTAAATCTCGCGGGAATCGCTTTTTCCCGCAAAAAAATGACACTCTCCGGAGTCTTCAACAGGTATTGATGAAAAAACTCATCGCTCCATTGCTGCGTTGCTGCGTGATTATATTTAGGAGCTACCTACGTTAAGAGATTTCTTTACGTAGGTAGCTCCTAAATATACAATCCCCTGCCCAATGTCATTTAACAATTTCACCTTTAGGTATTCCATTAAGGTCCGTGAAAACGACATTGATAGAAAGCGTCACCTAAATTTGCTTAGGTAGCCCTTAAAAGTTAGGGAACGTTGATGAAAACGGGCATTATATTTAAAGAATTAATACCTAAGTATTCCAAAATACCAATAAAAGTGTCTAATTAATCCGTATAAAATCAGGATATAGGCTACGTATCTAAATTAATTTATATAAAGCCTCTGCCGTCGAAACCTCTGTCGAGGCAATAAGGCTAAGAACCGAATGACTCCAATAAAATTAGTAGGATCCTATAACTCAATGATAAGCCCACTGCTAATAGAGAGCCCATTAAAATCACCTTTCAAAGAGCTATAAATGAATAAAAACAATTACCGCCGATCGGTGCTAACCTTTATTTGCGGCTAGCATGATTCTCAAATATGGATTGACAAACAAATATCACTATTACTGTGGAGAAAATAAGGTTTACATTCAAATAAAATATCATTTTCCCAGTAACATTGTAACATGGATAAGGGATGATGCTTGGTAGTGGAGATAAAGCGGACGTGAAAGCGAGAATAAGGTCAAAAGCGGAATCTTTATATCAATAAAAAAATTGTGGCTCTTCTATTACAAGTAGTTTCGCGGAAATGAAACCCTTAAAGTTTTACAATAATATATACTGAAACTCGATGATGCAAAAAATTAGTTTTGGTTTTAGAAGTAAACTATCAATTAATAATTATGTAGTTTGGCAGACCCCAAATAGGTGGACCGACGACATCAAACGAGTCGCAGGGAGCCGCTGAATTCAGACGGTGCAAGACCGAGGCCTGTGGAAGTCCATGCCAGAGACCTTTGTCTAGCAGTGGATGTCTATCGGTTGGTAAAGAAGAAGAAGACATAATATATCAAAATTAAAATTATTAAAGTATTCTGTGATGCACAGCAATTCAGGTTGTTTTTTTGAATTGAAGCAGGTTTTAAAAATAGAATTCTTTTACCATCTTACATAGTAACGTTTTATAATTTAAAATTTATTTATTATTTATTTTTACTTAAACAAAAAAAGGATGACGAGTTTTGAACGCCTTTAAGTGGACTGTTACATTTCGCATCCCTCTCTCTCGCAAATTATAATATTTTCTATGATTGTAAAAATCTCAGATGCTTTTGACAAAATGTGGTCAATTATATTATGATCGTCAACACTTAAATTACTTACGCATATTTTGGAGATAATATTTTTATTATCATTTTTTGATAGAGCCATTTTCAAGCTATTGCATAGCTTTTATCGCGGGCTTTGAGCGCGGCGACCGAATCAAGAAATTCCGTAACGAAAATAAACCTAGCACACCCCACACGTCTAACGTCGTTTCAGTTCGGCAGACTTCGGCACGGTGTTTGTGTGCGTGCGACTAGAAAATGCTATGCAATAGCTTTACCGCGGCAGTCCCCGAGTGCCACACGTATTTTTTTTAATACCTAAGAGCGATAAAAGTGAATATCAGTTTTTTCTCTTTTTCTCTATCAAAATCTAGGTAGGTATATCATAATAAAACTACATAAACGTATCTAAAATATCGTCGAAGTTAATAATAATAATTGACTACATTTTGTCAGAAGTATCTGAGATTTTTACAATCATTGAAAATATCAGAAATGTACCTAATAGCCTTCTTAAGTTATTCATGTTCCGAGGCTAGGTAAAAGCCCCAGCGGCCCGCCGTCGCTCATGCGCTGCGCCCACCCCCGGCGGGCGGCGAGATGAAAGCGGTCGGCGCGTTTGAGACGCGTACCGCGGCGCAATTAGGCCGCAGTAATGAGAGGAGCGACACAGCCTCCGCTAATCGCCGCCCGCCGCCCGCCGCCCGCCGCCCTCCGCGCGGGGACTAGTGTTGTCAAGGACTCAACGAGTCTTCGAGTCCTAATTTTAAAGACTCAACTCATTTTTAAGCCTCTATAGCCCAATGGTTGAAGGTGCGGACTAAAAACTGAAAAGTTGCAGCCCTGAAAGATTTGTTTGAACCCGACCCGTTGCAATATAATGTACCCACTCCTAGCACAAGCTTTCCGCTTACTTGGAGGGAATAGGAGGAGGAGGAGGAGGAGGAGGAAACATTAATCAACTTCAGCTTGGCTGATATTCTTTAAAAAAAACACTGATTCCGCGGCATGAGATTCTACTCGGATTTTAAATTTTAGTTAGGTAAATAGGTACAAAAATGGTAAAGGGTAAAAGCAGTGAGAGCCAGATGATATGGTTAAGACTGTGGTCTCCTATTCGAGGGGTCGCAGGTTCGGTCCCGGGCACGCATCTCTGACTTTTCGGATTCAAGTGCGTTTAAGCAATTAAATACCTATTTCTTGCTTCAACGATGAAGGAAAACAACTTGAGGAAACCTGCACATCTGAGAGTTCTTCATAATGTTCTCGAAGGTGTGTGAAGTCCGCCAATTCGCATTGGGCCAGCGTGGTGGACTATGGCCTATAACCCTTCTCTGAGAGGAGACCTGCGCTCATTAGTGAGCGATTGATGGGTTGCTAATGATGATGAATAGGTACATACCTATTGGTCTACTGGATAAGAAAATAATGGCTGATATACGTTTAGGATTGTTAGTTAACTTTCGCTAAATGTAGGAACGCAGTGATCATAAATCTATGACCTAATACATATTATATTTGTTAAAATTATCAAAATATGATTTCAAATTCAAATGAAATGTGCTAAAATTAAAATAAGAATAATAAGATTAATCATAAAAAAGATAAATATAATTATGCAAGACAGTCCGTTTCCACCAACCATTCCTACATCATCCCCTAAGAAGGAATCTTTACTTTTAGATAGCCCCTAAATATAATCCTTTATTCATATTATGTCATTTTCACATTTAGCTAGGTATTCCCTAAAGGATAGTGAAAACGAAATTGACAGAAGGCCACAATTAACTTAGCTAAATTAGGTAGCCCGCATAAGTCGTCGTCGTCGCCACCGTCGGAAGCGGGGCTGCTGGTCTGCCAGTCTTGACATGTATTGAATATTGTACTTATGTATTTTTGGAGTTGTTCTATAAATATTATATCATCGTATTGTTGGAAATATTCTATTCTAACAAGTTGCATGGGGTAAATCGGCATGGCATCCAGCTGCCCACAAGATATTATAAAAAGTTATTAAAATGTAAATACATATTAAAAAACCTTACCTACAAAAAATATTGTAAAATGTGTAATTTTGAAAAGAGCAACTGCTGAGTTTCTTGCCGGTTCTTCTCAGCAGAATCCGCTTTCCGAACCGGTGGTAGAGTCATGACTTGTCATAAGCGCCACAGGTTGGCCTACATGAAATAAATGATTTTGAATTTGAATTTGAATTTAAGTAAGGAACGTTGAATGAAAATGGGCATTAGAGTCCTAATGAGTCGATTCTTTTAATTTCATCATCCGAGTCCATTTATGTGAACTCAAATCAAATACTCAATTTCTTTACATCACTATAGGCCCTTCGCGGCCCACAAAGCCAAGCTTTGTGCTTGAATGTAAATATGAAAAGCCCTTTTTGATTCGGTTTCAAATTAAAAACGAGAGGAGTTATTGTTAAGTGATCCTCACGATTTTGATCTTATTCCCATCTCATTCCTTTTTTTACCCGACTGTGAAATGGAGAGGGTATATTACGAGTATAGAGGAGGGAGGGGAGGGTCTATTCGTAGTATATGCGTTTGGACTTTTAGAGTTTAAAATCTTTGTTGTTTGTGGATTTTGTTACCATTTTCCTGAAAAATGCTTATCGATGGTGCGGACTCAAAACAAGGTCGACGATTCGATACCAATCTGTTGCATTATAGCAGTACCTACCCACTCCTAACACAAGCTTTCCGCTTATTTGGAGGGAGTGGACTGTGGAGAATATTGTCAAGTTCCGCTTGGCTAATATAATATATATATTAATCTTTAAAAAAAAATATGAAATAGGTAGATTAATTAGATTTAAGCACTTTTTAAACCTGGGTGACCGAGCTTTGCTCGGTTATTTGTTTTTTTTTTTTTTTTGTAAATCGTGTTTTTTGGAAATTATATATTAAAAAAACAATAAATAAAAAATAATTCATAGGGGAAAATATAATCGTCTTGGACTCGAACCGGGGTCTTCTGGTTTCGTGGCCGCCCGTTTTACCGTCGAGCTATCGGGAACTTATAGATGACGGCGAAATTTACCTTCGTATTCTAATGATATTGTAAGGGGTTTTTCATTGCCTGAAAACACGGATAAAACGACCTTTTCTAAAAATGAAACCTAGCTAGATCGATTTATCGCCCCCGAAACCCCCTGCATACCAAAAATCATGAAAATCGTTGGAGCCGTTTCCGAGATTCAGATTATATTTATATATATATACAAGAATTGCTCGTTTAAAGATATTAGAATATCTGTGACTCCTGAAAATATAGTTTTTGAAGTTATAGTTAGGTATAGTTAAGTATAGCGGCTCAAATAGGTAAATTACGTACTTAGGTAGCTTCTAAGTTATAATTTATAAGCCTGGATGCTTAAAGATCTTAGATTAGTATGTTAATCGGCATTCCGAACCAGTCAGTGGTATATTCACTTGACTATTCCAAAACCCTTTGTAAAAGTTTATTTGAATCAAAAACTTTTCCATTCTATTCTTTTCTATTCCAAGCGCTCAAGGGTGAATTTCAATCAAAACTTTTTGAGGATCTTCCATCAACGAGATAATTATTACTATAACTAAGGACATTCCAAAACTTCTTCCTACATTTCTCACAATGTACTTATTTCATACTAGCTGATGCCCGCGAATTCGTACGCGTGGATTTAGTTTTTAAAATCCCTCGGGAACTCTTTGATTTTCCGGGATAAAAAGTAGCCTATGTCACTCTCCAGGTCCTCAACTATACCTACCCATGCAAAAAATCACGTCGATCCGTAGCCCTGTTGCGGCGTGATTGAAGGACAAACCAACAAACCAACAAACAAACACACTTTCGCATTTATGATATTAGTAAGGATAGGTCTCTATCAAGTAGGTACCTACATAATATCTGTATTTATATGTAGTTACGTACGGCGGTTTGGGGGTTATGATGGTGTTAATAAACCATCCATCATAGCGCTGCGACGGAGGCTGTGTGGTCCGCCGGCCGCACCATAAACACACCATTCATACAATTATGGCATCGGTATAAAGTTGAAACAGTGAGAGATTTTGGAAAAGAAAAGAGATAGATGACTACAGATTGACAGAGATGGGTGTTATGACAACTGCAGCATATTTCTTTATTTATTTACGAAGAGCTGATGGTCATTGGAGTCCCAAGATGCTGGAGTGGCGACCCCGCCGCAAGACCATAGCCTGTGGAAGTCCATGCAAGAGACCTTTGTTCAACAGTGGACGTCTATCGGTAGGTATTAGTTTAATAAATCAATGGTATGAGTAGATAGTAATTTTTTAATTTATTTTTCCATAATTTTTATTTTTATTAAAACGTCTATCGGTTGATAAGGAAGAAAAACGATGACACTATCTAAGTAATAATTGTCCTTAAAGTACCTAAGTAAGGTAAGTAGTATATAAGTAGTAGAAGTAGGTAGGTACCTATACGGAAAGTACCTAACGGCGATATCTCGCGAGCTCCAAAAGGTGCCACCCACAGTTTTCTCACACTGAAACCACTTGCAGTTCTAATGAAAGCCTCCGCTGGTAATATTTAGTACAGTCGCCCGCATAAATACCATCTTATAGACCACTTCTTAATTTCGCCTTACTTTCGTGGGAAGCTGGAAGAAAATTTTACTGTATCTAGTAATATAGCTTCACCTATGTCCACTTATTATAAGTAGATAAGTTTAATTATTTTTTTAACTAGCTGATGCCCGCGACTTTGTCCGCGTGGATTTAGTTTTTAAAGTCCCTCGGGAACTCCTTGATTTTCCGGGATAAAAAGTAGCCTAGATGTTGACCCGAGTAATAGGTAAGCTACCACGGTATAAAATGTTGTAGAAATCTGTGCGGTAGTTTTTACGTGAAAGAAGGACAAACAAACAGATAGACAAACAGACAAAAAAAATTTAGCTTCTGTTTTGATATCTGTACCTATCTTGAACACAATTAGAAGCAAAAACCCTTTTTTGAATCTATTTCATGTACCTACAGAATTGGTTTCGTTTCTGTTTTATTATATGTAAGTACCTATAGATAAAAACTAGCGTTTGCTCGGTGCGCGAGCTGCTAAAGCAGCTCGCGGGAAGTGTTATTGCTACAAGTAGGGCGCGTGGGTGCGCGGCCCGCTAAAGCGGTCCGCGATTGTTCGGCTTTATTTATTTCGCTCGGTGCGCGAGCTGCTAAAGCAGCTCGCGGGAAGTGTTATTGCTACAAGTAGGGCGCGTGGGTGCGCGGCCCGCTAAAGCGGACCGCGATTGTTCGGCTTTATTTATTTCGCTCGGTGCGCGAGCTGCTAAAGCAGCTCGCGGGATGTGTTATTACTACAAGTAGGGCGCGTGGGTGCGCGGCCCGCTAAAGCGGACCGCGATTTTTTTACTCATCCAGTAGCCCTTCGGATTCTGGTCATCTTTTGCCAAAAAATTTGTTCGAGCACACCCCACCTATCTGCAATAACCTGGCCGTGCTCCTCATTCACAAAAGAAAAAGAAAAAAAAATGAAAAAAAAGAAAAAAAAAAAAAATGAAAAATGAAAAAAAAGAAAAAGAAAAAAAGCCCTATGAACCTATCAAGATCAATGTCTTGCATAGTTCCCAACTTCTAGTCCCTTCAATATTCCCCATACATTTTGTATGGGGGAAAAAAAATCCGCCATCTTGAATTTTTTTCCTACTCACCAGGTAGACCTCCGGGTTGTGATCATCTTTTGTCGAGAAACCGCTCCTCCATCTTTTATAGTCTCCGAGAGAGAGACGGACAAAATTTGCCGCCATTTTTTTTCCGCCATTTTGGAATTTTTTTTCAACTCACTGGCAACTGCTCGAGGTTTTGAATGACATTTGGTCGAGCACCCTCCACCTATCTTCTATACCCTGGCCGTGCCCCTCGCCCGTCTCCGAACTCCTCACTCATCAGCTCTCTCCACCTTTCTCCGAGTCACATTCTTTGAGCTCTATACGACACCATGGGTGAAAAAAATTTTTTTCATACAAAATTTTACAGGAGAGGGGTGGAAATTTGAGACGTCACAGCTCGGCCGCCATCTTGTTTTTTTAATTTTTTTCACTTTTTCTGTTAATCGTTTACAAATTTCTACAATAATCCAAAATTTCAAAGAAATCGGTTGGAAAACAAAAGAGTTGCAAGATTCACGTCGGCCGCCATCTTGTTTTTCCGAAATGTCATAATTTTTCCCCACTCGAATCCCCCACCCGAACATATCTCCCGTACATCATTTTATCGTTTTTTGTCTCTTTCTAGGAGAACAATTATGTCAATCAGTGAATCAGTCAGTCAGTGGTAATCGAGCTATATATATTATAACTAGCGTTTGCTCGGTGCGCGAGCTGCTAAAGCAGCTCGCGGGAAGTGTTGTTGCTACAAGTAGGGCGCGTGGGTGCGCGGCCCGCTAAAGCGGACCGCGATTGTTCGGCTTTATTTATTTCGCTCGGTGCGCGAGCTGCTAAAGCAGCTCGCGGGAAGTGTTCTTACTACAAGTAGGGCGCGTGGGTGCGCGGCCCGCTAAAGCGGACCGCGATTTTTTTACTCATCAAGTAGCCCTTCGGATTCTGGTCATCTTTTGCCAAAAAATTTGTTCGAGCACACCCCACCTATCTGCAATAACCTGGCCGTGCTCCTCATTCACAAAAGAAAAAGAAAAAAAAAGAAAAAAATAGAAAAAAAAGAAAAAAAAAAAAATGTAAAATGAAAAAAAAGAAAAAGAAAAAAAGCCCTATGAACCTATCAAAATCAATGTCTTGCATAGTTCCCAACTTCTAGTCCCTTAAATATTCCCCATACATTTTGTATGTAAAAAAAAAAAATCCGCCATCTTGAATTTTTTTCCTACTCACCAGGTAGACCTCCGGGTTGTGATCACCTTTTGTCGAGAAACCGCTCCTCCATCTTTCATAGTCTCCGAGAGAGAGACGGACAAAATTTGCCGCCATTTTTTTTCCGCCATTTTGGATTTTTTTTTCAACTCACTGGCAACTGCTCGAGGTTTCGAATGACATTTGGTCGAGCACCCTCCACCTATCTTCTATACCCTGGCCGTGCCCCTCGCCCGTCTCCGAACTCCTCACTCATCAGCTCTCTCCACCTTTCTCCGAGTCACATTCTTTGAGCTCTATACGACACCTTGGGTGAAAAAAATTTTTTTCATACAAAATTTTACAGGAGAGGGGTGGAAGTTTGAGACGTCACAGCTCGGCCGCCATCTTGTTTTTTTAATTTTTTTTACTTTTTCTGTTAATCGTTTACTAATTTCTACAATAATCCAAAATTTCAAAGAAATCGGTCGGAAAACAAAAGAGTTGCAAGATTCACGTCGGCCGCCATCTTGTTTTTCCGAAATGTCATAATTTTCCCCAACTCGAATCCCCCCCCCAAACACATCTCCCGAACATCATTATATCGATTTCCGTCTCCTTCTAGGAGAACAACCCTGTCAATGAGTCAGTGAATCAGTCAGTCAGTGGTAATCGAGCTATATATATTATAACTAGCGTTTGCTCGGTGCGCGAGCTGCTAAAGCAGCTCGCGGGAAGTGTTATTACTAAAAGTAAGGCGCGTGGGTGCGCGGCCCGCTAAAGCGGACCGCGATTGTTCGGCTTTATTTATTTTGCTCTACTCTTAGAGCAAAATAAACACTTAAACACTTTATTACTCTACCTACTAAATTAAAAATCTTAATTAAATTCTCTCAGATTATATCTAGTTTTGAATTCACCCTCTAATCACCCAGCCTCCATACATTTTGAGCTAGTATAAATTTTGGGCTACAGCTTTGGTTTCATAATAAAGAGTGGTTATTTTGCTCAATTTTTAGGGTTCCGTACCCAAAGGGTACCAACGGGACCCTATTACTAAGCCTACGCTGTCCGTCCGTCCGTCCGTCCGTCCGTCCGTCCGTCCGTCCGTCTGTCAGAGGGCTGTATCTCGTAAACCGTAATAGATAGACAGATGAAATTTTCACATATTATGTATTTCTATTGCCGCTATAACAACAAATAATAAAAATTAAATGTAATTAAAAAAATTAAATTAAAATGGGTAGGTGGGTAGATGGAAATTTTTTAATTTAATTTTTTTAACGGAACCCTAAAAGAGCGAGGCCCGACTCGCACTTGGCCGAATTTTTATTATAATATAAAGTTTATTTTAAATGGCCGGCACTTTCAAAAATGAGCCAAAAATGTATGGAGGCTGGGTGATGTCCTTTCAATTATTATCTGTGTCTTTTTAAAATTTTGGCATCTATTTCCTCTTTCTTGACCCCTAGGAAGCCTAAATATCTATTTTAAACGAAATCGGTTTAATAACAAAGAATTTCAATATGGCGGTGACTTTTTACAATTTTGGCATCCATTTCCTCTTTATAGAGTCCAGGGAAGCCTAAATATTGATTTTAAACGAAATCGGTCCAATAACAAAGAATTTCAATATGGCTGTGACTTTTTACAATTTTGGCATCCAATTCTTCTTTCTTGACCGCAGAGAAGACTAAATATCGATTTTGAACGAAATCGGTCTAATAACAAAGAATTTAAATATGGCGGCGACTTTTTACAATTTTGGCATCCATTTCCTCTTTCTTGACCGCAGGGAAGCCTAAATATCGATTTTCAACGAAATCGGTTCAATAACAAAGAATTTCAATATGGCGGCGATTTTTTAAAATTTTGGCAACTATTTCTTCTTACTTAACCGCAGGGAAACCTAAATATCGATTTTGAATGAAATCGGTCTAATAACCTCAAATATGGTTGAGCGAAGCAATGGCTGGATCATACATCATGTTCGTGAACGGGTGCCACCGTCGGAAGCGGGGCTGCTAGTCTGCCAGTCTTGACATGTATTGAATATTGTACTTATGTATTTTTGGAGTTGTTCTATAAATATTATCGACCGAGCGAAGCGAAGGTCTTTGAGTCTACTTGAGTGAATTTGCACTTGTCCGTCCGTCCGTCCGTCCGTCCGTCCGTCCGTCCGTCCGTCCGTCTGTCAGAGCCTTATAACTTCTGAATTACTGAACGCAATTACTTCAATTTTAGATATAAGATGTAAACCGATGGCCTCCAGCCGAAAATGGCTTAAAAAGTTATAAAAATCTTTATTTCAGGGGGGCTCTCATAGAAGCGAATGCGAAGTAAAAAAAAAAATATCGCGTTACATAAAATTGTTACGTATCATTTTAAAGATAATTTTGAACTGAGTACAAAAATATTTTTTTTTTAATTTTTCCCTTAAAATTGACGAAATGGGGGGTTTTCAAAGTGGTGATTTTATACGCTCGCTTGAAGACGCTCTCTAGGAAAATCCGCTATGGATTTTCGAACTGATTTTATGTTTTTAGGTCACTTATATCCTGTACTTGAACAACAAATACTAAAATTATATGAATATTATAAAGAAACGAGATTATTTAATTTTTAATGGGCATTCATATAGCATCAACATAGCTTCACAATAATGCTAATAGATGGCGCAGTCAGTAACTATTCCCATGGAACTACGAGTTACGACTACGACCATTATTATTTAGTTACTTATTATAATACAATAATTGTATTGTAATTTTTTTTGTACCATATTATTCAATTAAAATTATTTTTTAGTTAAATTTTAGTTAAATATTGTATATTTTCTATTCGCGTCGATAGATGACGATTTGTACAGATGCCCGTAACCCGGTTTCACTCCTTAGTACCTACATAATAAATAAATAATTCAATGTTTAATAAATAATTCAATGTTTTCACTAACGTTCCCTAACCTTTACTATAAGTTAGGTGATTGATGTTTTCTGTCAACTTATTTATCACGATCCTGTACGGGACACCTAAAAGGATATTGGGACGGATGTTAGGACTTAGGATTGTATTTAGGAGCTACCTACGTTAAGAGACTCCTACTTAGGGGATGATTTAGGTATGTTTGGTGAAAACGGGCATAATAATAATGTCAGTTTTGGTTATCATGTATCGATTGAATGAATAATCATGGGATACCGTTACCGCGAGGTCTCAGTTCGGGGCGAACCACTAGTATCATCGTATTGTTGGAAATATTCTATTCTAACAAG
This sequence comes from Oeneis ivallda, assembly GCA_029955525.1. Lineage (NCBI taxonomy): Eukaryota > Metazoa > Arthropoda > Insecta > Lepidoptera > Nymphalidae > Oeneis > Oeneis ivallda. The sequence goes on from JARPMR010000025.1 coordinate 16,228,360, forward strand.
TTGCATGGGATAAATCGGCATGGCATCCAGCTGCCCACAAGATATTATAAAAAATTTATTAAAATGTAAATACATATTACCTACATAAAAAATATTGTAAAATGTGTAATTTTGAAAAGAGCAACTGCTGAGTTTCTTGCTGGTTCTTCTCAGCAGAATCCACTTTCCGAACCGGTGGTAGAATCATGACTTGTCATAAGCGCCACAGGTTGACCTACATGAAATAAATGATTTTGATTTTGATTTTAACAAAGAATTTCAATAGGGCGGTGACTTTTTTAATTTTGGCATCCATTTCCTCTTTCTCGACCGCAGGGAAGCCTAAATATCGATTTTGAACGAAATCGGTCCAATAACAAAGAATTTCAATATGGCGGCGATTTTTTAAAATTTTGACATCCATTTCCTCTTTCTTGACTGCAAGGAAGCCTAAATATCGATTTTGAACGAAATCGGTCCAATAACAAAAAATTTCAATATGGCGGCGACTTTTTAAAATTTTGGCAGCCATTGCCTCTTTCTTGACTGCAAGGAAGCCTAAATATCGATTTTGAACGAAATCGGTCCAATAACAAAAAATTTCAATATGGCGGCGACTTTTTAAAATTTTGGCAGCCATTGCCTCTTTCTTGACCGCAGGGAAACCTAAATATCGATTTTGAACGAAATCGGTCCAATAACAAAGAATTTCAATATGGCGGCGATTTTTTAAAATTTTGACATCCATTTCCTCTTTCTTGACTGCAAGGAAGCCTAAATATCGATTTTGAACGAAATCGGTCCAATAACAAAAAATTTCAATATGGCGGCGACTTTTTAAAATTTTGGCAGCCATTGCCTCTTTCTTGACCGCAGGGAAACCTAAATATCGATTTTGAACGAAATCGGTCGAATAACAAAGAATTTCAATATGGCGGCGACTTTAAAATTTTGGCATCCATTGCCTCTTTCTTGACCGCAGGGAAACCTAAATATCGATTTTGAACGAAATCGGTCCAATAACAAAAAATTTCAATATGGCGGCGATTTTTTAAAATTTTGGCATCCATTGCCTCTTTCTTGACCGCAGGGAAACCTAAATATCGATTTTGAAAAAAATCGGTCAAATAACAAAGAATTTCAAGATGGCGGCGACATCAAAGTCTATTTCTAGTTCCTTCAATATTCCCCATACATTTTTTATGGGAAAAAATAAATTGAAAAAAATAATTAATTCCGCCATCTTGAATTTTTATCTGTTCATCAGGTAGACCTTCGGTTCTTTATCATCTTTCGCCAAGAAACCACTCTACCATCTTTTATACTCTCCGAGATAGACACCACAGAAAGTTTCTATAGCCGCCATCTTGAATCCGCCATTTTGGAGTTTTTTTTTTCAACTCCCTGCTAATACGGTATTTGACTATATTAAAAATATCGTTTCATTTGGTGTCATCCTAAAAGATTATTATCTAAAAACATTATTCCATACGACAAAACTAAAAAATAAAGCTTTATTTAATTGGAAAACATTAAATAAAATTGCTATAATTCCGGCCATGGTCACGTGATCGAAAACGTTCCGTGATCTCGAATGACGTCACAGTCCACACCACCTATGGAATTCTCATTTTGTCAATACATTTCGACGTGTTTGTGCGGCGTAATAGGCTAATTTCGTCTGTTTTTCATCGTTACTATTTTATTAAATACCAAATAGTATGCGTCACGCGGCCTAAACACATTATAAAATTGTCATTGTTTGAAATGTGAACTGTTACGTCATGAGAGCAAATGGAACGTTTCGGCGGCAATTTATTTTTTTGAATTTATTTCTCGATTTTTATGAAAAATAATGAAAATTATGCCGAAATATACGTTTTGTTAGCTTCAGCATAGCATTATTAACAATTTAAGATGATTTTCTAAAAGTAGTCAAATACCCTATTGGATGTGGTTTCGAGTAATTTTTGTTGGAGCACACCCCACCTAGTTGGTCGCGTGGATGGTTGGCAAAAAAACCACTCTTTCACCTTTTTTAACCCATTTCCAAAAAGGAGGAGGTTCTCAATTCGGCCAGTATATTTTTCTTTTTTAATTCTCCGAGATCTAAGACACCTATGAACCTATCGAAATCAATGTCTTGCATAGTTCCCAACTTCTAGTCCCTTCAATATTCCCCATACATTTTGTATGGGGAAAAAAAAATCCGCCATCTTGAATTTTTTTCCCACTCACCAGGTAGACCTCCGGGTTTTGATCATCTTTTGTCGAGAAACCGCTCCTCCATCTTTTATAGTCTCCGAGAGAGAGACGGACAAAATTTGCCGCCATTTTTTTTCCGCCATTTTGGAATTTTTTTTCAACTCACTGGCAACTGCTCGAGGTTTCGAATGACATTTGGTCGAGCACCCTCCACCTATGTACTATACCCTGGCCGTGCCCCTCGCCCGTCTCCGAACTCCTCACTCATCAGCTCTCGCCACCTTTCTCCGAGTCACATTCTTTGAGCTCTATACGACACCATGGGTGAAAAAAATTTTTTTCATACAAAATTTTACAGGAGAGGGGTGGAAATTTGAGACGTCACAGCTCGGCCGCCATCTTGTTTTTTTAATTTTTTTCACTTTTTCTGTTAATCGTTTACTAATTTTTACAATAATCCAAAATTTCAAAGAAATCGGTTGGAAAACAAAAGAGTTGCAAGATTCACGTCGGCCGCCATCTTGTTTTTCCGAAATGTCATAATTTTTCCCCACTCGAATCCCCCACCCGAACATATCTCCCGTACATCATTTTATCGTTTTTTGTCTCTTTCTAGGAGAACAATTATGTCAATCAGTGAGTCAGTCAGTCAGTGGTAATCGAGCTATATATATTATAATAATAAATAAGTTTTTACCAGACTAAGAAAAATTGGATGTAGGTACCTTACACCCGTCATATTGGTTTTGTCGTATAAAATGTAACCTATACCTATAGGTATGTCATCAGGACTGTAATAACGGATCGATTCATAGAAATCAGCTCACTAGTTTAGGCACTTCGGTAGAACATAGGTATATTATGTAGACACCAATAAACGTTCATACATACCTAGATTGCTGAAATAATAAATAATCCTTTTGACTATATGTCGTCCGTCCGTACTCCATCGGGTAAGTAAGTGTTAAAGGTTAAGTTAAAACAAAATTTTTAGCGAAACAAAAGGTATGTTACGTAAGTATTTACGTAGGTAGGTACCTAAGTATTATTTACTAGTCTATTTAGGGCCTCTTATCCGAGCGTTGATATTTGACAGTATCTATATATATAAAAGAAAGTGGTGTTAGTTACACTATTTATAACTCAAGAACGGATGAACCGATTTGGCTGAAAATTGGTGGAGAGGTAGCTTAGAACAAGGAGACGGACATAGGATACTTTTTATCCCGTTCGACCGCGTTTCCGTCATGTCACTATAAAACGTGGTATAAGAAAAACGCATCTGACATGGAATAACAAAACGCAAATGACAGTGGAATAACAAAACGTGAATGACAGCTAAACGTTATTTTGTCTTTGGTTAAGTATGGTAAAAAATTTGACAATTATAAAAAGTGTTATAATAAAGCATTACTGATATTATAAATGCAAAAGTGTGTTTGTTTGTTGGTTTGTCCTTCAATCAAGTCGCAACAGAACAGCGGATTGATGCGATTTTTTGCATGGGTATAGTAATGGATGTAGTAGTGGTTCCTCAGACCGGGAGAGCTACTTTTTATCTCGGATTATGAAAGAGTTCCCGCGGGATTTTTAAAAACTAAATCCATGCCGACGAAGTCGCGGGCATCAGCTAGTTTTTAATACAAAAATGTCAGGACGCCCGATATCATTAGACTCACGTTGTTGAAATCAGCACGTAAAGTGAAAATCCACTCGCTAAGTACTTAGGGCGAGATCCATAGACGGCACTCTCACTCAGCTCAGGCTCAAGACTGAGTTAAAACGAAACAGATTTATGACAGAACATAATATTTGTGTCTCATTTTAACTCTATGTATCTTGAATCCCGAGTAGAGCCAGTACGATCTATAGATACATGAATGTTACGGAACCAACTTACAAGTCTACACCTGGCCAAAGGTGTTTTTCTGCGTCCAACTGTACCGTAGGTACTTACGGTACGGGACTATCATCTTATTGCGCGTATCGCATCACGATCAAGCCGTCGCGGTGGTCTATGGTACCTGCATCTAAGGCCTCTATAGATCGCTCAGGCTCTGCTCAAGACTCAAGATATAGTTAAAATCAGACACAAATATGTTCTGACATAAATCTGTCTCGTCTTAACTCAGTCTTGAGTCTGAGCTGAGCGAGAGTGCCATCTATCTCACCTTTAGTACCTAGACCTACCCATCTGTAGAAGAAATTAAATAAAGAAGTAGGTAGGTACTTTTTACCTATACCTACTTAAATTGCTCAAAATCAAAATACTGTAATATTTATCTACCTAGTACATAATTGGGTATTTGACACATATTTTTTTCCACAATGCCATTTTTATTTTAACCAACTTCAAAAAAGGAGGAGGTTCTCAATTCGTGGGAAAGCGGATTCTGCTGAGAAGAGCCGGCAAGAAACTCAGCAGTTGCTCTTCTATACATATAATAAAACTGTAACTGGAAGATTTCTGTACATTTAAATATATTTTGAAAATTTTAATTGGGGGATGCTTTACTAGCGATACTGAGCCCAAAACAGATTTTTATTTAATTTTTGTCTGTTTGTTTGTCCTTCTTTCACGTAAAAACTACCGCACAGATTTCTACAAAATTTTATACCGTGGTAGCTTATTACTCGGGTCAACATCTAGGCTACTTTTTATCCCGGAAAATCAAGGAGTTCCCGAGGGACTTTAAAAACTAAATCCACGCGGACAAAGTCGCGGGCATCAGCTAGTTTTAAAATAAAAATGTTACAGAATGTAGCTTATCTATCTTGTGGACAGCTGAAGTAAAGCCGATTGCTTCTAGGCAACCTTATTAGAATAGAATAGAATAGAAATGTTTTTTATTCAAATAAACTTTTACAAGTACTTTTGAATCGTCAATGAGTCTACCACTGGTTCGGAATGCCGTTCCTGCCGAGAAGAACCAGCAAGAAACTCGGCAGTTGCTCTTTTCAAAATACTTATACAATATACTTAACAGATATTCTATGTATGCAGAGTTTCCACAATGAGGGAAAGGTCCACAAAAGCATACGTAATTATTTCTAATTATAATTCAACACATGTCAAGACGGGCAGACAGAAAGTAGCCCCATTGCCGCTGGTGGCACCCGTTCACGAGCATGACGCATGACCCAGCCATTGCATCGCTCAACCATATTTTAGGGAACGCAACAACCCGGATCACACGACGCCACCGCAGAAATGTTAAAGAGAGTGTGACATACTTAGGCTACCCATCTTAAGGCATCGAATTGAAACTAATATTCAAATCAAATACTCAGTTAAAATATGACTTGTACACAAATAAAGTGGAAACTCTGAATAGAATAGAATTATTTTGATATACAATTATACAGGTTAATCATTACCTACTGTCTCATGAATCGCTGGAACGAATTACATCCACGCTTTTTTGTCATTTATATAGTCTTCAATCGTATAATATGCTTTTTTCATGAGCGTAGTTTTAATCGATTTCTTAAACTTGTGTAAAGGCAAGTCCAAGATCGACTGTGGAATTTTATTATAGAACGTCACGCCCATTCCCACAAATGTCTTTCGGACCCTCTTGAGGCGCAGTCGAGGAATCACGAGCCTATTTGGATCTCTACATGTGTTATTATCATCGATCGTTTTTACGCACTGTTTAAAATGTACTTACCTAATGGGAAATCTAACAATTATTTCAGAATAGGTATAATTCTATTTTCTTTTGCCATAATATTAGATATATACCTATATACCTACCTATTAGTTTTGCAACTCAAACCTTAAATTAGTTAAGTAAGTACCTACATTTTCCTTTTTTTCCCTTTATTGTTCAAAATTAATTATGTACGTCATTACAAACAAATAAATACTTATTATATAATATAATAAATACTTATTGCTAATGTCATACATTAGGTATAATATTCTAAGTAGGTACCTAAGTCCTTATAGGTATAGTTAAGCTTTTAACACTTTTATTTTGAAAAAGTGCAACCGTTTGCCGGCTCTTCTCAACAGAATCTGCTTCCCGAACCGGTGGTAGAGTCTTGACTTGTCGAGCCAAAAGTTGGACTTGAAATAAATGATTTTGGGAAAAATTTTGAATTTTTTAAAATCACAAAATATGTATTTTCTTATTTAACAAATAATCCCTCCAGCACGTTGGACTGACGATATAAAGCGGGTGAGGACCGGGTGTGGTGGCGTTCTCTGGGAAAGGCCTATGTTCAGCAGTGGACGTCCGCAGGCTGAGATGATGATGATGATGACGATGATGATGAACAAATAATAGGTACTTAGGTACACAGCCATTGTAATTTCTGATAGGAATCGATTATAGTAGGTAAGTAGTTGTATAATCTGCCTACCTACTAATAACACGAGGCATACATTATGTAGAACAAAATTCCATTATCCATTATGGATACAAATTGCCCTACGAATTGATATTTCAAACGGGTAATAGCTAAGTAATAATATCGTAATAGCGAAACCGAATGTAGGTACCACAGAGTAGGTAAGTATATTAAAGTAACAGAGCGGAAGCTACATACTAACGGCTCGCGGCGGGCTCACCCATACATAGCGCAACGCTGTGTGCGTGAGCTCTCACCGACACATTCACCGACACGCCGCGGCGCGCCGCTCAGGGTAACTCAGGGTCAGGACGTAAGGGCTGACGGTCGTGCATTTAGTGGAAATAAATAGACGAAGAGTGAGTGTTTGTTTGTTGTGAGTTTAGATTTATTTGTGTATATGTATGTAATAGTGTAAAAATGCCAAACTCTTGCACAGTTTGCGTAAAAAAAGCCAAAGACAATAAGGACATTTCCTTTTTTTATATCCGAGAGATAAAGAGAAGTAAGTACTTTTTTATACGTACCTATCGTATCTGTACAATAAAACTAGGTAATAACATTGATAGTCAAGTGAGAATGACGTGTTAGACAGGTATGAAGCCGAGCGATGATGTCGTCTCACCTACTTGAAGACAGTGCTCAGATAATAGGATACCCGAAGTATATACCTACCTTATAAGGCTAAAAATGTGTGACTTGGTCCACCCACTATATTATAAATGCGAAAATGTGTCAGTCTATCAGTCTGTCTGTTACGCTTTAACAGCCCAGTTTTTCAACCAATTTTGAAGAAACTTTGTATAGAGGTTGGAGGAACTTAGTTGCGTCCCCAGGGTTCATACCCATAAATAGGGTAAATATGGGGCAGGGGTTTCCTATTTACCCCTGGCTTCACCACCATCACTACCATTAACCCCACTACCACCACCAACATTTTTAACCGACTTCAAAAGGGCTTGACCTGCATATAGGTATGTGTGTGTGTTTGTTAACGATTTTCTCGGAAACCAATGAACCTATTTGTATGATTTTTTCACTGGTGTAATTTACGTACCTACTTCCGAGAAGGTTTAGGCGACGTTTTCGCATAGGCGTGGCGTTGCGCGGCGCGTGGTGCGTCGTGTCGCGCGATAAACTCAAACATTAATGGCCAAGTATGAGAGCGTTTATAGAGAGGCATCGGCGTTGAACGCGGCGTCGCACGCGGCGGTCACCGAGGCGGGCACCGAGGCGACGCACGCGATGTTACGTACGTATGCGATATGAATGACGAAAAAGTAGAACTTTTTATTTCTGAAATTCAAGAGCGACCCGAACTGTGGATGGCTTCTTGCACATCACATAATAAAAAGTTATTGGACCGATTACGTTCAAAATCGATATTTGAGCTTCCCTTGGATCAAGAAAGAAAATGGATACCAAAATTTTAAAAGTCGCCGCCATGTTGAAATTCTTTGTTATTCGACTGATTTCGTTCAAAATCGATTTTTAGGCTTCCCTGGGGTCAAGAATTAGGAAATGGGTTCCAAAATTTTAAAAAGTCACCGCCATATTGAAATTCTTTGTTATTCGACCGATTTCGTTCAAAATCGAATTCGTTTCTTTATATTTTTGTTAATTTAATTATTTGTTGTTCAAGTTCAGGATTTAACTGAAATTATACATAATTATACAAACTTTAAAATATTTTTATTTTTTCCTTAAATTGTTGACATGCATCAGGTGACAACCCTAGCAGAATAGGTATACTTCTTCGCCCTTGTTAGGAAGCTTCCTCTCTGTTCGGTTACTCGTGTGGTAGGTACGTAGATTTGACATACCTAATACGTTAATGACTTAATATTACCGCTATTCTCATATACTCTTTGGCTATCTATCTATCTAACATAAGTATAACTACCTACACATTAAAATATTGTTAGGTAAGTATCATCTTTTTTCGGCCATCTCGGTAAAATATGAACGAGGTGGCATTCCATTAGGAATGGCATGTGGATAGAAAGTTTGAATTAAGTAAGTTCCGCTTGCAACAATTGCAAAAGTTATATCTTCTTCTTCTTCTTCTTTATCAACCTATAGACGTCCACTGCTGGACAAAGGTCTCCTGCATGGACTTCCACAGGCTTCGGTCTTGCGCCGCTTGAATCCAGCGGCTCCCTGCGACTCGTTTGATGTCGTCGGTCCACCTGGTGGGGGGTCTGCCAACACTGCGCTTCCCGGTGCGGGGTCGCCACTCCAACACCTTGGGACCCCAAAGACCATCAGTTCTTCGAACTATGTGCCCCGCCCATTTCCACTTCAGTTTCGCGACACGCTGAGCAATGTCGGTGACTTTGGTTCTCCTACGAATCTCCTCATTTCTGATTTGATCTCGCAGAGATATACCGAGCATTGCTCTCTCCATCGCTCGCTGGGTGACCCTGAGCCTTCTTATGAGGCCCATAGTTAGCGACCATGTCTCGGATCCGTAAGTCATCACTGGCAACACGCACTGTTCGAAGACTTGAGTTTTCAGGCACTGAGGGATTTTGGACGAGAAGACATCTCGGAGCTTCCCGAACGCTGCCCAGCCGAGTTGGATTCGGCGGTTAATCTCTTTCTCGAAATTGGACCTACCTAGCTGGACTGTATGTCCCAGGTATATATACTCGTCTACAATTTCGAGCGCAGAGTTCTCAACAATTACTGGGTGGAGCGGAGCATGAGCATTGGACATGATTTTCGTCTTGCTCATGTTCATTTTCAGGCCCACCTGTTGAGAAACCCTGCTGAGATCATTGAGCATTGTATTGAGATCTCTCAGAGTCTCTGCCATGACTACTATGTCATCGGCAAATCGCAGGTGAGTGATGTAATCGCCGTTTATGTTGATGCCAAGTCCGTTCCAAGCCAGAAGCTTAAAGACGTCCTCCAACGCAGCGGTAAATAGCTTCGGGGATATTACATCTCCCTGTCGCACTCCACGCTGCAAGTGGATTGGTCTCGTAGTCTGGTCCTGTATACGTACTGACATAGTGGCGTTTTCATACAAGCACTTCAACACTTGGATATACCGGTAGTCAATCCGGCATCTCTGCAGCGACCTCAATACAGCCCAAGTTTCCACCGAATCAAAGGCTTTCTCATAGTCCACAAACGCTAAGCAAAGTGGCCGGTTATACTCTTCCGTCTTCTGTATAACCTGCCGCAGCGTATGAATGTGATCTATGGTACCAAAGCCTTTTCGGAATCCGGCTTGTTCGGGAGGCTGGAAGTCGTCAAACCTACGAGCGAGACGATTCGTAATGACTCTCGAGAACAACTTGTAAACATGACTCAGCAGCGAGATGGGTCTATAATTCTTCAGCAAGGTATTATCACCCTTTTTGAAGAACAGGACCACCACGCTCCTGTGCCATGCTTCCGGTGTTATACCCTCGTGAATGACGGAATTGAACAATCGCTGAAAGATCTTAAGTACCGGTTTTCCACCCGCTTTCAGGAGTTCCGCAGTGATTCCGTCATCACCTGGCGCCTTGTTGTTCTTGAGCTGTTTAAGAGCCATTCTAATCTCGTATAGGCTGACGTCCGGGATATCTTCGGTATAGTGTCGGGTCAGTTTGGCTCTGGGATCTTTGGCCAAATCCTCAACAGGTTTTTGTGTCGTGGTATATAACTGCCCATAGAACTTCTCGACCTCTCCCAAAATCTCAGGTCGAGAAGAGACGAGACGACCGTCATCAGTTTTAAGCCGCGTCAGCTGGCTCTGTCCGATAGACAGATCTCTCGCGAACACTTTTGAGCCTTTGTTCCGCTTGATGGTATCTTTAATACACTTGGTATTAAAGACCCGAAGGTCGCGAGTTTGTGCCTTAGAGATCTGCCTATTAATCCGCCGGTAGGCAGCCGCGTCTACCGATGACTGCAGCCTCATCTCTTGTCTTTCCTCCATGAGCTTGAGAGTATGGTCAGAGAACTTTTCGGTTCTTTTCCTGCGATGGGTCTTAAAGAACTTAGACCCCCCGTATGGACAGTTTCCACGAACCTGTTGTTTAGATCGTCCACAGAAACACAGTCTGCTAGGCAATCGAATCGGTTCTGCAGTTCGAGTTGGAAGTTTTCGGGGTTTTGGATATGAGCACGAGAAGGTCGGAGAGTTGACTTCACCAGTCTAGCCCTTTCCAGCTTCACATTAATATTCAATGTGCCTCTTACCATACGGTGATCGCTCCCGGTTTTCACCCTGTTGATCACAGAGACATCATTGAATATATGGCGCTTGGTCGACATAATGAAGTCAATCTCACTTCTCGTAGAACCATCGGGGCTCATCCAAGTCCATTTTCTGTGTGGCCGCTTCCTGAAGAAGGAGTTCATCATAAAGAGGCCCTCCTTCTCCATGAATTCGGCCAGCATTTGACCCCTCTGGTTCCTTCGCCCATAACCAAATCGCCCAACCCTCGTCTCTGCACCGCTTCGTTCACCCAGCCTCGCGTTGAAATCCCCCATCACAACATTGTAGTGAGTGGTAGAGGCGTTTATGGCTTTTGATATATCCTCATACAGCGCCTCCACCTCCTCGTCATGATGTGTCGAAGTCGGTGCGTCAACCTGTATAACCTTCAACGAATACCGATTGGTGATTCTGAGTATAAGGTACGCTACCCTATTCGACACACTTTTGACCTCGACGATGTTGTTGACGAGGGACTTGTGGACGATGAACCCGACACCACCCTGGGACTGTTGATCGCCCTCCCGGTAGTAGAACAAGTTGCCGGAATTGAGGATTATCGAGTCCTCCCCCTCTCTTCGGACTTCAGACAATCCTATAACATTCCAGCGCAACTTGCTCACTGCTTCTTCCAGCTCGATGATCTTCTCGTCAGTCCTCAACGTGTGTGCGTTATATGTCGCCAGGTCCAGTCGTCGGGGTTGGCAGCGGAATCTCATCCGGAGATTCCGCTAAAAGTTATATACCTACAATTAATTAAAAAAAAGGGGGGGGGTGTTTAGTTCTTTGCAAATATCTCAAAAATTTATTAAGATTTTTCAAATCTTATAAAAGATTCAAAAAGAAAAGGTACAAAAAAGTCTTGAGTGTTGGAACTGTATAGGACCAATGTTTATAATTTTCCCGGAAGCATGAAAATACGGCCGAAAACTTTATCAATAAAAATTATTTTTACAAATTTAATACGAAATTTAAGAAATGAAAAAATTCAGGGGCTTAGGTACTAGATAAGTAGTTATAGGTATGTGAATATCACATTTTTTCAATTAGTTATTAGTATTTTTTTTCTGCTTGAACATTGCAAGTGTGAATTGTTTAACTATAAATTTGAGATTTTTTCCTTATCCTTATTATCATTATACTTAGATAATACTTAATAAATGCAAAGCCTAATAACTGTTCTTTTATTTCATATACTTGCTAATAAACTTATGGTAAGTATGAATTACATATTATTACGCACCAACCAATGTTTTTACTATTAATTACATTTTTTCATCAAAATGCATTTTCAATGCTTAAATTCTTTTACATTAACATCACTTAGTTAATTCTAAACAGAATATAAATCAGGCGCACAACATTTGCAGCGGTGGGCACGCTCGACTGGCTCCCACCAACTAATTAGTAATTAGGAGAACTAAAATACATGTCCCTAATATGCTCCAGGGAACAAGCGGCCATAATCAAAGCTTGAAAACCTTGTAATGGCGAATTAATTATTATTTATACGACGTCCCAATATTGTGCAGTTTAGATAGAACCGCTGTAAGTATGTAATTGATGATTTATTTGCAAGTAAACTTATAGATTGTGTCTAGTAAGGGACAAAGTTAATCCACCGAGCGAAGTGAGGTCTGTGTCTACATACCGTTCTTTTTGCACGTGCCCTTCTATCTGTCCGTGTACTTATCTTACAGAGCAGAGCCTCCTGTAGGTATTATTAAAAATTCATTAAGTAATTCATTCATCTGAACGCATCGTCATATTATCTAATTTGTGGTTAGTTTAGACTTTAGGCCATAGTCCGACGCGTGGGCCAAGTGCGGGTTGGCAGACTTCACACACCTAACTTTGAGAACACGCAGGTTTCCTCACGATATTGGTAATCGAATTGAAATCATCGTCATGGGTCCACGGGTAATTTTATTTACCTAATACCTGTAGTTCCATTGATGGGCTTACCACAGCTGGGACTACGGGTAAATGCCCTTTTCTTCACCGTTGAAGCATGTGCAGAACTTCGAAAATTCATTTCAGATTAGGATAAGCTATCACTGCTTCTCTACCTACTCATTGGTTTTGATGTGAAACATCTACCTATAGTACCTTACCTACCTGTTGGCATGGCGACGCGTCGCCGTCGCATCGTATAACTCGTATGTAGCACTATGTAGTGTGTATGTATGTAGTATACGAAACAGTGTTGTTTACTACGGTACAAGTAACCTGTGTCTTACTTAGAATAAATAATTTTAACAATAAAATATGTCTGATAGTGATAGTTTAAAGTGTGCATTTATGTGTGTACTAAGCTCGATAATACCTGTACTGTAATTTCTATAGGTATGTTTCACATCTGCCGGGCGTCCCGCGACGGCTTTTCGCGACAATTTTTTTGCGTAATATTATTCTAATTATTTCGGAATATTAACACGAGACCACTGCGCCATTGGGGTTATTTTAACCATGTATGTTTAATCTGCATTCTGCGCGTGTATTTAGCGCAAGTAACGTCGTCCATCCAGCGCCGGGCGAAGCGTGAAGCGCTGATTTACGAGCGCAGCACTTCGTCGCGTAGACGACGCCATTCCGTGTAATTAATACGGGCTATTAATATCTACATAGTTTGTATGTTTGTCCAAAAACTTGGTACTTATTATTGCAAACAAGGATAAAACTGTAACCCTACTACGGGACGAATGTAGTGATTCGTTGATGGGTTGCTTACGATGATATGCTGTGTGTTTTTTAACCGACTTCAAAAAAGGAGGAGGTTAACAATTCTTCGGAATGATTTTTTTTTTATGTATATTACTCGAAGATACCTGAACCGATTTGGAAAATTGTTTTTTTGTTTCAAATGTTTTGTTAAAAAATGGTATATTTCCCAGGTGGTGGCCATTGAAATTTTATAGAAATTGGTCGAGCAGTTTTTAAAATATCAACAATAAATTACATACTTTGAAGTGGCAGATCCAGGTGGAGCTTCCATCGCAATCTTAAAGAAAAGTTTTTGACCGATATCTCAGAAACTATCCACTTTAGGGCAAAAGTTATTTAGACCTTTTTTGTAGAGAATAAAATTTTGCATCTTTTATTTCCTGTAAACTTTTTTGTAAAACTTACACACACACACGAAAAACCTGTTCATTAAATGGGCCATAAATCGTAAACGGTAAGTTTTACAATAAAGTTTACAGGAAGTAAAAGATGCAAAATTTTATTCTCTACAAAAAAAGTCTGAACAACTTTTGCCCTAAAGTGGATAGTTTCCGAGATATCGGCCAAAAACTTATAATATACAATACACAAATAAATTAAAAAATGTGACGTAGGTATTGTAAAGTACCTATCGTGTACCTAATTAATGTGAATGGGCGGGAAAGATGCCAATGAAAAAATACCACTCGCGTTTTTCCGTACATACTTACAGTAGGTACTTAGGTTTTAAATCTTCTTCTTCTTCTTTATCAATCGATAGACGTCCACTGCTGGACAAAGATCTCTTGCATGGACTTCCACAGGCCTCGGTCTTGCGCCGCCTGAATCCAGCGGCTCCCTGCGACTCGCTTGATGTCGTCGGTCCACCTGGTGGGGGGTCTGCCAACACTGCGCTTCCCGGTGCGGGGTCGCCACTCCAGCACCTTGGGACCCCAACGACCATCAGCTCTTCGAACTATGTGCCCGCCCATTTCCACTTCAGTATCGTGACTCGCTGAGCTATGTCGGTGACTCTGGTTCTCCTACGGATCTCCTCATTTCTGATTCAATCCCGCAGGGACACTCCGAGCATAGTTCTCTCCATCGCCCGCTGAGCGGTCCTGAGCCGACTTATGAGGCCCTTATGTATTAAATGCGCACACAAAAATCAGGTCATTTGAAAAAACTCATCATAGATACTAATATTATAAATGCGAAAGTTGGTTTGTCCTTCAATCACGGCGCAACAGAGCTACGGATCGACGTGCTTTTTTGCATAGGTACAGTTGAGGATCTGGAAAGAGACATAGGTAGGCTACTTTTTATCTCGGAAAATGAAAGAGTTCGCGAGGTAATTTAAAACCTAAATACACGCGGACGAATTCGCGGGCATCAGCTAGTTGATAGTACCTAATAATAAGTACAGAACCTATTTGTAGCAAAATTACTGGACTAGAGTGCAAATAGGTATCCTGGAGATATCTTGCCATAGTAGATATTTAGGTAGGTATACCTAATACTTGTGAGCGCTCAGCGCGCTATTTCATAACATTGATAGAATTATTTTATTATCCTCAGAAATTGTAAGCAGCCCTTCAGCAGTTAGAAATAGTTTTATTTTTAACTAGCTGATGCCCTCGACTTCGTCCGCGTGGATTTAGTTTTTAAAATCCCGCGGGAACTCTTTGATTTTCCGGGATGCCTATGTCACCTGGATCTGAACTATACCTATCCAAAAATCACGTAAATCTGTAGCTTTATTGCAGCATGATTGACGGACAAACCAACAAACCAACAAACAAACACACTTTCGCAATTATTATGTATTAGTAACGAAGAATTAATACTAATACAATAATAAAGGCGATCTATTTAGATTTTAGAACACATAAGCTACTATTGTGACTTTATGATAGTTAGATATATTCCCTCGGGGACATTTTTGTAGAGAATAATGAGTAGGTACTTTAATCATGTAGTACACAATTTTTATGTCAATAGTTTTCACAGCACACGCCAAATAATGCATTTTATTGGCAAGATTTTGCTACTTTGGGTTATATAGTATTATTGCAATTTTCTTAAGGATCTCTAATTTTTATGAAAATAAATTATAGCCTATGTTTCTTCCTGATAACTTAGCTTTCTATTGGTGAGAAAATGGTTAAAACGGTCCAGTAGTTACAGAGCCTATTCGGTACAAACAAACAAACAAATCTTAATATTAGTATAGATTATAGATTTAAAACTACTCTGAGCCACCTGTTGACGAATAGTTTCCAAAAGATGCAAAAGGTTTTCAAGTTACTATCTAGATTTAAAAACGAACCCTCAAGTAGTTTTGAAGGCGCCATCTAGTATGCAGTAGCATAACCACTATGTATAAACGTCAAAAAAAAAGTAAAAACTGTTCGACGAAATTCAGAGGCTCTCAAAACGCAGCTGTAGGCCTAGAAAAGGGTGACTATTGATATTAGCCGGTTTGCTATTAATCGACTGACATTTTGACATTACAAAAATAGTCCTAACTTGCCGCTGTCAAAGCGAAAGCAGGAATGTGGAAATCTCGTTTGTTGATTCGAAGTGATTGTACCTGAATTCGCGGCCTTATAAATTAATTTCACCGAACAGAATGCCGCCGAGTAGCCTTCGAGTCGTATACGCGTTCGCCAGAGAGATGCACCCAAAAACTACGGACGTATTCATTCAATACGGCACTGCCGGATTTCGGACCAAGTAAGTCCTAAGTGCAGCGTATTTTCTATTAGTAGTCAAGTCAATAAAGGGTTTTCCCGATATCCTTGAAACCCTAAATGTTAAATGAACGTAAAAATTACGAAATTAGATTAAAAGACGTTTAACTTTTGTGTCACGTAAGCAGTTTCGCGAAGGATGCATTTTGTCCTTTTATAGGTACAAGGTAGTGTCTTGCAAAATCGTGAGTCATTTAATATAGTAAGTGTAGGACTATTGGTAACGGGAAGTTGCCGTGATTATGGTCAATGACTCCCGTTAAATCATCAAGTGGTACACACATTCATTCAAGCTTTTTTCCATACGCAAAAAGTGTATCAACAATCGTGTGATAGAGTCATTAAAAGACCTTGTTAGCATAATTACGAATGCAACTCTGACATTGGAATTAATTGAGGAATGTTGATATTAACCTGTTCTAATCATTTAACATGAGCGGGCAATGCAGTTCTTAATTAGGTAATTTATTTGAAAGTGGTTTTAACTATTACACTGAAATATTCATGTAAAAATTGATTATTTTAGTTTAAAAATGTTTAACTACGTATTAAACTGAACTGTTTATGCATCAAATGATTTTTGCCATTAAGATAATTAAGTAAAAGGAGATTTTTTGGATATTAAATAATAAATTAAAACTAAAAACTAATCTTGCTGTTTTAAAATGAAGTCTATATTTTAAAAAAAAAGTGTGAATGTCATGGAACACTTGGTTGGAACTAAGTGCCCTATAATAATAAAAATAAATAAAATAAAAAAATAATAATCTGAAGTTAGGATTCGAACCCCCAAATCGATAGTTTCACTCCTCCATTTATCCGCTACTCCACCAAAGCTATAATGAAACATGAGTAATAAATGAAGGCAACAAGTCTGGTGATGGAAAATTCTTACAGTGTTTTTGCCTAGCCTCCATCTGCCAAACTTTCCAAAAAGGAATTTTGTTCCAATAAAAATAGACCTACTACAGTCTTGTTTAGCGCTAGTGCTATACCTTTTCCATAAGAAGCACTATGAAAGGATAGCGTTAGATTTGGAATTGTCAATTTAGCTTAGTTTAGAGATTGTCTATATTACAATTAATCATTTGAGCTTATAATAATAAAGGCAGTTAAGTATTTTTAATTCACACTTCAATTTTATTTCATTGTACATTCAAAACCCACAATAGTTATATGAACAATGAAGCATACAATTGCAGTTAACATTCCAAAAAGCTTCCAAAATATATTTTGGCGAGCAGCCAAGCACTTAGCTATTCAGACATGATATAGGCTCTTTATCAGAAACACTTATTTATTGATTGCAGAACTTTGCCTATAATAAAATATTATATTTGTGCGATATTTTCAGTTTTATAGTTCACTTATCAATACTAGTTGATGCTAGTGAATTCATCTGTGTGGATTTAGTTTTTAAAATTCTGCTGGAACTCTGATTTTCCAGGGTAAAAAGTAGCCTATGTCATTCTCCAGGTCCGCAACTATGCCTATGCAAAAAATTATGTCAATCCGTAGCTCTGTTGCATCATGATTGAAGGACAAACCAACAAACAAACACACTTTCGCATTTATAATATTAGTAAGTTACACATACACAAATGTTTGCCGAAAGATTTTATGAATGTATATGTGTATGCAAAGGTGTACAGTAAATGCAAATTAAGTTCTCTTACACAGAATACAGAAGTGATTTACCAATAATAATAATTTACCTAAATTAATACTAAAAAAATAGAATAGAATAGAAATGTTTTTTATTCAAATAAACTCTTTTACAAGTGCTTTTGAATCGTCGATGAGTCTACCACTGGTTTGGAATGCCGTTCCTGCCGAGAAGAACCAGCAAGAAACTCAGCATATGCGTAGCGTAACAGTGTATCGTCAGTTTGGTGTGAACAAAAAGTTGAATCGCACTGACACGGCTGACAATACATTAGGTGTGAACACAGCCTTAATCGCTGGTTTTGTAATCACACTTTATCTATTACTTTCACTATCTGCAAAGCAAATATATAGGTTGTTGTGATTATCACTTTGATAACAAAAATCTAATGACCAGTCTGTTTCCAAGAATATACAATTATACATGGTCTATTTTTAACTGACTTAAAAAAAGGAGGTTATCAATTCATCTGAATCTTTTTTTATGTATGTATGTTCATCGATTACTCGGAGTCGCCTGAACCGATTTGGAAAATTATTTTTTTGTTTGAGAGGTTTTCTTCCCAGGTAATCCCATTTAAATTTTATCGAAATTGGTTCAGCGGTTTTTAAAAAATCTACAACAAATTATAGAATTTGTAGTGGTGCGGCGTTTGAAGTCGGTTTTTTACAAGAATTTTTTATATTAAATTGTTATTAACTCAAATGTCGAATTCATTATTATCCAGACCATCGACCCCGAGAACATTGTTTCGCGACCTCTCACCTCTTTAGCGACCCTTTGGCTTACAATGGAAATTGTGTTCATAAGTTATCTATACTTCTATACTAATAATATTATAAAGAGGAAACATTTTTTAGTTAGCTTGTTTGTTTGTTCGTTTGTACCGAATAGGCTCTGTAACTACTGGACCGATTTTAACCATTTTATCACCAATAAAAAGCTTAGTTATCAGGAAGTAGCATAGGCTATAATTTATTTTCAAAAAAATTAGAGATCCTTAAGAAAATTGCAATAATGTAACCCAAAGTAGCAAAATTTTGCCTATAAAATGCATTATTTGGCGTGTGCTGAGAAAACTATTGATGATATATAAAAATTATGTACTACATGATTAAAGTACTTATTATTCTCTACAAAAAAGTTCCCGAGGGACGTAGACAGAGTATAAAGGATAGACTAGCTGCTAAAATAATAATAATTATAAGAGTAAGCAGGCGCTACGGGAAATCATTAAGGTGTGAGCGAGACAAAACTAAAGATTGTTGTTTCTTTTTGCGTATCAGTTTTTTTTGTGAGGCCTCATTGCGAATGAGGGCAGACAACTTTTTGGTGTCGAAAGAGTTTTGGTTCCCACTACTTCCCACGATTGCAGTTTTGAAAACATAGTATTTTCACACTTTAATCTACAGTCTTTAAGTGTGCAGTTATGGTGAATTGCAGTATAATTGGCTGTAAAAGCCGTAGTGAGCGAAAAGAGCCAAACATAACCTTTCATCGGTAAGTTTAATTTTTTTTCAAGAAACTTTCAGTAAATCGAAAGATTATTGATATTTTATCTATTTTCTATTATTATTCTGTAAATTTCTACTAAATTTGATATCTAAATAAGTTAAAATCCAAACCAAATAATTAGTGATATCCGACTAAATTGCGAATGTCATTCATCATAATTATCATTCATAATATCGTATCCATTCTCTGTGACATGTGTATATGGTTGGATTATAAGGTTTAAGAGTTACCAGATCCTGACTTTTTTTGCCACAATAATTAATTTTATAAATATGTAATGCACAATTATCTTTTTAAAATTTAATTGTTTTGTTAACTTTTTAGCTTTCCTCGTGAATTATATGAAAAAAAGTGGATTGAGTGTACAGGCCGAGTCAACTGGCAACCAACTAAGCATTCCCGGATATGTTCAAAACATTTTGAATCAAGTTGCTTCCAACCGAGTAGAAGAGATACTTACAAGTACTTAAAGTTATGTTCGGTGCCAACAATTTTCATCCAAGTAAGATACATTTATATTATACCTAGTTATATACCGTGGTTTTTACTGACTTTAAATATTAGTGACAACACTTACTGTGTGAGGGGTTGCAGGTTTGTTTCCTACCTGGAGTCAACAAATATGTGTGAAGCATAGTTGTTGGCTGATGTGGTCTGGGTGTTTATATATTCATATGAAGTATATTTGTTTGTATATGTACCTATTTGAATCCGTTAGTTAGATACCATAACACAATCCTAGACCTTACCATTAGTCCAACTGTGTGCGAACTAGCCCTTAAAATATTTATTTATTTATTCCATTTCATGAACTGAATTATCCCATATTTTTGTTGTGAAAAAAATTACTTATAATTATGTAAATAACTAGTGAAGCGTGAATATTTAAAAAATATGGTTAAATGATTTCTTATTTTAAATAATCATTTGTTTCATTTCCTAAGACTACAAACAGGCCTTTAATTTTAGTTTTCCTAATACTTTAGCCTGGTATTGACCCATATATGACTGGCCTGTTGGTCTAGTGGTTAGTGACCCTGACTGCTAAGCCGGAGGTTGTGGATTCGATTCCCACCCAGGACAAATCTTTGTGTGACAAGCACGATCATTTGTTCTGTGACTGGGTGTTATTTATCTATAATATGTATGTATTTAGAAATATATAAGTATGTTTATCAGTTGCCTGGTTAACATAGTACAGGCTCTGCCTAGTTTGGGTTCAGATGACCGTGTGTGAGTTTTCCCAAGATATTATATTATATATTATAATATATACCTATATTATATATTTTTATTTCAGATTCAACATCAACCAGCTAATCCAGCTATAGACCAACCAAGTACCTCTAAATGTCAAACTTTGGATTTGAATAAGGTATGTCCATTTGAATGCGATTAGCACACATATTTTAATTTGTAAGAAAATTATCAAGTTAAAGTAAAATACAATATGTACCTACTATTTTGTCTATTATTAACATTTTGTGATGAGTGATAATTTGTACAACATAATATTTTTTCTTTCAGCTTGGTGATACATTCATGACTGACCTCTCATCAAGTATACCATTTGAAGTTGATATGGAAACAGAAACTGAAGGCACTTTGGTAAGTAGAAAAATTACATAATAATTAAAAAATAAAACAAGATGGCAATTATTGCCATCTTGTTTTTTATGTTTTTCTTGTTTTTATTAGGGTTCCGTACCCAAAGGGTACCAACGGGACCCTATTACTAAGCCTACGCTGTCCGTCCGTACGTCCGTCCGTCCGTCCGTCCGTCCGTCCGTCCGTCCGTCCGTCTGTCAGCGGGCTGTATCTCGTAAACCGTAATAGATAGACGGATGAAATTTTCACATATTATGTATTTCTATTGCCGCTATAACAACAAATAATAAAAATTAAATTTAATTAAAATATTTCCATGGGTACATGGAAATATTTTTATTTAATTTTTTTTAACGGAACCCTAAAAGTGCGAGGCCCGACTCGCACTTGGCAGATTTTTTTTTTAATCTTATTTTTTTTGTTCGTAAGCATGATAATTGCTATCACTTATCAATGAACTAGTTACAAGATTTCTGTAAAAATGCATCATAAATCATATTATCATACGAAATGAAATTATTCCGAAAGCTAGCGTAGTTTAATGCAAATTTTTAATCTACATAACATACTTAGTCCAGCCTACCACCTTATGTGGAGATTAATAACTATTTCTCTAATTTTTTTTTTTTGTAGACTCGAGAGACAGTGCCAGCTTCTAAGATTGAGGAGATAACACCGCGAAAGCAAAAGTTATTAAAAAAACTTGCAAAAAAAACACTACTAGGAGAAAGTAGAAGAAAAAAACTAGCAGCGCTAAGATCGAAGACATGGCGTTTGCAAAAAAAAACCGCTGAGCTATCCACTGTTATAGAGGAATTAAAAACGCGTTCATTAATAAATCAGGAATCCGCTGACTTGTTGTCTTCAATCGAGGTTACCAATAGGGATTTCTTAAAAAAGATTTTGTTCAAAAAAACAACACAACGTAAATATACGCCAGAGTTGCGAAAATTTTCTTTAAGTCTTCATTACATAAGTCCAAAAGCTTACAATTTTGTAAGAAAAACTTTTAACAGTTGTTTGCCTCACCCGCGTACACTGTCACGGTGGTACCAGTGCATTAATGGAGAACCTGGGTTTTCCACAGAATCGATAAAGGCTGTAAAATTTTTACAAGAAATTAAAAAGAAAGAAAATAAATCACACAAAACTTTATGCGCCCTCAGTTTCGATGAAATGGCTATCAGAAAAGCTTTAGATTTTGATGGTAAAAATTGCGTAGGATTCGTGAATTATGGCAATAATGTAGATAACGACCAATTAGCCAAAGATGCATTGGTTTTTATGCTTACATGTGCTAATGGATCCTGGAAAATTCCATTAGGCTATTTTTTTATTAATGGGATAAGTCCAGAACAAAAAGCCAATCTGGTTACAACATGCATAAAATTACTAACCGAAGATTGTGGAATCCACGTTATTTCCCTAACTTTTGACGGCTGTCCCACAAATTTTGCAATAGCTAAAGTTTTGGGATGTAAATTAGACGATGTTGAAAATATCGATCCTTGTTTCACCGTCGGCAATAGCAAGATTGTAATTATTCCAGACCCTTCACACATGCTGAAATTAATAAGAAATACGTTAGGAGAAAAAGGGCCAATTATCGATCCACATGGTCAGATAGTATCCTGGGAGCATATTAAATCTCTTGTAGAGCTCCAGGATAACGAAGGGTTGCATTTAGGCAACAAATTAAACAAATGTCATGTAAATTTCTGTAAACAGATCATGAAGGTAAAGTTGGCTGCTCAAGTTATGAGCGAATCCGTGGCAAATGCCATTGAATTTTGTAATGAAGTATTAAATATTACCAGTTTTAATAACTCTGTTGGCACAGTTAATTTTATAAGAAAAATGAATAATCTATTTGATATTATGAATTCCAGAAATTTGAAGGCATACTCGTATAAAAAACCTATAACTAAAAAAAATTTCTTTGAAATAAAACCTTTTCTAGATGATATGATTATATATCTTAAGAAATTAAAATTGGGAGACAGAAACATATTGTCATGTAATAGAAAAACAGGATTTTTGGGATTCGTGATTTGCATTAAAAGTGTAATTTATTTATACGAATCCCTAGTCGCCAATAATACTCTTGAATTTTTGAGCACATATAAATTAAGCCAGGATCACTTGGAATATTTTTTCAGTGCCATTAGAGCAAAAGGTGGGTTTAATAATAACCCTTCAGCGAGACAATTTAAATCTGCATTTAAAAGAATGTTAATACATGGAGAAATGAAACATATTACGTCAGGAAATTGTATTCCTCTACAACATATAAACATATTAACATTAACAAAACCTGTGGAAGCAATAAACAGGACATCTGAAAAAAACAGGTTAAATGAAAATACGGGCTTCGATATTAATGCCGAAGAAATTGATACAATTTTAATGAAAGATCATGATTATTTGACCGATCCAAGTATATTAACAGAATTTTCTACACATATAATTATTTATATTGCTGGATTTATTGTGAGCAAACTAAAAAAAGAGCTTCAGTGTGAAGAATGTGTCTCCGTTATAATCTCCAATACTAAATATGTAAGCCTTCAATTAAAGAAAGATAAAGGGGGACTTTGCTACCCCTCAAAGGACGTGATAACAATTTGTGAAATTTGCGAGATAATATTTCGTAGAAATCGAGGTCTCTGCAAAAAAAATATTCTAATTATTCTTACACAAGAAAGTTTAAAGCGTTGTTTGGGTTTAAAATTATTCTCCCGGGAACCTCATTTTAATAGTCAATCTTTTCTTGACTGTCATTATTCTTTGTTAATAAAGGCTATAATTATAAAATATTTAAAAGTTCGAATTCATTATGCCACTCGAAAATTATCCGAGAAAACGGATAACATCAGAAACTTTTATAATAAACTAATTCTATTTAAAGGCCAATAGTTTAGCAGCGAGTAGGTCTTTAATTTAGTTTTTTTTTTAACTAGAGGTTAGTGTTTTGCAGCAGTATGTACAACACAAATAAAACCTTTATTTGATATCTGTTTTATGTTTTATTAATATGTGTTTTATTTTATATTATTATAAATTATACATATTATAAGTGTGTTGTTTTATTTATATGAAAAAAGGACATTGACATGTAAGATAGGTGGTACATAAAATGCCAACTAACAAATAAACCCTAAATGTCGAGACCGACGGCTTGACTTATCTTCCTGAGCACGGTCCATCTTCACATTCAAGAGATTCAACCTATCTTAATAAAATGACAAATTGAAGATATCATGATCTTGAGTCACCGGCAATCGGGACTGCTAGACCAGTTTTTTACCCACAAAATAGGGTAAAATTTGGCATGTAGCAACACTTTTTACAATATACACATAGCTATAAACGTACTCAACGTAGCTATAGCACATTTTTTGTCTCGCACTGTATACGCTAACAGCTCCTCTATACCTATTCTCCCTCTACGCCGAGGGATTATATCCAACTGTCATATTTAAGTCACAATAGTAGCTTTTGTATTCTAAAAATAAATTAGATCGCCTTTATTATCGCAGTATTAATTCTTCCGTACTTACACATTATAAATGCGAAAGTGTGTTTGTTTGTTGGTTTGTCCGTCAATCATGCTGCAACAAAGCTACGGATTGACGTGATTTTATGGATAGGTATAGTTGAGCACCTGGAGGGTGACATAGCCATCCCGGAAAATCAAAGAGTTCCCGCGGGATTTTAAAAACGAAATCCACGCTGACGAAGTAGCGGGCATCAGCTAGTTATAAGTTCTATATATGTTTTCTAATAATATATAAATTATACAAGTGATTGATTTCACTGCCAAGTAATGATTATATGAGGGTCAGAAACCACATAACCGTATATATTTTGTGCAACTTTCAGAGCCAGCCTGTTGGAACATGTCGTCTACCGCATGGGTCTGCTCGCGGTGCTCCGCTCCCGTTGCAAGAACGGTAAGAATCGAAAAAGAACTAAGATATACTAGTTAAAAGACCACGAACACCAAGAAAAAGACCAATAAGACTGGTAGATATATTCTACCATAGATGTCATATTTACTACCGTAAGTAGACTACCTGACAGCCGCAAAACGCGTCACCGATTTTGTCGTGATAACGTCTTAAAAATCGATGAACCTGTTGCACGCACGAAAAAGTGTCACGTTCCGCTTGAGGCTTAGCGTGCAAGCGAGAGCGCGGAACATGCGACAGAGAGGCACGATCGGCCCACGCGTTTATAGAGAGCGCCCTCCGCCGCCCGCCAGTCATCAATGTTTCTTTATGACGTTATCACGTAAAACTATCGTCCGTAAACCGACTTTACAGACAACCTTTTTTTTTGATTTATCAAACTTCAATACCATGGATGCAGGTAGCACTATCGCCCACAGCAATCGGCACGTTAATGAAATCAAAAGTCGCGCTGGCGGGCAGCAAATGACATGTGATTGTGGCCGAAATCACACCTAAATTTGCGTTTGCAACCTCTGTAGGGTATCGTACAGACCTACACGTATGAGAATGGATACACGAAATTGAGCTCTAATTTAATGCTATTATGGTTTATTTTACTTTGAAGCCGAACTTTGACGATTTGATTGGCAATTCTTACACAATTGGGGGCAGGTTCTTTCGATTCAGTTTACCGACCTACGACTTTAGTAATAATGTGTTTCGGCTTAAGGCAGTTCGTTTTTTCATGTCCAGGTCGCACCATCGGCATCATGATCACAGCCTCCCACAACCTGGAGCCGGACAACGGCGTCAAGCTCATCGACCCCGACGGCGAGATGCTGGAGCAGAGCTGGGAGGAGATCGCCACCAGACTCGCTAACGTCAGGTACAACATCTTTGTCAACCGATAGACTGCGCTTCCGGCTTCCGTTTTTCCAACTGACTATAACTTGGGTACCTTTAAATCAAGAGTGAATAGGCATCTTCTAGGCGAGCGCGCTCCATCTTAGGCTGCATCTTCACTTACCATTAGGTGAGATTGCAGTCAAGCGCTAGTCTATTAAAAAAAAATAGACATCCACTGCTGGACGAAGGTCTCTTGCATGTACTTCCATAGGCCTCGGTCTTGCGCGGCCTGTATCAAGCTGCTCCCTGCGACTCGTATGATGTCCTCGGTCCACTTAGTGGGGGTTTGCAAACCGGTACGAGGTCGTAACTCCAGCGCCTAGGGGGTCCCTAGGGGGGTACTGATCTCTTTAAAATTAATCCATGATTAACGCTGGATTGGCTGTCCCTAAACAAATAACAGCTTAGTTATGGGTCAATTTGAAGCGCCACATTTGACAAACGAGGTTCTCTGGAACTAATAATATTGCAAATGGCGCATCGACCTCTATATAATTAATCTATGAAATC
Source organism: Oeneis ivallda (assembly GCA_029955525.1). NCBI lineage: Eukaryota > Metazoa > Arthropoda > Insecta > Lepidoptera > Nymphalidae > Oeneis > Oeneis ivallda. The sequence goes on from JARPMR010000025.1 coordinate 16,254,730, forward strand.
GTAGATAAATCATGGATTAAATAGAATTCTATAATATGCAATTGATTAATCTATGAAATCATAAATTAATTAGGTCAGTGCGCCATTTGTAATATTATTAGTTCCCGAGAATTTCGTATCTGCTTACAGCGCCAAAATGGCGTCATTCATGTCGAAAATGGCGGCAATCACGTAGGTCCTAAAAATATGATTGCAGCCTCTCCAGTGTTAATAATGGATTAATTATAACAAAATTGGAACTTTTGCCTGATGAATGAACTTTGTCACTTGATGTTTACTAATTTGATGTCACTAATTCTTAATATACCCTCATTTTTTTTGTAACAGCTCTTGTTTACGAGTTATAGCTATCACTAAAAATTTACTGTGTTAGAGTTTTAATTTGCTGATAGTTAAAATAATATTAAGTATTTTCACTATAATTTGATATGGCATCATCCAAGAGAGTTTGTGTGAATGACACAAATCAAATTTGTTTCATTTGCGGAATTATTATGTTTGAAGAAAACCGTTTGAATGTGACAGCGTTTGTATTTGAGGCCTACAAAAATTAATTTGGTCACCCACTGGAAATAAAAGACAAGCCTTGGATTCTGCAAAAGGTATGTAAAACGTGTATTGAGTTTCTATATTTGTGGACAAATAAGAAAAGGAACAGATTCAGGTACGAAATCGCTATGATCTGGAATTAACCCGTGAACCACCACAACAACTGTTATTTTTGTTTGGTGAACATAACTGGCATTAACCGAAAAAATCGATCCAAATGCATGCATGTGGGAATATCCTTGCATGTGGTCGGCACATAGACATCTTTTAAGCCCTAAAATACTACTTGTCTTGAACTTCAAGCTGGTACTCCACAGGAGGAGCCTATGCATATAGGCGATAACCGACAGAAGTGATAGTGACTTTGAATGCTACCTGGAAACACCAAAACCGTTCAACCAATATGATTAAAACGACCTTATCAGGGATCTGGGACTGTCGAAATCTGCTTCAGAAATTTTGGCTGCTAGGGTAAAAGACAGAAACTTAGTAGTGGCTTGTTCAAAATTTTTTGGGAAACAAGAAAATTTCGGACTTTTCTAACATTTCGAACTACTAATGAGTCACTTCCAAAGGTTTGGATGTAGCATGAGTATCAAGTAACATTTTCTTCACAACCACCTGGACCATTTTCCCGCCACCCTTGAGGATCTAAGTGAAAAACAGAGCAAGCGATTCCACCAGGACCTCCGGACGATGGAGGATGGAAGGATGGACGCTAACAAGGCTCCTGGAACGCCCATATGATAGCTGACTATTGCTAGAGCATACAGAATAGCTCTCTGCCTTCAGCTACAGCAAGAAAATCGTATAAAAGAAAATTTTTATCAATTTAAGAATATAATTTTTTAAATTATTTTTGTAAATACAGTATTTTATTACAAAAATTACATATGTCATATTTTTTTAACTAAAGCTGATACCGAAGTTTCAGTCATAGATTTGAAATCGGCATAAAAAATTGGACTTATGTCATGTATCATAACCCAATCATCAGAAATGCTGTTGTGCAGTGTTATGAGCTCAGTGTTGGGACCCCAATAACCATCGGTTTTTGGGCCGATTATCGCCTCTTCAACTTTGCGACTCGATGAGCTATGTCAGATACTAAGATCTTGCAGGGATACTCTATCGCCCGCTGAGTGACTTTGAGCCTTCTTATGAGGCCCATTGTTAATGATAGTTTATCAAAATCCTATACATAAACACACATAAGTGCAAACGCTACTCTCCCTTAAATCGGTTGAGTGACTTTTAGTCTTCTTAAGAGGCCCATAGCTAACGATAGATTTAATCACAATCGTATACGAATACACATAAACATACTTATGGCCGATTTCACCATCGTTAAGTGACATTTTACTAAGAAATAAATTGGGCGTTCTGACAGTTTTTGTATTGAAACTACTGTCAAAATTTCAAATTTACGCTCGGATAAGACTTATTTTACGTTGGTGAAATCTCAAACAGTACTCCCCCTATAATCTTTTGAGTGACTTTGAGCCTTCTTATGAGGCCCACAGCTAGCGATAGTTTATCAAAATCGTACACGAATACATACCTAAATAGTTAAACACACATAAGTGCAAACACTACTCCCCCTATAATCGGGTGATACTAAAAATAGCAGCTAAATTGCGTTGTTTGTTGTCCACAGCGACAATGACTTAGAATCAACAACGGGGGAGATCATCAAGCAAGTAAACGCGGACATGGCTCTCAAGGCGAGTGTCTTCATTGGGATGGACACGAGGTAAACGCTCCTTTGCGACTTGCTAAAAGAGTTTCATATTACTGTTTGTTTTTTGACCGATGTTCTTTTTTGGACCGTTTGGCGGATGGCTAGGCGAAAAGTATAAGAATTTTCCGCCACGGCGCTTGTCTTCGTTTACTACACACGTTCCATTTTAGCTTTGAAGAACTAAATCCTCGCGGACGAAGTCACAGGCATCAGGAATAAAATAAAAATCGATTATTTTTGTAAAGCAATTAATTCAAATTCAAATACTTTTTTTCATGTAGGCCCTTATTAAGTCCACATCTAGTGGGTGACCAGTCATAGGTTAAAAAGATGATGATGATGGTGATGATAATGACGTTGATGATGAGGTTCTCATCACAAACGTTGAATGCAATGCCCAAATCCCAAATATTCAATTCCTTAAAATGCCTTAAAATGGGTAGCCTAAGTATGTCACACTCTCTTTAAACATTTCTGTGGTGGTGTCGTGTGATGCGGGTTGTTACGTTCCCTCAAATATGGTTGAGCGAAGCAACGGCTGGGTCATGCGTCATGCGGGTGCCACCGGCGGTAATGGTGCTACTCTCTGTTTGCCCATTTCAATATGTATTGAATAATTGTAAGTAGTATGCATTTTTGGAACTTCCCCTCATTTTGGAAACACTGCATACATAGCATACTATCTATTGTATTGTAAACTTGTTTTAAAAAGAGCAACCGCCGAGTTTTTCTCGGCAGGAAGGGCATTCCGAACCAGTTGTAGACTCATCGACGATCCAAAAGCATTTGTAAAAAAGTTTATATGAATAAAAAATATTTCTTTTCTATTCTATTCTAACGTTCATAAAGCAGCGTGACATCAATGGTTCTATGTTCAAGGTACACAAGCCCGCGTCTCGCGGCGGCGGCCGTGCACGGCGTCATAGCGCTGAAGGGGACGCCCAAAGAGTTCGGCATCGTGACCACGCCGATACTGCACTTCTGCGTCAAGTGCCGCAACGACAACACGTATGGCACGCCCACTGAGGAAGGTATGCGTCTACTTCTCAGGCGAGGGTCTCCCCATGTCACAAGCCTGCGTCTCGCGGCGGCCGTGCACGGCGTCATAGCGCTGAAGGGGACGCCCAAGGAGTTCGGCATCGTGACCACGCCGATACTGCACTTCTGCGTCAAGTGCCGCAACGACAACACGTATGGCACGCCCACTGAGGAAGGTATGCATCTACTTCTCAGGTGAGGGTCTCCCCATGTCACAAGCCTGCGTCTCGCGGCGGCCGTGCACGGCGTCATAGCGCTGAAGGGGACGCCCAAGGAGTTCGGCATCGTGACCACGCCGATACTGCACTTCTGCGTCAAGTGCCGCAACGACAACACGTATGGCACGCCCACTGAGGAAGGTATGCGTCTACTTCTCAGGTGAGGGTCTCCCCATGTCACAAGCCTGCGTCTCGCGGCGGCCGTGCACGGCGTCATAGCGCTGAAGGGGACGCCCAAGGAGTTCGGCATCGTGACCACGCCGATACTGCACTTCTGCGTCAAGTGCCGCAACGACAACACGTATGGCACGCCCACTGAGGAAGGTATGCGTCTACTTCTCAGGTGAGGGTCTCCCCATGTCACAAGCCTGCGTCTCGCGGCGGCCGTGCACGGCGTCATAGCGCTGAAGGGGACGCCCAAGGAGTTCGGCATCGTGACCACGCCGATACTGCACTTCTGCGTCAAGTGCCGCAACGACAACACGTATGGCACGCCCACTGAGGAAGGTATGCGTCTACTTCTCAGGTGAGGGTCTCCCCATGTCACAAGCCTGCGTCTCGCGGCGGCCGTGCACGGCGTCATAGCGCTGAAGGGGACTCCCAAGGAGTTCGGCATCGTGACCACGCCGATACTGCACTTCTGCGTCAAGTGCCGCAACGACAACACGTATGGCACGCCCACTGAGGAAGGTATGCGTCTACTTCTCAGGTGAGGGTCTCCCCATGTCACAAGCCTGCGTCTCGCGGCGGCCGTGCACGGCGTCATAGCGCTGAAGGGGACGCCCAAGGAGTTCGGCATCGTGACCACGCCGATACTGCACTTCTGCGTCAAGTGCCGCAACGACAACACGTATGGCACGCCCACTCAGGAAGGTATGCGTCTACTTCTCAGGTGAGGGTCTCCCCATGTCACAAGCCTGCGTCTCGCGGCGGCCGTGCACGGCGTCATAGCGCTGAAGGGGACGCCCAAGGAGTTCGGCATCGTGACCACGCCGATACTGCACTTCTGCGTCAAGTGCCGCAACGACAACACGTATGGCACGCCCACTGAGGAAGGTATGCGTCTACTTCTCAGGTGAGGGTCTCCCCATGTCACAAGCCTGCGTCTCGCGGCGGCCGTGCACGGCGTCATAGCGCTGAAGGGGACGCCCAAGGAGTTCGGCATCGTGACCACGCCGATACTGCACTTCTGCGTCAAGTGCCGCAACGACAACACGTATGGCACGCCCACTGAGGAAGGTATGCGTCTACTTCTCAGGTGAGGGTCTCCCCATGTCACAAGCCTGCGTCTCGCGGCGGCCGTGCACGGCGTCATAGCGCTGAAGGGGACGCCCAAGGAGTTCGGCATCGTGACCACGCCGATACTGCACTTCTGAGTCAAGTGCCGCAACGACAACACGTATGGCACGCCCACTGAGGAAGGTATGCGTCTACTTCTCAGGTGAGGGTCTCCCCATGTCACAAGCCTGCGTCTCGCGGCGGCCGTGCACGGCGTCATAGCGCTGAAGGGGACGCCCAAGGAGTTCGGCATCGTGACCACGCCGATACTGCACTTCTGCGTCAAGTGCCGCAACGACAACACGTATGGCACGCCCACTGAGGAAGGTATGCGTCTACTTCTCAGGTGAGGGTCTCCCCATGTCACAAGCCTGCGTCTCGCGGCGGCCGTGCACGGCGTCATAGCGCTGAAGGGGACGCCCAAGGAGTTCGGCATCGTGACCACGCCGATACTGCACTTCTGCGTCAAGTGCCGCAACGACAACACGTATGGCACGCCCACTGAGGAAGGTATGCGTCTACTTCTCAGGTGAGGGTCTCCCCATGTCACAAGCCTGCGTCTCGCGGCGGCCGTGCACGGCGTCATAGCGCTGAAGGGGACGCCCAAGGAGTTCGGCATCGTGACCACGCCGATACTGCACTTCTGCGTCAAGTGCCGCAACGACAACACGTATGGCACGCCCACTGAGGAAGGTATGCGTCTACTTCTCAGGTGAGGGTCTCCCCATGTCACAAGCCTGCGTCTCGCGGCGGCCGTGCACGGCGTCATAGCGCTGAAGGGGACGCCCAAGGAGTTCGGCATCGTGACCACGCCGATACTGCACTTCTGCGTCAAGTGCCGCAACGACAACACGTATGGCACGCCCACTGAGGAAGGTATGCGTCTACTTCTCAGGTGAGGGTCTCCCCATGTCACAAGCCCGCGTCTCGCGGCGGCCGTGCACGGCGTCATAGCGCTGAAGGGGACGCCCAAGAAGTTCGGCATCGTGACCACGCCGATACTGCACTTCTGCGTCAAGTGCCGCAACGACAACACGTATGGCACGCCCACTGAGGAAGGTATGCGTCTACTTCTCAGGTGAGGGTCTCCCCATGTCACAAGCCTGCGTCTCGCGGCGGCCGTGCACGGCGTCATAGCGCTGAAGGGGACGCCCAAGGAGTTCGGCATCGTGACCACGCCGATACTGCACTTCTGCGTCAAGTGCCGCAACGACAACACGTATGGCACGCCCACTGAGGAAGGTATGCGTCTACTTCTCAGGTGAGGGTCTCCCCATGTCACAAGCCTGCGTCTCGCGGCGGCCGTGCACGGCGTCATAGCGCTGAAGGGGACGCCCAAGGAGTTCGGCATCGTGACCACGCCGATACTGCACTTCTGCGTCAAGTGCCGCAACGACAACACGTATGGCACGCCCACTGAGGAAGGTATGCGTCTACTTCTCAGGTGAGGGTCTCCCCATGTCACAAGCCTGCGTCTCGCGGCGGCCGTGCACGGCGTCATAGCGCTGAAGGGGACGCCCAAGGAGTTCGGCATCGTGACCACGCCGATACTGCACTTCTGCGTCAAGTGCCGCAACGACAACACGTATGGCACGCCCACTGAGGAAGGTATGCGTCTACTTCTCAGGTGAGGGTCTCCCCATGTCACAAGCCTGCGTCTCGCGGCGGCCGTGCACGGCGTCATAGCGCTGAAGGGGACGCCCAAGGAGTTCGGCATCGTGACCACGCCGATACTGCACTTCTGCGTCAAGTGCCGCAACGACAACACGTATGGCACGCCCACTGAGGAAGGTATGCGTCTACTTCTCAGGTGAGGGTCTCCCCATGTCACAAGCCTGCGTCTCGCGGCGGCCGTGCACGGCGTCATAGCGCTGAAGGGGACGCCCAAGGAGTTCGGCATCGTGACCACGCCGATACTGCACTTCTGCGTCAAGTGCCGCAACGACAACACGTATGGCACGCCCACTGAGGAAGGTATGCGTCTACTTCTCAGGTGAGGGTCTCCCCATGTCACAAGCCTGCGTCTCGCGGCGGCCGTGCACGGCGTCATAGCGCTGAAGGGGACGCCCAAGGAGTTCGGCATCGTGACCACGCCGATACTGCACTTCTGCGTCAAGTGCCGCAACGACAACACGTATGGCACCCCCACTGAGGAAGGTATGCGTCTACTTCTCAGGTGAGGGTCTCCCCATGTCACAAGCCTGCGTCTCGCGGCGGCCGTGCACGGCGTCATAGCGCTGAAGGGGACGCCCAAGGAGTTCGGCATCGTGACCACGCCGATACTGCACTTCTGCGTCAAGTGCCGCAACGACAACACGTATGGCACGCCCACTGAGGAAGGTATGCGTCTACTTCTCAGGTGAGGGTCTCCCCATGTCACAAGCCTGCGTCTCGCGGCGGCCGTGCACGGCGTCATAGCGCTGAAGGGGACGCCCAAGGAGTTCGGCATCGTGACCACGCCGATACTGCACTTCTGCGTCAAGTGCCGCAACGACAACACGTATGGCACGCCCACTGAGGAAGGTATGCGTCTACTTCTCAGGTGAGGGTCTCCCCATGTCACAAGCCCGCGTCTCGCGGCGGCCGTGCACGGCGTCATAGCGCTGAAGGGGACGCCCAAGGAGTTCGGCATCGTGACCACGCCGATACTGCACTTCTGCGTCAAGTGCCGCAACGACAACACGTATGGCACGCCCACTGAGGAAGGTATGCGTCTACTTCTCAGGTGAGGGTCTCCCCATGTCACAAGCCTGCGTCTCGCGGCGGCCGTGCACGGCGTCATAGCGCTGAAGGGGACGCCCAAGGAGTTCGGCATCGTGACCACGCCGATACTGCACTTCTGCGTCAAGTGCCGCAACGACAACACGTATGGCACGCCCACTGAGGAAGGTATGCGTCTACTTCTCAGGTGAGGGTCTCCCCATGTCACAAGCCTGCGTCTCGCGGCGGCCGTGCACGGCGTCATAGCGCTGAAGGGGACGCCCAAGGAGTTCGGCATCGTGACCACGCCGATACTGCACTTCTGCGTCAAGTGCCGCAACGACAACACGTATGGCACGCCCACTGAGGAAGGTATGCGTCTACTTCTCAGGTGAGGGTCTCCCCATGTCACAAGCCTGCGTCTCGCGGCGGCCGTGCACGGCGTCATAGCGCTGAAGGGGACGCCCAAGGAGTTCGGCATCGTGACCACGCCGATACTGCACTTCTGCGTCAAGTGCCGCAACGACAACACGTATGGCACGCCCACTGAGGAAGGTATGCGTCTACTTCTCAGGTGAGGGTCTCCCCATGTCACAAGCCTGCGTCTCGCGGCGGCCGTGCACGGCGTCATAGCGCTGAAGGGGACGCCCAAGGAGTTCGGCATCGTGACCACGCCGATACTGCACTTCTGCGTCAAGTGCCGCAACGACAACACGTATGGCACGCCCACTGAGGAAGGTATGCGTCTACTTCTCAGGTGAGGGTCTCCCCATGTCACAAGCCTGCGTCTCGCGGCGGCCGTGCACGGCGTCATAGCGCTGAAGGGGACGCCCAAGGAGTTCGGCATCGTGACCACGCCGATACTGCACTTCTGCGTCAAGTGCCGCAACGACAACACGTATGGCACGCCCACTGAGGAAGGTATGCGTCTACTTCTCAGGTGAGGGTCTCCCCATGTCACAAGCCCGCGTCTCGCGGCGGCCGTGCACGGCGTCATAGCGCTGAAGGGGACGCCCAAGGAGTTCGGCATCGTGACCACGCCGATACTGCACTTCTGCGTCAAGTGCCGCAACGACAACACGTATGGCACGCCCACTGAGGAAGGTATGCGTCTACTTCTCAGGTGAGGGTCTCCTCATGTCACAAGCCTGCGTCTCGCGGCGGCCGTGCACGGCGTCATAGCGCTGAAGGGGACGCCCAAGGAGTTCGGCATCGTGACCACGCCGATACTGCACTTCTGCGTCAAGTGCCGCAACGACAACACGTATGGCACGCCCACTGAGGAAGGTATGCGTCTACTTCTCAGGTGAGGGTCTCCCCATGTCACAAGCCTGCGTCTCGCGGCGGCCGTGCACGGCGTCATAGCGCTGAAGGGGACACCCAAAGAGTTCGGCATCGTGACCACGCCGATACTGCACTTCTGCGTCAAGTGCCGCAACGACAACACGTATGGCACGCCCACTGAGGAAGGTATGCGTCTACTTCTCAGGTGAGGGTCTCCCCATGTCACAAGCCTGCGTCTTGCGATCTCTACTCCCTTACACTCATGTTTCGAAGTTGTTGGGAAATGAGAACTGGAAAAAGGACCACGAAGGCTACGTGATAAAATCTCGTTCTACCAAAATTGAGAGCAAAACTCTATCTCTCAATTTTGTCTTGCTTGCAAGGAAAAATTGACGCTTGACTTGGGGAGTAAGCTGGTGATGCGTTACGAAAAGTGTAATCGGGTGAGGCGAACGGAAGTTGAGAGGGAGATATAAGTAAGTGAAGATAGAAAGGGAGAGAGAGTTACGTTTCGTATATTACTGTAGGGGCAAGAGAGAGAGAGAGATGCGAGCACACATTTTCTTTCTCTCTTTCTCTCATAGCCAGTTGCGTCTCGTATCAGGCCTAAAACATCTTTACGCACGCTTGACTTGGAGAGTAAAGCTGGTGAATGCGTTACGAAAAGTTTTAAATATTTGTAGAAAATTAATATAATATGTATATACATGTTTTACTTCAGTCGTGTGGTCTAAAGCACACTTGTTTTTTCTTATTCAGGGTACTACGAAAAAATCGTCGGTGCATTCAAGAACATTCGCCAGAAGTTGCCGGTGTTCGGCGCGTACAGCACCACGCTGCATGTGGACGGAGCCAACGGCGTGGGCGGCAAGAAGCTGAACATCATCCGGAAGAGCCTGGACGGGGAGCTGGACCTGGTGCTGTTCAACCTGGGCGGCAACGGGGGCAAGCTGAACCTGAACGTGAGTGGACGGTAGACAGACAGACAGACATACATACTCTACGTCATGTAGACGGAGCCGACGGCGTGGATAGTAAGCAACGGCTGGGTCATGCGTCATGCTCGTGAACGGGTGCCACCGCGGGAATGGTGCTACTTTCTGTCTGCCCGTCTTAACATGTATTGAACTATAATTAGGTATGATTTTGTGGAACTTCCCCTCATTGTGGAAACACTGCATACATAACATATTCAAATTCGAATTCAAATTGAAATGATTTATTTGCAAGATTGAGTACATAATATCGTCGCTGTAGTTGGAAAATTAAATAACTGACAAAACCAATATCGCGAGTAAAACGCGATTTAGTGTTTTTTTGCGTTAGAAATGGAGATAACTTTTTTTTCATAAACAATTTAAGCGTCCATGTTTTGATATGTTATAGATTGTTACTGTATCTATTTCTGAATCTACTTGACGTACATTTTGATTCATTTGTTTGTGAGAAAAAAAATAAAAAGCAATTATTTAGTTTTCCCTCACCAAAGTTTTGAATATTTGATGCAGTTATTTATTTTTCCATGTCAGTTGTTTAGTTCTTCTTCGTCAATATTGCGTTGAAGTACGAAAAAGTGACGATTTAAGTACCTTTATTTAGTTTTTCCACTTTACTGAGATGTTAAAATGACCAGTTATTTACTTATTTTACTATGACAATCCTATTCAAGGGTATTAATTTAATAAAAAAAGGAGGTATTTTAAAACAAAACCAACAAATAAACATTTCTTTTTATATATTATTGTAAAAAGTAATCAATGAAACGACTGAAACAACTAGATTCTTCTATCAAACTTACAAAATTAAACATAAAAAAAAATAACAATAAATTATACGATTCTACTCATAAAATCAACAAAATTTCACTTTTAATTTAACATTTATACTTATTAAAAACTAAGTATCAACTGAAATGATAACTATCAACTTTTCTTCAGTTTTACCTTTATAAATTTAAATTTAACAATTGAGCTCAGCCTGTTCAAACCAAATAGCTTATGAGTAACGTTCAGTATAATCAAAACTATCCTTTTCAAGTTATAATTAACTAAGAATGGTTTAATCGAACTAGGAGTATGTAAGTGACGCTAGTAATTGTTATAATAACGACTCTACTCATAAAATAATAAAGATTTTAATAGTTTGTGGAACACTAGGATTGAAGACTAGCTATAGTCTAGATTTCCTTACTTGAGTATTCGAGTAAACAAACACCTCTTGATATGAATATCACTTATTTACACGCCAACCACACATTTTGAACTACGTATAACTGTCTAGATCTGTTCATTAAACACATTCGTTACGATTTACACCAAAAATTGCTTCTAATTTACAATTAAAAGATATTTATTTTCTCAAAAACGAAATATTAGCAGAACTCATTTGCACAGATTAGGAGAAAGTGACATTTCGTAACCCTAGATTGTCTATGAATCGTTGAAGTGGGTACAGGCGAATGTGACCTTATATGAATGGATTGAATCCATGGAACTAGGAATTACCCATATATAAAGAAATTGATTGATTGATATTTTGTTTTCTTCATAGTTTGGAAATCTAAACAACATCTTTTAGACACTAATTTTATACAAAGTATTATAACTACTGATTTTTTTTAAATAATTATTTATATCACAATGTTACCCACAGTAGGGTTAACTTTAACAAATGAAGATTCCTATTTAATATAAATTTGCTTAAAAATTGTCTAGGTAATTTAATCCTTTAAATTGCCTAATAACATCTTGGAATACCCAATTGCACAATTGCACACCATACTTACGCAAATTTTTGGCATCCTAAAAACGACCTCTGTGATACCAATGCTACCCACCTCCCCTGTAGTAGTATTGTCAACTTACTATATTTTCAGACTGCCAGGGATTAGAAAATTACAATACCCATACCGGTATCGAAACAATACTCTTACCATACGTTATGTATGAATTACCGATAGTTTTAAAAAAAGCGTTAAAAATAATCAATCTTTTTAAGGAAATCATATTTTACTATCACCCTTATGCCTTTAAGGATATCTAGGCGACGTTAAGTGTGTATATAATACAATAAATGTGCCAATAACGTTGATGTTAACGTTAAAATTATTTTTAACGTTATCATCAACGTTATTTTTAACATTATAAACACTATAATTGAGTTATATACTGTTGATGTTGAGTTGTCTGTTGAAGTCGTTGATGTAATAAATTGCCAAACCTATTCATTGTCTCGTTATCATTCCGCCATTATTATTTACTAAAGAGAAAAGGTAAACAAAAATACACTACTGTTTTTTTTCAAGAAAATTGTTGTATCACAATGTTACCCACAAATGGGGGATACTTTCGAATAGGACAAAAATCTGATTTGTAGTAAATCTACGTTATTTTTTTCTTGTATATTCCTCTTTTTAATATAATTACGAAAAAAATATTGTTTAGTTACTTTTTACGTCAAATTTATAGTAATGGTACACATATATGGTAACTGTAGTAATGATCAGTTGGGATGAAAATCATTCAGTTGTATTATGCTTTCACATTCGTTCAATCGCTCATGCGATAACTTCCCAACCCTACAAATTGTCTTTGGTTAAGATTCGGCCATTATTGTTTACTCGAATACTCAAGTAAGGAAATCTAGACTTTAATGATTGATTCCCGCAGAAATTCTCTAACTTTCTGGGATAAAATATAGTTCATGTGCTATTCTGATGTATAAGCTATGACATCGTGAAGTTTTATCAAAATCCGTCTAAATGTTTTTGCGTGAAAGTGTAACAAACATTCATCCATCCACCTTCACAAACTTTTGTATTTATAATATTAGTAGGATGCCAAAAAGAAAAAGGTACATAATTACGTTTCCGGATTGCAAGTCTTCTATGATTGTATCTGTCGAAGGAAGACTTGCGTACTAAGCATGTAGTTCATCTGGTATAATATTATTTCTGCAAAGATTCAGCCGGTCCTTTTTTTTAGCTTCCGTAATCGGAAGAGGGTGTCCGTATCCCATCGTAATTAGCTCTTGGGCAATGTTGATGTCACCGGGCGTTGTCCTCCTCAAACAACAGGTTCGTGGAAACTGTCCATACTGTGGGGTCTAAATTCTTTAAGACCCATCGCAGGAAAAGAACCGAAAAGTTCTCTGACTGGGACATACCATACTCTCAAGTTAATGGACGAGAGACAAGAGATGAGGCTGCAGTCATCGGCAGACGCGGCTGCCAACCGGCGGATTAATAGGCAGACCTCTAAGGCACAAACTCGCGACCTCCGTGTCTTGATAACATGTATTAAATAGTACAACTCTATATGTATTAAAGATATCATCGAGCGGAACAAAGGCTCAAAAGTGTTTGCGAGAGATCTGTCTATCGGACAGAGCCAGCTGAAAATTGACGCGGCTGAAAATTGATGACGGCCGTCTCGTCTCTTTTCGACCTGAGGTCATGGCAGAGGTTCAGAAGTTCTATGGACAGTTATATACCACGACACAAAAACCTGTTGAAGATATGGCCAAAGATCCCAGAGCCAAACTAACTGACCCGACACTATACCGAAGATATCCCGGACGTCAGCCTATACGAGATTAGTATGGCTCTCAAGCAGATCAAGAACAGCAAGGCGCCTGGTGATGATGGAATCACTGCGGAACTCCTGAAAGCGGGTGGAAAACAGATACTTAAGATCTTTCAGCGATTGTTCAATTCCGTCATCCACGAGGGCACAACGCCGGAAGCAGGGCACAGGAGCGTGGTGGTTCTGTTCTTCAAAAAGGGTGATAATAACTTGTTGAAGAATTAATCATCATCATGAGACACGAAAATCATGTCCAATGCTCATGCACCGCTCCACCCAGTAATTGTTGAGAACTCTGCACTCGAAATTTTCGACGAGTATACTTACCTGGGACAAACAGTCCAGCTAGGTAGGTCCAATTTCGAGAAAGAGATCAACCGCCAAATCCAACTCGGCTGGGCAGCGTTCGGGAAGCTCCGAGATGTCTTCTCGTCCAAAATTCCTCAGTGGCTGAAGACTAAAGTCTTCGAACAGTGCGTGTTGCCAGCGATGACTTACGGATCCGAGACATGGTCGCTAACTTATGGCCTCATAAGTAGGCTCAGAACCGCTCAGCGGGCGATGGATAGAGCTATGCTTGGAGTGTCCCTGCGGGATCGAATCAGAAATGAGGAGATCCGTAGGAGAACCAGAGTCACCGACATAGCTCAGCGAGTCGCGATACTGAAGTGGAAATGGGCGGGGCACATAGTTCGAAGAGCTGATGGTCGTTGGGGTCCAAGGTGCTGGAGTGGTGACCCCGCACCGGGAAGCGCAGTGTTGGCAGACCCCCACCAGGTGGACCGACGACATCAAGCGAGTCGCAGGGAGCCGCTGGATTCAAGCGGCGCAAGACCGAAGCCTGTGGACGTCCATGCAAGAGACCTTTGTCCAGCAGTGGACGTCTATCGGTTGATAAAGAAGAAGAAGAAGAAATATTCAAACTAAATATCTTCTAATTTATGTTTCGGTTGCTTTAATAAAGTTAAATAAAATCCCTTATTTAATTCTGCTTGTCCTGAAATTATCAAAATTCTCAGAACTTTTTTGAATAGTTGAATAAATGTACTTATTCAATTTTAATAGTACCTATATCTTTGCAATCATGCGATGATAAATTAAATAACTGACTTTGTTTAATTTTTCCGAACTTAATTCCCCTGTAAAGCAGAATATGTGTCGAGGGAAAACTAAATAACTAACTTTATGCATTTTATTCGCTCTCGAAGTGATGCAAGAGAGAACTTATTTATTTTTTGCTAAGTTATCTACTTTTTTTTATCAATTTTTCAATATTTATTTTTCCAAGTATGGCGCCTTGCAAGATTCATTTTCATATAACTTATTAATTTATTGATGATAATCAAAAATTAGAATTATAGATAGAAAGATGCGGCTTTAATTGGACTTTCTGAAAATGCAATAAAGTCGATTTCGCAAAAAGTGTAGTTATTTAATTTTCCAACTACAGCGACGGTATGATCATATACAACTATCCAAGCGCTTCAATCTGCCACAGAGTAGCATACAAAAACAATCAGACAAAATTTAATACTTAAATCTACCCATTTTTAAATTGATACAATGTCATACCCATACTATCTACTGTATTGTAAACTTATTTTGAAAAGAGCAACCGCCGAGTTTCTTGCTGGTTCTTCTCGGCAGGAACGGCATTCCGAACCAGTGGTAGACTCATCGACGATCCAAAAGCACCTGTAAAGAAGTTTATTTGAATAAAAAAACATTTCTATTCTATTTTGTTTTCCATTCCAGTGCGGTGCAGATTTTGTGAAAGTGTCCCAGAGGCCGCCGGTCGGCATGGAGCTGGTGCCGCTGCAGAGAGTGGCTTCACTGGACGGCGACGGCGACCGCCTGGTCTACTTCTATATGAGCGAAGACTGGTAATTTCCATTTTCTAATGGAATGCTAGAGCTATGCTCGGAGTATCCCTGCGAGATCAAATCATAAATGAGGAGATTCGTAGGAGAACCAAAGTCACCGACATAGCTCAGCGTGTCGCGAAACTGAAGTGGACATGGGCGGGGCACATAGTTCGAAGAGCTGATGGTCGTTGGGGTCCCAAGGTGTTGGAGTGGCGACCCCGCACCGGAAAACGCAGTGTTGGCAGACCCCCCCCAGGTGGACCGACGACATCAAACGAGTCGCAGGGAGCCGCTGGATTCAAGCGGCGCAAGACCGAAGCCTGTGGAAGTCCATGCAGGAGACCTTTGTCCAGCAGTGGACGTCTATAGGTTGACAAAGAAGAAGAAGAAGAAGAATGGAATGCTGATGGGGCAGACGTGTTCTGGGAGGAGGCTGCGTACCGGCAAGCGCAGTGTAGGACGCCCTCCAGCTCGCTGGACCGATGGACTGGACCTTAAGAAGGTGGCGGGAAGCGGCTGGATGAGGAAGGCGGAGGACCGTGTTTGGTGGCGCGCTCTCGGAAAGGCCTATGTCCATCAGTGGATGAATACAGGCTGATGGATTGGATTGGAATGGAATGGAATGCGGAATGATTTCCGCAGTTCCAAGTTATTTATTTTCAATTCTTAGCACATAACGCGCACGCCGCCTCTTCCGCCAGTCTCGCCATCTTGCATTCTATCTCTGCCCTCTCTCTCTTCCATAGGTTTATCACTTTCACTTACTATTACTTTCCATTTCTTTCATATAATATATTCCATGCATACACATATACGCATGCACACTACTATAGACGCTATACTATATATACTATGCATGCTAGCACTAAAAAAAAGTGGTTGTCTGTAAAGTCGGTTTACTGACGATAGTTTTACGTGATAACGTCATAAAGAAACATTGATGAAAAATTGCATACTTTTATGAATTCAATTGAATTATTATCACTGAATTATCATTATTTTGTATAATACAAAGAAGGAGTTAATTGAAAATTAGAATTATGAGTGGCGGGCTATAGTCACAAGCCAACGTTTTGGCCGATCGTGCCTCTCTATCGCTTGTTCCGCGCTCTCGCTTGCATTCACAGGCTCAGGCGGAACGTGACACTTTTTCGTGCGTGCAGCCGGTGTTCATCGATTTATAAGACGTTGTCACGTCAATAAAATTTTTACAATCAAAATTGCCTTGTGAGTTGTGAGTTTGTGACCCTTGATGTATTTCATGCATACACACATGCAAGTAACTTCACGCACACGCAGGCATCACCTAGTAATAAAAGAAATAAATAAACTGAAAATGTCCTGTTCATGTGGAGAAATCGGTTGAATAGAATAGAATAGAAAAGAAATGTTTTTTATTCAAGTAAACTTTTTTACAAGTGCTTTTGAATCGTCTATGAGTATACCACTGGTTCGGAATGCCCTTCCTGCCGAGAAGAACCAGCAAGAAACTCGGCGGTTGCTCTTTTCAAAACAAGTTTACAATTCAATAGAATAGTTATACAGTTTAATTATCACCTACTTTCTCATGAATTGCTGGAACGAATAATATCCACACTTTGTTATCATTTATATAGTCTTCAATTGCTTTATATGCTTTTTCGTTTTAACTGATTTCTTAAACTTGTGTAAAGGCAAGTCTAAGATCGACTGTGAAATCTATACATATAATAAAACAGAAACGAAACCAATTCTGTACATGAAATAGATTCAAAAAAGGGTTTTTGCTTCTAATTGTGTTCAAGATACAGATATCAAAACAGAAGCTAAATTTTTTTTTGTCTGTTTGTCTGTTTGTTTGTCCTTCTTTCACGTAAAAACTACCGCACAGATTTCTACAAAATTTTATACCGTGGTAGCTTATTACTCGGGTCAACATCTAGGCTACTTTTTATCCCGGAAAATCAAGGAGTTCCCGAGGGACTTTAAAAACTAAATCCACGCGGACAAAGTCGCGGGCATCAGCTAGTTTTATAATAAAACGTCACGCCCATTCCCACAAATGTCTTTCGGAATGAAATGATTGAAAAACATGTCTCTTGTCTTTTCCAGTAAAACCATGCATCTTCTAGACGGTGACCGCATTGCGACTCTATTGGCCAGCTTCATAATGGACCAGCTGAAGGCCTGCAACGCGACCGATCTGCGAATAGGCCTCATTCAGACGGCCTACGCCAACGGCGCGTCCACGCGGTATATTACCGAAGACCTGGTAAGATTCTTTTAACATTACCATATTGTGATTCCTCGATTGCGCCTCAAGAGGGTCCGGAAGACATTTGTGGGAATGGGCGTGACGTTTTATAATAAAATTCCACGGTCGATCTTAGACTTGCCTTTACACAAGTTTAAGAAACCAGTTAAAACTAATCTCATGAAAAAAGCATATTTTGCAATTGAAGACTATTTAGATGATAACAAAGCGTGGATATAATTCGTTCCAGCGATTCGTGAGACAGTAGGTGGTAATTAAATGGTGTAACTATTCTATTGAATTGTAAACTTGTTTTGAAAAGAGCAACCGCCGAGTTTCTTGCTGGTTCTTCTCGGTAGGAAGGGCATTCCGAACCAGTGGTAGACTCATCGACGATTCAAAAGCACTTGTAAAAAAGTTTATATGAATAAAAAACATTTCTATTCTATTCTATTTGTAGAATCATGGAACTATATTGGTAACTAGATGATGCCCGCGACTTCGTCCGCGTGGATTAGTTTTTAAAATCCCGCGGGAACTCTTTGATTTTCCCGGATGCCTATGTCACCATCCAGGTTCTCAACTATACCTATCCAAAAAATCACGACATTCCGTAGCTTTGTTGCAGCGTGATTAACGGACAAACCAACAAACACACTTTCGCATTTATAATATGCATTAGTAAGGAAGAATAATTAATACTACGATTATAAAGGCGATCTAATTAAATTTTAGAACACAAAAGCTACTATTGTGACTTTAATATGATAGTTAGATATATTCCCTCGGGGACTTTTTTGTAGAGACTAATGAGTACTTTAATCTTGTAGTAAAAAAAATTTATGTATCATCAATAGTTTTCTCAGCACACGCCAAATAATGCATTTTATAGACAACATTTTGCTACTTTGGGTTACATTATTGCAATTTTCTTAAGGATCTCTAATTTTTTTGACAATAAATTATAGCCTATGTTACTTTCTGATAACTTAGCTTTCTAATGGTTAAAATCGGTCCAGTAGTTACAGAGCCTATTCGGTACAAACAAACAAACAATAGTCTTTCCTCTTTATAATATTAGTATAGACTAGAATCTAGATGATGCCGCGCGACTTCGTCCGCGTGGATTTAATTTTTAGAATCCCTCGGGAATTCTTTGATATTCCGGGATAAAAGTAGCCTATGTCTCTCTCCAGGTCCCCAACTATACCTATGCAAAAAACCAAGTCGATCCGTAGCTCTGTTGCGAAGTGATTAAAGAACAAACCAACAAGCAAACACTATTGCATTTATAATATTAGTATGATTGATCTATGATTAACGCTGGATTAGCTCTCCCTAATTAAATGACAGTTGAAATTAGGGATCAATATTTGAAGCGCCACATTTGAAGTACGATTGACTGACTACTATATTAATTAATATATTATGAAATCATAGATTACTTAGGTTTGCAGAAACGCCGGGTTATTCTTTTAACCCAGAGTTAGCTGCTGCTTTGACAGATTTCGTATAAAGCTTTACTACCCTTTTATCATTTCTTCTTTCTTCTTTATCAACCGATAGACGTCCAGTGCTGGACAAAGGTCTCTTCCATGGTCCTCCACAGGCCTCGGTCTTGCGCCGCCTGGATACAGCGGCTCCCTGCGACTCGTTTGATGTCGTCGGTCCACCTGGTGGGGGCCTGCCAACACTGCGCTTCCCGGTGCGGGGTCGCCACTCCAGCACCTTGGGACCCCAACGACCATCAGCTCTTCGAACTATGTGCCCCGCCCCTTTCCTCTTCAGTTTCGCTACTCGCCGAGCTATGTCGGTGATTTTGGTTTTCCTACGGATCTCCTCATTTCTGATTCGATCCCGCAGACACACTCCGAGCATAGCTCTTTCCATCGCACGCTGAGCGGTCCTGAGCCTACTTATGAGGCCCTTAGTAAGCGACCATGTCTCGGATCCGTAATTCATCACTGGCAACACGCACTGTTCGAAGATTTTAGTCTTCAGGCACTGAGGGATTTTGGACGAGAAGACATTTATTATTTAGGGGTTTGAAAAATAGATGTTGGGAAATTAGTCAGTAGTCACTTGTTACGTGCATGTTAAGGTAAACGAGAAATCAGTCTACATCGACAATATCTCTCTCTCTTCGCGAGATATCACTTCGACGTGTATACTAGGCCTGCTGGTCTCCAACTATACCCATTCAATAAATCACGTCGACCCGTAGCTCTGCTGTGGCGTGATTGAAGAACAAATCAACAAACAAACACACTTTCGCATTTCTAATATTAGTATTATGTATAGTATGATACCAAATCCTATAATAAACGTCAAATCTTGTACACTTACTTCTTATACTTTCACACTCTGAGCCTTAATTTTGACTGTGTCTTAGTAGTCCATTGAAATGTTACATTTTTTAGGCCTTACCTTGCGTTTTTTAGAGGACGCAATTTTATTTTTTTGATGTGTAGGGGGGGTCAGTGTAAAGCTAAAACCAAGTTTGTGGGGTCGCCACCCTTGTACCACGGCCGCCATCTTGAAAATAGGGGTTGAAATGGTTTTTGCGATATGGTTTTACGATATATCTCTTAAACTATTTATCTGTTAAAAAAAATTGTTAATATTTTTTGTTGCAAATTAAATTCTCTACAACTTTGGTCTAGTAATTTTTTGTCTTAGAACTATAAATAAAAAAGTTATAAGCGAAAATGTTCAGAAATTCGAGAAAAAATTTATATTTTTCGATATAACTTTTTTTTAATCATTTTACGAAAAAATGATATCAGACCATTTTTGTAGATCGTTTTTTGAGGAACAAATTTTATACGCAACATTTTTTCATTAAGTCAATAGCTAAGGTTTTACAGCGCTCCGAAGTGAGTACTATTTTTCAGTACTCTTAACTATACATATATTATACGTGTATACTAGTAATGTGTCATCATCACTCATCAGTTATTGTTTCTCGAATTTCTGAACAATTTCCGCGTATAACTTTTTTATTTATAGGTCTACGGTAAAAAGTTATCGGACCAAAGTTGTAGAGAATTTAATTTGCAACAAAAAATGTTAGCAAATTTTTTTATCAGATATATAGTTTAAGAGATATATCGTAAAAACAATTTCATCCCCTATTTTCAAGATGGCGGCCGTGGTACAAGGGTGGCGACCCCACAAACTTGGTTTTAGCTTTACACTGACCCTCCCTACACATCAAAAAAATAAAATTGCGTCCTCTAAAAAACGCAACCCCAAACAATGTACTATAGAGATTTTGATAAATTCACATAATATCTTAAGCCCAATTTAGACGGTTCCTCGTTCATTTTCGATGAAGATTGAAGCCTCGAAAATGAAAACATAAATCTCGAAAAATTAATAACGCTGAACTACTAGACCAGGGAGAAGAGAGCTGCTATCGAGTGCACGCAATGGCACTCGGCAGTCCCCCTTACAAAAATTAGTGAATTAGCCAATAACCCTTTCACAGTGCAATGAATGGGCGTGGCCTATGTGATTTACGAAACTTCTCTTTTGCGTACTGAAAAATATAATTCAGTCAAGGTCTATAGCCATTCAACTCTAAAACATCTCCAAAGCGCGTTATTAAAACAAGAATAGCTATTTATGCAACTGCATCGTAATGAGGGTCATTTTAATTCGAGTGCTGTTTTTTGATACGAGGCTTGCCGAGTATCAAAATAGGATAGTACGAGAATTAAAATGACTAATTACGTTCAGTTGCATACAAGATTTTATCTACGACAAGGAAAATAAAATCATTAACAAAATACGCCTGCTCAATAAATTAACAAAAATTAACTCCGTAAGCCGCCACCAGCCGCCTGTGGCGCCTCTGTCAACAAAAAGTAACTCCGTAAGCCGCCACCAGACGCCTGTGGCGCCTCTGTCATATGAACGGTACCAAAGTGCCAGAACTCAGAGCCTTAGCTTTAGGTATCCTATTTTAAGAAGATAACCATTTCGATTCAGCTCCCGTACAACGAGCTGCATCGAAATGAGAAGCAAAACCGAAAGAGGGTTCATTTCGATTCAGCTGTCAAACTCGAAATTGGAACTTTTCGATGTTGGAGTAGATAAAATACTTTCAGCGCCATCTATCTTGCTTTTGTAACATTAATAAATCCTACTGTAATTTATCTTATATCCTACTGATATAGGTACATATAAATGCGAAAGTATGTGAGGATATATACATACATGTATATACTACCCGTATATGATATGGATGGATAGATATTTGTAACTATTTAAGGTGTATTATACGGGTCTGCCCGCGAAATTCAAATTTAATTTGGTTTTTCGCAATTTGTAAACTAATACGACAAAGTAGGCTTATGGCATTCTAATTGCGCCTAATAAATAATTCTAATCAATGAAATTAGTCAGAATATCGAGTAATTTGTGAGTAACTCACGTCCAACTCGATAATCTGACTATAAATTTCTTAAACTGGACACTTACAAGTAAAGATTTTTATATAAACCTGTGAAGATGATACTGCCACTGGCGCAATTAGAATGTCGTATTAGTTTACAAATTGCGAAAAACCAAATTAAATTTGAATTTCGCGGACAGACCCGTATACGCGACAACGAATGAACCGATTTGGATGAAATTTGGATAGACTTCTTATTATCCCGGATAATTACAGAGTTCCCGCGTGTAAGCTACATGATTAAATTAACTAGCTTTTACGAATAATAATAAGAAATAGTGTGTATATCATATCAAATAGTTTTAAATATAAGAGATAATATAGGTAATTAAAAGCGAAAAGAAAGACGAAAGGCTCAGTTCGGTTATGTCGTGAAAGCGTACGCTAAACTCTGTTGAGTTGTCGCGCGAGTTATTTACGTATAATTTATGTTTAAATAAGTTTTGCAGAAAAGTTAGTGTAATTAGTGTTAATTTAATAATAGCCCAACGGTTAAAGGTGCGGACTGAAAACTGAAAGGTCGCAGGTTCGAATCCCACCCGTTGCACTATTGTCGTACCCACTCCTAACACAAGCTTTTTACGCTTATTTGGAGGGGAGAGGAGTATATATAAGTCAACTTCAACTTGGCTGATATTCTTAAAAAAAAAAAAAATTGTAATAGATATTTGGTATAGAAATAAAGGCCTGCTTCGGAACAGTAAAGTGGTTCCAATAACTAGTAGATGCTTCGTGTCTAGGTCGTTGTATTTGATTCAGGGATTGCGATAGCAATACCGAGGAATAAATTGGGCGTTCTGACAGTTTTTATATTGAAAATACTGTCAAAGTATCAAATTTACGCTCGGATAAGACGTATTTTACGCTGGTGAAATTGGCCCTTAAAGGTAATCCTTACTAATATTATAAATGCGAAAGTGTATTTGATTCACTTCAATCACGCCGCAACATGGCTACGGATCGACGTGATTTTTTGCATGGGTATATTTAAGGACCTGGAGAGTGACATAGGCTACTTTTTATCCCGGAAAATCACAGAGTTCCCGAGGGATTTTAAAAACTAAATCCACGTGGACGAAGGCACGGGCATCAGCTAGCTGAATATATTATGCCGCTTGGTCGACATAAGGAATGAAAAAACCGTATAATCTAAAAAACACCGTCTTAGACTTTCACGGGCTTAAAAAAATTAAATGATTTCTAGTTCTTTTCCTGCACGCGTCTCATACTTGGTGTCATAAAATAAAATGAAGCTATTATCATGACCTTTAAAACGACATATATCACAACTTGATACAGTCTGGGGACGCAACTCATACAAAGGTGCCCATTCTCCTTTACGCTCGGATAAGACGTATTTTACGCTGGTGAAATTGGCCCATAATAGCTATTTATGCAACTGCATCGTAATGAGGGTCATTTTAATTCGAGTGCTGTTTTTTGATACGAGGCTTGCCGAGTATCAAAATAGGATAGTACGAGAATTAAAATGACTAATTACGTTCAGTTGCATACAAGATTTTATCTACGACAATTAAAATAAAATCATTAACAAAATACGCCGTAGGCTCAATAAAGTAACAAAAAGTAACTCCTTAAGTCGCCACCAGCCGCCTGTGGCGCCTCTGTCAACAAAAAGTAACTCCGTAAGCCGCCACCAGCCGCCTGTGGCGCCTCTGTCATATGAACGGTACAAAAGTGCCAGAACTCAGAGCCTTAGCTTTAGGTATCCTATTTTAAGAAGATAACCATTTCGATTCAGCTCCCATACAACGAGCTGCATCGAAATGAGAAGCAAAACCGAAAGAGGGTTCATTTCGATTCAGCTGTCAAATTCGAAATTGGAACTTTTCGATGCTGGAGTAGATAAAGGTAATAATAATATTAATTATAACTTGTTCAGGGTTTGAGGATATATATCAATGTATATATATCAAGATATATATCCGATATATATCAATGCATTTTTTTTAATAATATATTGCAATACAAAAATGGTTTAAAAATTAATATTATTAAGTTTGTTACTGGATTTCTACTTGCCAAATGAAGATGGTGTGGGAGTAGAGTTAAAACATACTCCCTAATGGTAAGTTCTAATCCATAAATGGTAACACTTCTGCCGGCATTTGGCGTCAGTCCGTCAGTCGTGTCAGAAAAATTTCTTCAAAAAAAAAAAATTTGTTTTTGAGTAGATTTTTTTGTTATGTTTTTTAGTTGATTTGCCTGATCTAAAAGAAGATTTTATATTTTTTAGTTAATTTTGCCTTATCTAAAAGCAGATTTTATGTTTTGGTTTCATTACACTAGTGAATAGTCACTTCATTGGCTTATTTATCTACTACAATGGATGACAAAATAATTGAGAATATTGAGATTCTAGACAGCATAAACTCTCAAAATTCCTTTGTCTGTGAACCTGAAACCTGCAGCTCATATTTACGGATACACAAAAGGAGTTTTAAAATTATGACCCAAAATATACGAAGTATACAACATAACTTTACTGAATTTCTAACACTCCTTGACCGAATGAACATAAAACCTGATGTCATTGTACTTACTGAGTGTTGGTTGTCCAACTGCTATATACTGCCTAGGATTGATGATTATTTTTCAGTGTCGTCCAAAAAATTTTACAACCAAAATGATGGTATCGTCTTATATATTAAGGAAACATTTAGTGCAGACACTTATGAACCCCATTTTCTAGAAGCTAATTGCTTGGTTACTTCCGTAAATAACATAATATTAGTATCTATTTACAGACCTCCTTCTTTTAGAAATACGAATAGTTTCTTAGATTCCCTAAATATTTTACTTAAATCATTGGATAAAAATAAAAATGTCTTTATTATAGGCGATATCAACATTGATATTAAATTAAATAATTCTGACCCTAACTCCCCCCGTTATTTGGACTTAACTGCATTTTACGGTCTTTTGCCAACTCACTTATTACCCACAAGGAACAATAACTGCCTTGACCATATTTTAGGTAAATCTTCTGTGGCTTACATTACACTCGTGATATCAAATAGCCTTACAGACCACGATACTGTTATGATCTCTTTGGACTACAAAACAAACCTCAAGACTAGTGATAGACATATAATTAAAAAACTTAACTACTCTGTTATAAAGACCGACTTACTTAATTGCAACTTTCAACCTATTCTGGAGGTGCATAACTGTAATTTTGTCTCTGATCAACTTATAGATATGGTCTCATTAATTATAGATAAAAATACTACTCAATGTCTAGCATCCAAACGAAATACACCACGTAAACCTTGGGTTACCACAGGCCTACTAAGATGTCTAAGACATAGGGATCGATTACATAAGAATTCTAAGAAAAATCCGGAGAATGAATCATTGAGACTTATCTACAAAAGGTATAGAAATTTTTGTACAAATTTATTAAGAAAATTGAAAAGGCAATAAGGGAGCTCGAAAAGGCAAGCAGGTCCAGTATTAAAAAAACGTGGGAAGTAATTATTTCAATAACTAATCTTAAACCTAAAACTCAAGACTCACGTGACTTACTCACTATTGAAAACTGTCCAACTAAAGCCGTCTCAACCGTTAATGAATATTTTGTCAGTATCGGTAAAACCCTTGTTGACCAAGTTAAATCCCAGCTAAATTTAGAAAATGACACACTCCCTAATCAACTAAGTCCTAAAACTCACTCCTCATCATTTGTCTTGTTGGAAACGGATCTATCCGAAGTTTTGACACTTATCAATTCACTTAAAGCAACTAGTGCTGCGGGAATTGATAAGATACCGGCAGTAGTGCTCAAACAAAATAAAGAGATCTTTGCAGGATTATTGGTTCACATTTGTAACCTAGCTATAAGGCACGGTCAGTTTCCAAATAAATTTAAAAACTCTGTGGTTACACCAGTACACAAGAATGGTGATCGAAATCTAGTCAGTAATTACAGACCCATATCTATTCTACCTACATTTTCTAAAGTATTGGAACGCATTATTAATAATCGACTTATTAACTATCTCGAAAGTAACAATTTGCTCTCTCCTAACCAGTATGGTTTTCGTAAGTCAAGATCTACGGCTGACGCAGTCTCGGAACTTACAAGCGGTATTGTCCAGAACCTAGACTCGGGTATGAAGTGTATAGCTATATTTCTGGATTTGGCCAAAGCCTTTGATACCGTTTCCATTCCACTGCTTTTAATTAAACTAGAACAACTGGGTGTTCGTGGACTACAATTAAGTTTGTTTAAGGACTACTTAACGGGTAGAACCCAATGCGTTAAAATTGACCATTTTACTAGTAGCTCTCTTCCTGTTACGTATGGAGTTCCCCAGGGAAGCATATTAGGCCCCACCCTCTTCTTGGTCTACATAAATCAATTATGTAATATGAAACTTACAAATGGGAAGGTTATAGCTTTTGCTGATGATACTGCTCTCCTTTTCTGGGGCAAAACTTGGGATAGCACATTCCACTACGCTCAAAAAGGATTCGACGCAGTATTATCATGGCTGAATAATAATCTTCTTATATGTAATGCTGAAAAAACTAAATATCTAACCTTCTCCATTTTACGTTCCTCCCAACCTCATCGTGGTAATTATTTTATAAGAGCCCACACTAACCATTGCCTTTCCTCTGTTGGCGTCTTCACCCCCTGCAACTGCCCTCTTTTAAATAGAGTTGATAGTATAAAATACCTTGGGGTCATCATTGATAATCAGTTATCATTTGAACCTCATGTAACGACTTTAACCAATAGGATCCGTAAATTAATAGCTATATTCAAAAACATTCGTCACATAGCGGAGAAAAAGTTAATGAAATCAATTTATTACGCTCTATGCCAATCATTATTGACATATTGCATAGATTCTTGGGGTGGTACGACAAAATCACGTTTACTATTTTTAGAAAGAGCGCAGAGAGCGATACTAAAAGTTAGTGCATTTCTTCCCCTCAGATACTCCACAACCGTTTTGTTTAAAGAAGCTGAAGTTCTTACGGTCAGGCAACTATTTATACTAAGCATAATTTTAAAACAACATAAACATGTGGATATGTCTGTACTGGAAGAGCTACAAAAAAATAGAAGAAAATATAAAGTATGCGTAATCCCTAAATTTAATACCCGTTTCTCTCAAAAGTTCTACTGTTTTCTTGGCGGCTACCTATATAATATTATTAATACTAAATTAAATATCTCTAATTTGAATTCATATAAATGTAAAACTATTGTACAAAAGTGGTTACAAGAACTTACATATGATAGTACCGAGAATTTACTGACTATTTTAAAGTAGTACACTTATAGATAAAACAATCTTATAGTCAACACAATCATACCCACACACACACACACACACGTGCGCGCACACACACACACTCACACACTCACACTCACACACACACACACACACTCACACACACACACAGTATAACTTGCATGCTCTTTTGTTGTCTATGTAGTATGAGAAGTTTGTAAGGGGAAAGCTCTGATGCCTATAACACGAGTTTTAAACTTATCGTAGACATCAGACGCTAAACCTATTAATGAAATTGTACTTACTTTCTGGACAATAAATGATTTATTATTATTATGATTTATTTGTCTGATTTTAAGTACCTAAATAAATAAAACATTAAAAACATTTTAGTTTTTTTTTTTTTGATAATTTTGGTAAGTATGTTTATGTAACATAGTATTCATAAATAATACAATAAAATAATAATATGGCTTTCATACAATATTGATATATATCAAACTTGATATATATCTGATATATATCATAAATATCCGATATTTTGATATTTATAATAAACTAGCTGATGCCCGCGACTTCGTCCGCGTAGATAGAATTTTCTTTGCTATAAACCTCACGGAGCCCGAGACCTTTCCAACGAATGCAAAACCGTGGAAATCGGTTCGTGCGTTCTGGAGTTATAGCGTCAGGAAGGAAAACCCGACTTATTTTTATATAGTAGATATCGGATATTTTCGAACCCTGAACTTGTTCCAGAAAATCCCAGTGACGTGCGTCAAGACTGGCGTCAAGCACCTGCACCACGCCGCGCTGTCGTACGACGTCGGCGTGTACTTTGAGGCGAATGGGCACGGCACCGTCGTATACAGCAACGAAGCCAAGAACACCGTCAGGAAAATCGCTCAACACGGGTGAGTGTTTGACGACCTCCCTGGCTCAGTGAGCACTGTTGTCTTATAACTGGGAGGTCTCGGATTTGTAGAGATCCAAACAGGCTCGTGATTCCTCGACTGCGCCTCAAGAGGGTCCGAAAGACATTTGTGGGAATGGGCGTGACGTTTTATAATAAAATTCCACAGTCGATCTTTAGCCTTTTGTTAGATGTCATTAATTATATTCTTGGATGTCAATCATTCATATTATATGTATAAATAACTATATTATAAAATAATGTATGCAATTATTGCTACTAAATATTATTTTATTTTTATTTTGAGAATATAGGAAAGAAACTGACTTGAATGTAAAGTGAGGGTAAATATAAAATATGCGTGAACGTAGATCACCTACGTTCATACCGTACATTTTGGGTCTTATATAGCCTATGATTCGATTAATTGTCTCATTACTTTACGAATCGTCAAAGTGAAAACACACTTTTAATATAATATTAGTTTCATATAATTACCACCGCGTTGTTATTACTTTACCTACACAAGTTTAAGAAATCAGTTAAAACTAATCTCATGAAAAAAGCATATTATACAATTGAAGACTATATAAATGACTAGTAGGGCGCGTGGGTGCGCGGCCCACTAAAGTGGACCGCGGTTTTTCTGTTCATCAATAAAATTAGAGTTTCAGGTCTTGATCATTTTGTACCCAAACACCACTCTTTCATCTTCTATACTCTCCGAGATACCTATGAGATTTGTAAAGCCGCCATCTTGAATCCGCCATCTTGGTTTTTTTTCGGCTCACTGCCAATTGGATGAGGTTTCCAGTATTTTTTCTTTTAGCGGCCCTCGTCTATCTTTAATAACCTGGCTGTGCTCCTCACCCACCTTCCAAATCTTCGATCAGCATTACTTTCCATATTTTTTCTCCGAATCATTTGTCAGGATGAGAATTCTTCCATAAAAACAAATTTTGAAAAGAAACCATATCAAAGTCTTGCATAGTTTGTATGGAAAAATAAATTCCGCCATCTTGAATTTTTTTTCTATTCACCAAGACGTAGACCTTCGGGTTTTGATCATCTTTTTCCAAGAAACCACTCTTCCATCTTTTATACTATCCGAGATAGATGCCGATGAAATTGGTATGGCCGCCATCTTGAATCCGCCATTTTGAATTTTTTTCAACTCACTGCCAATTGGATGAGATTTCGAGTATTTTTTGTTTGAGCACCTCCCGCCTATCTTCAATACCCTGGCCATGCTCCTCACCCACCTTCCAAACCCTCGATCATCATATGTCATCATTTGTCATAATGAAAATTCTTCAATAAAAACAAATCTTGAAAAGGAACCGTATCAAAGTCTTGCATGATTCCCGGCTTCTAGTCTATTCAATATTCGACATATATTTTGTATGAAGAAAAAAAAATTCCGCCATCTTGGATTTTTTTTCTATTCATCAAATAGACCTTTGGGTCTTGATCATCTTTTGCCTAGAAACCAATCCTCCATCTTTTATACTCCCCGAGATAGACACCGACGAAATTTGTATGGCGGCCATCTTTTTTCCGCCATTTTGGATTTTTTTTCAGCTCACTGCCAATTGGATGAGGTTTCGAATGACATTTGTTCGAGCACCCCCCACCTATCTACAATACCCTGGCCGTGCTCCTCACCCGTCTCCGACATCCTCAATCATCAGCTCTCTCCATAATTTTCCTCCGAATGAATTTTTGTCTTCTATACGAAACCATTAGTGAAAAAAAAATTTTTCATACAAAATTTTACAGGAGAGGTGATCAATCAGTGAGTGAATGAGTGAGTGAATCAGTGAATCAGCACGAACAGCTATATATATATTAATAACAAAGCGTGGATATAATTCGTTCCAGCGATTCATGAGACAGTAGGTGGTAATTAAACTGTACAACTATTCTATTGAATTGTAAACTTGTTTTCAAAAGAGCAACTGCCGAGTTTCTTACTGGTTCTTCTTTGGCCGTAGCTGGTTACCACCCTACCGTCAAAGACGTGCCGCCAAGCGATTAAGCGTTGCGGCACGATGGCGTGTAGAAACCAATTAGGGGTATGGGTTGAATGTTCACTGCCATACCCCTTCCAAGTTAGCCCGCTACCATTAGACTGTATCGTCACTTACCATCAGGTGAGATCGCAGTCAAGGACGAGCTTGTCATCGAATAAAAAAAAAAGAGTGTTAGGCTGAGATCGTACTCTGACTCTGCTCAAGATAGTTAAAATGATCTCAAATATCAGTGGCGTGCCGTAGGGTTCAAAGATATGCAAACCAGGTGCATCCGTCTTCTTTACTTATGTTGTCTCGACGAACTCAATAAAGCACACAGAAGTTCACAGAACAGAAGAAATACTACTAGACATAATTACATTTACGACTCATTTAGTATTAGTAGATAGAATAGAATAGAAATATTTTTTATTCAAATAAACTTTTACAAGTGCTTTTGAATAGTCGATGAATCTACCACTGGTTCGGAATGCCCTTCCTGCCGAGAAGAACCAGCAAGAAACTCGACGGTTGCTCTTCGGACGGTTCAAAACAAATTTACAATACAGTAAATACTATGCTATATATGCAGTGTTTCCACAATGAGGGAAGTTATGCATGTTATGCAAAATGCATACCGACTAACTTCTATCTTAAGATGGGCAGACATAAAGTAGCCCCATTCCCGCCGGTGGCACCCGTTCACGAGCATGACGCATGACCCAGCCATTGCTTCGCTCAACCATATTTGAGGGAACGTAACGATATTAGGCAAGCCTGACTTTGGCTTGTAAAGAGAGTTCGCCACTGACAAATATGTGCCGACATAAATCGGTCTCGTTCTAACTCAGTCATGAGCCTGAGCTGAGTGAGAGTGCCAGCTATAGATCTCAGCCTCAGTGTCCGACCGAACATTCGGCTGCGGCCTAAATGGGCCGAGTTTCAGCCGAAGCCTAAGGGTACCTTAAATTTTTTGGGGGACGGATTTGAACGTGCGTACGCCGCTTAAGAAGTAATATCAAAATGATGTAACCAGAGATTACTAGAAAGTTTTTTTTCAACAAATCTAAGTTAAATCTAAAAGTGCCATTAAAACATTTTTGAATAGTTGCCTACGGCTAGGTCACATCATCTATAATATAATAAAACTGTAACAGGTCCAATTCTGTACATTGAAGATATTTTGAAAATTTTTGTTTGAGGGCACTCTATAATCGATACTGAAGCCAAAACAATTTTTTTTTAATTTTTTGTCTGTCTGTCTGTCTAGACAGACAGACAGACGTCTGTCTGTCTGTCTGTCTGTCTGTATCTTGGCCGCGCATCACGTCGAAACTACTGGACGGTTTTAAATGAAACTTGGCATGATTTAAGTTAATACTACGAGGTATAATATAGGATACTTTTTATCCCGAAATTCAGCACGGTTCCCTTGGGAGAGGGGATGAAAGTCAAAAGGTGTATTTAGCTGTAATTCATTAAGGCGTATTCCGATTTCATTCATTCTTTCTTTGTTAGAAAGGAGGTACTTTAAAAATTGTCCTGTAATTATTTCAACGTCG
This sequence comes from Oeneis ivallda, assembly GCA_029955525.1. Classification (NCBI taxonomy): domain Eukaryota; kingdom Metazoa; phylum Arthropoda; class Insecta; order Lepidoptera; family Nymphalidae; genus Oeneis; species Oeneis ivallda. The sequence continues at coordinate 16,286,432 of JARPMR010000025.1, forward strand.
TCGGTTTAGTAGTTCAGAAATTATAGTCATCATAATCCTCAGTATTAGGTCCAAATAACTTGAACCCCGTTATGCATAGGAAACTTTGAACGTACGGGTCATCTTAAGCTGGCATGTACACTTTATCGTATAGCGCATCATGGATAGTTCTATTTTGTCAAAGTTAAACTACTCCAAAGGCGTCGGTAGCCAAACGATGATTATACATAGTAGGTATAGATGTAAATTGTAATACATCATATGGTCGTAATACAGTATTTTCCTATGCAATTTAATACTAATCATACTAATATTATAAATGCGAAAATGTGTTTGTTTGTTGGTTTGTCCTTCAATCACGCCGCAACAGAACCACGGATCGTCGTGATTTTTTGGATGGTTATAGTTGAGGACCTGGAGAGTGACATAGGCTACTTTTATCCCGGAAAATCAAAGTGTTCCTGAGGGATTTTAAAAATTAAATCCACGCGGACGAAGTTGCGGGCATCAGCTAGTATAAAATAAAGATTTATTTTTAAACCTCTACATCTAAAACAAATAAAATAATTGATATCTATGCAAATAAATAAAATTGTAGTGTCAGTCTATGATTTCGAAAGCTGACGAAGTGATCGTCTTCATTTCCAGCGATGCAGAGGAACGTAAGGCAGCAGACTTGCTCCTCAACTTCATAGATATGACCAACGAGACGGTGGGCGATGCGATATCGGACCTGTTCCTTGTGGAGACGGTGCTCTGCGCGCGCGGACACGACGCCCAGCAGTGGACGAGCGCCTACACCGACCTGCCGTGTCGACAGCTGAAGGTCACTGTGGAGGTGAGAGGTCACAATGATGTCGTCGGTCAACCTAGTGCGAGGTCTGCTAACACTGCGCCTCCCAATGCGGCACTCCAGCAGTCTGAGACCCCAATGACCATCAGCCCTGCGAACTGTAGACTTTTGACGACCTCCCTGGCTCAGTGGTGAGCGCTTTTGTCTTATAACTGGGAGGTCTCGGGTTCGATTTCCGGCGGGGTCATTTTGGGAATTTATAATTTCTGAATTGTCTCTGGTCTGGTCTGGTGGGAGGCTATGGCCGTGCCTAGTTACCCCCCTACCGTCAAAGACGTGCCGCCAAGCGATTTAGCATTCCGGCACGATGACGTGTAGAAACCGAATAAGGGTATGGGTTGAATGTTCACTGCCATACCCTTCCAAGTTAGCCCGCTACCATATTAGATTGCATCGTCACTTACCATCAGGTGAGATCGCAGTCAAGGACTAGCTTGTCATCGAATAAAAAAAAAAAGACATATTTATGTATTGCATATTTTCAGGACCGCAATGCGATATCCACAGCCGACGCCGAGCGCCTGTGCACGTCCCCAGAGGGCCTACAGAGCAGAATCAACGAGCTGGTCTCTAAGTACACCAGCGGGAGATCATTTGTCCGTCCGTCCGGTACAGAGGACGTTGTCAGAGTCTACGCTGAAGCCGATACACAGGAAGTGAGTAGTTTACCTTTACGTCCCACCGCTGGGCAAAGGGCCCATAACCTATCCCACAGCTCAAAGAAATGAACTTTAAGGTTGAAGACAAGGGTCTGCACGCGAAATTTAAATTTAATTTGGTTTTTCGCAATTTGTAAACTAATACGACAAAGTAGGCTTATGGCATTCTAACTGCGACAATGGCAGTATCATCTTCACAGGTTTATATAAAAATCTTTACTTGAAAGTGTTCTGTTTAAGAAATTAATCAAAATATCGATTAATTTGTGAGTATAACTCACGTTCAACTCAGTATTTGGATTAATTTCTTAAACTGGTCACTTTCAACTAAATATTTTTATGTAAAGCTGTGAAGATGATAATTCTACTGGCGCAATTAGAATGCCATTAGCCTAGTTTGTCGTATTAGTTTACAAATTGCGAAAAACCAAATTAAATTTGAATTTCGCGGGCAGACTCGTATAATCATCCTTAACACAAAAGCGATAGAACCCTAGCCTATCCCATAGCTCAAAGATGTCTAGTCACATAAAAGCAATGGAAAGTGACATGGCGTTTTATCAATCTAAAACGATTTCTTAATTGTTTTATATCAACCTGTTGAAGGAATTTCTAAATAAATCCTAATATCTAGTCTGTGAGGATGGATGGATGGATGGACGTTTGTTACTCTTTAACGTCAAAAAAAATACCTGACATCGACATATTTCATGATTCACCTGTTAGTTTTAGAAAAAAACTCATCGATTTTTATCGATGAGTCATGTCGTATATTATATCTTGCATGTAATATGTACTTAGTTCTTTTTCCTAGCTTAATTTTCTTTTTTCTTTATAACTTTAAATTCAAATATTATTTTTAAATTTTCACTTTCTTAGGTATATAAGTTATTCTTCTTAGTTTGCACAACTCTATGTTATGAATGCTGTGTACAATCATTATTGATATTCATATCAGCTACTTGTTTTATGTAATTGTTAATTTATGGCAATGTTTAATATGTATATTGTGATTGTACCTTATTTAATAAATAAATAAACGTCACAACGAATGAACCGATTTGGCTGAAAGGAGACCGACCATCTCCCATACATTGTGGGGTCCAGGACTTGATGAAGCGTTACAAGTTCCAAATTAATTTCATTTGTTAGATATAAATATCAACTTTAGACTTCGTTAGTTTCAGTTTGATTGACAATTGCATATTATAGATACATGGGTTCGAATCCATGATTATGTTATGTTAGAGAATGTGTTATTTGAACACTAATTTTAATCTAATAAATACTAAATTTTCAGACGACTAGTAGTTAACTCTTTAGATAGATAGGTTTGTATTACCTAATACATGCATAATACCAATAATAGTAGGTAGGTTTATGATTCCTAGGTAAAGGAAATAGGTTAGTTAAAAATAAACAACAGTTTCATAGGTAATTATGCTTTTTAAAGATTCATTAGTTATGCATACATTAATCATTCATCTTCATAAACAACTAGGATTTTTACCATAGACTAAGCCATTCCATTTTACGGAATACAAACAAAAAACACAAACATTTCCAAAAATATTTTTCTAGATATTTAGAAACTGTAAATTAAAATTATTTTTAGTGATTTTGGTTGAGCATAAAATAAACGATTTTTTAAATTTCCCCCCCCCCGTGTAACATATTGTTGAAAGTTTGGGCCCAAAATTGAACGATCTCCTTTGGAATGGAGATAGCTCATACCCAGGACAAATACATTGGCTATCTACTTTTTATTACGGAAAATTACAGTTCCCGTGGGAATTGAAAAACCTTAACCCACGCGGACGAAGTCGCGGGCATCATCTAGTGATTTATGAAATTATTCTTCGTGGTTATTCGGCACCTATTGGGCCAAATAGTGACTCAGTATTCGGCCGAATACCAAAGAATAGGCTAAAAAGGCCGAATACCGAATTTTCGTTGCAACTGCAATAAATTATAAATAATATGGCGCCCGTCTCCCTACCCTTCCAATTGCCCAACGGGCGCCATCTTGTAATCAAGATGGCGGACTTACATTTTGTTGAAATCACTTTCATTTTAATTTTGTTTTACCTTTTAGTGGCAGATAACTTTTTACTTTTTTTTTTTTAAATTTTAAAACCTTTTTTTCAGTCTGCAGATAAATTGGCAGCGGAGGTGTCTCAAGCAGTGTACGACCTCGCGGGGGGCGTCGGGGAGAGACCGACTTTACCCGAATAATGTATAACATAAACTAAAATACTAATATAATTATAATAATATTTGTATAGGGAGGCCATATCTATAAATATAACTTCGTTGACTGCTATTCAAAGGTTCTAAACCTTTGCTAAAGGAATAACTCACTACCATGGAATTAGATGGCGCTGTATGAACTACAATAGTACAAAGAAAAACCGACAGTTTTTGTAGTGGAAATCTGTCAAAAAGTCAAGTTTATTCGTCGGTCAAAGTTTACTTGGCGATGGTTAAATATTAGCTGAATTTCAAGATTAACGTATAATTACACATCTTTTACCCCGCCCTTGTAATGTCGAAAAGTTCTATATTATGTCTAAATTTCATTGACTGGATAATATACAAATAAGAATCAAACTTTCGTTTGTATGGGGCGCGCTCGAGGGTAATTCTCTGAACTAAAGTTTGAGAGAAAGAGTTCATTTTTAAACCATCTTTTAAATGTACTATGTAACCGTCCAAATTGAATCTATGTATATTAAAAATATTATACTTAAGTAGAGAGCACAATGAGTGATTCACAATAGTAGTAGTAGGGAATATTACTCGGCGTTAACGCAGACATGAAATTATCATGTCAAAAATGATTGCGTATGTAATCACCTCTGACACTCTCGCACTATCGGCTAAACCCCCTTGTAGCAACTATGCCATAAATTCAGCCAATTTTATTCATCACGCTTTTTTGCAATCGACCAGCAGCCCCCCTAGTCAAATTATATTTCGTTGTATCTATTCTCTTTCTATGATCGTTAACGCTTTAGAGCAGGGGTTCCCAAAGTTTTTTATCACGCCTCCCTTCTGAAACGATAGGTGTCATAAAAAACTTTGGGAACTCCTACTTTAGAGGAAGCGTGTAAGCGTGTATGTTATATATATAAGCGTGTAGCGTGAATTCTTTTCCGTGGAGCGAAGGAGCGATCGTTCGTAAGAAGTTCGTAATCGTTTCTAAGATAATAACTAGTACTACTAAGATAATAAGAAGTAGGGCTTCCCAATCATTTTATCATGCCTCCTATCCTTTCAGAAGGGAGGCTTGCTAAAAACCTTTGGGAACCCCTGCTCTAAAGCGTTAACTATTATAGAAAGAGAATAGATATGTAATATGGCTAGGCAGGTATTTTTTCGGAAGGTGCTGGATTCTATTTTCCTTTGTGTTAATTTAACTGACGTAAATATCCTTAACTAGTCTAACGAGATTAAAACTGTACAACGCTTCACTAGTCGATCAGAAATGTGTCTTTTTATCATTTTTTTTAGCTCTCTACAATATAAGACAAAATTGAATACACAGTAGATAGGTACTATTTTTATATGTTACAACATATTATTGGCAGGCGAAATATATGTTCAATTGTTCATTGCAAGACTTTTTTTAGTCGACATTCTTATAAAAGTAGTAACTGTAATTTTATTTTTATTCTAAAACTTTAAAATAGGTCATCAAAGTTTATTTTTTATTCTAAAACTTTATAATAGGACATCAAATTTTATTTTTTTCAATGTTAAAACGATCAAATGATTAATTATTAACAAAAAATACATAATGTTAAGAGTTATCGAATTTACCAGTAATAGATTAGTTTCTTAATTTTTGACTAACAATTCTAATGTAAAAAAACTATCATAAAATCTAGCTCAACAATAATAAATAACTAATTTTTTGGGACAAGTTATATTATTTTTAATGCATGTTTTATTTATCTAAATATTAATATTTTTATCATGATTAGCACTGCCTGATGCCATTATAGGTATGTATATTTTTTAAATTATGGACCAATAAAATTCTAATTTATTGAAAAGTTTTTAACATTATAATCACTATGTCATTAGTTAAATTTTAGTTTTTCATGTTATTTAAATTGTAAGTATGAATAAAACTAAAATACTTTATATTTATGTCAAAAATTACATACTAGTTGGTGCTAATTTAGTTGCACGCAAAACTTTAAAACTAAACTGACATTAAACATTATGCCAACAAAAAAGACGTTTTCTTTAGTTCTCTCAAAAATATAGTTTTCATTTTGCTGTACAACCAATTTAGCACCCATAATTTGGTTACTTTAATATTTCATTATTAAATATTTAGTTTTAGGTTTTAATTTTTTTTTTTTTTTGTAATACTGTACTGACTGTTTCACGCTTCTAAAGTTCTAATGATCATTTAAAGTAAACAATAAAAATGGGGCAGCTAAGAAATTAAAATCACTATACTTAATATTAATTAAAAAATAATTTAATTTTTTAGTTTAATATTGTTTTCTTTATAATGTGACATTAAGTAAGTAGTAAAAATATCAAAATTAGCTGAAAGATGTTTTTTATTCCTGATACTGAGTACCAAAGTGGTGCTCAATTTAATTACAATCTAGCCTAACTTTGGCTAATGAGTAATTTTAATTTAACCTAAACTTATAAATTACTAGCTGACACGGCGAACTTCGTACCGCCAACTTTTTTTTTGTTTTTTTTTTTAATTAAGTTTTAAAACCTTCCGTGGACCTTAAGGAACATACAAAAAATAAATTAACCGAATTGGTCCATCCATTCTTGAGTTATGCGCTTACCAACATTCATTTTTATTTATATAGATTATCTTATATACTAAGAGATTGTCCAATGACACTATTTTAGTCTTTCTTGATAATAGTTTTTAGCGACACTTTCCATAAACCATTATTGATTCCATAAACCATTATTGATTAGGGAAATTGTAGATAACTGACATAGATTAAAGTTTCTACTTTTTAGATGAATGAAACTAAAAATGTTCTATGTTGCGTTTTTAAATCGGCTTTTATGAACGAATTTCACTTTTGGGTCACTTTTTGCATCTTTTCGCTTTAGTGTGTGAAAAATGGAATGTAACATCAGTCATATTAATTTTGTTCGTATAAAAAACCGGGAAGCGCAGTGTTGGCAGACCCCCCACCAGGTGGACCGACGACATCAAACGAGTCGCAGGGAGCCGCTGGATTCAGGCGGCACAAGACCGAGGCCTGAGGAAGTCCATGCAAGAGACCTTTGTCCAGCAGTGGACGTCTATCGGTTGATAAAGAAGAAGAAGAAGAAAAATCTAGCTTATGTCACACAGTCTATACTAACGAATCGATTCTTATCCGTCAAAATCGGCTCAGTAGTTAAGGCGCTATGGTTGAACATAGGTAAATACAAACATACATACATAGACTGCTAAAATCATTACTCTTCCTTTGGTATTACCGCAGTCGGGTAAAACGACGGGGCGTTGTGTGAGAGGGACCTTGATCGATCGATTTCTATGTGAATGTTATTTGATAAGCGTAGTGAACAAAATATTATGTAGGTAGATGTGCTGAAAGCACTTTATCAAAATCACGATAATTTTGCTATTTGACTGTTTTTGCCACTCTTATCATTTGTTTTGAACTAGGTGTGCCTAATCTCTACGTATGATTGTGATAAACATATTATTTTCCTTGAAAACAATATTCTTTTTTTTTGTTTAAAATACTTTATTACTGGGTTAAAAATTAAAATACACCTTTATTTGTAGGAGAAAATTGTATGTTCTCCAATTTACAAAAACATTTACCAACCAACATTTTTATGAGCTAATATCTGATTTCAAGTCTATAATTTGCATTTTAATTATGTACAGTTCAGCAAGTATATTATTTAGGTACTTTTCTTTTCAATTATATATACTCACAGAATATTTATTTCATGATAAAATTTAAACCTAAATAGGCTATTTAATATTGGTACTTATATTTTATTTTTATTGATTGATTTACTTTAATAAGAATTTTCTATAACTCACCATATAAAAATATTTAAAATGTATCACACACAGGTGTTGGTAAATTTAAGTAAAATACCTTATTAATAATATTGTAAAACGTATATAATTAACTGTTATTTATTAAAATTAATTCTTGAATTTATATTCTTATATTAGTCGTGATTTATTATAATGTGCAATTGTTACAAAATGTGTGTTCAAATCTTTATTTTAATGCTGTAATTTTATTATTATAATTCAATAAATCATTAATAACATTAGTATGCAATCTTTTACTTCATCATCATCATCATTAGCAACCCATCAACGGCTCACTACTGAGCGCAGGTCTCCTTTCAGAGAAGGGTTATAGGCCATAGTCCACCACGCTGGCCCAATGCGAATTGGTGGACTTCACACACCTTCGAGAACATTATGAAGAACTCTCAGATATGCAGGTTTCCTCACGATGTTTTTCTTCACCATTGAAGCAAGTGATATTTAATTGCTTAAACGCACTTGACTCCGAAAAGTCAGAGGTGCGTACCCGGGATCGAACCTGCGACCCCCCGAATACGAGACCACAGTCCTAACCACTAGGCTATCACTGCTTCTATATCTTTTACTTAAGTACTTAAAGTACAAGTATTTGACAGTTTTAGCATGTATCTTAAACATATTTTAATTTCATTAATTTGTATAAGTGCTGTTTGTGATCTCATCTGATATAAGTGATGATGCATGGACTTAGACTGTTCAAAAGTGCATGGATGATGCAGTCTAATATAGCACTCATAGCAGGCTAACTTGATAGAGGTGGTGGTTTAAACCCAAGTACCTACCCAACCCAGATTATCTGAATTAAAACGTTTTAAATATAATTTTTTTTTTCAATAAAAAATACCTAATGTATCTAGGTACATGTTTAAGAGGTAGTGAAAATGAAAATCGCATATAGTAACAAATCTTAAGATTTTATTAACAAAAAAAAAAAAAACATGAATACTATATTATTTTGTAAAACAAATCTTGATTCTACACAAAATATATCTTAAAGGTACATATTATTACAGCACGAAATACTTGTGTAACATTGTGGCCAAGTCTACAATTGAGTGGTCAAAATCTAAAGCTGTCCTTTTCTGTCGGGAGCATTATGAAAGGGACAGCACGAGATTAAGACCTGTCAGTTTAGAGAATTAGCCACATTGGCGCTTATTCATTTTACCACAAAATACATAAATTGACAGTTATTAAAAGTAGTGCTATCTTTTTCACAATGTTCCTAAGTAAAAGGATAACATTATTTTTAGAACTGTTTTATTTTTTAAATAAAGATTTGTGTACAACCAAATAGGCAGCATTGTACATTAAAATACTATTTTAATTATACATCAAACATGACTGTTAACTTTTCTTTATACAGAGAAGAGATCAGGTCGTAAGTTACATTTATTTAATTAATTATTTACCAGTAATTATAATTATTATTCCAATTTAGTTTATAAAATGGAATGTTATACTATGTGCTAATGTGATGGGAGAGAAAAGTGATTTTATGTCAATCAATTCCTTACAATAATATAATAATTCATTAAAGTAGCAACCTATCTTATGAGCAAGACGATTCAAAAGCACTTGTAAAAAGTTTATTTGAATAAAAAATATTTCTATTCTATTCTATGATACAATTTTCTTTTATTCGATGACAAGGTAGCGTTGTTTTGACTGAGATCTCACCAGATGGTAAGTGAAGATGCAGTCTAATATGGTGGCAGACTAAAAAGTTTATTTGAATAAAAAATATTTCTATTCTATTCTTTGATACAATTTTCTTTTATTCGATGACAAGGTAGCGTTGTTTTGACTGAGTTCTCAACAGATGGTAAGTGAAGATGCAGTCTAATATGGTAGCAGACTAAAAAGTTTATTTGAATAAAAAATATTTCTATTCTATTCTATGATACAATTTTCTTTTATTCGATGACAAGGTAGCGTTGTTTTGACTGAGATCTCAACAGATGGTAAGTGAAGATGCAGTCTAATATGGTGGCAGACTAATTTGGAAGGGGTATATATAGGGGTATAGTAGTGAGTTAAACCAGGTCTGGGTATAACGCTTTACGTCATTAGCGATGTGCGAGTCGTTATTAGTCTCGAGTAACTCGAATCTAATTTTAAACGAGTCGACTCGAGTTCAGTTTTTAACTCGAATCAACTTGGTCAGAGATCTACAGCGTACCTATTCACATCACGTCACAACTCGCATCAACAACTCGAGGTGCGAGTCGCAACTCGAGGTGCGAGTCGCAACTCGCACCTCGAGATGACTCAGTGGCGTTGCCTTGCCTTGCTCTGTTGCATTGGCGCAGCGCGCTATGCTACTAGGTACCGACTCGAGTCAACTCGGATTGCGACTTACGACTCGAGTCAGTAGTCAACTCGAGTCAAAAAAATCCATCTCGTCACATAGCTACACGTCATTGTATTGGTCTAGCTGCTGTCAGTCATTCATTAAATTATGATTAATTAATCATTGACTTGCGATTAACTGCCGCACTCAGCCGCATGTATTAAATTACATTATTTAATGATTAATTAATTAATAATAATCATTAAATCTATTACTGAATTGTCATTAATGTACAAACGAAGCGTTAACTTCTGAGAATGAAACTTTTTAAAATCCAAGATTAAGTCATTAAGTAACGATTAGCGATTCTTGAGTGCGGCAGTAAGACAATTAGGTAACTAGCCATGGTCAAACCGAAAGACAACGACCAGATAAATATCCAAATTGCTAGTGTCAGGAATCGAATCTGAGACCTTCCATTTATAGACCAGTGCTCAGTTAAAAATTTCCTTAAGTACTCCCTTGAATGGGGTATCGTCGATTCGGTATTTTAAAACCATTACAAGGTTCCTAAAAAGTTTCCTGTTTTGTCCCGTGAATACATGCCACTCTGTGAAACCAAATACAGCTGTTAAGAGCATTCATAAAGATTGGCGAGAACTGTACATTAAAGTTTTAGTAAATCTTCAGCAACACATCAACAGCTCACTACTGAGCACAGGTTTCCTTTCAGAAAAGGGTTATATGCAGAATTCACACACCTGTAGAGATAATTATGGAGAACTTTCAGGCGTGCAGGTTTCCTCACAATGATTTCTTAAAATAGTCAGAAAATAAAAATAAATAAATAAAAATAAACAGAGTACAAATAAGAATTGAAGTAGGTGGCCTATTTCTTGTTTTATTAATTCTTCAAAGTCACTTATGTATGTTGTTTTCTTTTTTTTGGTGTACAATAAAGAATATTTCATTCATTTTTCACCATCGAGGCATGTGATATTTAATTGCTTAATCGTACATAACTCTGAAAAGTTAGAAGTGCCTGGGACCGAAATTGCAACCCCCAAACAGTCCTAACCACTAGGCTATCACTGTTTTAGTACAAACAGACCTATATACATAGACTTTAAGTCTGCTCATAAAGAAGCTTAGTCATATATATGTACATGATAAATATAATTTACTTCTTACGAAAATCAATAAGTCTCACCTGCTGAGCAAGTCTATGTACAAATAAATAATTATTGAAAATTACTTCTGTAAGGTCAGCTCATTTCCTTTGCAAAACCATATCGGTTCTATTCCCTCACTCTAGTGTTTGATGAGACCAATTCAATACAAGCCGAAAGTTATCCAGGCTGCTAGTGAGAATTTCTTGACAAGTAAGTGTTGGTTGGTATAAATTAAGGATGCCCCAATACAATACTGTTCAGTATCAGATGAATCCCTAGTTTATACCCATTTAGAGTAGATTTCACCAGCAAAAAATTAGTCTTATCTGAGTGTTTTGATATTTTGACAGTATTTTCAATACAAAAATTGTCAGAATGCCCAATTTAAATATTATAGCTTTCTATATTATATTATAGCGTCGGTGAAATCAGCATTTAGTTGTTAATTCATTTGAAGCAATTCTTAAGGTAAAGAATTGCTTCAAATGAATTAACAACTACTTACTTACTCCTTACTTTGAGACCCCTAGTGAAAAGCCTTGTTAACATTTTTTAACATTATAAGTTTACTAAACAGTTAATACTAAACAGATAAGTTTAAATATTTGTTATAGAATGCCCTTTGAGTCAGTAATAAAATATTTTATCAGGATGTCTTGTACATCTTATCATTAGATTAACATTTTACAAAAGGCACAAAATTCTTTGCACTAAATGTTGTTTACAGAGCTGTGGTCAATCTAGTGACCTTATCTTCTTGGTAACTCTCTAAAACTTAAATGTTTCTATTAATTCTAAAATCTTTTGAGCATAAGAAGTCTCTTTTAGCATATTTAATGCATATTAACATATAGGTAGGTAATGCATATTACTAAACATATATTTGGGTCAAATAAATTCCCATACTCTATCTGTCATAATTAAATATTATATACATACATATATATATTAAAGATTAAACTCTATTTACTCTATTTTTTTAGTTTTGGTTATAAATAGAAAATTTAGAAAAAACAACAAAATTTCTGCACAGACAATCAATACAAGATGATGACAATATTAAAAAAATTTTGAAATAGCCACAAGACCTACCTGATTCAACCATAATGTCAAACAAGAGATTTGTATAGAGTTCATATTCAAATAATTTCCTTGGATAAATAATAATTCATATAAAATATTTTTAAATTTAGCTTGTACATGAATTGATGAAGCAAATTAAATAAGCTGACAGTTAATTTGAAACACTATACTGATGTTTTCATAGTAAATAGACATATGTTTAATTTCGATAATAAGTCTTAAACTCTTGAACAAATAATTTAGATTGAATACTATTTAACTATCGTCCATCATACTAACATTATAAATGCAAAAGTGTGTTTGTTTGTTGGTTTGTCCTGCAATCACACCACAACAGAGCTACAGATTGATGTGATTTTTTGCATGGGTATAGTTGAAGACCTGGAGAGTGACATAGGCTAGTTTTATACGGGAAAATAAAAGAGTTCCCAAAGGATTTTAAAAATCAAAATCACACAGACAAAGTCATGGGCATTAGCTAGTATATTAAAATACAGCTAGTGACATTGCTACTAAGTCCCCAAATGGGCCTGCCTGGACTTCATGCAAAGGATCTTAACTATGCTCCTAAAAGTTCAAACTAACCTGTTAAACAAGCATAGGCCCTAAGTACGGCGCCTGATCACAATAAAAACATTCTGGCACACTCATCTCCTGCAATTCCACTACATTAGTGCTTATTTCATTAGCTACATAATAATACCGACACCTCCTCGGCCCGATGCCCTCCAGCAATGTATCATAAGGTGGTGACAGTATATCGAAAAATGCTGCGGGCCTGCTTAAAGCTTCTATTTCATGGAAGTTTGATATTGTCGGTGTCAACACACACGTCTGGGAATTAGCTGTACATACACTATCTTGACTGACTTTGGCGAATAGTCTTCGTCGCTTGTGGAAACCTTGCGCGAGACGCGCGGCCTCGTGCTTCGCTCGAGCGGCAAAGTCTATCAAACTCACAGCCTCTTTCAATGGGTATTCTGTAAAACTTCTAATTCTAACTTCACCTGAAATCACTTTTAAAAGTCCGTGCATGTGTGGGTGGTCGTGCAGAGGCATTTGGAACCCAGGTTTCAGCACGAATATGCTCATGTTGACTAAACTGTTTTGGAAAACTTCGATGTAGGTGCAGGGCGCTTTGTTCGGTTTACTCCACGTCCCCGGGTCTTTCAAGCTGTGGTCGAAGCCCAGATCGTCGGCTTTGAGGCGGTCCATCAAACTTTTTAACTTGATCAAGTTGTTCGAAATATCGTTTTTGAACTTTTGGTCGAAAGTGTGCAACGCGTGCCTGTACGTGGTGACGATAGGCGGGATGTTGACGATTTCCATGGTTGATTTAGCTTCATCTTTACTATCCATATGAAGTTTGCCTGCACTAACACACAATAAATTTCTCCTCGCGAAAACTGTTGAAAATAATCGGCACGATAACAATGCGAAACTGTCCGTAAACGTCATTTTGCCTTCCATCACCCTTCCATTATAATCTACTGTCAATGTCATTTACATGTATCTTATTTCAAGTTCGGATACTTTTATTAGCCACTTAACAAACAAAATTACTTATATGAAATAAATATTTTTTAACTTTGAAAAATAAGATCTTATTAATTATAAAATAACAAAAAGGTAAAAATATAATTTTAGTACGAAACGCCATCTAGGCAATATGAAACTAATCTTTGATGCCAAAGTGCAATCATAGATGTCGCTGTAAGTCGTTTTTTCTTATTAAAAAAAAAACAAAAAAAAGTTCTTGCTGGACGGTTTCCACCTTAATAAATTTTAGTCACTGTGGAGTGTGGTTTCGCGGGCAACATAATGTGGCCGAAGCAAACTGTAATTTATGCATACACTGCATTACATAGCTTAATAATACATAATTTATTATTATTATTTTATTTTATTTTTATTTTTTTATTTCAGTTGCAGATTGTTCACACATACGGTATGTTATGGTGTAGCAACTTGGTCTGAAATCTTGAAAATTATTGTAAAAGTAATTTTTTCCATATATTATTATTAACAAGAAAGTTTCTTGCTGGTTCTACTCGATAAGAAGGGCATTCCGAACCAGAGTCCGAATTATTTGACTATTCGAAAGCACTTGTAAAAGTTTATTTGAATAAAAAATATTTTTATTCTATTCTAAGGCTTGGTGTGCAGTAGTAAAATTGACTTTAAAAAAATTACCTACGCAAAGTCTTACCTACTTAGGTACCTACTCTTACTTAGTTTACTAAAGAGCTAGGTAGGTAAACTGATTTTGAAAATAGCTTGCATCCCAATTCCCATTTAGCATAGGCAAGCATAGAATTAGATTACCTACGTATCATCTTGGAGACACCGATGAAACTTTAATTAAACCCTCGTTACGTTCTCTCAAATATGGTTGAGCGAAGCAATGGCTGGGTCATGCGTCATGCTCGTGAATGGGTTCCACCGGCGGGAATGGGGCTACTTTATGTCTGCCCATCTTAAGATAGAAGTTAGTCGGTATGCATTTTTGGAACTTCCCTCATTGTGGAAACACTGCAATAGCATAGTATTTAATGTATTGTAAATTTGTTTTGAAATGAAAAGAGCAACCGCCGAGTTTCTTGCTGGTTCTTCTAGACAGGAAAGGCATTCCGAACCAGTGGTAGATTCATCGACTATTCAAAAGCACTTGTAAAAGTTTATTTGATAAAAAAATATTTCTATTCTATTCTATTCTATTCTATTCCTCAGGGACAAATTCGTGATTCGTGGGCATCGCTACTGGTCATGAATAATTTGAAAAGGTACCTACCACAAATACAAGAAAGAGATTCCTGAGTTTTGTTTGTATAATTGGCAATCTCCAAACAACAGTAAACTGTTTACTGTGATTTGTGAAACATAAACGCATTCTGTGTAAAATAGTTCCCTCGTCGAAATGTCCGTCGGTCCATCTTATTTACAGTGCTATTGATAAATTTATCTGTGTTTAGGATCTAGTTAATCGGGAGTTTATTGTGATACCAGAAAATGTCTGTGCTTTCGTTTGCGCGATACAAAAATTACGTTTCTGTCTATATCGGCTTTTTATTAACCAACTTCAAAAAAAGGAGGAGGTTCTTAATTCGTCGGAATCTTTTTTTATGTATGTTCACGGATTAAGTACTCGAAAATGCCTGGAGCGATTTGGAAAATTCTTTTTTTGTTTAAAAGGGTATACTTCCCTGGTTGTCCCATTTAAATTTTATCGGAATCGGTCGAGCGGTTTTCAATCAACAATAAAAATCAACAATATTGTAGTGGTGCGGGTGTTTGAAGTCGGTTTAAAAAAAAATTAAATTAAATTATATGTACACTCCAGTTTCCTTTGTAACTCCTGACAATACGTAGTATACTACTGTGATAATCTATACTTATAATAAAACTGTAACTGGAAGATTTCTGTACATTTAATATATTTTGAAAATTTTAATTGGGGGATGCTTGACTCTCGATACTGAGCCCAAAACAGATTTTTATTTAATTTTTGTCTGTCTGTCTGTCTGTCTGTCTGTCTGTCTGTCTGTCTGTCTGTCTGTCTGTCTGTCTGTCCGCGCTTCACGCGAAAACTACTGAACGGATTTAAATGAAATTTAGTACAGCGGTAGCTGATACTCCGGGTCAACATATAGGATAGTTTTTATCCCGATAAAACATAAGGTTACTCCAGGATAGGGGATGAAACTTTTTGTTGATTTTACTCCATAACTCAGTCAAATCTGAACGGATTTTAATAATTCTTTCTTTATTTGAAAGTGTGTACGACAAGAAATACAATGACCAATTTTGGTGAAGATCTGCTAAATATTATCGGAGATAGAGGACAAAACTTCTCTCGGATAGTTCCAGGTCACTCGCATACGATATATACGTTCGCATACGATCTTATTACATTCATACCATAGCCATATCTTGACCTGAGCTATTCATTACATACTAATTTTAGACTATATCACTGACCTCCAGGCCCTAGCTCCTCAATCCTGATGGTGCAGTGTACTGCCCACCTAAATCATGGATATTTACGAACTGTCGATTGTGAATTGATATTGTAGGTGCCAAATATTTAAAATATAATAGTGTAGTGGAGCCGTAAAAGAGGACTCAATTCTGATGCTGCTGGGTACTGCTCACCAATGATAGGTAACAATTAGTATGAACTACTTAGGGTAGTGGCATAACGCAGCCGTAAAAAATTTCGCGTCTCCATTTTCCGTTTACTAAAATTTCCCACAGTAGCTTTGTATTCTTAGATGGCATCAATCTATTCAGCTAATTTAATTATCGCTCGGTTCGGTTTAGGAATCATCCACCTCCCTTCTCCTCCCCATGCTACAACTACTAATGGTACCAACTTCTCAATCCCGATGCTGCTGATGATAATACCCACCTAAATAGTGGGTGTTTACAAAATGTCGATAATGAATTCATATTGTAGGTACCAACCAAGTGAAGACTACAAAGTTGCATAGTGCAATCGTAAAAAATGTCTCACTCGCTTCGTTTGCGAGAATGTCGATTGTAGATTTCTTTTTAACCGACTTCGAAAAAGGAGCAGATTCTCAATTCGTCGGAATCTATTTTTTCAATTTTTTTATGTATGTTCACCGATTACTTGAAGGCGCCTGAACTGATTTGGAAAATTCTTACTTTTTTGTTTGAAAGGGTACTTCCCAGGTGGTTTTTAAATTTTACCGAAATCGGTTGAGCGGTTTTAAAAAATTAAGAAAAAAAAATATATACTTTGTTTTGTAAAAAATTAAATTAAATTATGTACTCATTTGTATATGGACTACACAGAGGCGTAGTGCGATCAAAAAAACCTTCGCGCTCGCTTCGCTCGCGAAAATATCAGCTTTCAGTTGCTACTGCAGGTGCCAAGTATGAACTACAAAGAAGCGTAGTGCAATCGAAAATTTTCGCGCTCGCTTCGCTCGCTAAAATGTGTCTTCTTGATTGGTATTGTAAGAACCAAGTATAACGAACCAATAAAGCAACGAAAACTGCAATATCTGGGACATATAATGCGTGGCGATAAGTACAAGTTGCTCCAACTAATATTACAGGGGAAGATACAAGGTAGGAGATCCCCTGGAAGAAGACGGACCTCTTGGCTCAAGAATCTCCGGACATGGTTCGGACTGAGTACTCGATCCTTATTCCGCGCAGCTGTGTGTAAGGTCCGAATAGCCAATATGATAGCCAACCTCCGGTAGGAGATGGCACCTCAAGAAGAAGAAGAAGAAGAACCAAGTATGAAGGAAACAGTTATGTAGTGCAGCCCTAAAGAATTTTGCGAAATGTCTGTTTTGGATTGCCAAGTATGGACTACATAGTGATGCAATGAAATTGTAAAAATTTTCGCGCTAGCTTCATTGGCGAAAATTTCTTAATTGTTGTTGTGAGTGTATTGTAACCAAGTATGCTCGCTTCGCTCGCGAAAATATCAGTTTTCAGTTGCTACTGTAGGTGCCAAGTATGAACTACAAATATGCGTAGTGCAATCGAAATTATTTTGCGCTCGCTTCGCTCGCGTAAATGTCGATTGTAGATTGCTTTTGTCTATACCAATTAGTATGGACTACACAGAGGCGTAGTGTGATCAAAATATTTTCGCGCTCGCTTCACTCGCGAAAATTTTGGTTTTCGCTAATGTAGGTGCCAAGTTTAAACTAAAAAGGAGCGTAGTGCAATCTAAAATTTTGGCGCTCGCTTTGCTCGCGAAATTCTATCTTTTCTTGATTGGTATTGTAAGAACAAAGTATGAAGGACACAGTTAAGTAGTGCAGCCCTAAAAAAATTGCGAATATGTCCGTTTTGGATTGCCAAGTATGGACTACGTAGTGATGCAATGTAATTGTAAAAAATTTCGCGCTCGCTTCGCTCGCGAAGATGTCTTTTCTTCATTATCGTTGTGAGTGTAAACCAAGTATGGAGTACATAGTTAAGTAGTGCGTTCCTAAAAAATTTCGCGCTCGCTTCGCTCGCGAAAATATCACTTTTCAGTTGCTATTGTAGGTGCCAAGTATGAACTACAAAGAAGCGTAGTGCAATCGAAAATTATTGCGCTCGCTTCGCTCGCGAAAATGTCGGTTGTAGATTGCTTTTGTCTATACCAATAAGTATGGACTACACAGAGGCGTAGTACGATCAAAATATTTTCACGCTCCCTTCACTCGCGAAAATTTCGGTTTTCGCTTCCTAATGTAGGTGCCAAGTAGAAACTAAAAAGGAGCGTAGTGCAATCTAAAATTTTTGCGCTCGCTTTGCTCGCGAAATTGTGTCTTTTCTTGATTGGTATTGTAAGAACAAAGTATGAAGGACACAGTTAAGTAGTGCAGCCCTAAAAAAATTGCGAATATGTCCGTTTTGGATTGCCAAGTATGGACTACGTAGTGATGCAATGTAATTGTAAAAAATTTCGCGCTCGCTTCGCTCGCGAAAATGGCTTTTCTTCATTTTTGTTGTAAGTGTAAACCAAGTATGGAGTACATAGTTAAGTAGTGCGGTCCTAAAAAATTTTTGCGCTCGCTTGCTCGCGAAAATGTCTTTTCTTCATTGTTGTTTTGAATGTAAACCAAGTATGGAGTACATAGTTAAGTAATGCAGTCCTAAAAAATTTCGCGCTCGCTTCGTTCGCGAAAATATCAGTTTTCAGTTGCTACTGTAGCTGCCAAATATGAACTCCAAATAAGCGTAGGGCAATCGAAAATTTTTGCGCTCGCTTCGCTCGCGAAAATGTCGCTTTTAGATTGCTTTTGTCTATACCAATTAGTATGGACTACACAGAGGCGTAGTGCAATCAAAATATTTTTGCGCTCGCTTCGCTCGCGAAAATTTCGGTTTTCGCTTGCTAATGTAGGTGCCAAGTAGAAAGTAAAAAGGAGCGTAGTGCAATCTAAAATTTTAGCGCTCGCTTTGCTCGCGAAATTGTATCTTTTCTTGATTGGTATTGTAAGAACCAAGTATGAAGGACACAGTTAAGTAGTGCAGCCGTAAAAAATTTGCGAAAATGTCCGTTTTCGATTGCCAAGTATGGACTACATAGTGATGCAATGTAATTGTAAAAAATTAGGCGCTCGCTTCGCTCGCGAATATGTCTTTTCTTCATTGTTGTTGTAAGTGTAAGCCAAGTATGGAGTACATAGTTAAGTAGTGCAGTCCTAAAAAATTTCGCGCTCGCTTCGCTCGCGAAAATGTCTTTTCTCCATTGTTGTTTTGAGTGTAAACCAAGTATGGAGTACATAGTTAAGTAGTGCAGTCCTAAAAAATTTCGCACTCGCTTCGCTCGCGAAAATATCAGTTTTTAGTTGCTACTGTAGGTGCCAAATATGAACTACTAATAAGCGTAGGGCAATCGAAAATTTTTGCGCTCGCTTCCCTCGCGAAAATGTCGATTGTAGATTGCTTTTGTCTATACCAATTAGTATGGACTACACAGAGGCGTAGTGCGATCAAAATATTTTTGCGCTCGCTTCGCTCGCGAAAATTTCGATTTTCGCTTGCTAATGTAGGTGCCAAGTAGAAAGTAAAAAGGAGCGTAGTGCAATCTAAAATTTTTGCGCTCGCTTTGCTCGCGAAATTGTGTCTTTTCTTGATTGGTATTGTAAGAACCAAGTATGAAAGACACAGTTAAGTAGTGCATTCCTAAAAATTTGAGAAAATATCCGTTTTCGATTGCCAATTATGGACTGCATAGTGATGCAACGTAATTGTAAAAAAAATCGCGCTCGCTTCGCTCGCGGAAATGTCTTTTCTTCATTGTTGTTGTGAGTGTAAACCAAGTATGGAGTACATAGTTAAGTAGTGCATTCCTAAAAAATTTCGCGCTCGCTTCGCTCGCGACAGCGTCGGTTTTGTGTTGCTTATGTAGGTGCCAAGTATGGACTACATAGTGGCGTAGTGCAATCGTAAAAAATGTCGCACTCGCTTTACTAGCGATAATGTCGATTATAGATTGCTTTTGTCTATACCAATTAGTATGGATTACACAGAAGCGTACTTAATGCGATCAAAAAATCTTTGCGCTCGCTTCGCTCGCGAAATGTGTCTTTCTTGATTGATACTGTAAGAACCAAGTATGAATGACACAGTTATGTAGTGCAGCCCTAAAAATTTTGCGAAATTTCCGTTTTGGACTACATAGTGATGCAATGAAATCTTAAAAATTTTCGCGCTCGCTTCGTTGGCGAAAATGTCTTTTCTTAATTGTTGTTGTGAGTGTAAACCAAGTATGGAGTACATAGTTAAGTAGTGCAGTTCTGAAAATTTCGCGCTTGCTTCGCTCGCGATAACGTCGCTTTTGTGTTGCTTATGTAGGTGCCAAGTATGGACTATATGGTGGCGTAGTGCAATCCTTAAAATGTCGCACTGGCTTTATTAGCGATAATGTCGATTATAGATTGCTTTTGTAGATACCAATTAGTATGGGCTACACAGAGGCGTAGTGCGATCAAAAAATTTTCGCACTCGCTTCGCTCACGAAAATTTCGGTTTTCATTTGCTACTGTAGATGCCAAGTATAAACTAAAAAGAAGCGTAGTGCAATCGAAAAATCGAGAATGAAGACCAGTTGCCAATCAATCATTGAAGACCAGTTACCAACTCCTCAATCCTGATGCTGCTGGTCCTGCCTAAATTGTGGGTATTTACAAAATTTCCATTTTGAATTGATATTGTAGGTTTGCAGGTACCAAGTAGGTACAGAATATTATATAGTGGCGTAGTGCAATCGTAAAATCCTCACGATTAACATAAAACAATTCTTTTTTATTACTTTTTCCACGCGGACGAAGTCGCGGGCATCAGCTAGTCTCTAATAAAGATTCACGAATAAATGAGTAGACATTTTCTCGTGGCGCGTATGATTCTGGGAGAAATCTCTTCCGCAGAGATAAGCAGCTTTTCATCTAAGCACGTTCTTCATAATTATTATGTTCTATGTTATGTTTTAGTTTGAGTTTTGGTACAGAGCAAGTAAATAAATAATTAAACAAAATCCGATTTAACCGTTACAGCGAGCGACTTATTTATCTAAGTGGTTTACAGCCCGCCGCGCTGCTCGCATTTTGACGACCACACATAAAACCTGACCTCCAGAAATGCAGTGCGCTACTTAACGCCTTTATATTGATTTTATTGGGTTTTGTGGGTGTTTAATTGTTCTATTGGGGAGTAATGTAAACAATGTAAACAATTCTCAGTGAAACAAATTGTTTTTGTTACGGGCTTCAGCTTTACGGGCGATCATTGTCGATTTCGACACTGCACGGCTTAAGAGCGCGTGTAACCCCAAAAAAAATCAGATATCGCGATGAGATAAAACATAGCCACAACCTCATGTGAGGCGCGACAAAAGAAAGCATTTTGCGCGGAATAGGAGTGTAGTAAGCGCCAAATACTTTGTAACTCGTAAAATATTCATTTTCTTTTTAATTCACTAGGCTACTCTCTTGATAATATCAATCGGAATTTAATGTAAAAATTTTGGCTCTGTAATATGCAACACATTGAAAATAAATGAATATTGGTTAAAAATTAGACCTAACTTCGCGATTTTTTATTATGGAACAAATTTCATCATTATATGTTTTTGCCCAAACACGTCCCTTGGCAGTATGATGTAATTCTTGCGTGTTTTTTTTTCGGATACTTGAAACTTGATCTACTACTGTAAAAATCAAATCTGTTTACTGTTTTTTTTTTTTTTAAAGCCACTGGAAAATGCATTTACGCATCCCACCCCTACTGGATGGGTATGTGGGACTCGCTGGCAAGCCAGAATACCTCACTAAAACCCAGTGGCGTGTCTTCGGTTAACGAGCGCACACCCACTCTTAAGATACATTTTTAATGGCTAAGACGAAGACTTCTTAAAATTATTGTGAGTTGTACTTGGGCTAGAGATTAGTAAATAGTACCAGTATATTAATTTAATGTACTCTGTGGTAAAGTATAAATCAAATTACGCTGAAAATGATCCTAGATGGCGTTACTAACGAGCGCACACCCACTCTTAAGATACATTTTTAATGGCTAAGACGAAGACTTCTTAAAATTATTGTGAGTTGTACTTGGGCTAGAGATTAGTAAATAGTACCAGTATATTAATTTAATGTACTCTGTGGTAAAGTATAAATCAAATTACGCTGAAAATGATCCTAGATGGCGTTACTTTACTATTGCAAGTTCTATTATATTTTATTGCTGAAATCGACGCATTAAATCGTTTTTATTGTTCTCGTTTACCATAATTATTTATTTGTATGTGTAGAGTACACTTACACGGGTACAAAGTCCGGATTTTAAGGTTGCGCGAGGACATAGGTAGGTCTAACGCGTAGACTGTAGAGGCTTCATGATACAGTTGATCTAAATACGGCGATAAATACAACAACCGGATTGTATCCTTCAATACATCAATAAGTTGCACTGAATGATAGTCCCCGGCGGATGCAGGATTTTTTTTTTGTATAATAATAATATTTATTAAGGATGATTATACTCTGCCCGCGAAATTCAAATTTAATTTGGGTTTTCGCAATTTGTAAACTAATACGACAAACTAGGCTAATGGCATTCTAATTGCGCCAGTAGAATTATCATCTTCACAGGTTTACATAAAAATCTTTACTTGAAAGTGACCAATTTAAGAAATTAATCAAAATACTGAGTTGGACGTGAGTTACTCACAAGTTACTCGATATTTTGATTAATTTCTTAAACTGGTCACTTTCAAGTAAAGACTTTTATATAAACCTGTGAAGATGATACTGCCATTGTCGCAATTAGAATGCCATAAGCCTACTTTGTCGTATTAGTTTGCAAATTGCGAAAAACTAAATTAAATTTGAATTTCGCGGGCAGAACTGTGTCTTCCACCTTAATCCAAAAAACTTATTACTTAAGTAAATTTTTCCAATTTTATTACTGTTTCGTAATAAAGTTGGAAAAATGTGCTTAAAAAATTAGAAAAATGTGTTAAGCATTATTGCAATTTTAGTTAATATATGTGGGCGTGGGCGCAATTGATTTCCGTTTAATTTATATAAATTAATTGGGAGTATTGTTTTGATTTCCGTATCCTTTTATTTTATATTAATTATTTAAAAGTATTGTTTTGACTTCGTTTCCTTTTATTAATTAAAATTAGTTTATTCAAATTGACATTTGACTGACAGCGCGGGTACGCCATTTTGCGTGCCATCTTGAAATATTAGTATAAAAGGGCTGTTTCGACGATAAGGATTCAGTCTCTGCCCAGAGACTCATTCGACTAGTAGATGCTTCCGCGTCTAGGTCGATCTATTTGATTGATGGATTGCGATAGAAAATCGCTCCCTAATCAAATAAATATTGTCTGTACGCTTAGATGAGTGTAAATGATTAATTAATACTTTGATAGTCTCTGCCCAGAGACTCATTCGACTAGTAGGTGCCTTCGCGTCTAGGTCGTTCTATTTGATTGAGGGTTTGCGATAGCAATCGCTTCCTAATCGAATAAATATTGTCTTTACGCTTAGATGAGTGTAAATGATTAATTAATACTTCGATAGTCTCTGCCCAGAGACTCATTCGACTAGTAGATGCTTTCGCGTCTAGGTCGTTCTACTTGATTGAGGGTTTGCGATAGCAATCGCTTCCTAATCGAATAAATATTGTCTTTACGCTTAGATGAGTGTAAATGATTAATTAATACTTTGATAGTCTCTGCCCAGAGACTCATTCGACTAGTAGATGCTTTCGCGTCTAGGTCGTTCTACTTGATTGAGGGATTGCGATAGCAATCGCTCCCTAATCAAATAAATATTGTGTGTACGCTTAGTTTAATTAATTATTAATTAATATTTTTGATAACTACCCTCATGTTTAGATATTGGTTTGATTAATTAATATTTTGATGTTTTGATAACTACCCTCACGTTCAGATGTTGTTTTGATTAATCAATAATTTGATATTTTTGATAGTTACCCTCACGTTCAGATGGTGGTTTTGTCTGTCGTGCTGTGGTTATTAGCTGAGTGGAAAGGGGCCGTTATTGGGGATGGTGGCGACGGCTTTAGGTAGGGTTTCAGCGTTTTAAGAGACGCGTTCTCTTAAAGCCTGATTAGTTTGGAGTAATAATTCCCGCTTTTGGTCTATGGCTAATAAATGTAAAAGAGGGGCTTTTGAGGGTACTTTGTCCGAACAATAAACATCCCAAGTAATGAACTGATCTTTCCACGCTACCTTTCCTCGTCGCGCAGCAAATGTATCTGACTTTGTTGCCGACGAGGATACCCTGGCTCCGACATATACATAGCGAATTAAAATGGATACTATTATTGTAATAGCTTAGCTAGAATCATGAGATTCTGTATTAAAGTTATCACCTCGGATCTCTTTGTGGTTGAAGATTCATTGTTATGCTTTTTAGGGTTCCGTAGTAAACAAGGAACCCTTATAGTTTCGCCATGTCCGTCCGTCTGTCTGTCTGTCTGTCTGTCTGTCTGTCTGTCTGTCTGTCCGCGGTGTAGCTCCAGAGAGTATTGGTACTAGAAATCTGAAATTTGACAAGGGTATAAATATCAATCACGCCGACAAAGTCGTGAAATAAAATTGTGAAAAATATTTTTTTTTAGGGTACCTCCCCTACATGTAAAGTGGGGATGAATTTCTTTTTTCTCGTCTATCCCATAGTGTGGGGTGTCGTTGAATAGGTCTTTCAAAAATATTGTGGGTGTGGGAACATCATTTTTCAATTCAGGGACCCGTTTGTGAAATATGATATTTTAAAGTGCTAAATTTTATTAGAGTCAAGTGTCCCCCCCTCTGCCAGCTAAATGGTTGTATATAGGATAGAAGAAAAAATTCACAGCAGTAGTATATATAATGAATTTTAAAGGAAAACTATCACAGCTAAGTAGGGTTCATTAGTTAAGGAGTTATATCTGTTTTGTCTAAGTTAAGTATTACACGTAGTGTAAGTTGCATATTTTGTAGAATATTATAGTATTTAAACCATGGAACTCAAAATGTATTCAATATTCATAAATAAAACAAAAGCACTATCCTAGGTCAGCAATAATATTTGAGACTTTCAAGTTTCAACTACGGAACCCTACACTGCGCGTGGCCCGACACGCACTTGGCCGGTTTTTTATGCTTATGCTTATGCTTATTTTAGGCTATTGGGATGGGATGCTGTGGACTAATGATATCTAGGCTATGTTCGAGATACCTGACTCCTGTTACAGTTTATCTAGCAAATTGAAATTTTGGCAGGTGGTGACTATAGTCGCCTACTTTGTCGCCTACTAGGTGGGCCTCGCAAAAAGAGCCGACGATATTGGCAGCATTGCGGGGCATTTTTATTAAGCTATTGCATAGCTTTTATCGCGGGCTTTGAACTAGGACAAACAGTTTGAAGTAGGACAAGAAATTCCGTAACAAAAAAAATACTAACACCGTCGTTCAGTAAGCGTTCAACATTTTAGAGGTTCTCAAGTAGCTCTATTTGGCGCAGTGGGCGAGCGGCCGCTTTCTTTACCGTATGGTGTATGATGTCGCAGGTTCGAATCTCACTCGCGAAGTAGTGACAGTTCGCTTTTCTTGTTTGTTTGTTTTTGAATATTTTTTTGCATAATTTTTATCACGCAAAAAAAAATATTGCATGAATATTATAATTGCATAAGTTGCTAAAAAATGCTATGCAAAATAGCTTTACCGCGGCAGTCCCCGAGTGCCACTTAATTTTTTTTAGGATCAATTTTTAGTGCTTTTTCGTAGGTACTTCTATTGAACTCCAGAATAGCGTAACATTTAAAAGTGAATAGCACCTATTATGTTAGGTACCTATTGTACATAGGTAATATTATATAAATGATGCAATTTTTTCAATTATTTTTATTATAGTATCATATTTTATTTATAATATTGTGTATTACGTTCAAATTCATTTATTTGCAAGATTGGGTAGGAAAAGGACCTTTTACAGTGTATTACTCCAAACTGCCACAGAGTAACATGCAAATTTTTTTATACTATTATACTATAAAACTATACCAATAATATCACATTCATTTAAACAATTGCAAACAAATAAAATTATTACTCTTCTAATTCAAACAATGTTAAACCTGATACATACTAAAGCTCCTTTAACTTTATTATTCTTAATATATATAAATTACGTGTCACGTTGTTTGTCCGCGGACTCCTAAACTAATTAACCGATTTTTATCAAACTTCGTAACTATCTGTAATTTGGTCCAACTTAAAAGATAGGATAGTTTTTTGGATTGGGATAGTTTATTTGTTTTATCTATATATGTAGATAAGTTGGCGGTACGAAGTTCGCTGGGCCAGCTAGTTATATTATTAATTTTAATAACTGAAAAGGTTGCAAGAAATCTGCAACCTGTTTTAGAAACTGAGAAGGTTGTTTTTTTAAATTAATATTGAATTTAAGATTGAATTTTTATATTTTGGAATAGGTGGGTTATTGAAACCGGTCGTAAGTCAGAGGAACAGAATATGATACCTGCATAGGTGTGTAGTGTGTACACTTCTGTTCTGCGAAGAGAGAGTTAACAGCCGAGTTAAGGGCGCGCGCAGAGCTACCGTGTTCTGGCGACTCTGGCGTTCGTCCGTTTGTTTGTGCGAGGAGCGCGGCGTGGGTGGGCTTCCAGGAACCGCCGACGGAGGCTGGTCGGCTGACGGCTCCCACCACGTGTGCTAGATTTACTTAGGTTGTTAGATAACTATGCTTCAGGTGCGATATATAAGAAAATTATCAATACAAATTAAGTGGCACTCGGGGACTGCCGAGGTAAAGCTATTGCATAGCATTTTTTATCAACTTATGCAATTATAATATTTATGCAATATTTTGTTTTTTAATTAAAATATGCCTAAATTATATACAACTAACAAAATTAAAACTAAAATAAAAATTAAATAAAATCTAAAACCCATCGAAGTCACTGCAGTGTGGCATAGTACCCAAGATGCTGGCAGCATTACCCCTTTGAATTTTTTATTTTTTATTTGTTATATATTTTGTTTTGCATAATAAAAATTATGCAAAAAAAATAATTAAAAAACAAACAAACAAGAAAAGCGCACTGTCACTACTTCGCGAGTGAGATTCGAACCTGCGATATCATACACCATACGGTAAAGAAAGCGGCCGCTCGCCCAGTGCGCCAAACAGAGCTACTTGTGAATCTCTAAAATGTTGAACGCTTACTGAACGACGGTGTTAGGTTTATTTTCGTTACGGAATTTCATGATTCGGTCGCCGCGCTCAAACTGTTTGTCCTAGTTCAAAGCCCGCGATAAAAGCTATGCAATAGCTTAAAATGAAATGAAATGAAAACTTCCTAACAGAGTGGTGTACATATGGAACAAGTTGCCCAAAGAATTAGTGACGTCAAACTCAGATAATGAATTTAAGAACAGATTAGACCGCCACAATATTGGAAACTCTAAGCTGAATATAGTCGCATGCCTGTGTGGCCTATTATAAATAATCACATTAATAAAATAGGTGCAGTATATAAACTACCCCTAAATCCTATATAAAAAATAGGTACCTACAACTAACGGTTTTATCACTAGACGCGAACTCTGCCAGGCAACCACGTTGCATAGGTTTTATATGTATAATCCTACTATCCTACTAATAGCACAGAATATATAATAGTACTACGTCTAATATTATCTATAAATGTGAAAGTTTGAAATGTACACAAGAGGAGAAGTGAGTAGTTTAACCTTACATCCCACTGCTGGGCAAAGGGCCCCTAAGCACACAACCACAGCTTAAAGAAATGAACTTTAACATAAAAGCGATAGAACCCTATACAGCTTATCCCATAGCTCAAAGATGTCTCGTCACATAAAAGCAATGGAAAGTGACATGGCGTTTTATCAATCTCGCAATAGCCCAACGGTTAAAGGTGCGGACTGAAAACTGAAAGGTTCAGGTTCGAATCCCACCCGTTGCACTATTGTCGTACCCACTCCTAACACAAGCTTTCCGCTTATTTGGAGGGGAGAGCATAATAGTAAATTTCAACTTGCCTGATATTCTTTTATTATAAAAAAAAAACTCAAAAAAAACCTCAAAAGTTGAGGGAATTTCTATATAAATCCTATTATCCTACTACCTACTAATATTATAAATGCGAAAGTTTGTGAGGATGGATGGATGTATGAATGGATGGATGGATGTTTGTTACTCTTTCACGCTACAACGGATGAACCGATTTGGCTGAAAGGAATGGAGATAGTTTTTACCCAGGATTAACACATAGGATACTTTTTATCCTGGAAAAATACAGAGTTTCTGCGCTAATTAAAAAACCTTAATCCACGTGGAAGAAGTCGCGAGCATCATTTGGTCTTTGTAATAATCTGAGAGTAAGGATGTAGGAAGTTTATGTGAAAAATTCAAGAACAACACACATTTAAATGTATTGATACATACATACTTTTCATAATATTCAATTCATTTGACGTACGGTTTCATGAATCTATCAATTTCTACCGTCCAATTATTTATTTATTAAAAAGCTATAATGTGAAGAAAACCTAATTTTCAGTTATCAGCAAAGAACGTTGGAATTGATGTCTCTAGAAATAGGTAAGTAACAATTATAAGGTCTACCTAATGGTGTAGTAGAAGATTTGTAACAAACAAAAATGAAAAAAAAACCGAAGCCACTTCCATTAAGTAGTTTCATAGAATTGTAAAACTATGCATCCGAATATCTGATTACTACTAATTATATGTAGAACATTACAATAAATTAAAAAATAAGTATGCGATGACTTCAGAACGTCCTCCTTTTTTGTCGGTTAAAAAGATAGACAGAAGTAATAAGTATCTGAATCATTCTAAAAATCACGAAATGTGAACTTTTGCGTGGGCTCAACGCATTAACTGAAACTATCACACTCCTACCTGCTCGTGGAAGCAATTCGTCAGAAAATATTTAAAATGGTTTATTTTAGTTCCAACACATCTGCAATTAAACGTCGGCTTTAGAGTCGGGTTACGAGAAAACTGTTCCAATGATTATGATAGACATCTTGTAATAAAACATTGGATGCAGTTTTTATTCTTCGTAAGTTAATTTAAAAAGAAATGGAAGAAATCTAACGGGTTTGATATTTTTTACAATAGCTACCACCTGTTTCATGACCTTTAGGTAAATTTTATACATCAAAAAAATTCGTCATTTTGACAGATATCCCATAAATAATAACCTCTATCAAAACGTCAATTTTATTTCATGGATATTATTTACTTGAAGGTGTTGAAACAGGCCCTAAATGTTTTATTCGTAAAATAAAATGTTTGCTCAATAATTAGTATGTTATATATTATTAGTAGTTTGTGTAGTGATTAGGTAGCATCTTCTGTTACGCATGACGTAGTCCCGGATTCGATTCCCGGGTCAGGGCAAAAATATATCGTAGGTTTAGGTATACTTTTTTGATAAGAAATTCTCTGTCACCCGTTGTGTCACCCCCTGCCTCGGGGAGCACGTAAAGCTGTCGATCCTGCGCCTCATCTCTAGAATGGAATAGAATAGAAATATTTTTTTTTTCAAATAAACTTTTTTACAAGTGCCTTTGAATCGTCGATGAGTCTACCACTGGTTTGGAATGCCCTTCCTGCCGAGAAGAACCAGCAAGAAACTCGGCGGTACAATACAATAGATACTATATGCTTTAAACCTATGCTGTGTTTCCACAATGATAGGAAGTTCCAAAAATGCATACTACTTACAAATACTCAATACATGTTAAGATGGGCAGACAGAAAGTAGCCCTATTCCCGCTGGCGGCACCCGTTCACTAGCATGACTCTTGGCTCAGCCGTTGATTCGCTCAACCATATTTGAGGGAACGAACGTAACAACCCGCATATCTACTCGTCTGGCCTACATGAAATAAATAATTCAGAATTTGTTTAATCAAATCAACCTTTAAAACCTAAGAAAGGTTAACCTTTAGACGTTTTTAAATTCTATCAATCCAGGTTTCAGAAAATAAATAATTTTATCCATTGGAGTCCTTGCAGTAAGTAGTACTAACAAATCAATATCTTTGTTTCAGAATTGATTGATTTCATTGATTCAGATAGGGACTGACTATCTTTTGAATAAATGTTTTCAGAATAGTATAATATATATAAAAGAGACACAAATAGGTATTTATATTATAGGTATTTATTATTGTCTTAAGTGCCTGATTATGTATATACGTGGCTTATATGTGCATGTCATGTATATTGTGACTCTTAGAATCGCGATATCTCAGGAATGGTAACTCTTAGGAAAAAATCATGTAGACCATTTTTGTAGAAAATTTTAAGATCTACGACTTTGGTCTGAGGTTTTTTGATAAAACTTACCGTTTTCAAGAAAAATCCAAAAAACCTCAATTTATTTTTAATGGTAAACCCCAGCTCTCCACCAATATTTGGCTCTCCGGGAACTTTTGTTATTTTAAATGTCTATATTGACCGTACTATAGATAGGTACGTATTATAATTTAAAAAAAATATTTTAAAAAACCCGACTTCAAACGCCCGCGCCACTACAGAGTAGGTATATAAATTATTAATTTATTGTTGATTTTTGAAAATCCGCTCGATCGATTTCGATAGAATTTAAATGGAACTACTATATGGGAAGTATAGCCTTTCAAAAAAAAAGAATTTTCCAAATCGGTTCAGGCGTCTTCGAGTAATCGGTAAACATACATAAAAAGAATGATTACGACGAATTGAGAACCTCCTCCTTTTTTTAAATTCATTAAAAATA
Source organism: Oeneis ivallda (assembly GCA_029955525.1). NCBI lineage: Eukaryota > Metazoa > Arthropoda > Insecta > Lepidoptera > Nymphalidae > Oeneis > Oeneis ivallda. Next base: position 16,317,390 of record JARPMR010000025.1, read on the forward strand.
CTAGTTTTACAGTTCTATCTTTAAACCATTTTGAATGGATATAAAGAAGTACGAACTGGCTTCCTGTTGCTACTGGCGAGTAATGACACTAGTTACACAATAAAGTTTACACTGTTCGCGCGGAAACAGAAGTTTCAGTGGATTATACACAAATTAAAAGGGCTGCCACTACCTTAGATTTTTGAAGTTAAAACTTCTTTTGGCGTATCGCACTCACATTTTTACGTGGGTAATAAGTTAGGCTGATCCGTCACGCTTTGAGGTGAAAGGCTCGATCGGGTGAACTCGGGACCGCCGAGTGTACCTACCCGAGCGAGAAAGATACAGTCAGCTGCTCTTCTGTTGTCTCACTCACTCTCACTATGTGAGAGTGTGTGCCTGAGCGTGAACTTGAGCGTGCAAGCGAGAGCGCGGAACAAGCGATAGAGAGGTACGATCGGCACAAGCGTTGGTTTGTGAAACATTTATTCATCAATGTTTCTTTATGACGTTATCACGTAAAACTATCGTGCGTAAACCGACTTTACAGACAACCAATTTTTTTTTAACATTGTTTCGGCTTTTCAAATTAACGCATACCGAGCTTATTATAAACGTATAATATTTATGTATCAATTCGAACAAAAAGTTTTCGAATCCGCATGAGGGAACTTTCAATGTTATCTGGTCCTGGTATATTCTTTTGTCACAGCCCTAGCTGCAGTGGAAATAGCGCTCGCTATTCGCGAATCACTCGCATCAAACACTAGCGGCTATTATGTCGACTACAAAGCCGAAATCACTCGAAAATTGTATATCAAAGCGTGAAATAAACACAATATTACAATCACATGCGAGCCGCCACTGTTTGTACCTACTCGAAGCTTGATAGTTGCTGTTTGAAGAAACGTGGGTGTATCGAGACTCATAATGTGATAGACGAAGATATACAAAGGCTATTCAAAAATGGTCTATGTCTCAGTTTTATTCGTGCAGGCAACCTTTATTGGTTATATGGTTGAGCGAAGCAATGGCTGGGTCATGCGTCATGCTCGTGAACGGGTGCCACAGGCGGGAATAGGGCTAATTTCTGTCTGCCCATCTTGACATGTGTTGAATTATAATTATATATAATTAGGTATCCTTTTGTGGAACTTCCCCTCATTGTGGAAACACTGAATGCATAGCATGATATCTATTATATTGTAAACTTGTTTCGAAAAGAGCAACTGCCGAGTTTCTTGCTGGTTTTTCTCAGCAGGAACGGCATTCCGAACCAGTGGTAGACTCATCGACGATCCAAAAGCACTTGTAAAAAACTTAAAAAAGTTTATTTGAATAAAAAACATTTCAAACATTCAAATGCCTCTTACCCGACAAGATGATGAATAAATAATAATTAATCTGTAATCTAAAGTGACTGACTGACTGACTGATCTATCAACGCACAGCCCAAATCACTGGACGGATCGGGCTGAAAGACATATAGATTGCAACTATGATGTAAACATCTGCTAAGAAAGGATTTCTGAAAATTCAACCCCTAAGGGGGTAAAACAAGGGGTTTGAAAAATCGAAGTGAGCGAAGCCGCTGGCAAAAGTTAGGTATTATAATATTATGTTACAGAGATAGACAGTTCAGGAAAAAATAACACTAGTGGCAACTAGGTGTCTAACAGACATACAGTAGGCACATAGCACATACACGGGGCGTTTCCGCCCCCGTGTTTACCTTACCGACCATTTATACCGCTCCACTACTAAGAAGTAAGAACACTACATTACGCTTCTTATTGCACAGAATAGCCATCTACAGAGGACTTAGCTTTATTTTTTTATGGACCCTTGATAGGCTACGCCGCGCTACGACGAAGGCTACAGATTACTGGCGTAGCACATTCGTAGCATGCTTAGTTACTCATTTAATTTATCTATTTGTAATTAACAGCGTTTACAATTTATACAAATTACAAGTTTATCTTAGATACAGTATAAGGCAAAAATAAATTCAAATTCAAATTCAAAATTATTTATTTCATGTAGGCCAACCTGTGGCTCTTATGACACGTCATGACTCTACCACCGGTTCGGAAAGCGGATTCTGCTGAGAAGAGCCGGCAAGAAACTCAGCAGTTGTTCTTTTCAAAATAATCATTTTACAATATTATTATACAGCTGTTACATTGTAATAAGATTTTTGACCGAGCGAAGCGAGGTCTCTGAGTTTACTAGAGCGATTTGCACTTGTCCGTCCGTCCGTCCGTCCGTCTGTCAGAGCCTTATAACTTTTGAATTACTGAACGTAATTACTTCAAATTTAGATATAATATGTAAACCGATGGCCTCCAGCCGAAAATGGCTTAAAAAGTTATAAAAATCTTTATTTCAGGGGGGCTCTCATAGAAGCGAATGCGAAGAAATTTTTTTTTATTTGCGATTCATAGGTTTTCTGTGTATCATTTTAAAGACAATTTGGAACAGAGTACAACCGTATTTTTTTTTTATTTTTTTCCTAAAATTGGGCTTCCAAAGTGCTGATTTAATACGCTCGCTTGAAGACGCTCTCTGGGATAATTTTTTATATATTTTCAAGTTGTACTTATTTTCTTACTTCACTTGTATCCTGTACTTGAATAACAAATACTAAAATTATATGAATATTATAAAGAAACGAGATTATTTAATTTTTAATGAGCATCAGTAAATTTCACATAGCTTCACAATAATGCTAATAGATGGCGCAGTCATTAACTATTCCATTGAACTAGGAGTTACGACTACGATTTATCCCAAAAACAGTTTTGCATCGACCATTATTATTTAGGTACATAATATAATAACATATTATTCAATTAAAATTATTCTTTAGTTAAATATCATTTTGTATATTTTCTATTCGCGTCGATAGATGACGATTTGTACAGATGCCCCTAACCCGTTTTCACTCGTTAGTACCTACATAATAATTCAATGTTTTCACTGACGTTCCCTAACCTTTACGGGCTACCTATGATAAGTTATGTGATGATTACTGTCAACTTCTTTATCACTATCCTGTACGGGACACCTAAAAGGACATTGGGACGGATGTTAGGACTTAGGATTGTGTTTTGGAGCTACCTACGTAAAGAGACTCCTACATAGGGGATGATTTAGGTATGTTTGGTGAAAACGGGCATAATAATATTAATGTCAGTTTTGGTCGTCATGTATCGATTGAATGAATAATCATGGGATACCGTTACCGCGAGGTCTCAGTTCGGGGCGTGAAAATTTCAACTGTCTCTCTATTACAGTTTACGAGATACAGCCCGCTGACAGACGGACGGACGGACGGACGGACAGCGGAGGCTTAGTAATAGGGTCCCGTTGGCACCCTTTGGGTACGGAACCCTAAAAAGCGTAGGTACTACAATTCAATTCATGTTAAGACGGACAGACAGTATTAAGGTAACATTACTAATAACATGTTGCTTCAAGTAATCAATCTTTAAGTGCCAGTTTCTCTAACGCCGAATAACTTTTAATCGAGGAATAAGTTAGACGTTCTGACAATTTTTGTATTTAAAGTCTGCCCAAATAACAATTATTTGTAGTGTTAAATTAATAATGTGTCCCCGTTACAACTTACAACTGTCAGTTTTGCTTTATCCTTTCCCCTTTCATCTCGTTTCTATAATATGTTATGCTTATGGCTGTGGAGATGTGCTAAAGACCCAAAGATTTAGTATTTAAATAATTCTTCAAAAATTCACATTTAACTATCTTAATTTCAATTCAGTCAATTTGTGTTTCAATTCAAGACTCTACCAGCACCGGCACCAAAGCAGATTCTGTTGACAAGAGCCGGCAAGAAAATCAGCACTTGCTCCTTTCAAAACAAAATCAAAAGTATAAAATTATATAGCTTGTCAATATAAGTAGAGATTTGATGAAACAAGGAGACAAAAGACTAGCTTCTGTATCGCATTACTCTGCGTTCACAAGAATCAAAGATCTGGCGTGAATCCAGGTTAGGTTCAAACAACTACATTTACCCTTTATCAATTAATGTTCTTATTTTATTTATAATGGTAAGGGCGAGTTGACCAAAAATTGCACAGAGGGATTGTCTAATAATTTAATATAAAAAATTCTTTTTAAAAACCGACTTCAAACGGCCTGCGCCACTACAAAGTATATACTTTATTGTTGATATTTTAAAAACCGCTCAACCGATTTCGATAAAATTTCTATGGGACCACCTGGGAAGTATACCCTTTGAAACAAAAAAGAATTTTTCAAATCGGTTCAGGCGTCTTCGAGTAATCGGTGAACATACATTAAAAAAAATCGACGAATTGAGAACCTCCTCCTTTTTTGAAGTCGGTTAAAAATGATTGCAGCCAGTGTGATGAACGCAATCCCCTGTGATTGGCTGGTGCTCTCTTGCTATTGGTTATAATACATTGATTCAGCAAGAACGACGACCTCTCTGGCGCAGTGGTGAATGCTGTGGTCTTATAACTGGGAGGTCGATCGTTTTCGATTCCCGGCGTGGGCAATTTGGGAATTTATAATTTCTGAATTATCTTTGGTCTGGTCTGTTCGGAGACTTTCGCAGTGGCTAGTTACCACCCTATCGTCAAAGACATGCCGCCAAGCGATTTAGCATTCCAGCACGATTGCGTGTAGAAACCGATTAAGGATATGGGTAGAATTTTCACTGCCATACTCTTTTCTAGTTAGCCCGCTACCATTTTCGTCTGCATCGTCACTCACCATCAGGTGAGACAATAGTCAAGGACTATCTTGTCATCCAATAAAAAAAGAACGCCATAACCTTACCTCAATTTTGGTTGGTCCTTTAATTACGCAGCTACGGAGTAACGTACCTATACCTAGACGTGATTTTATCATGGGTATAGTTGAGAGTGATACCCATAAAGGCCGGAAACAGAGGGTTTTAAAAATCTTACTCCATGCTGGCGAAGTCTTGGGCAAAAGCTCTCTAGTTAAGTCATAAAACAGATCTTTTGACACGTCCTGTAATCTGCATCTTCACGAGAAACCAGAACAATCGTTAACCATGACCGCACAACCCCTACACTTTTGAAAATTAAGACACAAATCTATTTGTAGCGTCTCGTGTACAAACTTCACACCAGTATTTACAGTAAAAATATTTTCAGAAGAATTATGAGTTTTCATGTCTTTGCCCCGTTTAAATTATGTAGTTACAAGATGCATATAAAGTTTAAATAATATTTAAGTTTAATATTTTAAACCAACTTCAAAAAAGGAGGAGGTTCTCAATTCGTCGGAATCTTTTTTTTATGTATGTTCACCGATTACTCGAAGACGCATTAAACCGATTTGGAAAATTATTTTTTGTTTCAAAGGCTATCCTTCCCAGCTGTGGTCCAATTTAAATTTTATCGAAATCGGTTGAGCGGTTTTTAAAAAAATTACAATAAATTATATATTTTGTAGTGGCGTGGGCGTTTGAAGTCGGGTTAAAAAAAAATTATATTAAATTATTAAAAATTGTTTTTTAATAAATGTAGGAACATTATATTAATTTTTCTTTTTTATATAAACATATCTAATATCTAATGGATGATATAACATGGGATGCGATCGCTCGATGGGATGACAGATCCTTAAAATTAGATGATATGAAACTGTTCTCTGTCTTAAATAATAATATTATCTACAGATAAAAATGTTGCGATAAACGTGTTTTTATTAGTTTTGAACTCACCCAACGACCGGAGCCTCGAAAAATCTTAAACGACCATCACACAAACCCACACCTCTTCCAAAACCAGACACGTGAACCCATAAGAATTTAACATGGATTGCGCGGCGTGGTCCACTCTAATTTAATTAATATTAAAAAAAATGTTTGAAGAAGGGTAATTACTCAATTACTCCTCGCACACAAAATAAATGCAAAATAATCGAGATACGGTAATATATTATAATATTAAAATTTAATATAAACAATTATTTTTAGACAACCGACTTGAAACTCTCACTTTACTACATTATACACGCACTATACAAAGTATTTAATTTATTCTTGATATTTTAAAAACCGCTCCACCGATTTCAATAAAATTTATATCGAACCACCTGGAGAGTATATATAACCTTTCAAACAAAAAAAGAATTTCCTAAATCGGTTCAGGCGTCTTCGAGTAATCGGTGAACATACACAAAAAAAAAGATTCTGACGAATTGAGAACCTCCTCCTTTTTTTGAAGTCGTATAATCATCACGAGCCACTAGAAAAGAGGATGATTATAAGTACCTACCTACTATAGATTTTAATCACATTCATAGATACTATCTATTGTTGTATCTGCATATTAAAACTAGCTGACCCAGCGAACTTCGTACCGCCAACAAAAATATAAAGGCGTGGATCACCCTCACTCATTAATGGGGTATGAAAAATAGGTGTTAGCCGATTCTCAGAACTACCCGATATGCACACAAAATTTCATAAAAATCAGTCCAGCCGTTTTGGAGGAGTTTGGTAACAAACACCGCGACATGAGGATTTTATAAATTAGAGATATAATAAAATTTTCACGTTTTTATTTTTATTAAAGTGTTATCCTACACTTAAGGGAATAACAGAATATATTTATAAACACATATCAAGAATTCCGAAAGAAATTCCGAGCCATGGTGTAGGTGGCTAACACACTCGGGCGCGATTCCCAAGAGATGTGGGTTCGAATCCCGCTGGCTTCGGAATTGTTGATATGTGTTTATAAATTTATTCTAAAATTTTCACGTTTTTTATGAATTTTAATGCCCGTTTTCACCAACTTTCCCTTACTTTTACGGGCTACCTAAGCTAAGTTACGTGACGCTTTCTGTCAATTTCGTTTTCACGAACCTCAAGGAACACCTAAAGGTAGAAAAAACATTAAATAAGAGATCGTATTCAGGATTGAATGATTAAGGTATGTTTGGTGAAAACGGGCATCAGTCTCACATCTCGTTCGAGCTCTCTGTGCCTCCATTCTACATACATCGGAGTCCATTCTACACGTTTATGAGCTCTAATATAAACATTGTCTTAGCCGAAGCGACAAAAAGTTTAAAATAAAAGTGATAGGCGCGCGTCACAGCGTTCTCGGAAACTTGTTAATTATGCGCAGTGAAGTAATAAACTAATAAAATGTAATACGGCGCGGGCGCATTCAATAGACGCGTGTTTACAGTTTGGTGAACATGGTTTCTGCTGAAGGGGTGAGTTGAGCGTTCGTTAAGAATGCTCTCTTCAGAGAGCTTCAGTATCATGGGATCATTTAGACCTATTTGTAGGCCAGCGCATTTTAGGTATAAAGTTAGAAGTACGTACTATTATATACACCTATCTCTATCTACTATCTATCACTACTACTATCGGTATCTAGAATACATAAAAAAAGATTCCGATGAACTGAGAACCTTTTTTGAAGTCGGTTAAAAATCGAATCCGAAATCTCTTGCGAGACAATTCACTGCTACGTCTAAAGATCATCAAATATACTCGTAAGGCATTTATTTTAAACGAGAATCCATTCACAGTTAGGGCGCATTTACATTTCAGTAGCGTAAACTCATACGCTTCCCTTACCTGTTTACACGCGTCGGAAGTACTCGTGCCGCCTTTGATCGGGCAAGTCGCTTGAATTGACTGCTTTTCAGAGGAGCTATTGAAAACAATGGAAACTTGCTATAGTCTGTTCAATAAGTCACTTTACATGGGCAAATTGAATAATAGGTAGTAGCAACACTGTGAAAGATTCATCGATGAATAATAAATGAAACTATGCCCACATTAGAATAGAATAGAATACTTTTAATTCAAATAAAACTTTACAAAGTGCTTTCGAATCGTCAAGTGAATCTACCACCGGTTCGGAATGCCCTTTCGACTGAGAAAACCAGCAAGAAACTCGGCGGTTGCTCTTTTTAAATTATCATGTTGTCTTACACAGGCTAGTTATTAATGTGGAAAGATGGAATAAATGAAAAAAAAAAGTAACCCATGTGAACTGATTTATTGAACAGATTCTAATTACGAACTGTAAGACCCGCATTTTGTATTACAAATGGTGGGTTTGACTGTTGACAGTTATTAGAAACTTTCGATAGAGAATACTACTTTATTGACCTAGCAAAGTCCACTTGGGTGAATTTGCACTTGTATGCCTGATGTCCCTATCAGAGCCTTATTACTTCTGAATTCATTAGCACTAGCTTTTGTCACTAACTTTTCGCGTCTAGTTAGGTTTCAAAAAACGCGCGGGAACCTCTTATTCCTCCGAAATGAAAGGCAGCATAAGGCTGGAATCACATCTGAACGAACTGATTCGCATTCTGTCCATATAAAAGTGTCATTTTGTATGGAATCGTGTACGCATCAATTCGGCTTTGCATGCGTACAAGATTCATACAAAATAACACTTTTATATGGACAAAAAAATGCGAATTAATGCGCACAGATGTGAATCCAGCCTAAGTAACTTTCCATCTCAACTATACCCATGCAAAAACGTCGACCCGATGCACGATGCTCTGTGGCTGCGCAATTGAAGCAACAAACAAACACACTTTCAAAATTGCATATTCAAGTTGATCATAGACTAAATTCGTCGCGTAAACGCTCCACTCAATCCTCATTTCAAGAAGCGAGTCGGGTTGTCTATGCCTGGACAGTTTTATTTTTACTCTGTGCACGTGTTAGCCGCGTTTCAGTGGAACGCTTTGTGGTCTAATTGATTTCTAAACGGCTTATGAGTTATGTGCGATTGTATTTCTAATTGCCATTAGGTCGATTGAGTCGTTCATGTAAAATTAGACGGGACTTTTGTTTCTTTGACTATGATTTCCTGTGTCGGGATTTTCCCGACCCGGTTTTTGATGATATTACATTCCCCGGACGATAGTACGTTCTTTTTTTTTTGGATGTTGGTAGGTAGGTACATACCTATCGTATAAAGGACCTCGACGCCAAACGCCATAACAAAAAGACCCAGCCAAGGACCTCCTACCTCTACACGTATAATGCATCGGGCCCTCAGAGTAAGTATACTAATATTTACTCTGAGATCGGGCCACTTACACTGTGCGCCGTGCAATAGAATTTTTCAGACAAAATTTGGTTTCGCGAGCCATATTCGCTCCCATAACCGGCTCCAGCCAAGACCGCCGTTGACGGACACGTCATGGAGGATCATACATACAATTTTTCATGATGGTAGATAAAATGAAACCACGAATTTTGGTTTATCTTTTTATTTTTCGTTAGATTAAATCGATATTAAATCTATGGATAATAGTTATCTACCAAAGATAGCTGTTATCCATAGATAGGATCGTAGCGACTACCAATTCCTATGCTGTTATCTTTGCATTACCAAATCCACCGAAGTAATCAATGACAAAATCATACTAATTTTATTACAATGTTGTTTCTTACATTTGATAAAGGAGGTTGGCGAATTTTGACCCAGCATTTTTAAAAACAGTTCAGATATTTTAGGAATCATTTAAATTTAATTAATATTTCAGAGTATTTTTCTGTGTAAACTCGATATTTTTAGAGGATATGAAGATAGAATATAATTATTCGCAAGTGCACATTATAAATAACCGTTGCATGGCAATACAAGTGAATATCTTTTTTCTCCCAACTTTATTTGATAGACTTTGATGAACTTTTTTGTTAGACTGGTTTACTAGAACAAGCATGAGAAGTTTGATTCGTGGACGTGTGCTTGAGGCCCACGGTTCAGTTCGTCTGGGTCCGAAACTCTATGGAATTCGCCAATCTCCTTTTCAGAAAAAAAAATAAGTAGGAAACTTTATTTGGTTACTAAATTATTAATATATCAAGAACTGCGCCCTAGGTAGTTCAGGTAGTTGCCATACTTAGTTATGATGATGTAAGTCTGTAAGTGGAAAGTTGACCAAATTGGTGGACAACATTAGGACCTTTTATTTGCCCCGTGACTCAGAGAACACGTGAAGTAAGGACTCAATTGTTCGTCTGTCTGTCTGTCTGTGAATAAAAACGAAAACAAATCTTCACCATCGATTACACAGACACAACCGAATTCAAGTAATTAATTAACCGCGTCCACAATAAATTATTCCCACCGCCAACATTACACAAAACGCGTCCCAAATCCTAATTCCGAATTTTTAATTGTCCAAAGCAAACATCTGCATATCAACGTCGGAAAGTTTACACTATCTGTGTGCAATGATATTTAATAGCTGCCAGTGCTGCCGCGCGCGGGAACTCTCGGAACAATGTGGTAGCGACGGATGGGTGAATAAAACGGATGAAAAACAAAACAAATAATATTTCACTTTCAAAACTCGGCTTATACTGTAAACAGCACGTTAGAAATGTTTCGGAGTCGTTTCGGAGTATATCGAGGATATGTACCTATTGTAATGAATTTCAATAGCCCAACCGTTAAAGGTTAAACTGAACACTGAAAGGTCGCAGGTTCGAATCCCACCCGTTGCGCTATTGTCGTACCCTCTCCTAACACAGGCTTTCCGCTTATTTGGAGGGGAGAGGAGAATATTAGTCAACTTCAACTTGGCTGATATAAAAAAAATTGTACTTAGGGCGTTTTTTTTTTAACTTCCCCTCATTGTGGAAATTATTATATTTTATTCTAACAAAGTTGCATGGGTTAAATCGGCTTGGCATTCCGCTGCCCACAAGATAGTATAAAAAACTTATTACAGTGTAATAGCTTCATAATAATATTGTAAAATGATTATTTTCTTGCGGGCTCTTCGCAGTAGAATCCGCTTTCCGAACCGGTGGTAGAGTCATGACGTGTCATAAGAGCCACAGGTTGGCCTACGTGAAATAAATAATTTTGAATTTTTTGAATTTTGAATATTTCATATTTATTAACATCGTTGGTATTTGGTATAATCAGAGATTACTTTAATTAAAGAAGTATAATAATGTCCTCCCGACCGAAACCTCGAGGTTAGCAATCTGCGCGGGAGGTTTTATAGTGCACAAGTGTGTGCGCATACACAGGTACACTCTCTATTCCCTCACTCCCATAGTCCGATGGGACAGAAGCGCAGGATCGACGGGCTTTACGTGCTCTCCAAGGCACGGGGTGCTCCTTCTTCTTCCTGACTCCGGGCTGGCACTGAGAATTTCTTGGCAGAAAAACCCAATTCGTTTTATTGGCTTGACGCGGGAACCGAACCCGGGACCGCGTCATCCGCAGTCGAACATGCTAATTGCTAACCACTGGACCAACGAGGCAGTTGGAAAAAAAGAAAAAGAAACATTACTATATTTACATACATTTTGAACAAAAAAAAGGCGTTTATTTATTATAGGTAGGTATTAAAGGTCTTTCATATGTCACGCCATTTATCGGAATGAGATCTACACATTTATAACCAACTATTGCGTTTGGTTGTTTTTATTTATTTCGAAGACCAAAATTGCGCATAAAGCTCGCCAGCTAAATAATATTATGTGACAAAAATAATTTTTGTTTAACAACATCGATTTTGTAAAAAATGCGTGCGTGTTGTGGATCACTCGGTTGGAAATGCCTTTTAAGAATAAATTAATAATATAAAATAAATAAAATAAAAAATTATAATCTGAAGTTAGGATTCGAACCCCCAAACCGCGAGTTTCACTCCTTCGTTTATCCGCTACGCCACCAAAGCTATAATGGAACGTGTGTAATAAACGAAAGCAACAAGTGTCGTGACGGAAAATTCTTACACTTTTTTCCGCATAGCCTCCATCCGCCAAACCGTCCGAAAAGGAACTTCGTTCCAAAATAAAAAGACAAAAAGAAGAACTCGTTTAAAAATTTGAAATTACTGAACAATTATTCTGGAACCAAACTATAAATCAAATTAACAAAAATAACTTTAACATATAAAATAATAATATCATACTACAACACTACCACCAATAAAGTTATATTTATATATAATATTTTTATAGAAATATAAGTAATACATTTATATACGCGACTATAAAAATAAAGTATATATTATAAACATATTTAAGTACCTATACATAAATGAATACCATACTTACTTACCCTGAAGTGCCAAGCCGTATCTAGTCGCTTAGAATCTATGTTATGTCCGTGCCATCCGCGCAATCGACCGTTTATTTCTACCCACTTTGTTTTATATAAAAATCGCAGTAACTTTAAGAATAAGATACCTACCGATTGTTAATAAGTTTCTCATGTAAGTGAATTTGTTGTGATTCGTAATGAGAAATAAAGTTCTTTAACCGTAAATCTCAGGAACAGATAATGTACCTGTTACCACCCTACCGTCAAAGACGTGCCGCCAAGCGATTTAGCGTTCCGGCACGATGGCGTGTAGAAACCGATTAGGGGTATGGGTTGAATGTTCACTGCCGTACCCCTTCCAAGTTAGCCCGCTACCATCTTAGACTGCATCGTCACTTACCATCCGGCGAAATCGCAGTCAAGGACTATCTTGTCATCGAATAAAAAAAAAAAGAACCTACACAAAGTTTTTAATTACGAGCAATATGATTATGAACCGCCGCAGCGAGCGATCCCAAAGAACGGATTGAACGGATTAATGCCGCTGTAAAACAATAAAAACTGTTTAGTGACACGCACACACCAGCGAACAAATAAACATACACACGTGTGGACACGAGAAAAAATAAATTGTGTTCTCAATGGTCTTCAGGTTACTATTTTAGCCTGTAAAAGATAATACAGCTTGTTTTTATGGGCATTTATGTCTTTTTAAATGTCTGGAAGATCTACCTAATTAATCAGCACAGGTCAATGGGAAAGTTTCATGATGTTATATTAAAATATCATAACTATTATAAAATTTAACCTTACCCCAATTTGCTACTAATTTAGGCGCCCTTCTCGTATTTTTTCTTTTATAACTATTTATATAATTTTTAACCGACTTCAAAAAAGGAGGAGGTTCTCAATTTCAGTCAAGGTCGGAATCTTTTTTTTTATGTATGTTCACCGATTACTCGAAGACGCCTGGAAAATTCGATTTGGAAAATTATTTTTTTTGTTTGAAAGGGTATACTTTCCAGGTAGTCCCATTTAAGTTTTATGGAAATCTTTCGAGCGGTTTTTAAAAAATCAACATTATATTATACACCTTGTAGTGGCGCGGTTGTTTAAAGCCGGTTTTTTAAAAATAATTATTTAGAGTAAAATATATTTTCGGCTTTTGGCCGGAGTTTTACATATTATTTCTGAGTTTGAAGTAATTAATTATGTTCATTAATTTAAGAGAAGGGTTATAGGAACCCTTCTCTGAGAGGAGACCTCGCTCAGTAGTGAGCCGATGATGGGTTGATATTGATGATGATGATGATGATGATTAATTTAAGAGTTATATGGCTCTGACAAACATTCAGCCAAACAGCCTGAAACTGCAAGTAAAGCTGCGAGTTAACTCATCTGAGTTGAGTCAAGTGAACTCTATCTACTTCACTTGTTTTTAAAAAAAAAAAAAAGAATCATTAAAACTTTTTTAACATACCGGTTATCACTATGATTACCTATTGATTAGGCATCATTTTCTTGGGGCCAATATTTATCTTAATTTTGTTTATTTTAATAGCCGCCTATTGTGTGGTCTTATTGATTGACTGATTGATTGATTGATAGGAACACCGGGTTCGTGGTAGCCGAATAAATAAACTGAAGTTGTCGTTGGTAATTGTTTTATCGTTTATTTGAAACAAGGTAAACACAAAAAATTAAGCTCCTAAGTGCTGAAAATGATAAAGCCACTTAAAAAAAAAGAACAACCCAACTTAACACAATATACAAAATAGACACATGTATAACCTCAAGCTCCAGGGCTCAGATATATGCAGGCTCTGCCAGGAATCGGTGGAAACGCCGTTGCATATTATCTGTTACTGCCCCGCTTTAATGCATAAACGAAGCATCCATCTAGGGAAACACATCGTGCACCCTGAGGAGGCTGCACTCATCCCAGCCAAGAAAGGGCTGCTGTTCCTGGCGACAACGAGTATCGGAGAGGAGCTTTAAAGTGGCGAGCACAATGGACCGGCGACGGTCGACGTGCTACAGGGCCTCAGGACCTGCATAGCCGCAAAAAGAAGAAGAATCCAACTTACAAGAAGAAAAAAGTTTAATTAAATACTGTAACCCAACTAACAGGTACGGAAAGTTATATGTAACATCCGTTATATTGAATTTCTTCGTATGAAATGTAGTCCTATGTCACCCGGGCCATAATAACGAATCGGTTGACACCTCACGGCTTGGTCATGCGTCATGCTCGTGAACGGGTGCCACCGTTCGGGAATGGGGTACCGTGGGCTACTTTATGTCTGCCCGTATTAGCATGTGTTGAATTATAATTAGGTAAGCTTTTGTGGCACTCCCCCTCATTGTGGAAACACTGCATACATAGCATGCATAGTATCAGTATTGTAATGTAAACATGTTTTGAAAAGAGCAACCGCCGAGTTTATTGCTGGTTCTTCTCGGCAGGAAGGGCATTCCGAACTAGTGGTAGACTCATCGACGATTCAAAATCACTTGTAAAAAAGTTTATTTGAATAAAAAATATTTCTATTCTATTCTATTCTATTCTATTCATTCATCAAAATCGGCTCAGTAGTAGTCGCTATGGTGGAGCACACGTAAATACACACATATATCCATAGACTGCTAAAATCACAACATTTTCTTTTATCTTTGCCGTATAGTCGGGATAAAATTAGGCTCAAAAGTGTTAGAAATAATAAGAGCGTTATTAAAACAGGGTTAAAACCAGTAAAAAAAAAAACGAACGCCCTAACTTCCAAATAAGAAATTCCTTTCCTAAAGGAAGCTCGTGGCTCGACAAAATGCCTCTGATAAGGGACCTCGGACGTGACAGAGTGAATCAATTTAGAGTCAAACGGGAAAGATGGCTAATCAAAAGAGATTCAATAGGCGGAAACCTCCACGAATTACTGGGAGGGGCGGCGCGGAAAAAAGTGGAAATAATTCCTTAATCCGTAATTGGAGCGCGCTACCGAACCGGAAAACAAATTTCCTATTATTGGAAAATAGGGTTGCGCCGCGATTTGTTTTGTAATTTAAATTCTTTGCAGATTAGATTCATTTGATTGTTTAAAACGACGATGGTTTTTTTTTTTTATTCGATGACAAGATAGTCCTTGACTGCGATCTCACCTGATCGTAAGTGACGATACAGTCTAAGATGGTAGCGGACTAACTTGGATGGGGTACGGCAGTGAAAATTCAACCCATACCCCTAATCGGTTTCTACACGCCTTCGTGCAGGAACGCTAAATCGCTTGGCGGCACGTCTTTGACGGTAGGGTGGTAACTAGCCACGGGTAGAGAGTATGGGTAGAGTAATGCAGGGGTTTTTCTTTTTTTTTTGCAGACGGGTCACGGCCGGGCGGTTTGTTTTTGGTTTGTCCTTTAATCACGTCGCAATAGAGGATCAGGAACAGGATCGACGTGATTTTTTGCATGGGTATAGCTGAGCATAGAGAGTGATATAGACTACTATATATCCCGGAAAATCAAAAAGTTCCCAAGGGTTTTAAAAACTAAATCCACGCGGACGAAGTCGCGGGCCTCAGCTTGTTATTTGCTCTAACAGTCTGTAATAGTACTAGACATTAGACTTCATTTTATTCTCTAGGTATGTTTGATGCATAGAAAATGATAAGACTTAAAATCGTCGTTTAATACTCAATATTCATTACGATGACTATTAAACGTTGACTGTTTTTTGCAGGGCAATGACTGATTAGCAGATTTAAATTACAAAATTACTGACCGAGCGAAGCGAGGTCTCTGAGTTTACTAGAGCGATTTGCACTTGTCCGTCCGTCCGTCTGTCAGAGCCTTATAACTTTTGAATTACTGAACGTAATTACTTCAAATTTAGATATAATATGTAAACCGATGGCCTCCAGCCGAAAATGGCTTAAAAAGTTATAAAAATCTTTATTTCAGGGGGGCTCTCATAGAAGCGAATGCGAAGTAAAATTTTTTTTTTTTGCTATTCATAGATTTTCTGTGTGTTATTTTAAAGACAATTTGTAACAGAGTACAAACGTTTTTTTTTTTATTTTTTTTCCTAAAATTGACGAAATGGGGGGCTTTCAAAGTGGCGATTTAATACGCTCGCTTGAAGACGCTCTCTGAGAAAATTGGCTATATATTTTCAAGGTCTACTTATTTTCTTACTTCACTTGTATCCTGTACTTGAACAACAAATACTAAAATTAGATAAATATTATAAAGAAACGAAATTATTTAAGTTTTAATGGGCATCAATGTTTTTAACAAAACTTCACTATACTGTTAATAGATGGCGGTGTCTTTAATATTGTAAATACACATCCCATCCACGAAAGCAGATGACGATTGACGTCATCAGATTCGGCGCGTTTTAATTACAATATAATATAGTTAAAACTACCTTATGGGAATTATGGGATACCGCGAGGTCTCAGTTCGGGGCGAACCACTAGTTTATTTCATGTAGGCAAACTTGTGGGCCTTGTGGCAATGACAGGTTAAGACTACCAAATTTCACACTCCTTTCAACTTTTGAGAATATTTTGGTGACCTCTTAACCATGCAGATTTCCTCACGATGCATGTTTTCTTTCGGTTTCACTGTTCAAGCAAGTTATGTAATACTTATCATAATACCAATGTATAATTAAGTACCTATCCACTTAAAATGCACATAACTAAGAGAAGTTAGAGTTAACTAAGATTCATCCCCAGACTCACGAATAGGATCTTAATAACTAGGACTATCACCGCTAACTACCACTATTATTATTAAATAAATAAATGGTTTATAAATGTCCAGGCTCCAGATCCTTATTTAAAATAATGATGAATTATTTTTCTGTATTTAAAATTGTCGGTTTAAATTTAAAACGGTCACCGCAACCCTATCTCAAGAATCGCTTGCGAACAGAAAGTGTAGGTAGATAATTATGATTAGAGCGGAGTCATTAGAGGTCGATTGTCCCTCCCTGCGCCCAGCGGCGCCCCTCACACCTGACCGGACGGTTTATTATTGCCTATTGGGGATGGGGCCTTCATGTACAGCCGGGTTAAAATTAGTATTTAGCCATTTATTGGAACGTAGTTCCTTATCGCGCGGTGCGGAAGGGGGCTAGACGGATCGACACTTTTTTGAAACCGACACTTTTTTGAATGTGAATTAGGCATTGTGTTCGGTATTTTCGCGGTACAATATTGGGTCGCCGTAGCCTTGTGGTTTCTGCAGTCGCCTTACAGATAAAAATCGATGGTTCGAATCCCAGCTCGACAGACTGAATTTTCTATTTTCAATTTTATTTTAAATAATTTCTACATGTGGAATTTCTCCCTAATTTTTTATAACTTATAAGTTATAAAAAATTAGGGAAAGGTTCCACCATGTAGAAATTGTTTAAAATAAAATTGAAAATGAAAAATTCGGTCTGTCGAGCTGGGATTCGAACCATCGACCTTTGGCTGTTAGGCGACTGTCGAAACCACAAGGCTACGGAGATCTAATATTGTAGTGTCAAAATGTTGAAAACAATGCCAAATTAATTAATCGAAAGGAACTTCGTTCCATCCGGGTGTCCCTTGACACCTCTCAAGTTTTTTATTCATCATCATCATCATCAGCAAATCGTCAACGACTGACTGCGGTCTCCTCTTAGACAAATATTATTTACCTATAGTTTTATAGGTCATAGTCCACCACGCTGGCTAAGAGTGGATTATCAGACTTCACAGGCATCTCTGAAAATATTAAGAACACCTTAGACTTTAGAGTGATCCCTTAGAGTCTAAGGCGTGCAGGTTTTTTTTTTTTAAAAAGAATATCAGTCAAGTTGAAGTTGACTAATATTCTCCTCTGTCCTCCAAATAAGCGGAAAGCTTGTGCCTGGAGTGGGTACGACAATAGTACAACGGGTGGGATTCGAACCTGCGACCTTTCAGTTTTCAGTCCGCACCTTTAACCGTTGGGCTAATGAGGCTTGAGGTTTCCTCGTAATGTGATCCTACACCGTTCCAATCCAATCCAATCCAATCCAATCCATCAGCCTGTATTCGTCCACTGCTGGACATAGGCCTTTCCTTTCCGAGAGGAAAGGAAAGGCCTATCTACACCGTTCAAGTAAGTGATATTTAATTGCTGGAAACGCAATTAAATAGCACTTGCGTAATTTAAGGACAATCAAACAAACTAACTCGCTTTCGCATTCATAATAATAAGGATGTGTTGGAGTGCAAATTCTGATTTTAGCTAAAACTTTTATATAATATCAAAATTTCGGAGCACCCTGTACAGCGGCGAGTGGTGAGAACTGAATCTCCGGAACGTTTCTAGCTCAGCTTTTTATTTGACGGTGCTCCGAGCTTTGAACGCTCTTCGACGTGACCGCAAGACTAACTACCTACACATTATCTATTAGGTACTGTACTGTACCCATAGCATAAGGTACGCCTCAAGGTAGTTCGAAAGTCGTTTGTAGGAATGGGTGTGTCGCCCAATAGAATGGCACAGTTAATTTTATACTTACCTTTACCCAAGTTTAAAAAATCTATTAAAAGTATTTTCATCTTGTAATTTTCATACATATATAGTTTTACAAATTGAAGATTGCATAAATGATGAAAAAGCGGACATGACTCGCTCCAGCAATTCACGAGACAGCAGTAAATGTAAATTGTATACAACATAATACTGGTTCATCATCATCATCAACCCATCACTAAGCTAACCGCTCGACCTATTTCGATAAAATTTATATGGGACCACCTGGGGAGAATACCCTTTCAAACAAAAAAAGAATTTCCCAAATCAGTGCAGGCGCCTTCCAATAATCGGTGGACATACATAAATAAAAAAAAAGATTCCGGGAAATTGATAACCTCCTCCTTTTTTGAAGTCGGTTAAAAATAGTAGGTATTTAAAAGAAAAGCTGCAACATTTTAATTGAACAAACAATGTGGTCCGTCTAGATGTGAGTGTGTTCAACCATTAACCCGAATGCGGACTCTAAATATGCCTCTAAAAGACCACTTGAGTTTCGCTTGCCCAACTCAGTGCTACTTCTCTGCGGTACAGGTGTTTGCAAAAGGCTTTTCTTTTTTAAAAAGCGCCTATAGAATTTTTGGTGATGACAATATGTTCTCTTCGTGAACCCCTGAGTTTTTCCATAATATCCTCAAAGGTGTGTGAAGCCTGTCAATTAGCATTGGACCCTTGGTGGACCATAACCCTTCTCTGACACGAGACCTGCGCTCAACAGTGAGATGTTGATGGGTTGCTGATGATGATGATGATGATGAAGTTCTCTTTCAATCGACTACCGCAAAGACATGGAAGGATTATTATTTTAGCAGTTTAAGTATGTAGGTATGTAAGTGTTTGTTCGTATTTACTTATGTTCCACCGTAGGGGCTATTAGTTTTTATGGACCGCGTGACAACTTTTAATATGAAAAAAAATATATATATATTAACAAAATATGACATGTTATACATTTAACTTTCTTACAGTTTTTAAACATTTTTCTGTAGGTAGGTATACAGTTACCTCTTTTTTGTATTTCTTGTTTATCACTACCACCTAAAATTAGGTTGTAGATGGCGTACTGTAGCCTAAGCACGAATATTTTCACTATCGAATAGTTAACGCCGACAAGATATTTTGTATGAAAACGACTGCACCGCCTGCACAGTGCAACGCCCGTTTTCATACAAAATATCTTGTCGGCGTTAACTTTACGTTAACTATTCGATAGTGAAAATATTCGTGCTTAGGCTACTGATCTTAAAATATGCAAAATACTGACTTCTTCCCCTTTACCCTTCTGTAGCACCGATTGTTACAATTTTTCACAATGGACCAGCAGAAAAATTAGCGCTTTTCGTGCTGAGCATACCCTGGCGATTCTTTTGGCAACGGCCGCGATGGTGCTCTGAGTTTTTCCGCCGTACTTACACTGTCGTTATCGTAAATCATGCGCAGCACGGCGTCGCTACGCCGCGTTCGGTGTTCCTTCCAGCAATAACTCGCAACGAGCGGCAGGGCAATAATACTCATGTAATCGTTGGATTGAATACCAATGTATCTACCTAATAACAGTGTTCAATGTAGAACGATCGATGGGGAAAACTTAAGGAGAGACGGTCAAACTTTGTTTATCTACATAGGTCTGACCAGGCTTCAGGCGTGATGGTCTAGTGGTTAGGACTGTGGTCTATTCGGGGGGTCGCAGGTTCAATCCCGTGTATGCACATCTGACTTTGGAGTCATGTGCGTTTAAGCAATTATATATCACTTGCTTCAACGGTGAAGGAAAACATCGTGAGGAAACCTGCACACTTGAGAGTTCTCATAATGTTCTTGAAGGTGTGTAAAGTCTGCCAATTTGCATTGGGCCAGCGTAGTGGATTATGGCGTATAACCCTTCTCTGAGAGGAGACCTGAGCTCAGTAGTGAGCCGTTGTAAAGTACAGTGCGTTTAAGAAATTAAATATCACAACTCACAAGCTTCAACGGTGAAGGAAAACATCATGAGGAAATCAGCTGCACACCAGAGAGTTCTCCATAATGTTCTCAAAGGTGTGTGAAGTCTGCCAGCAGTTGCTAATTTCAATTATTTATGATACTCGTATTTTAAGGTTCAACATTTTGGAATATAAAAATTCAATCTTCTAAAAACTCGTCATTTTAGGAATTCAATATTTCAAGAATTCAACTTTTTAAAAAGTCGATGTAGTAGGTAGTCCTAAATGTTTCAAACGAACTTTTTATTTTAATATACCTACCTGTACCTACATATAATTTTTTGTAACTTGTTCTTTTTATTAATTAAGGGATAATAGATCCCTATTCAAGAATTCAACTTTTTAAAAAGTCGATGTAGTGGTCCTAAATGTTTCAAACGAACTTTTTATTTTAATATACCACCTGTACCTACATATAATTTTTTGTAACTTGTTCTTTTTATTAATTAAGGGATAATAGGGATATTTTCTTTATTTTCAAGTTGTATAGTTTCGCTATCCTTCTATCCGTCTGTCCACAGTTTTACTTAGTTGCTCTTCGTACCAACTAAAAAGCTGTAATTTAGCATGGCTAATTCCATTTTGTTAAGGAGCCTAAAAACTTTCTCATGAAACTGTCATAAACAAATCAGTGACGTACAAGTGCAAGCGGCCATTATCGATAACCGGAGCATCTATTTCGCCACCGGGGCCCTGCGCATCGTCACGTAGATACGCCGCAACATAAATAACAGGTGAAGTGCTCTTCACGCAACTTATGCCTGAAGAGCGTCTACCGTTTGACAGGGACTAGTGATGTGCGCTGTGTCGATACTCGATGTACTGTTAGGGACAGTCTTTTTAAAAAAAAATACAAAATTTCCACTGAATTTAATGCACTCGGAACTAGCGCGATTACTACAAATTCACGGAGGTTTGGGCTATGGCTAACTGGCCGCATGGTTAGCAACTGGTTTTATGGAAAATATAAAAGTGCTGATGCAGCGAATTAGCACATATTGCAATAATAATTTATAACAGTACGCTATAGTCTATTTTTTTTTGACAAACGAGTACTGAGTATGTCTCTCGCACATTTCAGATATTGACAGAGTGAGATGGGTCATTTTAGGTTGATTACTTGGATCAATTACAACCAACGCAGTCAAATTTTTCGGTACTCGTTTGTTAAAAAAACAGATTAAAGAAACTTTTATTTTATATCATTTATTATAAAAATTCTTTTTAAAAAACCAACTTCAAACGGCCGCGTCGCTACAAAGTATATAATTTATTAATGATTTTTTAATAACCGCTCGACGAATTTCGATAAAATTTAAATGGGACTACCTGGGACTATCTTCAAAACAAAAAAGGATTTCCCAAATCAGTTCAGGCGTCTTTGAGGAATCGGTGAACATACTTAAAAAAATCCAATGAATTGATAACCTCCTCCTTATTTGAAGTCGGTTAAAGATAGTATTTATACTGTAACATACAGTTATCTTCCCTTGTTTCAGTTATAATATAACTATCCATTCATCACCATCTCAATTCTCAGCCCATCTAGGCAAAGGTCTCCTATCGAATGAGAAGGGTTTAGGTCACATTTCACCACGCTAGTCAAGCTATTTAGACGTATAAGTCAGAAGTATAAGTCAGACTATACAGACATTTGAGAATATTATGGAGTAATCTCAGGCATGCAGTTTTCCTTATAATCTTTTCTTAAACGATTTCAAAAAATGTGGAAGTTCTTAATTTTTCGGGATCGTTTTTTATATATGTTCACTGGTTACTCGAAGACGCCTGAACCGATTTGGCAAATTCTTTTGTTTCAAAGGTGGTCCCATTTAAATTTTAGCAAAATCGGTCGAGCAGTTTTAAATAAATCAACAACAAGTTATATATACTTTGTAGTGGCGCGGGCGTTTGAAGTCGATTTTTAAAAAAAAATCTTATAGATTATTTAACCGATGAATCAAGTGTGGTATACACTTGATTCATTTTTAGTATTTTGTAGAAAAAAAAATCAGTGTACTCACGCGGAATTTTAAAAATCTAAATCATCGCAGACAAAGTCGCACGCAAAAGCTAGTTATTCAATAAAATTAATATTAAGACTCAAAGATTACAAACAAGACTACGTCGATAGTCAATACGAAACTTGCTGGTAAGATAATTCTAATATCGATAAATTCCGCAATCAATCGATATTCGAATTATAACCGATATTATTACCGCCACCACTATAATAGTAAACCGCAAGCCATAAGTGGCGTGTGTAACCCATTGCCGGTTATCTGCTACCGCGTGTTCTCATCTGTTTACATCTTAAGAGGTATGACGTACCTTCTACTTACCCACCTACCTACTTACGAGAGGACAAGCATAGCGTTCGTATGAATACGTTTGTTTGTACAAGTAAAGAAAGATAGACAGAAAACTATTTTAATTTTGATACACAAAAATAAAAAATACAATAAAATATAACTAAATCTACTAAAATACAAAGAGTACTGCGCAAAAAGCTGAGCTTTGTGAGGGCTCGCGTAGTTTTTCTAACGGGTAATAAGTTCTGTTGCAGCGATGTTAACTCTTTGGTTTTCTAACAGATGGCGTTAGTAGTACAATAACATTCTATGCAATGAATAAAAATTGTTAATGTTCATTTTTTAATGGTCATAAAATATTTTTTTTTTGACAGATAACACATCTGGATATGAAGTTGAATTACTATGTTAAAGCACAAATCTGTAGGCGTGATAGTTTTTCAGTAAAGTGTACTACAAAAATGCTCAGGTTGTGGGATAGTGTTAGGGCTCGCTTCGCTCGTCCTAATTCTTAAAGCTCGTCTTAAAGCGTAGTAGCTAGTCGACGCAGATAGAGCCTTTTTAATAAGTCTATAAAGGTCGCTAGCTAAAGATTACACAGTACCCAGTATCGACGTGCTATTTTTAAATTATTAAAAAATGACTACTGTGCTGTGAAAGAGTGTCATAATCCATCACATTAATCATCAAAAACGTAATTATTTTCAGACAGTACGAGAAAATAATTTCATGCACTCGCACTTGTTTGTTTTGAGCCTACGTTTGGAGCGGAACTTTGTTAGAAACTTCTGTTCTAAGGCGTCATAGTTCGATGGTTATTGGTTTGTTCACTAGGTATAAGCCGGAGATTCCAAACAAAAATACATGCTCGTAAAGATAACGCACTATGCCCTAGGAATTTGTCGGCGCTCTGACTTGGTCATACGGTTAGGGTTTGTGCGGAGAGTAATCATAGATTTTAACACTTAGTGATATGGTTTATATTGAGCAATAAATATACACAGAGTGGTATAAGAGAACCGACTCGGACCGTGGTTGCGCGTGTACTCCTCGAGTGTCCAGTGTGAACCCCTCGAGTGTTGAATGTGAACTGTCCCTGAAATCGGAACTTTTAAAATCAAAAATAATACAGCGGTCGGTGTCGGCTTACTTCACAAAAGGCAAAGCAGATTACCAAAACAGAAAGAAATAAACAATTACATTTGCAGTACAGTACAGGGAATAGAGTTGTAAAAAAATAAACTTTAAAATATTAATTTAGACAATAGTCGGTGTTACAAAGAAATACAAAGAAAAAACCCAAAGTAAAAATATTTTCTAATCTAACTTAATAGCTACGGCCCTACAATAAAACATAGGCGTGAGAAACAAGTCATAAAACACAGCTAAACTACGAGCTTAAAATTAACAGATTATTTTCATTTAGGTATAATTAGCGTAAGGCGTAATGTGGGACACAGTCGCCACAGGTACCCCCTTACCAGTGATTCAGATCAATAAAAAATAAAATAAACACATCAAAAAAATTAACTAGAGTGATCTGAATTACGAAATATCACGGAAAACCAGCCTGGTAGTAATCAGGAAAACGGACACGTCTACCAGACCGGCGTGGAGCTGCGCTTTGTAGGTTAACGTCCGGAGAATCTGACGTTACGCTATTAGAGATCGCCTCAGGCACGGCGTTCGAATCCGAATCATGATTCATGGTTACTTCCTGAGGTTGCCGGTTACTACGAATGAAAAATTCGGGAGAATCATTGCTTACGTTATTATCGGGATGACGTTGCGGTTCCCGCAACACGTACGCTGGTTTGAGCCTATCGATAGATACCGTGGTCTCGCGGCCACGAATATCTAGTAAGAAAGTTTTGTTTGTCCTGCTAATAACCCTAAACGGCCCATCGTATGGCTGCTGTAATGGTGCCTTTACTGTATCGTTTCTAATAAATACATGAGTAGTTGCAGCTAGGTCCTTATAAATAAAGGTACTTTTCTGGCCGTGTTGTGTACCAGAAATAGGTCTGAGTTGGTTGAAGTTATTACATAGCTCTTTAACGAACTCACTCGGCGACGTCTTACGCGATGTACTAGCCGTTAAGAACTCTCCGGGAAGGCGTAAGCTCTGTCCGTATACTAATTCCGCGGATGTAGCTTGAAGGTCATCCTTCCAGGAAGCCCTAATACCTAGCATTACAGTTGGTAAGATTTTCGTCCAACTAGAGTGCCTAGAGCCGTGACATTTTATTGCGCTCTTCAGCTGGCGGTGAAAACGTTCCACCATACC
This sequence comes from Oeneis ivallda, assembly GCA_029955525.1. Lineage (NCBI taxonomy): Eukaryota > Metazoa > Arthropoda > Insecta > Lepidoptera > Nymphalidae > Oeneis > Oeneis ivallda. The sequence continues at coordinate 16,342,588 of JARPMR010000025.1, forward strand.
GTTAGAGGAGGGGTGATAGGCACAAGTCTTAAAATGTTTCGTACCTGTTAGAGCGTTAAGTTCTCTAAACAGGTGTGATTCGAACTGTCGACCCCTATCGGTCGTTAAATTTAAACAAATTCCAAAACGTGAAATCCAATTGGAATAAAATGCGCGAGCTACAGTCTCTGCCTCTTGGTTTTCAATAGGAATAGCTTCCGGCCATCTGGAGAATCGGTCAACGCAAGTTAAACAATAACGGTATCCCTCAGAGTAAGGCATAACAATTATGTCTATATGTACGTGATCAAAGCGCGACGACGGCGGCGCGAAAGTTCCTGGTGAGGTAATGACGTGTCGATTTACTTTAGATCGTTGGCAATCTAAACAAGCTTTAACCCACTGTTTACAATCTGAATTCATGGACGGCCATACAAAACGTTTAGAAATAAGTTTGGTAGTGGCTCTACCACCTGGATGCGAATTCCGATGAAGCTTAAGGAACGCGGTCCTTCTGAATGACTCGGTAAGATAAGGTCTAGCCACCTGCGTCGAAACATCACAATAGATAAGCTCGTTGCTACCGGGTAATTGAATAAGTCGTAACTGCAATGACGAACTATTGTTTTCAATCAATGACTTAAGTTGTGGGTCGTTTTTCTGTGAAACCGCGAGAGATTCCCAATCTATGTCGCTATGAACGGATTCGATACGTGAGAGCATATCAGCCGGGATGTTCAGCTCTCCGCTAACGTGACGTATGTCCGTAGTAAATTGACCAATAAAGTCTAAGTACCGAAACTGCCTAGGCGTGCATTGTTGCTCTTTCTTCCTAAAGGCGTAGGTAATAGGTTTATGATCCGTAAAGATAATGAAGTGACGCGCTTCGATGTAATGCCTAAAATACTTGACACTAGCATAGATCGCGAGTAATTCACGGTCATATGCTGAATATTTCTGTTGAGCGGTGGTCAATTTCTTTGAAAAGAATCCGAGAGGTTGCCAACTGTTATCTACCCTTTGTTGTAAAGTCGCTCCTATTGTTTTCTCCGAGGCATCTGAAAAAATAGCTAACTCGGCGTTTACAAGCGGATGAGACAACAATGCTGCTTCGGCTAGGCTTTCTTTACACGTTTCAAAGTCCCGCCTGGCCTCATCTGTCCAAATAATAGGTGTCTTACCTTTTTTACTACCTATGAGGTCGTTAAGGCTGGACTGACTAGCCGCTGCGTTAGGTATGAACCTCCTATAAAAATTAAGCGTACCTAAGAAGCGTCGCAGCTCTTTCGCGGTGGCAGGTAGCAGAAAAGTACGTATTGCATTTACTCTCTCAGGTAACGGCCGGGTACCTGCCGCTGAGACTAAATAGCCTAAAAACTCGATCTCGGTTTGACCGAACACACACTTTGCTGGATTTATCACAACACCGTATTGTCTTAACCTATCAAATACAGTCTCTAAGTGCTTTAAATGTTCGGCTTCGTCACTTGATGCGATTAAAATATCGTCAATGTAACAATAACAAAAGTCTAGCTCACATAACACTTCGTCCATAAATCGTTGAAACGTTTGAGCCGCATTTCGTAGACCAAAAGTCATATATTTAAACTCAAATAATCCGAATGGCGTAGTTATGGCTGACTTTGGAATATCGTCCTCTGCGATCGGTATTTGGTTAAAAGCACGCACTAAATCTAACTTCGTAAACACTGTTTTACCACTTAAGCACTGCGCAAAGTCTTGTATATGTCGCACTGGGTATTTATCCGGTATCGTCCGGTCGTTCAGCTGGCGATAATCTCCACAAGGCCGGTGCTCCTCCGTCGTAGCCTGTCCAGGTTCAGGCATGGCGAACGGTGAGGGTGTCTCCGGCTTACCTCGTACCGGTGGCTTCGGAACCATGACAAGCGGTGCAGCCCACGGACTCTTAGATGGTTGTGCAATGCCTAACTTCACCATCGTATCAAACTCCTTCTTGGCTGCTATGAGACGATCAGGTGCCAGACGTCTCGGCTTCTGTGCTACAGGAGGACCTGGTGTCACCAAAATATGGTGTTTCGTATTATGCTTCACTTCTTTCACGATTCCATCCGGGCGCGTAATGTCAACGTACTTCGCTAGGAGATCGTGATAAGGTGATGTGCCATTCACCGTTTTAACCGTTGTTTGTTTACACCCAGCCACATGTCCTTTAACCGTAAGCTGAGTGATAGCGTCAACAATCCCTTTGTTCCTCGCATCAATCATTAGGTTATAATGCGCTAAGAAATCCATCCCGATGATTGGCGTAGATACATCAGCCACTACAAAGACCCACGGGAAGTCACGTCGCAGTCCGAGGTTAAGAGTCAAGGCGACAGTACCGTATGTTGCAATCGGTGTTCCGTTGGCGGCCACTAGTTCATAGGCAGAGACTTGGCGAGCCGTATGAACTAATGATTTCGGATAAACACAGAGATCCGCTCCACTATCGATTAAATATGTCACCTTACTGTCAGCGTCCTTAATAAAAATGCGACGTGTTGGATTAAGCGGGATGACGTCACTCGCCGCTAGCAACTCCCGCTGGCGTTTCCCTGCTGCGCATGTGGTTTAAATGCACACGGTTGCACACATTTGTTGGCCTTCGATCCGTGTTTGAAGTGGTACCAACATAACCAGCCCCCTGGTCGGGCCCTCGATGATGACCGCGAGCGGGAAGGGCTGCGTGAGCGCGGCCTCATACTTCGCTCTGCGCTATACACAGAAGCTTGCAATTGGACCATGTTCTTTACGAGCTCCTTTATTGACGACATATCACCCTCCAGGCGCCGCAAGCGTTCATCCGCGGGGTTCTCGGCAGTGACAGCTGACACGGCGGACGATGGCCACTGAGCCATCTGCGGCCATGTCAAACGTTGGCCGGTGGAACCGTTGGCATCCCCGTTGGATTGAACAGCTCCGGTCGTTTTAAAATTGATATATTAACACTTACTCAAATATCACAAATTGTCAATTAAGTATACTAACACTTACGCAAATGAATGTCACTAATTGTCAATTACATACAATAGTCTTTATCACTAATTATCACTCCGCGGCGCGAAACACTACCCTAATAAACCCAAGCGCACGTTAGACAAACGAATGATCACGTCGGGGTCACCACTGTCGGCGCTCTGACTTGGTCATACGGTTAGGGTTTGTGCGGAGAGTAATCATAGATTTTAACACTTAGTGATATGGTTTATATTGAGCAATAAATATACACAGAGTGGTATAAGAGAACCGACTCGGACCGTGGTTGCGCGTGTACTCCTCGAGTGTCCAGTGTGAACCCCTCGAGTGTTGAATGTGAACTGTCCCTGAAATCGGAACTTTTAAAATCAAAAATAATACAGCGGTCGGTGTCGGCTTACTTCACAAAAGGCAAAGCAGATTACCAAAACAGAAAGAAATAAACAATTACATTTGCAGTACAGTACAGGGAATAGAGTTGTAAAAAAATAAACTTTAAAATATTAATTTAGACAATAGTCGGTGTTACAAAGAAATACAAAGAAAAAACCCAAAGTAAAAATATTTTCTAATCTAACTTAATAGCTACGGCCCTACAATAAAACATAGGCGTGAGAAACAAGTCATAAAACACAGCTAAACTACGAGCTTAAAATTAACAGATTATTTTCATTTAGGTATAATTAGCGTAAGGCGTAATGTGGGACACAGTCGCCACAAATTTGCTAGTAGAAATCTAATGGTCTTATCGAAGCAGAAGTAAAAAGAATTGTAAATTTGCATTTTTTTGGAACTTCCCCTTATTGTGGAAACACTGCATAGGTACATAGCATAGTACCTATTGTAAACTATTTTGAAAAGAGTAACCGCCGAGTTTCTTGCTGGTTCTTCTCGGCAGGAACGGCATTCCGAACCAGTGGTAGACTCATCGACGATTCAAAAGCACTTGTAAACGTTTATTTGAATAAAAAATAATTCTATTCTATTCTATTCTATAAGCTCCGAAGCGGGGCCGCTCATTCGTACAACGTCTTAACGGAGGGACTCACGGGATCTTGAGAACCACACGGTGGAATCTGGTGAAAGTTCGCTTGCATGAGCTAACATAAGTATTATATTGGCTCCTGCCAAGTTTCACGGTGAAACTTGGCAGGAGCCAATATAATACTTATAATATATTAGCTCATGCAAGCGACTTCATCCACGTGAATGAAATCCCTAGGGAACTCTTTGATTTTCCGGGAAGACAAGTAGCCTATCTCACTCTCCAGTAGAGCTCGAGAAAATTTTGTCTACACATCGACTCGTGAATCTCTAAGGGATATCACGAGCAAACGTTAGCCCTACAGGTCCTCAACTATACCCGTTATAAATTACGTCGATTCGTAGACTATCTGTTGCAGCGTGATTGAATGACAAACCAATAAACAAACACACTTTCGCATTTATACTTATTATAAAGAATAAAGATAGTAAGGATTTAAAGAGAGTTTCTAGTCCAAGACTCTACAGCTCGATGATGATGGTGAAAGATTTAGGACTTTTTCGAGACACGTTTAGACTCACCTGATGGTAAGTAACGATGCAGTCAAAGATGGTAGCGGACTAACTTGGAAGGGTTAGGTTAGCAGTGTATATATACCAACTTTTACGTTTAAAGCACATCCCAGACTAATGCTCGTGAAGGGGTGCCGCCTAGGGGAATGGGGCTACTTTGTGTCTGCCAGTCTTAACATGAATTGAATTGTAGTACTTTTTTTTTTTGGAACTTCCCCTCATTGTGGAAATATTATATTTTATTCTAACAAAGTTGCATAGGTTAAATCGGCTTGGCATCCAGCTGCCCACAAGATAGTATAAAAATCTTATTACAATGTGATAGCTTCATAATAATATTGTAAAATGATTATTTTGAAAAAAGCAACTGCTGAGTTTCTTGCCGGCTCTTCTCAGCAGAATCCGCTTTCCGAACTGGTGGTAGAATCATGACTTGTCATAAGAGCCACAGGTTGGCCTACATGAAATAAATAATTTTGAATTTGAATAGAATATAAATAAACAGCGGCAATTAAGCGACTGCCCACCCCACCTATCGATAATATAATAACATTAGAATCGATTTTATCAATCGGGTACAAGTGTTCGGGATCGGATCATTGCTATTAGAGAGGCCGATTTTATAGCTCTTACCTATTTGCGTAACGCGAGTAATGCCAAAACGCACAATTGTACTCGAGACGCCTGAGTGTTTCCAATCTAATGTCCGTTCACAAGGAAATCAAAACCGCTGCGTAAACGACGATTTTTTTAAGCTATTGCATAGCTTTTATCGCGGGCTTTGAACTAGGACAAACAGTTTGAGCGCGGCGACCGAATCAAGAAATTCCGTAACGAAAATAAACCTAACACCGTCGTTCAGTAAGCGTTCAACATTTTAGAGGATCTCAAGTAGCTCTATTTGGTGCAGTGGTGTGGTGTATGATGTCGCAGGTTCGAATCTCACTCGCGAAGTAGTGACAGTTCGCTTTTCTTGTTTGTTTGTTTTTTAATTTTTTTTGCATAACTTTTATTATGCAAAAAAAATATTGCATAAATATTATAATTGCATAAGTTGATAAAAAATGCTATGCAATAGCTTTACCGCGGCCGTCCCCGAGTGGCAAATTTTTTTTTTCAACTAATATCCTCCTCTCCCTTCCAAATAAGCGGAAAGCTTGTGTAAGGAGTGGGTACGACAATAGTGCAACGGGTGGGATTCGAACCTGCGACCTTTCAGTTTTTAGTCCGCATCTTTTACCGTTGGGCTATTTAGGCATTAGCGGTAAATGTACCCTTAAGCATAGTCTGCAGATCCCCCACTTTAAGTGGATCGACAACATCAAACGAGACGCAGGGATAGATATAGACGGCGCAAGACCGAGTCCTATGAATGTCCTTCTCCATGCAAGAGGCAGTGGACGTCTATCAGTTGATAAAGAAGTAAAGAAGTACCTACCCTGGAACCATCCATTCAGTGAAACAAAGTACAAAATAGGGATGTTGTCAACAAATCAAATCAGCAACTCTTTATCAAAATTACAAACGCACGCATTGTATGGCAGTTTGTATGAATTAGATAACTGTGACGTCATAAGAATTTGAAAACTAACAGCGGATTTGTATTTTTTACTTATTATTTTAAGACCCTCTATTTAATAAGTAGTAAGAAATAATCGACCGAGCGAAGCGAAGGTCTTTGAGTTAACTAGGGCGATTTGCACTTGTCCGTCCGTCCGTCCGTCCGTCCGTCCGTCTGTCAGAGCCTTATAACTTTTGAATTACTGAACGTAATTACTTCAAATTTAAATATAATATGTAAACCGATGGCCTCCAGCCGAAAATGGCTTAAAAAGTTATAAAAATCTTTATTTCAGGGGGGCTCTCATAGAAGCGAATGCGAAGTAAAAAAAAAAAAATCGCGTTACATAAAATTGTTACGTATCATTTTAAAGATAATTTTGAACTGAGTACAAAAATATTTTTTTTTTAATTTTTCCCTTAAAATTGACGAAATGGGGGGCTTTCAAAGTGGCGATTTTATACGCTCGCTTGAAGACGCTCTCTAGAAAAATCCGCTATGGATTTTCAAACTGATTTTATGTTTTTAGGTCACTTATATCCTGTACTTGAACAACAAATACTAAAATTATATGAATATTATAAAGAAACGAGATTATTTAATTTTTAATGGGCGTCAGTAATTCATATAGCATCAACATAGCTTCACAATAATGCTAATAGATGGCGCAGTCAGTAACTATTCCCATGGAACTACGAGTTAAATTCAATGTTTGATAAATAATTCAATGTTTTCACTAACGTTCCCTAACCTTTACGGGCTACCTATAAGTTAGGTGATTGATGTTTTCTGTCAACTTATTTATCACGATGCTGTACGGGACACCTAAAAGGATATTGGGACGGATGTTAGGACTTAGGATTGTATTTAGGAGCTACCTACGTTAAGAGACTCCTACTTAGGGGATGATTTAGGTATGTTTGGTGAAAACGGGCATAATAATAATGTCAGTTTTGGTTATCATGTATCGATTGAATGAATAATCATGGGATACCGTTACCGCGAGGTCTCAGTTCGGGGCGAACCACTAGTTTATTTTAAAGTAGGTATGTATCTATGTAACATGTCAATTCTTTCAACATCGCCACAGAATGTATAATCACCTGATGTCCATTTCACTTACAGTCTTACAGAATATCTACGCTTGGCATATTGGAACGAAGTTCCTTATCGCGCGTTGCGAAAGGGGGCTAGACGGAAAAAATTAAGACCAAAAGTTGTAACGACACTTTATGGCCTAAAAATCTTATATGTATAATAATTTCAATGAGTTGTGCATTGCCTCCGTGGCCTAATCGGCTCGCGTGCGGCTGTTAACCGAAAGGTTGGTGGTTCGAGCCCACCCGGGGGCGCGAAATTTTATTTTCATTTTTTATTTTATAAAATTATTTTAATTTTAATATTTTATAAAATCGATATTTAGGCTTCCCTGGGGTCATTTTGATTTTTATCGATAAAAAAAATCATGATAAAAAATGTATACTCGAATAATTATTTTCTTTATACCTACCTCGAATAGAACTTGAAATTAATATTTTTATTATAATGAACTTCGTTCCTATCTGGTGTCCCACGACACCACACGACTTTTTTTATTATTTATTTGTATGGCGTTTGAATCATACGCGTTTTTATACTAACTTAAAATTTTATCAAGCTGTGTGAACAAAATGCTTATTCACCAGTAAGTTGGTTGCTCGTTTAGCGTCACGCGGAGGACAAGTGGAGGGAGATAGAAGATGGTTTCTGCAAACGTGAGTGACTGCCTCGATGCTTGCCTGGAACCGTTGCGACACTCACGTACGTGTGAAGACGCCCTAATTCTAGACTCAAATCGTTAGTGATAGGGAATGCAAAATTGGCTGAACGCTCTCGTTAATGGATGCAAATTAGAGATGATCAATAAGAGGTTTGCGTACTACATACTGGGTTGTACCTACGCCTTGTTACGTTAAAACGACGTAACTGGGTTATAATTTATCGCATTGAACTAATTCACCAAAAGATTGCAGACAATGTGCAGCTATTTTAGTGGAAGCTATCGAAGCTTTGCTAAATAGCAGTTGCTTAGCGACGCGAGTTATATAAAACCGGCCAAGTGCGAGTCGGATCCGCACACGAAGGGTTCCGTCGGCTGCTTATATCGTGCTAGCTTAATTTTATTGTTTTGAGGTGTCGAAACGATAGCGGGTAGTGACTTTTCAAAACAAACTGCTTTACTTATTCCGAGGAAATGCGTAGATTTTGTGAAAATCGACAGTGAAAATGAAAATTTTTAAGGTTACTTTTTATTAAAAACGCAACTTTAAGAAAAATTCAAAGTTATTGTCGTATCCAATTAATTTAAAAACCAATTAGGGGTATGGGTTGAATGTTCACTACCATACTCCTTCTAAGTTAGCCCTCTACCATCTTAGACTGCATCGTCACTTACCATCAGGTGAGATCGCAGTCAAGGACTAGCTTGTCATCGAATAAAAAAAAACAAAAGGTCTAATTATCCCGCACACACGCAATATTATCAAATAATTCAATATTTTTGTAAAAAGTTAACAAATTAATCACTACTTTCAAAAACTTTCACTACAGACCATAGAACAATAACACAAATTATTGACCATCTATTGACGTATTGACGTATGTTTCCCTCCCCCCCATAATATTCTCAAATATGGCTCTATAAACTTTCAAGATGCAGCGAGCGGGGAACTAACAGAAAACTCAGTAAAGTAATTATTGCCGGACCTATATCTACATGTGATTGGTCTTCATAAGAGAGGGTCATTCATACGTGTACTTGTTCATAAGACGTCTTTGGAAGCCACTTATTACCACTATCAGGTCTAATTTCGTGGGAGAACATATTAATGCATCTTTGAGTGCCATTAATTTTTTTTTAATATATGTAAGTAGGTATAGGCTAGCGCTTGAATGCGATCACACTTGATGCTCATTGAATTAATGCAGAGTTGGTTAGGGAAATGGAAGCTGGGAAGGCATTGGCGGTGCGTATTAAGCAGCGGTTAGGACTGTGGTCTCTTATTCCGGGGGCCCCAGGTTCGATCCCGGGCACGCACCTCTGACTTTTCGGAATGATGTGTGTTTTTAAGCAATTAAATAGAACATGTTTCAATGGTGAAGGAAAACATCGTGAGGAAACCTGCACGCCTGAGAGTTCTCCATTGTGTTCTCGAAGGTGTGTGAAATCCGCCAATTCGCATTTGGCCAGCGTAGTGGACTATGGCCTGTAACCCTTCTCTGAGAGGAGACCTGCGCTCAGTAGGGAGCCGTTGATGGGTTTCTGATGATGATGTTGAAACGAGGAGGCAAACGACCGCAGATCCATGCAATGCCTTGCAGTTCGATGATAGAAGGATAGATTATTTCACTTTCCTTTATTATAATAACATACTTGATTTAATGGAGAAGGAAAACATCGTGAGGAACCTGCATGCCTGAGAGTTCTCCATAGCTCTCATTTACAATACGTACCTTCATCAGTAGGGTTTTAATTACTATTTGAAGTGATGCTCAAGTTTGACAGATAACTTGCAGTAATTATTAGGCACAGATAATGACGGTGGTAGAGTGTCGATTTGTGTGAGCTTCTGTATGTTCATCAACGATAAACTAATATCTGTTAGTATTTTTAATAAATCAAGTAGACGTGGAAAAGAGGTCATACATTTTGAAATAGAAATAGAAATGTTTTTTATTCAAATAAACTTTTTACAAGTGCTTTTGAATCGTCGATGAGTCTAGCACTGGTTCGGAATGCCCTTCCTGCCGAGAAGAACCAGCAAGAAACTCGGCGGTTGCTCTTTTCAAAACAAGTTTACAATATAATAGATATTATGCTATGTATGCAGTGTTTCCACAATGAGGGGAAGTTCCACAAAAGCATATCCAATTATAATTCAACACATGCTAAGACGGGCAGATATAAAGTAGCCCCATTCCCGCCGGTGGCACCCGTTCACGAGCATGACGAGCATTTCAACAGCTGGATTTTCTACGAATCTCCTCATTTCAAAAATGTTGGAGTTTCGATACAAACGTAGTTTTGCTTTAATTTTGGGTTTTGTTTAAAACTTTTAAATGCATTGTTAGGAATTATTAGAGTGGGGAATTTCAGTATTTTAAACCGTAAGAACTGTAGTTATGGTTCAAATTATGGCTCCCGCAATGGAGGCCTAAGTCCCTCGCCATCATCGGTGATAACTTAGAACCATACTAAGTTATCACCGATGTGTTTGCGCGGGCCCTAAACTGTAACCGATATGTATGAGGGTAGGCAAAATTTCACGATTCATATGCCTCGGCCCTTAATAGCCGAAGCGGAGTCAAGTGATTGTTTGTGGGGAGGCAAATCTGTGTGCACACTGATCCATCACGGGATGCTGTAGTCTAGGAGCTCACCGCCTGAATCGTCAGGTGATTCGAACAGTAAAAAATTTCAAAAAAAGTGCGTGCGTACAAAGTACACATGTCAGAAGTGAAACTTCTTTGGCGAATCTCTTTTTCGACACTTCTGTTTCCGTTGCATACTTGCGTGACGTTACATTTGTAAAAATTTTACCCTCATGCGCCTAAAGAAGTTTCACTTCAAAATTATTTATTTCATGTATGCCTGTAGCTCTTAGGACACGACGAGAATCTACCTTCGGTTCGGAATGCAGATTCTGCTCAGACTTATATTAGTGACAGTTTATTAATAAAAAGCTTATTTTCAAACTAGCTGATGTCCACGACTTCGTCTGCGTGGATTTAGAATTTAAAATGTTGTCTCCAGGTCCTTAACTATACAAAAAAATTAAGTGGCACTCGGGGACTGCCACGGTAAAGCCATTGCATAGCATTTTTTATCAACATATGCATTTATAATATTTATGCAAAAAAAAAACAAGAAAAGCGCACTGTCACTACTTCGCGAGTGAGATTCGATCCTGCGAGTGTGTAAAGAAAGCGGCCGCTTGCCCACTGCGCCAAACAGAGCTAGTTGTGAACCTCTAAAATGTTGAACGCTTACTGAACGACGGTGTTAGGTTTATTTTCGTTACGGAATTTCTTGATTCGGTCGCCGCGCCCAAACTGTTTGTCCTAGTTCAAAGCCCGCGATAAAAGCTATGCAATAGCTAGCGTAGCATTGTTGCTGCGTGATTGAAGCACAAACCAAGAGACAAACGCACTGTCGCATTTAGAATTTAGTAAGAAGAGACTTTTTTAAATATCAGAAATAACTTTCCCGTGAAAATCTCTTTAGGCAGATCATTATACGAGAATATTAATTGTTATTCTGTTTCTTCGATGTTTTATCATTGAATGGGATTTAAGAAATGGATTACAAGAAAATGAAATAAAATATACCATTTCAATAAAATTAATTGGGAAGATAGTGAAATCTCCAAATTCGTGTCCAAAAATGTTTTTTCCAAATTCCAATTGTCCAAAGTAGCAAATATTGCAAAATTACTTAGTTAACAGTTAAAACGTTTGTCTTATAAACAAATCTATACTCTAGTGCACGTTTTAGTTAAAATAACCTAAGTAAAAAAAAAATATCTCAATCGATTTTAAAACCCTAACAACATAATAAGTTGCGAGTACTATTTGCGCCCATCTCTCTGACTATATTTCTATTGAGTTTGTTGATTTGGGTCCCACTTTATTTTGCAATACAACACTTTAATGTGCTTACTCTCAGTTTATCTGTTTTAAATGTTGTTGTTATTTGCCGTCGCCTTTATTGCCCCCGTCTAGACTTTTGATGGTCACAAATGTTTTTCTGTACGTTCATTGGGTTCTAAGAATGATTTTATCATCAGAATACCGGCGCTGATTGGCTGAATTTAAGGCATTCTATTTGTCCTTGCTGCATCAAAGCATTTGAACCAATAGTGATATCTCAATCACCTCTGATGCCAATCATCTGATGCGATTATCGCACTGTAGCAATCATAACTACTTTTAGACATTCCGACAGTTGTAGGTATCAGGCAAAAAATAAGATGCTTAACTAACTTAACTATGAGATAACTTGGCGTGAGCCTAAGTATTTTTGTTTTTCACCGGCAACATCACATTAGTTATCAAGTTTTAATAAGTCTGTAAAATATTATAATTGTCAGATTTGTGGTACGAGACGAGACGAGACGAAACGAGACGAGCTGAGCTGAGCCGAGCTGAACCGAGAAGAGATAAGACAAGACAAGACAAGAGTTTTTAAAGTGAGATGTTTATTATTTCACACTCATGCGTTGAGACTTTGAGACGACAAACATCGTCGCTATACTTTGCCAATACGGGCATTTATCCTGGAGTCCAGTGAGAAGTTATTTGATATGGACGAAGGTAACAAAACTTTTCAACCACTGCCACCAGTCCAGGTAAAATGTATTAGGATGGATTCTGTATCTTATTGTGTACAATATTCATGGGCTTAAGGTAAGAGGTACCTACACCTCTTTTTCCGCCACACATGAACATTTGGAGCACCAGAGGCTAATGCTTCTTCTTCTTTATCAACCGATAGACGTCCACTGCTGGACAAAGGTCTCCTGTATAGACTTCAACAAGCTTCGGTCTTGCGCCGCCTGAATCCAGCTGCTTCCTGCGACTCGTTTGATGTGGTCGATCCACAGCGGGGGGGTCTGCCAACACTGCGCTTCCCGGTGCGGGGTCGCCACTCCAGCACCTTGGTACCCCTACGACCATCGGCTCTTCGAACTATGTGCCCGGCCCATTTCCACTTCATTTTCGCGACTCGCTGAGCTATGTCGGTAACTTTGGTTCTCCTCTTTATGTTTTCGCAGGGATACTCCGAGCATATCTTTCCCACCACCAATGCGTTGCCGGCTTTTCTGCAATCTGTTGGCCCACCCTTTGAATATCCCCACGTTGAAATTTAAGGGCCACACCGCCGAAGGAAGTTGGTTACACAATTAGCATGTGCGTGGAAAAAAAATTATCCAGCTAATGTTTAAAAGAATGATGGCTAATGGGTCGTGCGGTGTGTCGTGATATTATAAACTCTTTCAAGCATCGCTCGGTCGCCGCTTGTTTGTTTAAACTCAATTTTAGTATCGCGTTACATTACAGGGCCGAAGAAAAAATCCGCGCGACATAAACGCCAGCGGCCCTCAAACTAAAGGGACCATTCCTTCATTGAATAATAATCACTGACCTCCATAATAATTAATCTACGGTTAGGTAACACTGGACAGGTTGCTGTCATCCTTTTTTTGGACCTTAGAAGCTCTATTTAAACGTTGCTTGGATGATGTAGGCGTGTTGCTCAATAAAACCATAAATTATATGTGGCTCTTCTGACGCCACAAATTCTTACTTGTTGAGTAAATGAGACACAATTTAGTATTTACACTTGAAGCTGTATTTCACAGTATTTACAAAACTGAGGGAGATAAAAATTGGAAATACAAGAATTTAGAATTACAGTACGATCAGCCGGCCTGGATGATATGAAACTTACGCGCACACTATTTGAGCCGGGGCGCTGTAGTCAGTCACGATCTTCATATCACTAGCCGAATGAAGATCGTCCAATTTAAAATCTATGGGTCATAATATTATGAAAAAAAAAGTAGTTATAATTGATCGTATTTCTGGCCTGATGGCTGTTTCCTAAACATGATGACGCAAACTTTTCTCGATAGAAAAAAATTGCAAAGTTGACTCTGCAAATACATAAACTCCCATCGTTCTCTGTTATGCATACATTTATTTTGGTAAAATTATTTACAATTGTTTTTCATATTTTAATACAACAAATGGCTGTTTTAGATTTTATTTATTGCAACTGTTATAATTTTAATATTATCCATTACAATTTGTCACTTGGCCCTTCTATTCGCAGAAGCGACTTCTTTGTCTCTCCTACTCAATTAGGCAGTGATCGCCGAGGCGTGCTGCTAGGTGGACCTGCGTCGCGCTGCGCTCGCTCGGCTATCAAATATTATCGTAAATTGTAATAATTGAAAATTGTTTATGTTTATACTGAAAACTATTATTTTGTATATTTTAGACTTTAGAGAAGTCAAATAGAGTGTACCTAATTATAAGTTTGTATAAATTAATATTGTAAATAATTTATCCATCAAAAAAGTTGTAAATAAGTAGGGACTGAGTAGACTAATTTTGAAAATGGGTCCGAAAAAAAGCAAAATCTAAGAATGTACAGTATAAAAAAATCGGCCAAGTGCGAGTCAGGCTTCGCTCTTTTAGGGTTCCGTTAAAAAAATTTAATTAAAATATTTCCATGTACCCATGGAAACATTTTAATTTAATTTTTTTAATTTAATTTAATTTTTATTATTTGTTGTTATAGCGGCAATAGAAATACATAATAATTATGTGAAAATTTCATTTGTCTATCTGTTACGGTTTACGAGATACAGCCCGCTGACAGACGGACGGACGGACGGACAGCGTGCGCTTAGTAATAGGGTCCCGTTGGTAACCTTTGGGTACGGAACCCTAAAAATAACAAAAGCAGATGATGGAAGTTGTAAAGTAAGTAGGTACCTATTTCAATATTTTGTAAAGGATGATTTGTGTAACATGTAATGTAATGGATCATGAAATATCAATTTCATCATCAAGTAAGGTATCTAATAATGGTGGGATGCATCATGCAAAGTAAGTACATCATATAGGTACATCGTACAGTTTGGCTAATCAAATTGAGGTCAAATTGACGACCTCCCTGGCTCAGTGGTGAGCGCTGTTGTCTTATAACTGGGAGGTCTCGGGTTCGATTCCCGGCGGGGTCAATTTGGGAATTTATAATTTCTGAATTGTCTCTGGTCTGGTCTGGTGGGAGGCTTTGGCCGTGGCTAGTTATCACCCTACCGTCAAAGACGTGCCGCCAAGCGATTTAGCGTTCCGGCACGATGGCGTGTAGAAACCAATTAGGGGTATGGGTTGAATGTTCACTGCCATATCCCTTCCAAGTTAGCCCGCTACCATCTTAGACTGCATCGTCACTTACCATCAGGTGAGATCGCAGTCAAGGACTAGCTTGTCTTCGAATAAAAAAATCAGGGGTCGGGGTAGAGGTAGGGGTAGAGGTAGGGGTCGGGGTAGAGGTAGGGGTCGGGGTCGGGGTCGGGGTAGGGGTAGGGGTAGGGGTAGGGTAGGGGTAGAGGTAGGGGTAGGGGTAGGGGTAGGGGTCGGGGTAGAAGTAGGGGTAGGGGTATGGGTATGGGTAGGAGTAGGGGTCTGTAGAGGTAGGGGTAGAGGTAGGGGTCGGGGTAGGGGTAGGGGTAGGGGTAGGGGTCGGGGTAGAGGTAGGGGTAGAGGTAGGGGTAGGGGTTGTGGTAGGGGTAGGGGTAGGGGTCGGGGTAGGGGTCGGGGTAGGGGTAGTGGTAGTAGTAGTATTATTATATGTATACTTGGTGACATATTTAGTTCCTATCACAATCTGTCCTTTTCTGCATATTACTTTTACAAAATAATGTCGATGTTTCACATCTGCCAGGCGTCCCACGACGGCTCACAATTTTTTTGTACCTAAAAGTGCCTAAAATTACAAGTGTAGATCACGATTCGCATGCGAAAGGATCCTTTCGCATCCTTGGTTCCGTAAGGATGCGCACGGATCCTTCCAGATCCTTACGCGTGCGAAAGCGTCTTTGGCAACTAGGGCAATGCATGAAGTGCCAAAAAGTATCGATATATCGAATCGATGAAATTAGTTTCTATCTCAAGTATGTGTGCAAACACAGGTGCACTTTTCCGCCATGTTGGAATTCTTTGATAATGGACGGATTACGTTCAAAATCGATATTGAGGCTTCCCTAGGGTCAAAAAGAAGAAATGGATGCCAAAATTAAAAAGTCACCGCCATATTGAAATTCTTTGTTATTCGACCGATTTCATTCAAAATCGATATTCAGGCTTCTCTGGGGTCACGAAAGAGGAAATGGATGCGCAAATATAAAAAAGTCACCGCCATATTGAAATTCGTTTTTTATTGGACCGATTACGTTTCAAATCGATATTTAGGCTTCCCTGGGGTCAAGAAAGAGGAAATGGGTGCCAAAATTTAAAAATGTCCCCGCCATATTGAAATTCTTTGTTATTCGACCGATTTCGTTCTAAATCGATATTTAGGCTTCTCTGGGGTCAAGAAAGAGGAAATGGATGCTAAAATATAAAAAAGTCCCCGCCATATTGGAATTATATGTTATTGGACCGATTACGTTCAAAATTGATATTAAGGCTTCTCTGGGGTCAAGAAAGAGAAAAAGGATGCGAAAATTTTACAAAGTCACCGCCATATTGAAATTCTTTGTTATTCGACCGATTTCGTTCAAAATCGAAATTTGGGCTTTCCTGGCGTCGAGAAAGAGGAAATGAATGCCAAAATTTTAAAAAGTCACCGCCATATTGAAATTCTTTGTTACTGAACCGATTTCGTTCCAAATCGATATTTAGGCTTCCCTGGGGTCAAGAAAGAGGAATTGAATGCGAAAATTTTAAAAAGTCACCGCCATATTGAAATTCTTTGTCATTCGAACAATTTTGTTCAAAATCGATGTTTAGGCTTCCCTGGGGTCAAGAAAGAGGAAATGGGTGCCAGAATTTTAAAGAGGGAATGGGTGCCAGACTTTTAAAAAGTCCCCGCCATATTGAAATTCTTTGTTATGGCGGGGACTTTTTAAAATTTTATCACCCATTCCCTCTTTCTTGACCTCAGGCAAGCCTAAATATATATTTTGAACGAAATCGGTCCAGTAACAAAGAATTTCAATATGGCGGTGTTTTTTTAAATTTTGCCACCGATTTCCTCTTTCTTGACCCCAGGGAAGAACAAATATCGATTTGGAACGAAATCGGTCTAGTCACAAAGAATTTCAATATGGCGGTGACTTTTGAAAATTTTGGCACCCATTTTCTCTTTCTGGACCCCAGGGAAGCTTAAATATATATTTTGAACGAAATCGGTCCAGTAAACAAGAATTTCAATATGGCGGTGACTTTTTAAAATTTTGGCACCCATTTACTCTTTCTTGACCCCAGGGAAGCCTAAATATCGATTTTGAACGAAATCGGTCCAGTAAACAAGAATTTCAATATGGCGGTGACTTTTTAAAATTTTGGCACCCATTTACTCTTTCTTGACCCCAGGGAAGCCTAAATATCGATTTTGAACGAAATCGGTCCAGTAACAAAGAATTTTAATATGGCGGTGACTTTTTAAAATTTTCGCATCTATTTCCTCTCTCTTGACCCCAGGAAAGCCCAAATTTCGATTTCGAACGAAATCGGTCGAATAACAAAGAATTTCAATATGGCGGTGACTTTTTAAAATTTTGGCATCCATTCCCTCTTTCTTGACCCGAGAGAAGCCTAAATATCGAATTTGAACGAAATCGGTCCAATAACAAAGAATTTCAAAATGGCGGTGACTTTTTAAAATTTTGGCACCCATTTCCTCTTTCTTGACCCCAGAGAAGCCTAAATATCGAATTTGAACGAAATCGGTCCAATAACAAAGAATTTCAATATGGCGGTGTTTTTTTAAATTTTGCCACCGATTTCCTCTTTCTTGACCCCAGGGAAGAACAAATATCGATTTGGAACGAAATCGGTCTAGTAACAAAGAATTTCAATATGGCGGTGACTTTTGAAAATTTTGGCACCCATTTCCTCTTTCTGGACCCTAGGGAAGCCTAAATATATATTTTGAATGAAATCGGTCCAGTAAACAAGAATTTCAATATGGCGGTGACTTTTTAAAATTTTGGCACCCATTTACTCTTTCTTGACCCCAGGGAAGCCTAAATATCGATTTTGAACGAAATCGGTCCAGTAAACAAGAATTTCATTATGGCGGTGACTTTTTAAAATTTTGGCACCCATTTACTCTTTCTTGACCCCAGGGAAGCCTAAATATCGATTTTGAATCTATTTCCTCTCTCTTGACCCCAGGGAAGCCCAAATTTCGATTTCGAACGAAATCGGTCGAATAACAAAGAATTTCAATATGGCGGGGACTTTTTAAAATTCTGGCACCCATTCCCTCTTTAAAATTCTGGCACCCATTCCCTCTTTCTTGACTCCAGGGAAGCCTAAATATATATTTTGAACGAAATCGGTCCAGTTACAAAGAATTTCAATATGGCGGTAACTTTTTTAAATTTTGGCACCCATTTCCTCTTTCTTGACCCCAGGGAAGCCTAAATATCGATTTGGAACGTAATCGGTCCAATAACAGCGAATTTCAATATGGCGGTGACTTTTTAAAATTTTGGCACCCATTTCCTCTTTCTTGACCCTAGGGAATCCTAAATATCGATTTTGAACGAAATCTGTCCAGTAACAAAGAATTTCAATATGGCGGTAACTTTTTTAAATTTTGGCACCCATTTCCTCTTTCTTCCCAGGGAAGCCTAAATATCGATTTGGAACGTAATCGGTCCACTTTTTAAAATTTTGGCATCCATTCCCTCTTTCTTGACCCGAGAGAAGCCTAAATATCGAATTTGATCGAAATCGGTCCAATAACAAAGAATTTCAATATGGCGGTGACTTTTTAAAATTTTGGCACCCATTTCCTCTTTCTTGACCGCAGAGAAGCCTAAATATCGAATTTGAACGAAATCGGTCCAATAACAAAGAATTTCAATATGGCGGTGACTTTTAAAATTTTGGCATCCATTTCCTCTTTCTTGACCCCAGGCAAGCCCAAATATCGATTTATAATGAAATCGGTCGAATAACAAATAATTTCAATATGGCGGTGACTTTTTAAAATTTTGGCACCCATTTCCTCTTTCTTGACCCCAGGGAAGCCTAAATATCGATTTTGAACGTAATCGGCCCAATAACATAGAATTTCGATATGGCGGGGACTTTTTAAAATTATGGCAGGCATTCATTTTCTCTTTCTCGACCCCAGGGAAGCCCAAATATCGATTTTGAACGATCTCGGTAGACTAACCAAAAAAAAAAAAAATTAAAAAAAAAAAAGTAAAAAAAGCATGTTATTGTATTTGGTTAGGAATTGAACCTGTATAAATTTTTTTTGATTAGCTATGAACATGAACTGGAACCATGCTAACTGAGCCGAATAAAGTATAGTAGGATTGACGAAAATAAGTTACAGTACCTATTAAGTTTACATAAATAACCAGTTTTGTCAGTTGGGAGTTGTTTCCCGCCAGAGTTGCTTCGCGCCATTTCTGCGCTTCGCACGGGGCGCCCCGCGTTGGGCGGGACTACGACTCCGCTCCTTCCCCTGCTTTTCACCCCCTCAAATACCTAAACTTTGTCTGCCTCCTCGCCTTAATGTTCAAAACACAAAATAGTTCTCGTTGACAGCTGGCTTTTCTGTAATTCCATTGAAGAGTTTGTATGTACCACACGTTCATCACTGACCTTCATAATTATTAATCTATGACTAAAACTGGACAGGTTGCTGTCATGCTTTCATTTGACCTAATTGATTGACGCCATTTTGGCGCTGTAAAAATTACGAGTTGGACACTCGTAATTTTTTCAGCGCCAAAATGGAACTAAAATTAGTGAAGACACTGTTAAAGTCCGGTAACATTGAAAGTGAAGACACAGCGGATTCGAAAATTTTGTATTCAGATTGATAGTTAAATATTATGCGTTTATAATCATTGATTAGTACTAAATGTTTATAAGAAGCTCGGTATGCGTTAATTTGAAAAGTCGAAACAATGTTTAAAAATTTTTTTCTTTCAAAAATTCAAAAATGTTTTACCGTCCTCGCGGATGTTGATCTGTTGCAGTGTATTCGATAGAAAATTTTTACGCTTTCAGAAAAAAATTACGCAAACCACTTTTTTTGACCGGGAGTCTCACATACCTACTTGAAGTATGTGATAGGGGAGCTTTAATATAGACAAGTGTAAATTAAAAATTTTATTTTTAAATGCAAGCTTTTAGTAGCTACATCATTAGACTCTGGATATCATCTAGGATCAGAGTACTTGTTATGACGAATCAAACGAGCCCAAACTCGATGGGGTTACGTCGTTTTATTACAGAGTTCCGATAGCCAGCTTCCGTCTCCATCATCAGATCAGCTCCATGTCACAATAATATTGCATTGTCATCCGATTTACACATACATGCAAAATTTTTGATCAGAAACCGGGAAGTGGGTCTAATTCATCTTGCAAGATTTGACCCAAACAAACATTGCAAGTTAAATAAAAGCTTGTAAAAATTAAGTAAAACTCTCTGTAACAAGCAAGTTTTGGAACCGTGGCATGGGCTAATGCGCTGTCTGCGACGAGCGCTATTAAGTAATAGTTGTGCGCCGGATGCGCCGCGTACATATTGCCGTGCGCTGCGCCGGCCTACAGACATCCAAGGAGTAGTCAATCGTACAAAGATGATTAAAAAAAACTTGAGAGGTGTCAAGGGGCACCCGGATGGAACGCAATTCCTTTCGATTAATTAATTTGGCATTGTGTTCAACATTATCACACTACAATATTCAATCTCCGTAGCCTTGTGGTTTCGACAGTCGCCTAACAGCCAAAGGTCGATGGTTCGAATCCCAGCTCGACAGACCGAATATTCCATTTTCAATTTTATTTTAAACAATTTCTATATGTGGAACCATTCCAAAACACTTTGGAAAAATTAGGGAAAAATTCCACATGTAGAAATTATTTAAAATAAAATTGAAAATGCTTTAGCATTAAGTCCGCCTTTTGTACTATTTTGTGCAATAAAGTGTTTTAAAAAAAAAAAAGAAAATTCAGTCTGTCGATGTGGGATTCGAACCATCGACTTTTAACTGTTAAGCGACTGCAGAAACCACAAGGCTACGGAGACCCGACCGAACACAATGCCAAATTCACATTCAAAAAAGAAAAGTGTCGATCAATGTCGATTGTTGGTTCAATTTTGTCTTAATTTTTTCCGCCTAGCCCCCTTCCGCACCGCGCGATAAGGAACTACGTTCCAAAGTTTATTTAAGAATGATTCGATCTGATGAGGAGTAGTGGTATTCGTAGTTGTCGGTGATAACAAAAAGAATAGCCGGCTGAGTTTGCTGTGGGCCCTTCTCAGACCAGTGCAGTCTATTGCCTATCGCAGTCGCCAACTAGAACCGTCAAACACGGAATATGTATGAAGAAATGTGGGTTTGACAGTTTTCAGGTTGGGAGTTGGTTCTACATGTTCTAAACTGGCCACTGGAAATGTCAAAAATAGAGAATATAGGGCTCCAGCAGGCCTAGCATGCTGCACGTGCGAGAAAATTTTGTCGACCCCTTTTCTCGTATTATCTTTATATCTCTTTCCAAACTAACACGGTTGCACACCATGATTCGTCTCGTTACGTCAAAAGTAGAGATCAAATTATTTTCTCTATTTTTCTATACGAACTCTAACATGGCGAGTGGCGACGTCATTTTCTCGAATTTTGAAGTTTGAAAGAGTAAACGAGAAATCAGTCTACATCGACAATATCTCTCTGTCTCGCGAAGAGAGAGAGAGAGATATTGTCATCATCATCATCATCAACCCATCAACGGCTCGCTACTGAGCGCAGGTCTTCTGTTAAAGAGGGATTATAATTATAAGCCATAGCCCACCACGCTGGCCCAGTGCGAAGTCGCAGGCTCACACACCTTTCAAAACATTATGGAGAACTTTCAAGTGTGCAGGTTTCCTCACGATGTTATTTTTTTCCTTCACCGTTGAAGTATGTGATACTTAACAGCTGTTGTTTTGTGAACTAAAAAAAAATAGAATAAATTCTTCTCTACATCTTTCCACTTCCGCTTCACAAGCGCCAATAAATTAATTAGAACCGCGTTAAAGACGTCAATCGCTTGTCTATAAATCGTATCCATCATACAGCTTCCTAGTCATAACGCGCAACTTGTCACGCCATTATGGACTTTAATGCGTACTGAAATGGTTATATGATTAGAAAATTCGGCACACCGTTTACGCGGCACACTAAAAATTAATGTAAACAAAACGTGTTATTTTCGTAGATTTTTTGGTTTTAAAATGTAAATGGATCCTCAATGAGGACGGTGCGTTTAATGAAATTGAGTAAATGGTGTAAAAATAGTGTTAATGATCATACGGGACCATTTTATGGGGTGTTAGACGGAGGAAGTGCCTTCACTACCTTTTTATCTGGACTTTTTACGACGAAAGAGGTTTTATATTATCTATAATTACGTGTTTTTCGCTCTTGGGCGAATTTAGGACCGTAGGAAGTATTGTTTATTTTTTTGACGTGATAACGTCTTATAAATCGATGAACACCGGCTGCACGCACGAAAAAGTGTCTATCACGTTCCGCCTGAGGCTTAGCGTGCAAGCGAGAGCGCGGAATAAGCGATAGAGAGGCGCGATCGGCCCAAGCCTTGGCTTAGAGAGTGCCCGCCGCCCCGCCAGTCATCGTCAATGTTTTTGGAACGTAAGTTCCTTATCGCGCGGTACGGAAGGGGGCTAGACGGAAAAAATTAAGGAACCGACATTCGACATATTTTTGAAACCGACACTTTTTTGTTGAATGTGAATTTTGCATTGTGTTCGGTATTTTCGCGATACAACATTAGGTCTCCGTAGCCTAGTGGCTCCGGCAGTCGCCTAAAAGTTCAACGTCGATGGTTCGAATCCCAGCTCGACAGACTGAATTTTCTATTTTCAGTTTTATTGTTTTTTATAAGTTATAAGTTATAAAAAAATAGGGAAAGGTTCCACATGTAGAAATTGTTTAAAATAAAATTGAAAATGCGAAATTCGGTCTGTCGAGCTGGGATTCGAACCATCGACGTTGAACTTTTAGGCGACTGCCGGAGCCACTAGGCTACGGAGACTCAATGTTGTACCGCGAAAATACCGAACACAATGTAATCGAAAGGAACTACGTTCCATCCGGGTGTCCCTTGACACCTCTCAAGTATTTTTTAATTTTCAAAAAAAAAAATCACAATAATTAATTAGATTATAATAGCGATCTGAGAAAGTAATAATAATATATTATGTAAACTACTTATATCATAGGCCATAGCACAAGAAAGGTTTAAAAACCCGAATATTAAAAAATTGGGTGTAACATCAGTCACATTGATTTTTAACCGACTTCAAAGAAAACAAAAAGAGGAGGTTCTCAATTCGACGCGTATTCTTTTTTGTTCGTATCGAACTGCAATAACCTTTACGGTAGTAATAACGAATTGACTGACAATTATTGACATCACATCAAAATTAGTATAGTAGGTAGTTCAGACGCAGCGGTGGAACAACATACTATTTGGCTTTATACCGTAGTCAAGTAAAATTAGCATCTTTTCGCGCTTGGTTCGAAAAGTGTTGATGTATTTTTTTTTTAAAAGAATATTAGTCAAGTTGAAGTTGACTAATATCCTCCTCCCCCCTCCAAATAAGCGGAAAGCTTGTGCTAGGAGTGGGTACGACAATAGTGCAACGGGTGGGATTCGAACCTGCAACCTTTCAGTTTTCAGTCCGCACCTTTAACCGTTGAGTTATTGAGACCAAAATTTTAATAAACCAAACCAAACCAATAATAAACCGACATTTTTTCACGAAAAAAGCGGGTTCTTCTTCTTTGTCAACCGATAGACGTCCACTGCTGGACAAAAGTATCATGCATGGACTTTCACAGGTCTCGGTCTTGCGCCGTCTGAATCCAACGACTCCCTGCGCCTCGTTTAAAGCGGGTTAAACTGAAATCATTGCGCGAAAGTTGTAGAGCACCACAGGAACAATGTTTTAACGTTCATAAAGTAGGACGTACAATTACCTATAGGTACTTGTTGCATATAAAGTGAACATTTATGAAGAAAATTGTAAAATGTAGTTGTTTACCAGGTTTAAAACGCTTTTTACTGGCCTATGGTTTGCGGAATATCGTCTGTTGCACTGAGGTTTTCCATTAAACATACCAATATGGCATCGTTTTTAGGGTTCCGTATCCAAAGGGTGCCAACGGGACCCTATTACGGACGGACGGACGGACAGCGGAGGCTTAGCCTCCGCTGTCCGTCCGTCCGTCCGTCCGTCCGTCCGTCTGTCAGCGGGCTGTATCTCGTAAACCGTAATAGATAGACAGTTGAAATTTTCACAGATTGTGTATTTCTATTGCCGCTATAACAACAAATAATAAAAAAAAATTAAATTAAAAAATAAAGGGGGCTCCCATACATGGAAAAGGAGTCGAAATAAAAATTTATTTTTTTACCCTGGCATGTGGGGTATCATTGTCTAAAGTACGGCCGTGCAGAGAATGCGTTCCTGACACGTCGCGATTGAACTGACGACGTAACTTTGTAATGGCGTTGCAGTTACGATAAAAATATTATTGCTGGTTGTTTACCGTTTTAACAATTGATGAGCATTAAAACAACATTATTATATCAATAATCAATTAATGTTATAATTTTGTGCCAAACTGAGTGTCAAATAATTTGGTAAACAATATTTTTATGATAGGTGTCACACAAATAAATTATTATTAAATAATTAAACATTAATATACACACATCAAAAGTGTCTAGGGATCAACATATATTTTTGCAATAACTTTTCTCCTGATTGATATTAATTAAAATTTTCTTTAAGGATTCATCAAATAAAGTGTTTTCGTTTGTCACAGTAACGATAAACCAAGTCACCTTTGCATTAATAAAGAAATTTGCCATTTTCCTAATAAAGGGATTTTTGACATTTGAACCACTAACATTAAAGTTCGAAAAAAAGACTGAAATAACAGTTTTCTTTAAAATTTTATTGGGTAACTCAAACAATTAATAATCCGTGTTTCTACCGCGAACACTAACAACACAAGAACATCGGTTTGGCATACTCAAAATGACTTCGTCCAAATCACGCTGTGGAATGGCCGCCCATGTTCGTTGCAACAACAAAAAAAGGTCTTCTTGCCACTGGATACCCTCCATATTCGGCAGAGCTCTTCTCTGTAGCATATCCCATGCATGCTCAATCGGGTTCAAGTCTGGCGACTGAGCAGGCCAGGGCAGGACATTGATGTTAGCTGCGGCGAGAGTCTGTCTTACAACTCTTGCGGTGTGCGGTCGTGCATTATCATGCATTAACTGAAATAAGGGACCGATTTGCACTTGTAGAGGAACGATGACGTCTGATACAATCGTCTCAGCATAAATTTGAGCGTTGAGGTTGCCTCTGATCCAAATCAACTCAGTTCTTCCGCCGATCCAAATACCCGCCCATACCATGATGGTTCCACCACTATAAGGATGGACTTCCTGGCAGGATTTTAATCGCTGTTGGCGTCCAGGGGTTCTCCAGTGTCGTATACGTCTTGTATCCGGTCTCATACCAAAACGAGACTCATCAGAAAAGCACACGAAACGCCATTGTTCTTCTGCCCAATTTCTGTGTTCAAGAGCCCATTGATATCGAATCCTACGATTGTGCATTGCTATAGGTGGTACCCGTAGCGGTCTTCGGGAATGAAGGTTCACTTCATGCAAGCGGTTTCTGACTGTTTGGTCGCTAATTAAGTTCCCTGAAGAGTGATGAAGCCTCACGGCTAACATCATGGCGGTTATTGTTGGAGCTCTTCGAGTTAAGATTTGAATGTATCGGTCTTGTCTCCGTGTGGTGCAGCGATACCGTCCTCCATGGCGCTCAGCCACGGTACCAGTGCTTCGGTAACGTGTCCAAAGTCGACTGATAACACTCTGACTTGTATTCAGAGCTAAAGCCACAGTACGTTGCCGGGAACCAGCTTCTATCATTCCCACGGCTCTGAGCATTTCTTCCCTGCTTAAATGACGTCGCCGCTCCATAATAACGTTGGTTTTAATCAGTAGTAGGGAAACAGTAGCACTAATAATGTCTTCAATGCGTTGTATGTTTTTATAGGGAAAATATTGACAGCTGATTTTCATCTTTTACTCGAATTTGATTGACAGTTCCTGATTCAAATTATGAAATGCACCAAAAAGGATCCATATAAATTTATAAAATCATAAATTTATTACAAAGCCACATCTCAATCTCAAGAAATCCGCATAAAAATGCTTGATCCCTAGACACTTTTGATGTGTGTATATGTTGGATACAGTATGGGCGATCGACAAAGATCACGTGACATATCGAATCCAACAGCTTCTCAAACATTTTTGAATTTAGACACATACTAAAGCACGAACGCGGACCAATCAGAAGAGAGAAATGAAAAGTCCCATGGGGTTAAAATTAAATTTTGCTCCCGCTATCCTCTGAAGCCAATATTCGTTTTTCGAATAGGTATGATGAAAACAATATTTTTATGATAGGTGTCAGGAACGCATTCTCTGAACAGCCGAACTTTAGAGCTCATTAAGTGGAGTTCAAATATATATTTATTTATATTTTTTTATTTTTTAGCTACAAAAATGAAGAAATGGGGGACCATCAAAGTTGTCGGTTTTAGACCAATTTTGTTAGGGGGGTCTATCTCAAAAACTTAACTAGTTAGGAATTTGAAATTTTGGTATATTAGGTACTATATAGTGTATTTAAACAACAAATACTGAAAACACCGATTTATAATGCGGTTTGTAAGTTGTGACCAAAACAAACGAGCATTTTTTCTCCATATGCTAATTTAGTACTTTCTAAGAACTAAGATATCTAAATATGTATCTAGTTTAATAAAAATGATTTGGTCATATTTACGGAACCCTAAAAGAGCGAGGCCCGACTCGCACTTGGCCGATTTTTTTAGTAATTTTCCCAAAAATTGAGCAATAATCCCATTGGAGTCGAGTAGGTACCTATGCCTTGCGGCATAGGTACATGAGGATTTATTTTCTTCTCCCAAAAAAATTGGTTGTCTGTAAAGTCGGTTTGCGGACGATAGTTTTACGTGATAACGTCATAAAGAAACATTGACGATGACTGGCGGGCGGCACGGCGCGGCGGCGCGGTCACAAGCCAACGCTTGGGCCGATCGTGCCTCTCTATCGCTTGTTCCGCGCTCTCGCTTGCACGCGCAGGCTCAGGCGGAACGTGACACATTTTCGTGCGTGCAGCCGGTGTTCATCTATACATCTATACATATAATAAAACAGAAACGAAACCAATTCTGTACATGAAATAGATTCAAAAAAGGGTTTTTGCTTCTAATTGTGTTCAAGATACAGATATCAAAACACAAGCTAAATTTTTTTTGTCTGTCTGTTTGTTTGTCTTTCTTTCACGTAAAAACTACCGCACAGATTTCTACAAAATTTTATACCGTGGTAGCTTATTACTCGGGTCAACATCTAGGCTACTTTTTATCCCGGAAAATCAAGGAGTTCCCGAGGGACTTTAAAAACTAAATCCACGCGGACAAAGTCGCGGGCATCAGCTAGTATACTATACATCCTCACATACCTACTTTCGCATATAAATACCTAGTAGTAGGATATTAAAGTAGGATTTATTAATGTTACAGAAGCAAGATAGATGGCGCTGAAATTATTTTCTTGTTTTAATAACGCGCTTTGGAGATTTTTTAAAGTTGAATAGACCTTGACTGAATTATATTTTTCTCAGTTCAACTTTACAGTACTTTGATAAGTCACATAGGCCACGCCCATTCATTGCACTGTGAAAGGGTTATTGGCTAATTCACTAATTTTTGTAAGGGGGGACTGCCGAGTGCCATTGCGTGCACTCGATAGCAGCTCTCTTCTCCCTGGTCTGTTCAGCGTTATTAATTTTTCGAGATTTATGTTTTCATTTTCGAGGCTTCATCGAAAATGAACGAGGAACCGTCTAAATTGGGCTTAAGATATTTTGTGAATTTATCCAAAACTAGCTGATGCCCGCGACTTCGTCCGCGTGGATTTCATTTTTAAAACCCCGCGGGAACTCTTTGATTTTCCCGGATAAAACTTAGCCTTTGTCACCCTCCAGGTTCTCAACTATACCCATGCAAAAAATCACGTCGATCCGTAGCTTTTTTGCTACTTGATTGAAAAACAAACCAACATTTAAACACACTTTCGCATTTAATAATATCAAAAAGTATCCTATGTCCGTCTCCTGGTTCTAAGCTACCTCCCCACCAATTTTCAGCCAAATCGGTTCAGCCGTTCTTGAGTTATAAATAGTGTAACTAACACGACTTTCTTTTATATATATAGATATCTCCAAAAGACACTCAAACAAAAAGACAGGCGGACAATTGAAAATCCAGGCTCGAGTGTGAAAGTACAAGAAGTAAGTAAGTGTATAAGATTTGACGTTTAGAGGATTTGGTATCATAGGTACCTACTATACATAATACTAATATTATAAATGCGAAAGTGTGTTTGTTTGTTGGATGTCCTTCAATCACGCCGCAACAGAGTTACAGATCGACCTGATTTTTTGCATGGGTATAGTTGAGGACCTGGAGAGTAACATAGGCTACTATTTACCCCGAAAAATCAAAGAGTTCCCGGATATTTCAAAAACTAAATCCACGCGGACGAACTTTTGGGCATCAGCTGGTCTATTATTTAATTTATTCGTGGTTCAATGACGAAATATACCTACTTGTCGTTGAATGATATTCTGTTAACATCTATTTATGTACAATGTTTCTTGCAAATAAATTTCATTTCATTTCAAGAGACCTATGTCAAACTGTGGACGGACAATATCGGTTGAAAGGGAAGAACAATTCTGAGCCCAAGTACAGGCCTAAACTTAGCATTAAAGTAGTTCTCAATGGCCCCTGTCGCCAATTGTGCCGCCAGTTCCGACTCAATCAGACCACCAACACAGCCCTCAGACAACTTGGGGCGCTGCGGGGCGCTTGAAGTGACCGCCGGGGGAGGCGGCCGACGCCGTCTCACGACGCCCCTACGCCGCGTGCGCACAAGACAACGAGCATCGAGTATCGAGAGAGTCGAGGGACTGAGCGGTGAGAATTTTATGACAAGAAAAAAGTTTAAAAATTGGAACCAACTACGGGATTGTAAAAAAAAATTAGTATTATTAATTTCACGTAGGCCAAACTGTGGCTCTTATGACACATCATGACTCTACCACCGGTTAGGAAAGCGGATTCTGCCGCCAAGAAATTCAGCAGTTGCTCTTTTCAAAATAATCATTTCACAATAAGTAGAAAACATTGTCATAAGTTTTTAGAACGTAGTTCCTTATCGCGCGGTGCGGAAGGGGGCTAGACGGAAAAAATTAAGACAAAATTGAACAGACACTTTTTGAATGTGAATTTGGCATTGTGTTCATTATTTTCACATTACAATATAAGATCTCGGTAGCCTTGTGGTTTCGACAGTCGGTAAACAGTTAAAAGTCGATGGTTCGAATCCCAGTTCGACAGACTGATTTTTTTTGACTGAAACACAATGCCAAATTAATTAATCGAAAGGAACTTCGTTCCGTCCGGGTGTCCCTTGACACCTCTCAAGTTTTTTTATACTATCTTGTGGGCAGCTGGATGCCAAGCCGATTTATCCCATGCAACTTGTTAGAATAGAATAGAATATTTCTACAATGCAATGAGGGGAAGTTCCAAAAAATGCGTACTTACAATACAATACATGTTAAGACGGTGATCTAAACATGATTGCTAAATTGTGACAATTGCAATCCACTCTAATTAGCTGAATAAATGGCAATTAGAGGTGTTTGCGATCATCCACTGTAGCTATAATTTTTAAGCAAACCCACAGTCGACTACGTGGATGGAACAGCCGTAATAATGATTTTGTTTTTATAAAATGTAGCCTATGTCACCTGGACTATAAAAACGAATCAATTGATATCGCATTCATCAAATTCGGCTCAGTAATTTTGGCGCTACAGTGGAAAATAGACATTTAAACCTTTTGGCTTTGCCAAAGTCGGGTAACAATATCAAATATTCCAGAGGTGTTGCTATTAATTCAAAGATCAAACCATTTCCAGTCTTTATCGAATATCAAAACACGCGCAAAGTATTATTTCAAGCATATAATTATGAAATTGTGAACTGTGACGTCATTAACATTTGATTCACTTTTACTGTGTTGGTACGCAACTTTGGTTCTTTAACGAATTTCCTCGTTTATGATTTTATCTCGCAGGGATACTTTTCATGTTTACTTACATCTACTTCTTTGAGTAAATAGTAATCCTAATCTAAATAACGATTCACGTGTCTTGATCGTCACTCTATCGCCAAACCACTGGTAGGGGTGATTCGTACTTGCGTAAATATGGCATGATTTTTTCAGCGTCGCGACTCCTTTTAAGCTGTTTTGCCTATTAGTTAAGTGGCGTGGCAAATCCTCTACTAATTTGCTTTTTCTGGCGACCTTTTTTTTGTTCAAAGGGGTAAAAGCTCTACTTTTGTCCATTAGAAGTAGTTTTCACTGGATTGAACTTTACGCAGTTTCTCTAGTTTAGTTTGAACTATCCTTACTTAAGGTTGATATTTGATATTGATAAGATAGATAAAAGTGTTAATATAATCATAAAAATATATCGTGATCGTGATAGAACAGTTATCACCGCGGTATTACTAGGTGTAGGATACATACTACAGCTAGCATTTTTTTTTAAATAAAATGCTTCCTTTTTAACCGACTTCCAAAAAGAGATGGTTCTCAATTCAAATCTCAGCACGATCAGTTGTCGCCTGCATCCAGCATCTATTGGGGGTCTACCAACGCTGCACGTCCCGATGCAGGGTCGTTGAGATCAACTTACAAGCTTTTTTTTTTATTTTGGAGATATGCTTGCGCTTGACGACAATCAATACAGGAAAGCACTGATGAGGTCAAGGTTGGAGCGCGCTTGCCTAGAAAATGCCTATTCACTCTTGCCTTGAAAGTACTGAGGTAATACGTGGCCGGAAACACAGATGCTGGAAGTGCGTTCCACACCTTAGCGGTTCTTTTCAGAAACGCTGAACTAAAGCGTTTTGTTCGAGTAGGTTGGCTCTCAACCACGTACCTAAGGATGCCAACGCTCACGATTTCTCGAAGTTCTGTGGTAAAACGGTGAAGGGGGCATAAGGTTGTACTTGTGAAGTTCTTGAGCACACTCTCCAAAGTATATATCCGATAGAAGACCGATAGACAAGCTACATTACGTCGGTTTCTTTATGAAACAAGTGTAAATTGAAAATTTAAAACACCCTCGACATGTGAATCTATGGCCGGACTATACAGTACGATATACTTGAAATCCTGTTACCGCTGACATACTGTTCACGTGGCCAACAAAGGCCAACCTGTGGCTCTTATGACACGTCATGACTCTACCACCGGTTCGGAAAGCGGATTCTGCAGAGAAGAGCCGGCAAGAAACTCAGCAGTTGCTCTTTTCAAAATAATCATTTTACAATATTATCATGTAGCTATTACATTGTAATAAGTTTTTATACTATCTTGTGGGCAGCCCGATCCCAAGCCGATGCAACTTTGTTAGAAATTAGAATAGAAGAGAATATTTCCACAATGAGGGGAAATCAAACCTTTCAAATCAATCGGACCAGTGAAAGTTTGTAAGATCCTTTCACCAAGCAGGAAATGAGCTGATGATCTTCAAACGCCTGAGCAAATCTCCATTTGTTAAGGAGCTACGAGGGAACAGACACACACACAGATACATAAGTCAATCTTATAACATCCCTCTTTTTGGTCGGGGGTTAAAAATACTGTTACATAGTATTTTTATTTTTATTTTCTGTGAGTACCTACCTTTGCATTATATTTCAGCTTTTTGGCATTTACGCCCAGTGAACTTTTCCGTTCTGTCTTTTTACATTTCTGCGTTCAAAATATTGAACACATGATAGTCATTATCATAAGAATGAATCATAATGACGGGCAATAAAAGTCGCACCAGCGTTGATTGCCATTGTAATGCCTTTCTTCCCATCAGCGACGTGTTTACGACTGCACATTTGTTGCGAATCCTCCGGTGTGGTTCTCATCGACATTTATACGTAATTAATTAGCTTTGTATGAGTGTAAACAAATATTAGTTGCACTTGACCGCTTCTCACCCACTTCTAGACAAAACCGGTGATAAAATTTACTTAGCCAGTACATTTAGTACATAATAATTCAGTGAGCCAGTATGCCCATACTGGCAAGTGACCGACGACATCTGACCAGTCGCACGGAGTCACCGGATACAGGCGGCGCAAGGCAGAGATCTGTTGAAACACTTTTACATTTATGTATTTTGTAAATCCTACTAATAAAAAGTTATTTTTAAAAAACCGACTTCAACCGCCCGCGTTACTACAAAGTATTTAAATTATTGTTGATACTTTAAAAACCGCTGGACCGATTTCGATAAAATTTATATGGGACCACCTGGGGAGTATACCCTTTCAAACAAACAAAGGATTTTCCAAATCGGTTCAGGCGTCTTCGAGTAATCGGTAAACATACAAAAAAAAGATTCCGACTAATTGAGAACTTCCTCCTTTTTTGAAGTTGGTTAAAAAAAAAAAGGTAAGTAAGTAATACCTAAATATCCCGTGTAACCGCAAGCGCGTCTAAATAAAGACTTCAAACTGCTCGCTAAGCCTTAGCCGCTGTTAACCCATTCGCAGGCGAGTATTTGTTTACCTGACGACATTTCCGCCCACGTGCTGCGTAATCCGATGCACTGATGTTAATGCAGTGCCGGCTAGGGACGCGCGGGCCAAGTGTCGATATCGATCACTGCAGTGTGTCACCAACAGTTGTGTCTAATTTTTGTAACAGCAAATTAATAATTCAATTATTAAATGAATATAAAATGATGCTCGTATCCTACCACAGTGTGGTGTTCAAAAAATATTATACTAGGAAAGTTACTGAAACTGACACTGAAGCTTACTATCCGAGGTCACCCACAGAAAAACTGTTGAGTTTTTAATTATATTTTTGAAGAGCAAGTTATCATTGGAAAACCAGATTTCGCAATTTTTTTATTATAGTTAGTCATAATTATGATGTGACGACGTAAGTGTTTGCATCGTTAAAATTTTCTTTGTTTCTTTCAGTTTTAAATATAGTGATAATCTGAAAACCACACAATATTGCAAGCATCGCTGACATGATAATTAATATTTATTAGAAGTCGTTAATATAGGTAAACCAAAAACAAAAGAGCAAGATTGAGCAAGAAATTTGAAATGATGAGTTTCTTGCCAACTCTTCGCAGAAAAATCTGCTTTCAGAACCGGTGGTACAGTAATAGTATAGAGCCACAGATTGGCCTACATGAAATAAAATTTTATCCCAGAAGCCTATGCCACTTTCCAAGTGCTCAAAATTTTAAAATGTATCAAAGCCCTCTACTGTTCATGCAAAAATGCAATGCATGCAAACCATGCAAAAAATCACGTTAATCCATTGCTTCTTTATTGCCCGACTAGCTGATGCCCGATACTTCGTCCACGTAGATTTAGTTTTTAAAATCCCTCGGGAACTGTATGATTTTCCGGGAGAAAATGTAGCCTATGTCACTCTCCAGGTCCTCAACTATACCCATGCAAAAAACACGTCGATCCGTAGCAGCTCTGTTGCAGTGTGATTGAAAGACAAACCCGCAAATCAACAAACACACTTTCGCTTTTATAATATTAGTATTTATGATTGAAGGACTACCCAATAAACCGACATATAAACACACTCACGCATTGATATATTAGTACGATGTATCGATAAGTTTGTTGGCAGCCCTAGGACAGCGAAGAGAGGAAGAGAGCGGTAATGGACAGTTTACTGTTTACAGTTAGTGCCCAATAATTACAATTACCGACTAATTCCTCCTTAACAAGTAGGGGTGCGTTATTGAAGAACAAGCTATTTCAGTTATTATAAGGAGACGCCGCTGCCAAGTAAAATTCCGCAATTTCTTGCAGCAGTCACGCCAGACTACAGATAAATTGACAAGCCAAAACTGGTTTCTTTACGGAAGCGTACGATGCCACAACTTGTTACAAGTTACTAGCTTAAGGTTCATTATACGGGTCTGCCTGCGAAATTTAAATTTAATTTGGTTTTTCGCAATTTGTAAGCTAATGCGACAAAGTAGGCTATTATGGCATATACCTATAGTATTAGACCAGGGTAGAAGCCTTAAAAAATAATAAAAAGTGAAAAAAAATTCTAGTAGGATGAAATCCATTGGAAAAGGAAGAGAATGCAACAAAAATGAAAGGAAAAATAAATTACGGGCGATCTGAGGTCGGGAAGTGGGGGGAGGGGGGGTTTAAGGGTAAAAAACTGTTTATCTCAATTTCTGGAAAAACTACAAGTCCTATGGAAAAAAGTTAAATGGCAAAGTTGTAGGTAATAAAAAGATCTACAACTTTTGTATTTAGACTTTTTTCACATAACCTCAAAATGTATGTGAAAAATTCAAATAACCAAGTTTTTGGTTTTTTATTTGTATTTTTTACAAAAAAAATATTTTTTCACGAAATTTGGTGAAAACTTACCTTTTTATGTCCCAAACGCACTGTAATTTTTCTGATTTAAAATATTTATTTTTTCACCTTTTTTTTAACTTAATATTGAAAAAGCACCTAATTTTCAATCGAAAATTCTCCCGTCAAAATATCTGCTTTTTTAAAAAAATCTCTACTTTCTGATGGTGTAAAAAAAAATATACATTACTATGGTAAATGCTCTCAGAAAATGCAGAAACGAAATACGAAATAACAGGTAGTAAGGCCCAGACCCTCCTAGCCCCTTCCCCACTTCTCTATGAAAATACCTTTCGATGGGCTAAAATTTTCCGTAGGTCACTCAGGTATATAAGTTATCTTAAAATAGCAATAAATAGCCATCTACGCATGTAATTTAAAAGGTATTTCATAGGGGCTAGGAGGGTCTGGGCCTTACTACCTGTTATTTCGTATTTCGTTTCTGCATTTTCTGAGAGCATTTACCATAGTAATGTACCTATAACTATCCACAAAGGAAGTACATTGTAATCTTTACATAACAAGCATGGAACACAACATTTCCATGTCTAACTAGACAAACCCGGCTAACTATTCTAGCCTAGGTGCAGCCTCCACCATCCCCTGACAGCTGCCCGTCTCCACCATTGAAGACCCTAAGCAAATCTCCTTTCTAACTCGCTCATGGCCCATCTCAAGGCAACGAAGTACAGTACCCGGCGATATACATGCCGATGTGCAATATATATATATATATATATATATATATATATATATATATATATATATACAGTGTATAGGTAGTAGTAGGTACATACAGTACCTACCCGACAAGATATATATTGCACATCGGCCTTATGGCCGATGTGCAATATATGTATATATGATGTGTAATATCGCCGGGTACTGTACTATCATAGTGACACCGAATATACATTGGGACGAACTCACCAAATAACCAATTCATCACTCACTCACTCCACAACGACTGATCAATCTTTCCGCAGCATCACCAATTAGGTACACAATCCATCACTCCAGATTCCAAATGCACTGCTACCATGACAAAACGGCAAAACGGCAGCAACGCCATGTCTAAAAGCCTACGACCATGTCGGCGAACCTAGCAACCACTGCATAGCCAGTAACACTTCAACAATAATCGCATAATTAGGGGAGAGCGGGGCTAAACGTTCCGATTTTTAGTTAACCTCAAAATTTGTTACGAAAACTTTATTCTGGAATTCATACAATGCGATCAAAATAAACTTACATATGTTACTTTGATATTAAGGCAGTTACTTGGGTCATTTTTTGCGAGATTTTTTTATCATTAATTTTTTAATGCGTAAAGTCAGAAAGTAACAACATACCCCGACTTGGGGCAAGTTGTTATCAAGCCGGGGTAAGTTGTTATCACGTCCGTTAAAGCTATTATTGGAGAAATAAAAAAAACAAAAAATCAAAAATCATTAAACCAAGT
This sequence comes from Oeneis ivallda, assembly GCA_029955525.1. Taxonomy (NCBI): domain Eukaryota; kingdom Metazoa; phylum Arthropoda; class Insecta; order Lepidoptera; family Nymphalidae; genus Oeneis; species Oeneis ivallda. The sequence goes on from JARPMR010000025.1 coordinate 16,378,582, forward strand.
GTTAAAGCAATAATCAACAAATCTTACAAATCATCAGGTAAACATTTTTATGTTTTATCAAGTAACTATAATTTGTACTTAATATTTTTAAACATTGAGCAATTTACAGCTTATCCAATAACTTACAGCTGATCAGCCTTGATAATTAATTCAGTCTTCTATAATATTGCCTTATCTCAAGCTGAAAACATTGCCGTCATAGGCGGAAAAAATATATAGGTACTTATAATTAATCAATTATCAGAAGATATACCTATTCGGGCATAGGTAGGTTAAGTTTTGATTCTGCCTACATCTGGATTGGGCCTAGTTCTTACATACTTGACATTGAACCCATTCTTCTCCAGTACGTGAATTAGAGTAAATGTCACAGCACACTAGACAATAATACTCTAAACTGTCCTCTTTTCAGTTAGAACTTGCACTAATCATTTGTAAAATATGCCGTTTCACAGACTTCTCCTTTCCTTTGCCTTTGCTTTTTCCATTTCCTTGCTTTGTTTCACCCTTCCCTTTTACTTTACCTTTTCTCTCTTCTTCATTGTTAATGCTCACTTTGACAAATATTCTGCTAATTTATCTTCCTGTTCTTTAGTAAAGACCAATCTTACTTTTTTGTAGCTAACCGCGATACTTTCTACTCCAGACCTTATCTTTTTAACAAATCTGTACAAAGTCAGAATGACAAATATCTAACTCTTTGGCAACGGTTTTTATTTTCCTTCCATCTTTAATAACTGCATCTACTGCTTTTTGCATCAACTCCTGTGACACAGAACCTTGTTTATTTTCGAATATAAGTCCGCATTCTACAAAAGATAAAAACATGTATTCTATTGTAGGTAGAAATGAATTGGGGCAAGTTCGACCTCGGAACAACTTGCCCCCGAAAAAAGGAACATCTAGCCCCAATCACACGTGTTAAAAAAAAATAAGATATAGTTTAGGTTACGAAACATACGTAATTAACGCGTAGTGTATTAAAATAGTAAATAAATCCTTACATAAAAATACTAAAACACTAAAGGCTAATTGTTGAAATTTATGAGATAGACCAAAAATACCAAACACGAAAATATTTAGGGGAGAGCGGGGCTAAAAGTTACCGAGGTAAGTTGTTCCGATGGAAATAACTCTGCGAGAAAAAGTGATAATAATATTAAGTAAACACGCTGTGAAATGAAATGCCACAGCGCACCGACGGCAGCCGTCTTAAGTACGCCAGCGGCACCCGAAACATCAGAACGGCAGTACGTGTGTCGCTGGGTCACGAAAGTAAATATTTTCGTATTTGGTATTTTTGGTCTAGGTATATTTTTTTTTACACCATCAGAAAGTAGAGATTTCAACGAACAAAAAGCTCACCGACTTTTTAAAAAAAGCAGATATTTTGACGGGAGAATTTTCGATTGAAAATTAGGTGCTTTTTCAATATTAAGTCAAAAAAAATCGGCCAAGTGCGAGTCGGGCCTCGCTCTTTTAGGGTTCCGTTAAAAAAAATTAAATTAAAAGATTTCCATCTACCCACCTACCCATTTTAATTTAATTTTTTTTATTTAATTTAATTTTTATTATTTGTCGTTATAGCGGCAATAGAAATACATAATATGTGAAAATTTCATCTGTCTATCTATTACGGTTTACGAGATACAGCCCGCTGACAGACGGACGGACGGACGGACGGACGGACGGACGGACAGCGTAGGCTTAGTAATAGGGTCCCGTTGGTACCCTTTGGGTACGGAACCCTAAAAAAGGTGAAAAAATAAATATTTTAAATCAGAAAAATTACAGTGCGTTTGGGACATAAAAAGGTAATTTTTCACCAAATTTCGTGAAAAAATATTTTTTTTTTGTAAAAGATAAAAATAAAAAACCAAAAACTTGGTTATTTGAATTTTTCACATACATTTTGAGGTTATGTGAAAAAAGTCTAAATACAAAAGTTGTAGATCTTTTTATTACCTACAACTTTGCAATTTAACTTTTTTCCATAGGACTTGTAGTTTTTCCAGAAATTGTGATAAACAGTTTTTTACCCTTATACCCCCCCTCCCCCCCACTTCCCGACCTCAGATCGCCCGTAATTTATTTTTCCTTTCATTTTTGTTGCATTCTCTTCCTTTTCCAATGGGTTTCATCCTACTATAATTTTTTTGTTTTAAAAAATTATCTACCCTGGACTATATGGCATTCTAATTGCGACGATGGCAGTATCATCTTCACAGGTTTATATAAAAATCTATAATTGATAGTGTCCAGTTTAAGAAATTAGTCAGAATATCGACTATTTTGTACCAACTCGATATTCTGACTAGTTTCTTAAACTGGACACTTTCCCACCGGTGGCACCCGTTCACGAGCATGACGCATGATCCAGCCGTTGCTTCGCTCGATCATATTTTTTGACCAATAAAATTGTTAGCGAATGGAACGGGTATTAATTAATCTCGCCTATGACATAATTATCAAATTAACTTGAAATCGGTTAGACAAGTGTAATCTATACTTATAATAAAACTGTAACTGGAAGATTTCTGTACATTTAATAGGTATATTATGTATTTTGAAAATTTTAGCCGAGGAATGCATCGATACTGAGCCCATAACAGATTTTTTTAAAATTTTTGTCTGTCTGTCTGTCTGTTCGCGCATCACGCGAAAACTACTGATGAAATTTGGTATAGCGGTAGCTGATACTCCGAGTGTTGACTCGGAGTATCAGCTAATAGAAATATAATATAGAATAGTTTTTATTCCGATAAAACATAAGGTTACTCCAGGATAGGGGATGAAAATTTTTGTTGATTTTACTCCATAACTCCGTCAAATATGAACTGATTTTAATAATTCTTTCTTTATTAGAAAGAATGTACTATAAGTACATAAAATGGCTGACGATGAAAGATGGAGAGAATGCTGTCGAGTAAAAATAATAATAATATTGAGCTGTTGTTGATATGAAGAGTAGAAAGAGTAAGAGGAGTGGCGAAAACTTGTAGAACGGTTGTCCTTGTAGAACGGTTGACACGAAGTTATAAAATGTGGTCCCGTGATCTGGGAAACTCGTGCCTGTTTTCACCGTTCATTAGCGTTTACGGGATACCTAAGGTAAGTTAGGTGATGCTTTCTGTCAATTTCGTTTTCACAAATCTTTGGAGAACTCCTAAAGGTGGAAATGACATTGGATAAGGGATAGGTATTGTGTTTAGATGTTACCTTCAAAAGATACTCCGACATAGGGAATGATTTAGGTTAATTTAGGTTAGGTTAATAGGTTGGTGAAAACGAGCATCAGGCTTTCCTCCTCCAAAAAAAACGTCGGTTACCAAAATACCATTGTATTTATCCTTTATATTCAGACTAGTGCCCGCGACTTCGTTCGCGTGTATTTAGTTTTTAAAATCCCTCGGGAACTCTTTCATTTTCCGGGATAAAGAGTAGCCTATGTCACTCGCCAGCTCCTCAATTGTACCTATGCAAAAAAAATCACGTCGACCCGTAGCTCGCTTGCGGCGTGATTGAAGGACAAACCAACAAACAAACCCCTTTCGCGATTATAATATTAGTAGGTACTAGCTGATGCACACGACTTTGTCTGGTTTTTAAAATCCCTCGGGAACTCTTTGATTTCCCGGGATAAAAACACTCTCCAGGTCCTCAACTATACCCATGCAAAAAATCACGTCGATCCGTAGCTGTATTGCGGCGTGATTGAAGGACAAACCAACAAACTAACAGACAAACACACTTTCGCATTTATAATATTAATAAGTATGATTATGATTCGAAATAGGACGAGATTCATTCATTGCTCATTACAGAAGTCTATACTTAAGAACCTACCTTTGCTGAACACAGGATCTTTAAAAGAAAACTTGAGAAAAGAGTGTTCAAAAGTTCCGAACTCGCAAGGAGTCTCGCGATGATCGGTAATTGGCCGTCCTCAGGGCGGGCGACGAAGAATGTTGGAAAATCACCGCCTGCGACTTGCTGAGACTGGGCTAAGCGTAGCTGGAGAGAGCTTTTATAGGCCAGTAAATAAAGCCGCTTTTTTGGTCAACCTCGTTTCGTTTCGGAACACACACACACACACACACACACACACACACACACACACACACACACACACACACACACACACACACACAAACACACACGAAAAACTGGTTCATTAAATGGGCCATAAATCGTATACGGTAAGTTTTACAAAAAACTTTACAGGAAATAAAAGATGCAAAATTTTATTTTCTACAAAAAAGGTCTGAATAACTTTTGCACAAAAGTGGATAGTTTCCGAGATATCAGTCAAAAACTTTTCTTTAAGATTGCGATGGAAGCTTCACCTGGATCTTCAGCATTTTGTGTTTTTATGGTCAGTAAGTAACCCTTAACCTAAAAAAAAAATTAAAATTGGATCGGAAATTTAGTGCGAGGTTAAATGCTTTATTTACTGGACTACCTATTATGCGAAAGCGGGGAGGGAGGATTAATTGGGGATCGACAGCTACAATGTGTCGATTGAAATTACGATGAAATTAGAATTGTTACGTTCCCTCAAATATGGTTGAGCGAAGCAGCGGCTGGGTCATGCGTCATGCTCGTGAACGGGTGCCGCCGGCGGGAATGGGTAGCCCCATCTTTCTGTCTGCCCATGGTAAATAGTATGCATTTTTGGAACTTCCCCTCATTGTGGAAACACTGGAACACACATACATATCTATTGTATTGTAAACTTGTTTTAAAAAGAGCAACTGCCGAGTTTCTTGCTGGTTCTTCTCGGCAGGAAGGGCATTCCGAACCAGTGGTAGACTCATCGACGATTCAGAAGCACTTCTAAAAAAGTTTATTTGAATAAAAAATATTTCTATTCTATTCTATTCTATTATTTGAATAAAAAATATTTCTCTTCTAATCTATTCTATTCTATGAAAGTTGATACTTATCACTAATTTCAGTGCTGTTAACAGTTAAGTGGTCATCATAGTCAGGCCGCCGACCCCGCAATTTTTGATACCTAAGTACCTATTACGTATTTAAAAATTCGGCCTTCAAGCCTCGGTTGGGGATTGAACCGTCGCGGTCGGTCGTCGTTGACTTTTCAGTTTTCAATCCATACCTTAAGACGGGTGGGCCATTGAGGCTTAAATATTATTATAATATTGAATTATTTCAATAAAATATACAAATAAATACATGTACTCGTAGATCAAAACTACTTAAATCTTTCAATAGATGACGGAAATATGAGAGTCAAAATTAAATTAAAATTTCCATAATCTTAAGATATACCCAAAAAGCTTGCACCTTTGACGAGGGGGTCATGTAATTTGTGAATAATATAATTCATTATGATAGTAAATAATATCTAGAAACATAACGATTGCCTCATCTGGTGACAGAATGGCTGGCTCATTTTTGCGCAAAGGATCAGCCTGGCTGTCCAACGCGGAAATGCAGCCAGTATTCTTGGCACCATTCCGCGCGGGCATGATTTGTATAGTTAGATTAGCTTAGCTTCTTATTCTGACATTTTAATTAAAAAAAATATGATGTATAATGTTTATAGAGTAATCTTAAGCCTATGTTGTAATTTGGAAAAAAGGAACAGAATAATAACAGAAAAAACATACTTCCTGCAAATAATTTCACTTCATTTTCTGACAATCCTTTCCCATACTAAGTTCGCAGTAACAGATTATCATATGAATACACCGTACGTACGGGCGACATTATGAAAATTCCAAGCTCCGACTTCGCTCGAAGAATTTCCTAAGACCGGCGACGGAGTGACGCTCTGGCGGGCACTTTGCGCGGCAACTTTAAAATTGCTCTTTGACTCTTTGACTATACACGTTGTATTTTCTATTTATGATTGCCCTATTCAGTAATATCGTGCCCTTCGTAAATCACATAGTTTAGATTTTTTGAAGTGAAAAATTCTTTAGGCACGGTAAGAACTTTTTTAGGCGAGCTAAAAACATGGATTTCGCGAAGTCGTCAACGTCACCATCGTCACCTGGAGATTTCAGTAAGCGTTCAACATTCTAGATATTCTCAAGCAACCTTGTACAGCGCGGTCCTTACCGTTTAATGTATGATGTCGCAGGTTCAAATCTCACTCACGAAATGATGACGGAGCGCTTTTCTTATTTGTTTTTATTATTAGCAAATCTAGTTTTCACTTCTTTCGGCAGTCCCTATGACTGCAATTTTTTTTTAACAGGAGTATAAGGCCCGCTTGCAGAAACGCCGGGTTATCCTTTTAACTCAGAATTAGCTGCTGCTTTGATAGATTTCGTATAAAGCTTCTGTCTAAAATAACAAATTTATTCCTAGGATAGACCTTAAAACGTCTTAATTATTTATTGAATTAACTTATTTATCGTACTAAGGGCCGATGTCACCAACGTAGAATAAGTCTTATCCGAGCCTAAATTTGATATTTTGACAGACAAAACTGTTAGACTGAGTTTCCACGGCGCGGTTCGCACCCGCGCCCGCAGCGGTTGCGGTACCGCTAGTACTGCGCCCGCCGCGGGCGCAAACCGCGCCGTGGAAATTACTACTTCATTTTCCATACAAATCTGCATTCTACGGAGGCCGCGGGCCCGCAACCGCTGCGGGTGCGGGCGCCGAACCGCGCCGTGGAAATTGCTACTTCATTTTCCATACAAATCTGCATTCTACGGAGGCCGCGGGCCCGCAACCGCAGCGGGCGCGGGCGCCGAACCGCGCCGTGGAAATTGCTACTTCATTTTCCATACAAATCTGCATTCTACGGAGGCCGCGGGCCCGCAACCGCTGCGGGTGCGGGCGCCGAACCGCGCCGTGGAAATTGCTACTTCATTTTCCATACAAATCTGCATTCTACGGAGGCCGCGGGCCCGCAACCGCAGCGGGCGCGGGCGCCGAACCGCGCCGTGGAAATTGCTACTTCATTTTCCATACAAATCTGCATTCTACGGAGGCCGCGGGCCCGCAACCGCTGCGGGTGCGGGCGCCGAACCGCGCCGTGGAAATTGCTACTTCATTTTCCATACAAATCTGCATTCTACGGAGGCCGCGGGCCCGCAACCGCTGCGGGCACGGGTGCGAACCGCGCCTTGGAAACTCAGTCTCAGAACGCCCAATTTATTCCTAGGTAAAACGTCACTTGACGTTGGTGAAATCGGCACTAAGATGGTGACTGATTTGATCGCCAAGAAACAATTCCTTTTGTACATAGTTATGTACTTAAATCCGTCGCCAACACCCGTTGTATATTCGGGCGTAAGACTGGCTTCCATAGCACAGGGGATCTTAGTTTGGGGCCAGGCACTTTGCTTGGCTATACCGTGGTGTTGCTTTGCATACTTTTTGTATTGTATTTTAATGCCTTGTATACTTATCATGCTGTTTTAAACTATAAATAAAACTATAAAAAATAAAAACCTTGTTATCCTACTGTACCTGCCTTTTTATTATTAAATGGTATGAAGATAAACTTATACCCACGTTCTATGCACTAGGATAAAATTGTCCTTTTCAAATGTCAAATAGGGAGAATTTTATCTCTTTCATTTGTGCCCATGCTCTAGCTGGGGGAAGTTTATCCACTTGTTATGTCACTCAGGGATAAACAGGGAGAAGATAATTTAAACACTTGTGAGCGTATAAAATCGGGGGATAAAGTTTTTGTCTCCTCCCCATGCTCGCCCTGCTGAAAGTTCCTTCAAATCGGTTCAGCTGGCAAAACTTTTAAAATACATGTGTTGGGGTTTGGATTATTCACATACATATACTTCAATTTTATTTATTTGTGAAGATAGATGGTACGGGAAATAAAAGACAGTCTATTAACGGTATTGCACCTTTATTAACGTCAAACTTTCATATCTACCCACATAATGCTGTATTTACAAACGTGCTCCCTCTACGTGTAACAACAAAACCCTATTTACATACTAACTCAAACTAACATCTTCACTAAATAACTATATAAAACCTCTAGCACATCTCCGCCGCGATTTGAATCAGGTATGTCTACTACATGCCTTAAGGTCTCAATATTAAGATAGGATTCGCCTATAATGTAACAGTTCAAATTCGAGCATTACATCAGTAACTGAGAAGAACAGAGCATTAGGTACAGTACGCAACCTGTAATGATACAGTTTTGTACATAACATCAGTGAGAGAGAAGAACCGAGCATTACAGTACGCAACCTGTAATGATACAGTTTGTTACATTACATCAGTGAGAGACAAGAACCGAGCATTCAGTGCGTAACCTGTAATGATACAGTTTTTTACATTACATCAGTGAGAGAGAAAAACCGAGCATTATACAGTACGCAACCTGCAATGATACAGTTTTTACATTACATCAGTTAGAGAGAAAAACCGAGCATTACAGTGCGTAACCTGTAATGATAAAATTTGTTACATTACATCAGTGAGAGAGAAGAACCGAGCAATACATTGCGTAACCTGTAATGATACAGTTTGTTATATCCGTGATACAAGGTGTAACATCATGACTCATGCCATCAAAAAACAATTGATTCGAGTGCAGATAAATGCTCAAAATCGAATCTTAAATCATTAGGTACATTACAGGCGAAAGCTCGTCATTTAGTGAAGCAATACTCAAAATCGAATCTAAGTTTGTTACATTACAAGCGAATGCTCTCGGTGAGAGACCACCTTTATTACACATTAACTCTTGTTTTTCAATTTTAACAGATTATTTTTTCATCACTAGGTATGAGTCTATTATTTAGTGAGAGTTGGTGACACTCGAGTGAAGTAACAAAGACTACTTTTTATTTCGGAAAATCAAAAAGATCCCGCGGGATTTTAAAAACTAAATCCACGCGGACGAAGTCCCGGGCATCAGCTAGTTCATAAATAAAAGTATACATTTTCGGTCAAATGAATACGATTTTCTACCACAATCGCACGGGTGCTTTTGTTTTCAAAATCTTTGACTTAATATGACTCTTTGGATTCTTTGGTATTAGTGCAAAATTCTTTGGTTTCGATGACAAAAGTTACTTACATAAATAAGGCCCGCTTGCAGAAACGCCGGGTTATCCTTTTAACTCAGAATTAGCTGCTGCTTTGACACATTTCGTATAAAGCTTCTGTCAAAATTACAAATTTATTTCTGGGTTAAACCTAACCCGGCATCTCTGCAAGCGGGCCTGAAGGTATCTATTTGCTGTCTTAGTGGTCCAAGATCCCAGTGCCGCCAGACCTAAGTTATTTTCTCAGCAATTATTTGTGTACGACAGAGTACTGTTCTAATGTCCTTTCAGTATATGCGTACCAGCTAGATTGTGCCGACGGCCAATTTCCAGATACCAGGTGCTAAAGGTAGGTAAAAGCTAGAATAACTTATCTTAAATTCTCAGGGCTGATTTTCATATATGTTTTAAAGAATATTGTAAAAATTAATAAATTAATACTGCCAGACGCTTACCGCCGGCGGTAACTTTAGCCAGACGCTTTGAAGCTCCCAAAAAAATATATAATTTAAGTTAACTTATATTCTCAGTTCTGATTTTTATACATGATACTCAGGGAACTATTGCGATATTATCTGTAAGCTGTCAGACCTATGGGAAGGGTCAAACATCTCGCCAGACACATTATGCGTCCCCATATGTATGAGCGCTAGAACATGATTCACTAGAGATAATATCATCATACTATAATATTATAAATGCGAAAGTGTCTTTGTTGGTTTGTCCTTCAATCACTCTATTCAGTAAAATTGTAGGTAACTGGACGAATTTTATACATTTGAATATATTTTGAAAATCTTAATTGGAGGGCACTTTTTTAGCCACATAATACTTTATTTTCAGATTAGGCTCAGTATCGATAATTAAGTACCCTCCAATTTTATTTTTATTATGATTAATTATTAATTAAGTAACTACTTTAAGAAGGTGTCGGGAAGCGGCTGGATGAGGAAAGCGGAGGACCGTGTTTGGTGGCGCACTCTCGGAAAGGCCTATGTCCAGCAGTGGATGAATACAGGATGATGGATTGGATTGGACTGGATAATACCCGTAATAAAGTTTAATAAAGTTATATTATGTATTACCATCAAATCACTCTCGCACTCATACTCGTAGGGACACTTAATGTGTGGTCTGGGGGGATGTTTGACCCCTCCAATAGGTCTGGCAGCTTGCAGAAGATATTGCAATAGTTCTCTCTCTCTAGATCCTAAGCTATACCCAGGCAAAAAATCACGTCGATCCGTAGCTCTGTTGCAGAGTGATTGAAGGACAAACCAACAAACACACTTTCGCATTTATAATATTATAGTATGATGATATTATCTCTAGTGAATCATGTTCTAGCGCTCATACATATGGGGACGCATAATGTGTGTCTGGGGGGATGTTTGACCCTTCCAATAGGTCTGGCAGCTTACAGATAATATCGCAATAGTTCCCTGAGTATCATGTATAAAAATCAGAACTGAGAATATAAGTTAACTTAAATTATATATTTTTTTGGGAGCTTCAAAGATAAGTTATTCTAGTTTTTACCTACCTTTAGCACCTGGTATCTGGAAATTGGCCGTCGGCACAATCTAGCTCGTAAGCATACACTGAAAGGACATTCGAACATTACTCTATCGTACACAAATAATTGCTGAGAAAATAACTTAGGTCTGGCGGCACTGGGATCTTGCTCTATAGTGCCGATTTCACCAAATGTAACTAAATTGGGTGTTCTGACAGTTTTTGTATTTAAAATATCTGTCAAAATATCAAAACGCTCGGATAGGACTTATTTTACTTTGGTGAAATCGGCCCTTAAAAGGTAAAAAAATCACGGTTTAAGAAGATTTTCCAATTAATCAATTGTTTTGACCTGGTTTTTCTCCTATGTGTGAAAATGTTTGTAAGTACTGTGCACAAAAGTTTTCCTTTCACGTTAAACTTGATTTCTACTAGTAAATTGCCATTTTAACAAAATTTCTAACAATTTCACTACTTCAACAGAAACAATACAATAGTTTTATCAATTTAATTTTCTACTTCAATATTACTTGCCATACTTTCACTACTATTTTCATTGAAATCAACCAACTTTTTACTCTTGTCAACTAATTTCTCATCTTTCAGCGAACTTTCTCCAAATTCCTTGGAACAATCGACATTTTCCTGAATCCTATTATCTACCTCACAGGGTAAAGGAACCCCAAACGCTGGATGACCGGGGTAATACATATAAGAAAGGGGTAAGTTTGGTAAATTGGGGTAATTTACCCCTAACTGCGGGGCGTATAGAGACTGCAAAACCGCTTGGTTGTAGGACTCTTGTAACAACGCTTTGTATTCGGGATTCTTTCCGAAATCTACGCCGTAGACCCCGGCGAAATGTTTCAAAATTGGGGAGCTTTCTATGAGGGTCTGTGGGGCGAATAACGCTGGGTTCAACGGTTTGCCCAACATGGGGGTTTGATAGGGTTTGAGGTCCGGTAAGGTGGGTTGTCCGTTGTTGTTGACTAGCACTTTGACCGCGACCTTCCTCGCGTGGTTGGCGGCGGCCGCGGCGGCCGCTAGCATGCCGCTCTCTTGCATTTGTAGCTGCTTTCTTTTAGTCTTGTAGCGCCTGTTTTGGAACCATATTTTCACTTGTGTTTCGGTTAGTTTGAGGCTGACAGCCAAGTCAGCTCGTTCGGGCCCCGATAAGTACCTAAAACAAAAGAAATTAAGCTGTTTATTTCAATGTTGCTGTTAGGTACTTCATAAGTCCATGTATAAATAATGTCTATGGTCGTAGTGAAAAGAATAAAAATAACTCTCTTGTCTCCGGCTTCAACGTGAACTGAACTAGTCTTTTATTTCCTTTCCAAATAATATTAAAACATTAATAAAAGAGAACACAACATGGTGTCAGAAGTTTAAAACTTATTAATACGTCGTGCATAATAAAATCTTATACAAGCATTGTAAATGTATTAAAAACTAATAACCTATAACGTGTATCATGTAACTTAACCATTTATGTATAAAATAATATTGTCTGTCTATTAATTGTTATTCTGTTTAAAAAATTTCTTTTGTAAGGGAGGTGTTAGGTACTTCATAAGTCCATGTATAAATAATGTCTATGGTCGTAGTGAAAAGAATAAAAATAACTCTCTTGTCTCCGGCTTCAACGTGAACTGAACTAGTCTTTTATTTCCTTTCCAAATAATATTAAAACATTAATAAAAGAGAACACAACAGTTGCTTCTTCTCTTTAACTGATAGACGTCCACTCCTGGATATAGGTCTCTTGTATAGACTTCCACATGCCTCGGTGTTGCGCCGCTTTAATCCAGCGGCTTCATTAGACTCGTCTGATGTCATCGGTCCACCTAATCTACCAAGACTGCGCTTTCGTGGTTTAACATTTGGTTTGGTTTTGGTTTCGTATAATTTTAATGTTTATGATTACAAAAACAAGTATACTATTGAAATAGGTATAGAAAAGTTCGAAAAGGTTCTACTAACAATTAAATGACAGCCATCACTTAGCAACCTCCTAGAAATAATTCAATAAGCAGTGATAGCCTAGTGGTTAGGACTGTGGTCTCCTATTCGGGTGTCGCAGGTTCGCACCTCTGACTTTTCAAAGTCAAGTGCGTTTAAGCAATTAAATATCACTTGCTTCAACGGTGAAGGAAAACATCGTGAGGAAACCTGCACACCGGAGAGTTCTTCATAATGTTCTTGAAGGTGTGTGAAGTCTACCAATTCGCATTGGGCCAGCGTGGTGGACTATGGCCTATAACCCTTCTCTGAGAGGAGACCTGCGCTCAGTAGTGAGCCGTCGATGGGTTGCTGATGATGATGATGATGAGAAATAATTCAAGCAACCACGGTAAATAATTTGCAAGATTAACCACAGCGAGGATGCCTATAGGTACTGCAGCATAGGATCGAGGTTCTATCGTACCTAGTTTAGAGGACATTTTCACTCTTATTTTCAACTTACTTACTTACCTATCGTACTTATCTACTTAAATAAGTATAAGATTAAAAACTTACCTTTGTTGGCTAAAACGCCTCTCCAGTTCGTAGACCTGCGCGTGCGAGAACGCAGCTCTTGAGCGTTTCTTCCTGCCGTTGGTCTGCGAGTACTCCATGGGCGGGTACGATGACGTCATCAGTCTGGTCTGGTCCAGCCTGGTCTGGTCTGGCGTGGCGCATTTCTCATAGCTGATGCTGAAGGGTTTGTACGGGGGTTGTATGTCGGAGTGCGGCGATGAGTTTCTTCGGACTGGTGAACCGGTGTTTGAGGAACGGGAGTCATAGTCATCTGTAACAAGGAAAGATGTGGTTAGGGTTTTATCACCTGGACCTGGATCATGCGTAATGCTCGTGAATGGGTTCCACCGGCGGGATTGGGTCTGCTTTCTGTCTGCCTATCATAATAAGTACTTATTGAATTGTAAGTACCATTACGAACCAGTGATAAATTTATTTATATTATTCATAGACGCAAAAGCATTTGTAAAAGTTTATATAAATGGAAAATATTTCTGTTCTATTATAATCGGCTTTGCTTCAGCTGTCCACAAGATAGATAATTTTGTAACATTTCTGTTTTGAAAAGAGCAACTGCTGAGTTTCTTGCCGGCTCTTCTCAGCAGAATCAGCATTCCGAACCGGTGGTAGATTCCTGACTTGTCATAAGAGCAACAAGTTGGCCTATACATGAAATGTATATGATTTTGAATTTTTAATTTATCGCCGGCCCTTTATTAGGCACCGCTTTCCTCTCAGACTCAAAAAGATTTAGGCCACAGTCCAACAAACTGGTCAAACGTGAATTTGCAGACTGTATACACCTTTGAAAAAATTATGAAGATTCTCGGGAGACTTTTTACACTTTTGAGAATTGAGAACATTAAGAACTCTGAGGAGACTTTACCTACACACCTTTGAGAACATTGTGAAGAACACTAAAGAGACTTCACACGTTTGAGAACTTATCGAAGAACTTTCGGGAGACTTTAATCACCTTTGACACATTATGAAAAATTCTGAGGACAATTTACAAACTTTTGAGAATATTCGGTATGAAGAACTTTCAGAAACTTAGCCCACATTTGTGAACATTATTAAGAATTCTGGGCAGACTTCAAACAGCTTTGAGAATATTATGAAGAATCCTGAGGAGACTTTACGTACACACCATTGAGAACATTGTGAAATGTAAAGAACTCTAAAGAGACTTCACATGTTTGAGAACATAACGAAGAACTTTCAGGAGACTTTAATCATCTTTGACACATTATGGAAAATTCTCAGGACAATTTACAAACTTTTGAGAATATTTGGAATGAAGAACTCTCAGAAATTTTGCCCACCTTTGAGAACTTATGAAAAACTCTCAGGAGACTGCCCATCTTACAGAATATTATGGAGTCGTGCAAGCTTCCTAGTTCCTCATGATATTTTTCTTCACCGTTGTGATACTTCTTCTTCTTCTTCTTCTTAATCAACCTATAGACGTCCACTGCTGGACAAAGGTCTCCTGCATGGACTTCCACAGGCTTCGGTCTTGCGCCGCTTGCATCCAGCGGCTCCCTGCGACTCGTTTGATGTCGTTGGTGGACCAAAGACATCAAACGAGATAGGTGGACCTAGTGGGAGGTCTGCCCACACTGCGTTTCCCGGTGCGGGGTCGCCAATCCAGCACCTTGGGACCCCAACGACCATCAACTCTTCGAACTATGTGCCCCGCCCATTTCCACTTCAGTTTCGCGATACGCTGAGCTATGTCGGTGACTTTAATTATCCTACATGGTTAGCTGTGATACTTAAATAATTGCTAAAACAGATAGCTCCGAAAATCAGAGGTGCGTGGCGGGAATCGAACCCCTAACCCCTCGAATAAAAGATCGCAATGCTAACCACAAAGGCTATCACATCGTCTGGTATCAACTATCAATTAAAATGATCGCATCACGCCATCCGAGTATAAAGCCGCGTTCACAATAGCACCATTACCCAAATTGTGCCGCCCCATTACATCGGGCCTTGTAAATGAAACTAACAGTATTTTAACAGTATTTTTGCGTGCGATGCCATGGTGCCGTTTTTGTTATAATTTTCGTAATTTCTTGAAACCCTATTTGATAGACAATGAAGCTTGCTATCTTAGTTTGGTACTAGGTACATACCTACCTCCTGCCTTCCTCTTATGATGCAAGGAAGTAAAGTTTTGGGCTAACGTTTATATAAGGACTATTTTATTTTATTTTTAACCTCTAACTGAAACGGAGAGCAGAGATGATAGCCCTGGTTAGGACTTAGGACTGCGGTTTCCTATTCGGGGAAACCTCTGACTTTCCGAAGCTATGTGCTATTTAAATTAAGCATATATTTTAAGCATACCACTTGCTTCAACGGTGAAGGAAAAAATCGTGAAAACATTCATCATACTAATATTATAAATGCGAATGTGTGTTTGTTGGTTTGTTGGTTTGTCCTTCACTAACGCAACAGAGCCACGGATCGACGTGATTTTTTGCATGGGTATAGTTGAGGACCTGGAGAGTGAGATAGGCTACTTTTTATCCCGAAAAATCAAAAAGTTCCCGAGGGATTTTAAAAACTAAATCCACGTGGACGAAGTCGCGGGCATCAGCTAGTAAAAAATAAAAAAAGAACTCGCGATGGGTTAAGATAAATTTAAATGAAATGAGAACAACATTATATCCTACTATTAACATACTTACAATTTAGATCATACTAATATTATAATTAATGCGAAAGAGTATTTGTTTGTTGGTTTGTCCTTCAATCACGCCGCAACAGAGCTACGGATCAACGTGATTTTTTGCATGGTTATAGTTGAGGACCTGGAGAGTGACATAGACTTTTATCCTGGAAAATCAAAGAGTTCCCGGGGGATTTTATAAAAACTAAATACACGCGGACGAAGTTGCGGGCATCATCTAGTCTTTATATGAATATTTAAATCCGGCAACACTATTTTAAATTTGAATGGCGAATTTAGACAACACCAAGTAGCAAGTACAAACCCCTGTAGGTAATTTGGTGGCCACGTGGCGAACTAGTAATTACTTGATTGAATGCCGTCGCTAGTGCTTTTAAGCGTCATCACTTATTGTAATGAGGGGGTAGGCGTAATAATAAGTGATGTGATAGCTTCTATAGACGTGCCAACTTGCGGCCGGCCTTAGGTAGACTATCTAATCAGAAATGTAGGTACATTTCTGATTAGATAGTTAAAATTGTACGTCGAAAATTATGCTTTTTTTAAATTCCATGACAAGTGACGATGCGGTCTAACTTGGAAGGGATATGGCAGTGAAAATTCAACCCCCTACCCCTAATCGATTTCTACACGCCATCGTGCCGGAACGCTAAATCGCTTGGCGGCACGTCTTTAACGGTAGGGTGGTAACTAGTCATCAGCCAAAGATGACCAGAGCAGACCCGAGACAATTCAGAAATTATAAACTCCTTAATTGACCCCGCCGGGAATCGAACCCGAGACCTCCCAGTTATAAGACCACTGCGCCAGAGGTCGTCAATCCATCTAAGTAGAGCTTTTTCAAACTTTACTACATATTTGAATAAGTTTTCAACCTTCAATTTGTATTTTAAGTGTGTCTTCAGACTGTGATTGAGTTGGATAGGTTACTAATACCTTTGTTTGCGCAAGCTCATTAGCACGAAGTTTTACAATACCGGCAGTTTGGTACAAAATATCAACTTGATGACCTTTTATTAGAGTTTAAAAAAGTCGAACCTACCTATAGTATGCTATAAATGTCAAAATTTAAAAATAAGGTTAAGTGAGAAAAATAATTATGGCCCCAGAAGTCATATATACCTACCTACATAGAAATTAGTTTCTAAAGTGATCCAAAGTTATCCAGAATGACAGTATAGTTGACCATCATAGATATGTATTAGGTACATACCTTTTATTTAAATCGGTAAGTATAGAACTATTAAGCCTTGTATGTATGTTATGTAGTAGGCATGGTTAAAAGTCTACACATACTCTGATCGCGAGCGATTTCCTCTAATTCATTGAGGAGTTCCGTCCTCCATCTCCGAAGATATTCATCAAATCTTCACCAAACTTAAATGGGACCTACCTGCAGATACGCCCTTTCAAATAAAAAAAAATTATCGAAATCGGTTAAGATTTGAGGGAGATATGGAGTAACATCGCCAAAAAAAAAGAATAATAATAATGATAAAAAAAAATACGCGTCGAATTGAGAACCTCCTCTTTTTGTGTTTTTTGGAAGTCGGTTAATAATATCAACGTTTAAATTGATAAAGCCTATTATAAAAATACTTAATTGTAGAAAAAGAAAAAAAGAAATACCTACCATAAACAGACTATCATAACTACAGTCTGTTTTACCATCGGTTACTTACACTTGCTTAAGTGTCACTTAATTAGAGGACTATGAGAGTGTCACTAATTTAGAGGACAAGGAAGGAATAAGGATGATCGTTGAGCTAATATTAGAAGAAAGACAAAATTTTACGAAACAGGTGAAAAAAAAATTATCGAAGTTCCTTGAGTTCCTATCTAATATAAGAGTACAATGAACTCTTTTTATCTCAAAGCAACATAAAGTAGATACACATGAAAAGAAAAGAAAGGAAAAGATAAAGACGTATTAAAAAGGGCTTCTTTGTTTCTATTCTTCTATAGTCATCTATCAGCCAATGACTATCATTTGTCGTTGTCGCTATCCATTATCTCGTACTGATTCCTTCCTTTATACCTAATACAAAGTTGACGTGACACACGCTTAACCGTTTTGCTTCGTCGCGTATCTTAAGAAAAAGCTAATGAGCTAATAAACATAACATCACTAGGTTTGCCTTGCTTGTTGGCATGTGTGTAGATGGTTTAACAGCGATGGCACGGAGTGACACCACTAAACTAGCGGCACGCTATGATGGCCGGTTTGACGTTTGTCCGCTCATGAAGTTCCGTATTAATTGATAACGACTTTGAAGGAAATAATTGTATTACTTTATTGACGATAGTGATGTGCAGAGATTCATAAATTTTATCGAATGTAGTTTTAGGTTTAGGACTCAAAATTTATTTATTAAATTGATTTCTAAAATGTATACAAGTGTAGAAAAATCAGTTTGCACCATTTAAGGGGTGAATGTACTTGTGAATATGAACAATTTTCACTATGTGGACAAACCTCTGAAATCGCAAAAAAATATCAGCTGTTTCATACAAAAGGTAAAATTTTTATTTTTATATGATATATACCACAACTCGGCATTTGGTTTTCTAAATTGAAAATTTTTAAAAATGGAATCTAATACGATCGTCACATAGGATCGCTGGCTAGCACAACTACTACCTCCGGCAAACTCGCGTCAATGCTCAATGCAAAACAAAGCAGTTTCGAATTGACGTTGCTTCGAAAAGTATAAACTGTCAGTGCAATGCGATTGTGATATAGTTTTGACCTGGCTTTGGATTTCAAATATTGATACTGCATTACTGTTGACCCTTGCTCGTTAATTTGGACTCTGTTCAAGCCCTTTGTTGTGGATTTCGTCGATATGACCGAACGTACGCAGAGAACTGTTCTAAATAGTCAGACACGTGAGTTCGTAATACGCCTTCGTAACTATTTCGATCGTGAAGCTCAAAATGGAGGGCCAATTTTACCTATAACGTCAGTGGTTGAACGCGTAGCTGATGCGCTTAATATTGGACAACGAACTGTTAGACGGATAACTAAAAAAAAATATGGCGAGACTGGCACAGAAGAAAATAAACTTCACACACCAAAAAAGAGAAAACGAGCAAAACCAGTCGTAGGCATCGATAGCTTTGATGCCGATGCTATCCGAAGACATGTTTACGGCTACTATTTACAGAAGGAGTATCCAACAAGAAAAAAGTTGGTGCATTCACTGAAGGAAGCTGGATTATTCTTCGGTGGGGAAAGTTCTTTAACGAAGATTTTGAAGACCATTGGATTTCGATACAAAAAATGTAACAAACGCAAAATATTGATGGAAAGATTTGATATAGCGATGGCAAGGTATACTTTTTTACGGCAAGTGAAAGAAATCAAAAATTGGCAAAATGTTGTGTTCTTGGATGAAACATGGCTTAATGCTAACCATACTGTAGGCCGTTCTTGGAACGATGACACAGCAGCATCTACTTCCAAAGTTCCTGTAGGAAAAGGATCGCGACTTATAATTTGTCACGCCGGAACCATCAACGGGTTTGTCGAAGGTTCTCTCATGGCTTTTGCGTCAAAAACCACTGGAGACTATCATGAAGACATGAATGGAGAAAAGTTTACTGAATGGTTTACCTCAATGTTGTGTAGCCTCCCTGAACCATCTATTATAATTATGGACAACGCCCCATACCACTCGATGCAAATTGACAAGCCACCTGCCCAATCCCAAAAGAAAGCTGATATCGTCGCATGGCTTCGTAAAAATGGCGTAGATGCAAACATGAATATGTTAAAAGCGGAATTAGTACGTCTTTTAAAAGAAAACAAACCAACCAAGATCCGATACGTCATTGACGAAATAGCATTAGAACATGGGCACAGAGTTATACGGTTACCGCCTTACCATTGTGAGTATAATGCGATTGAGTTGGTGTGGGCTCAAATTAAGGGATATGCTGCAAGACACAATACAGAACCCCCATTTACCACAAAAAAAATGCTAAAATTATTAGAAGAAGCTTGTGAACATGTGACTAAAGGAGACTGGGAAAAGGTTGTGAATAGAACTGTTAAATTAATAAGGGAAGATTATGAAAGAGATGTGAAAATAGATAATATTATAGAAAACGAACATATAATTATTAATGTAGGTGATGATAGCAGTGACGACAGTGAAAATAGTAGTATGGACGAATCTGATTAATTATGGCCTTTTGTGGCACCTTTTTTGGTATCTTTTGTATTCATATGTTTCTTGTGTGCATATAAAGTATGTATATTCATTTTCATTCAAATATTCAGTTCGTTCAAATAAATTAAATAAACATATACATTTTTGTTTTATTAAACCTATTTAATCAGGTACAAAAACAAAACTTAATTGTTTTTTGTTCGAGAATAAATTGACATTCCACATCACTATTGTAATGTGTCAAACCGGCCATCATAGCGTGCCGCTAGTGTAGTGTAAAGGCGACATTACGAGCATTGTCGCTTAATGGCAGTCATTTGAATTTGGAAAGTGTACTTTTTACCTTTTCTATCTATGAAGTGAAGGTTGTTTAATACCATGAAGTTATATATCTACCTAAGCAATGATAGCCTAGTGGTTAGGACTGTGGTCTCCTATTCGGGGGGTCGCAGGTTCGATCCCGGGTACTTCTGACTTTTCGGAGTCAAGTGCGTTTAAGCAATTAAATATCACTTTCTTCAACGGTGAAGGAAAATATCGTGAGGAAACCTGCATACCTGAGAGTTCTTCATAATGTTCTCGAAGGTGTGTGAAATCTGCCAATTGGCATTGGGCCAGCGTAGTGGACTATATGGCCTGTAACCCTTCTCTGAGAGGAGACCTGCGCTCAGTAGTGAGCCGTTGATGGGTTGCTGATGATGACCTATAGATAACATTCATATTGATTTTGTTCGTATGTACCTACGTACTCTACATTAATATTGTGTAACCAGGGTTCAAGACAATACTAACGAATCGATTGATACCTCATTCATCAAAATCGGCCAGTCGTTTAGTCGCTACCCTGGTGAGCGATTCTCTAAAAATGGTTGAAATGAAATGAATTGAAATGAAATGAAATGAAATTTATTTGCATAAACATGGGTAATTCTGAAGTTCTTCGGGCATATCTCTAGAAATGAAGGGTCAATTGAGCGGTTGGTGGTGCTGGTGCAGGGTCAGGTGGAAGGGAAAAGAACGAGAGGACGCTCACCCACGCGCTGGACGGACTTGATCAAAGCGGTGACCCGGACAACTGTGGTGGAGTGCTCCCGCAACGCAACTGACCGTCGCAAGTGGAGGAGCATCGCACGGGAGGCGGAGCGATCCAAAAACAATCAAGGAGACTGACGACTATCAACTAATGTCACATCATCCCAGCAGCCACGACCACTCTGACAAGAGTGACCGATTGAGAAGAGAAGAAGGGTAATAACAGTATATGGCGTAGATTATGATGTACTTAGTTCCAAACATGTGTTTTGCCTCAATTCAGGCGTGCAAAATATCATAACTACTAAAGCTAATTTATTTTATCCCTACTTAATATTAAACAGTTGCTACAGTTGCTACAGTTGTTGGTTGCCACATGTGTCGACTGCAATCGCCTCTGATTGGCCGATACTCACACGCTATTGGCTAAAATGCATTGTCGCAGCAAGAACGCGATAAATTCAGCCACAACTGAGACTGCAGAAATGCTTGATGCAGCTCTTACATACCAATTTATATTTTGTTACCCATATTGTTGCAAATAAAATATTCTATTCTATTCTAATCTACATAATCGGCCTGCTGGGCGCTACTCACGCGGTGCAACATACGTAAACAGACACATAGAATAGAATAGAATAGAATAGAAATATATTTTTTATTCAAATAAACTTTTTACGAGTGCTTTGAATCGTCTGACTCTACCACTGGGTCGGAATGCCCTTCCTGCCGAGAAGAACCAGCAAGAAACTCGGCAGTTGCTCTTTTCAAAACAAGTTTACAATACAATAAATACCTACTATGCTATGCAGTGTTTCCACAATGAGAGAAGTTCCAAAAATGCATACCTACTAACAATGCAATATATTTTAAGATGGGCAGACATAAAGTAGGCCCATTCCCCGCTGGTGGCACCCGTTCACGAGCATGACGCATGACCCCAGCCGTTGCCTCGCTCAACCATACCTATTTGACGGAACGCAACAACCCGCATCACAAGACACCACCACAGAAATGTTTAAAGAGTGCGTGACATTAGACATTGGTAGGTAGGTACTTACTTATGCTACCATGTTAAGGCATCGAATTGAATATCTACTAATTACCTATTCAAATAAGTACTCATTTTAAGACATCACATAATAATATGTACCTACCTTCCTACATAAGTACCTACATAGATTACTAAAATCACAAACCTTTTGGCTTTGCCTTAGTTTTTTTTTATTTGATGTCGATATAGGTATAGTCCTTGACTGCGATTTCTCCTGATGGTAAGTGAAGATGCAGTCTAAGATGCGTACCTAGCGGGCTAACTTGAAAGAGGTATGGCAGTGAATATTTAACCCATAGGTAACCCTTAATCGGTTTCAACACGCCATCGTACCAGAACGCTAAATCGCTTGGCGGCACGTCTTTGACGATAGGGTGGTAACTACCCATGGCCAAAGCCTCCCACCAGACCAGACCAGAGAAAATTCAGAAATTACGTAAGTATAAATTCCCAAATCGCCTCCACCGGGAATCAAAACCGAGACCTCCCAGTTATAAGACCACAGCGCTCACCACTGCGCCAGGGAGCTCGTCAAAAAAGTAAAAAGTAAAAGTAAGTAAAAAGTGTCGCTAGCAGTTGCTTAAACTGATTGAAAATGTAGCTATACACACTTATTATCAGTTATCACTAATTTCGATGCTGACGTGTAGTTCGACCGTGGCTGTGGTGTAAAGCCAACACACTCGGGCGCGATTCCCAAGAGATGTGGGTTCAGGCCCCGCCGGCCTCGGAAATTTTGATATGTGTTTATAAATTTACTCTGATATTTCCTTAAGAGTAGGTTATCACTTTAATTAAAATAAATAAAAAGTATAAGAAAACTCGCCCGAAAGTTCCATGACCGGAAAACTGTTTTTCCTCGTCATATCCAAAGCACCATCGTCAGTATAATCACGAAAACTGCAGTCGTCGTAGTATTTCATACTCTTTTCCAGAACCTCCTTGCTCCCGTAACCGTCCTCCTTGCTAAAACCTCCTTGCTTATTCAAAAAGTTCACCTTCCCGCCAAACGCGTTCGAACAAAACATTCGATTTTCAAATTCGCACTTCGACTCATTCTCTTTCGTCAATATGTCGTTAATAGAGAACGGTGTCGACAAACTCAAATTAGTCTTTTCACAGTCTTGCAACGTTTTGATGTCCTTAAAACTTTTAACTTTCGATTCCATTTTTAAATCGGGCACATTAATTTTTAAACAAAGCGCGCGCGCCACAAAGCGTTCCTCAAAGGAATAAACTTTGCGTGATAGATTGCCCGCCTGCTTGGGCTATAAGCCTCCGAGAGGGACAGCGCTAGCCCACTTTCCGCTTAGTTTGTGCAGGGGTGAGAGGGATGGCAGTGTTTTAGGGCGGACGTTTTTTAAAAAGCTCGCAAAGTAGCGTAAGTAGTGGGGATCGTTGAGTTTTTCTTGAAGATGTTTACGTGAATTCAATTTGATCGCTTCGATGTTAAGCGAATTGTGACGCCATATCGTATTGGTTGTTATAGAAGGAGATTAATTTTGAAATAAACTTGTTACGATAAATAAAATTAATATAATTCATTCAGGAGGCCCCATAGTCAAGTAGATTAATGTAATAGAATAACTTCTCAATCTATGTTATTCGGCAACTTTGGAATAGCTCAAAGTCTTTTCAAAGTTGATATTTGTCAAAAATTTCAAGGATATTTTAAACGACTTCAAAAAGGGAGGAGGTTCTCACTTCATCGGAATCTTTTTTTATGTATGTTCACCCATTAGGTAGGTACTCGAAGACGCCTGAACCGATTTGGAAAATTCTTTTTTTGTTTCAAAGGGTATACTTCCTAGGTACCTACACTATTGAAATTTTATCGAAATTGGTTGAGCGGTTTTTAAAATATCTACAATAAATTATATGCTTGGTTACCTAGTGGCGCGCCCGCGTTTGATGTCGGGTTTTTAAAAATAATTTTTGACGTGATAACGTCTTATAAATCGATGAACACCGGCTGCACGCACGAAACAGTATCACGTTCTGCCTGAGCCTGTGCGTGCAAGCGAGAGCGCGGAACAAGCGATAGAGAGGCACGATCGGCCCAACCGTTGGCTTGTGACCGCGCCCCCGCGCGCCCGCCAGTCATCGTCAATGTTTCTTTATGACGTTATCACGTAAAACTATCGTCCTTAAACCGACTTTACAGACAACTAATTTTTATAGTTTGTTTGGTACAACATAAACTTTTCATAGTTTGTTTGGTTAACCAAACAAACTATGAAAAGATAGTACAATTGGGTACTCATACATAGTGGAAGGCTTGTGGAAGGTGCCAATACAAAATACACCTACATTAACCAGCACGTAGGAGCCATCCAACTTGTTCGGGCGTTCACCGTTAACACGTCGCTTCAGCTATAAGTACCAGAGAAGTGTCTAGCTATCTCTTTCCCACTTGAGTTTACCACCCTTCTCCCTTCACACGGCGTCCCTTTCTACCATTATTACCCTATTTAAATAGACCAATCAGGTGAGCTGAGAGATTGCGGTCGGCCAATAAAAAGTGGGTAAATGGAAATGTCAACATTAATTTTCTTTTTAATATCTTGAATTTGGAACGGGCTCGTTCGTTGTGTTTGCGAGTGGGATGTTTTTATTAGTGGCTTGTTTAAATTTTTTGTGTTTCTTTTCTTTCTTGAGGTTTTTTTATAGGTGACAGATTTTTATAGGCATTAAGGTGTTTTATAGTGCACAATTATAGCAGGCACCGTAGTAATATGATGTTGAACTACCTACTGAGAGCAGTCTTTAGTCAGACTTTAGTGTCAAAAATAATTTAGCCCAAATTTTTCTTTGTCGAATAACACGACCATTGGTCAAAGCGCATTGTTTTAAAACCAATCTTTTCATGACCACATTCATCATTATCATCATCATTATTAGCAACAAATCAACGGCTCACTACAGAACGCAGGTCTCCACTCAGAGAAGGGTTATAGGCCATAGTCCACCACGCTGGCCCAATGTGAATTGGCGTACTTCACACACCTTTGAGAAAATTATGAAGAACTCTCAGATGTGCAGGTTTCTTCACGAAACATCCTTCACCGTTGAATTGTGATAATTATTGCTTAAACGGAACTCCGAAAATTCAGAAGTGCGTACCCGGGCTCGAACCTGCGACCCCCCGAATGGGAGGCCACAGTCCTAACCACTAGGCTACTGCTTATGACCAAATTAATACTTATCTATGTAACATTGTGTTTTGAAAAGAGCATCAACTGCTGAAATTCTTCTCAGCAGAATCTGTCTTGCAAACCAATGGTCGAGAATTGACTTGACATATATCTACCTAAGTACTTACCTACCTAGCTACGCACTATGCCCAGTAGGTACTTAATAATAAATATATAGAGATTAGTCGCCTTCGCGTGAGATATTATAGTGCACAAGTGTGTGCGCAGACACAGGTGCACTCTCTATTCCCTCACTCTCATAGTCCGATGGGACGGAAATCCGACACGACCGGAGAGAGACCATGGCGCAGGACCGACGGCTATACGTGCTCTCCGAGGCACCCTTTGTGTGTGTGTAGTTTCGGATTATGACGTTGGGACGAATGGGAGGAGTGGCTGGACGAAGTTAGTCTGTAGGCACCCAGTAGGTACCTACTTATATCTACCAATCTATCCAGCATCATTCGAGATATAAATCGATAATCAATAACCCGCTATCGATACGAAGCAGACCGGTCTCCGCAAACACGCCACTTACGCCACTCCGGGCAACACTTGCATCCGCCACAGAGCTATGCACTTGTTCTAAACGGACAGACATTTTAATAAACTTATTTACTAGATAGGTTGATGTCGTGTGATGCGGGTTGTTACGTTCCCTAAAATATGGTTGAGCGAAGCAATGGCTGGGTCATGCGTCATGCTCGTGAACGGGTTCCACCGGCGGGAATGGGGCTACTTTCTGTCAGCCCGTCTTAACATGTGTTGAATTATAATTAGGAAGGTAGGTATGCTTTTGTGGAACTTCCCCTCATTGTGGAAACACTGCATACATAGCATAGTAAAATAGTTGAAAAGAGCAACCGCCGAGTTTCTTGCTGGTTCTTCTCGGCAGGAAGGGCATTCCGAACCAGTGGTAGACTCATCGACGATTCAAAAGCACTTGTAAAAAAGTTTATGTGATTAAAAAACATTTCTATTCTATGTTATATTTAAATATTACCTAGATTTTTTTCTTACTCGTCCCTCCAAACAAGCGGAAAGCTTGTGCTAGGATTGGGTACGACAATAGTGCAGCGAGTGGGGATCGAACTTGCGACCTTTCAGTTTTCAGTCCGCACCTTCAACAAAGCTATTGAAGCTATAATGGTATAGGTACCTGCATAGGTATAGATAAAAACTTTTTTGCACACATGAAACAGAAAAGAAAATCATACACAACTTTTAAACTAAGTAGGTAAGTACTTACGCGCGCAAAGTCGGCTTTGTTGCTATCAAAGCAATGTCTACCGGGCAACCTTCAAGACTGTGAATAAGGTTATACCCGGAACCTATTATACCCTGGTTATCCGGACCACATCTATAATAATCTAATATATAAAATTCTCATGTCCTGGTGATTGTTACCTTACTCCTCCGAAACGGGTGGACCGATTTTTATGAAATTTTGTGTGCATATCGGGTAGGTCTGAGAATCGGCCATCATCTATTTTTCATACCCTTAAATGATAAGGGTGACCAACCACTAAATATTTTTGTTAGCGGTACGAAGTTCGCTGGGTCAGCTAGTCACCTATAACAACGAATCGATTGACATCTTTCATCGAAATCGGCTCAGTCGTTAGGCACAATGGTGGAACATACGTATAGTCACATACATACATAGACTGCTAAAATCATAACCCGTCTTTTTGATTTTGCCATAGTTGGGTAAAACCACTATCATTTCCCGCGTAGCGCGGCGTAGGTATCTACGTAGCTCGTAGGTCTATGTAGCGTGTAGCGAACACCGCGCGTAGGCACTTGGGTCAATTTTATAATTATTCTTATTATTCTTCTTATTACTATTGTTATCTTATTAGTCGCGAAACTGAAGTGGAAATGGGCGGGGCACATAGTTCGAAGAACTGAGGGTCCTTGGGGTCCCAAGGTACTGAAGTGGCGACTCCGCACCGGGAAGCGCAGTGTTGGCGGACCCCCCTCTAGGTGGACCGACGACATTAAACGAGTTGCAAGGAGCCGCTAGATTCAGGCGGCGCAAGACCGAAGCCTGTGGAAGTCCATGCAAGAGACCTTTGTCCAGCAGTGGACGTCTATCGGTTGATAAAGAAGAAGAAGAAGACTCTTTTAAAGTTAGCCCGCTACCATCTTCGTCTGCATCGTCATTCGTCACTCACCATCATGTGAGATAATAGTCAAGGACTATCTTGTCATCCAATAAAAAAAGAACGCCATAACCTCACCTCAATTTTCGTTGGTCCTTTAATTACGCAGCTACGGAGTAACTTATAGACGTGTTTTTATAGTTGAGAGTGATACCTAGGTATTTAAGCCGGAAAAAAAGAGGGTTTTTGTCCAGCTAGGACGTCTGTCGGTTGACAAAGAAGAAGAAGAATATTATTCTTATGGTTGTCACAACTCACAATTGTTTAAGTAAGGGCATAAAATATATAAATAGGCATGATGATTTCGAAGTGAGTTTTGGAACGTAGTTCCTTATCGCGCGGTGCGGAACTCGGAAGGGGGCTAGACGGATCGACACTTTTTTGAAACCGACACTTTTTTGAAGGCATTGTGTTCGGTATTTTCGCGGTACAATATTGGGTCTCCGTAGCCTTGTGGCTTCTGCAGTCGCCTAACAGTTAAAAGTCGATGGTTCGAATCCCAGCTCGACAGTCGACGTTCTGTCGAGCTGGGATTCGAACCATCGACCTTTGGCTGTTAGGTGATTGCAGAAGCCACAAGGCTACGGAGACCCATTATTGTACCGCGAAAATACCGAACACAATGCCAAATTAATTAATCGAAAGGAACTACGTTCCATCCGGGTGTCCCTTGACACCTCTCGAGTGTTTTTTATTTTAGTGGATATCCCTGCAGGTCGTGTAGAGTGGTAGCTCTATGGTAAGCCCACTTCATAACATCTGATATCCACTCACGCTATGAGCATCGTCCGCGTAATACAAGCCGCTCATAACAGACGCCTTATGTGCTCGGACAAGAGATTTAATTGTGATCAGTTGATTACCTACTTACACATAGATAGTGCAGGCTAGACAAAAGTCTTCGAACAGTGCGTGTTGCCAGTGATGACTTACGGATCCGAGCCATGGTCGCTAACTGTGGGCCTCAAAAGAAGGCTCAGGGTCACTCAGCGAGCGACGGAGAGAGCTATGCTCGGTTTATCCCTGCGAGATCAAATCAGAAATGAGGAGATTCGTAGGAGTACCAAAGTCACCGACATAGCTCAGCGTGTCACGAAACTGAAGTGGAAATGGGCGGGGCACATAGTTCGAAGAGCTGATGGTCGTTGGGATCCCAAGGTGTTGGAGTGGCGACCCCGCACCGGGAAACGCAGTGTTGGCAGACCCCCCACCACCCCACCAGGAGGACCGACGACATCAAACGAGTCGCAGGGAGCCGCTGGATTCAAGCGGCGCAAGACCGAAGCCTGTGGAAGTCCATGCAGGAGACCTTTGTCCAGCAGTGGACGTCTATAGGTTGATAAAGAAGAAGAAGAAGTGCAGGCTAATCGTTTTGTTTTTTACTAGTTTTCTCTCAACTCAAGTCCATCCAAATTTAAATAAATTGCACTCTTTTAATCAGCAATTATCTAGGTACTACCTAGGTATAACAGGCGTCGTTTATTGAACCTATAGAGGCGATAGAGAGAGCTATATTCGGAGTATCCCTACGAGATCAAACCAGAAATGAGGAGAACCAAAGTCACCGACATAGCTCAGCGAGTTGCGAAGCTGAAGTGGAAATGGGCGGCATGGCTCGAGGAACCGATGGGCGCTGGGGGTCCCATGATGCTGGAATGGTGACCCCGCACCGGGAGGCGTTGGCAGACCCCCTACTAGGTGGACAAACGACTGATGCATGCGGCATAGGATCGTATTCTGTGGCGATGATTTCAAGAGAACCATGTTCAGCTATAGATGTCTATCGCTTGAGATGATGATGATGATGATGATGATGATTAAGCTGAGAATGAATTATTTACATACCTTCAGAGTTGAAAATAAAATAGTTATAGAGGTACCTATTAGACAAAGCCCGAGACTTCTCGTGGATTAAGGTTTTTAAATCCCGCGGGAACTCTTTAATTTTACGGCACAAAATGTAGTGTTCTTGGTTATTCTAGGTATGAGCCATCTTCGTTTCAAAGTTTAGCCAAATTAGTTCATTCGGTGTGGCGTGAAGGAGTAACAAACATCCATCCAAACTCACAAACTTTCGTATTTTTTATAATAAAATTCAAAATTCAAAATTATTTGTTTCACGCAGGCCAACCTGTGGCTCTTATGACACGTCAGACTCTACCACCGGTTCGCAAAGCGGATTCTGCTGAGAAGAGCCGGCAAGAAAGAGAACACAGCAGTTGCTCTTTTCAAAATAATCATTTTACAATATTTTTATGTAGCTATTACATTGTAATAAGTTTTTTATACTATCTTGTGGGCAGCTGGATGCCAAGCCGATTTAACCAATGCAAAATAGTACTATTTATGGCCAATTTTATCAACGACGAATGACGTATTTTACCGAGGAATAAATTCAGCGGTCTGCATGACCATTGAATTATTATGTACTAAAGCACGTTCTGACAATTTTTGTATTGAAACTATACTGTCAGAATATCAAATTTATGCTCGGATAAGACCTATTTTACGTTGGTGAAATCGGTCCTTAGTATTTATTATAGTAAGACTTATTGAAAAAGTTGACAATTTAACAATAACAACTAGTTTTAAATATACCTAAGCGGATATCCATCCGTAATGTGGAGAAGATTCTATTTAAAGATACCTAATCCTATTTTTATTTTGAACAAAGCCACGGAATAGATAATCGTACTGACGAAGCTCCAAACAAAAGTCTTCCATAAACATCGATTGAAATATGAATCGGAACGAAAGCACTTCGAACTTCAATCGATTTCAAACTCAAAATCGATTAGCGAGTTCAATCACAAATCAATCACTAGCTGATTATTATTTGAAAAAAGAAGAGCACTTCGATTCATTAATTGAAAAAACAAACATGCTTCGATTTACGATTGGCGTTCGATTTTTGAAATTCAACTCTTCAATGACTAAAGAAAACTCGTCAAGCAATACGATTAAGAGAAGACTAAATACTCTTTTCCGATAAATAAATACTAATAATATTAACATGTAATTTTTGTGACCAAACTTGTACGTACCATACCTACGTACCGCGCACCCACGTATGTAAAAATTTATACTTAAAATCAATTAGGGAATTCATCAATTGCTACTTGGTTATTGGAAAAAAGGGAACACTCCAATTAATTCATTAAAAAACAAACGTGCTTCGATTAATGATTAGCATTCGGTTTTTAAAATCAATAAAATACCTAGTAAAAATAAAATTATATATTTTTAAATTTAGATTTTCCCCTACTAAAATCGCTCAACGCTCCTAAAGAAGTTTTTACTTCGATAAAATAATATGGAGGTTCAATCCTAGTTCAATCATTAAGATTCATCAAATTTCCTTATAATTTTTTGACCGTATGGTCAAGTACTTTACTGAACTTACGTTGTAAATAGTACCTCTCCATCAAATGAAGCGCGTTGTTTATTGTGTCAAAGAAAATAAAAAGGAAAGTGCGGTTAAAACAAAGAAGTTTCACTTTAGATCGCATTGTTCAGTGATTGATGTTAAAATTATGGATTTCATTCTACCGCGATGCGTTAATGCGCCCTTTGATTGCTTTTATGAGCTGTTTAGTCACGTTTGAATTGTACAGAATACGTAAACATTGTATAAGGATATCATTTTTTTAAGATTAGTCAATTTAAACATGACTAATACCCTTTCCCCTCCAACTAGGCGTAAACTACAACAATAGCGCAACGAGCTTTTAATCGTGGACCTTTCGGTTTGTCAGGCCGTCTATTTTACCTTTTCACGCCTAAACTCCATAATATCTTTTGCGTACTTATTGCAAAAAAAAGTAAACCTCATATGGATGAATTTGCGGGTATCGGCTAGATATGGCAAAAAGTTACATATTCAAAAGTATGAAACGAGTTTTAAATAGTGGACAATTTCAGAAAGCAAAGGAAAAATGTGGTGGATACAGTATGAACGGAAGGAAAATATTAAGTCGGTGGATGGTAGAAATTATTACATAATATTACCTATTAGTGTATGATTAGTGTACTACACATATGACATAATTCAGTTACGGTGCAGTGATGGTACCTACGTTAAAACTTAAATCGATTAACAATGGCATGGCCTAAACATGCAGAAATTATGCAAAATATTATGGGCTTTTTTCAAGACACAGTCGCCATCTAATGATTAAACTAAAATTTAATTTGAGATATCAAGGCAAATACAGATGACGCTTTTCAGCAAAGTTTCCACTCTGAAACAAAACTTTTATGAAACACTTCGGCTATTGGACACTAGATGTCACTATAGTGAGAAATATAATTTCATGATTAATTTAATTAATAATTAAGAACAAAAACATTATTTACAATTATTTATTTACTTATTATTTAATTAGAAATGATTATTTATTTTTTTAACAATATAGTAGATACTTGAAAATAGTTGCCGCTACTACCCACCAATAGATGTCGCTGTAATTCAAATTACGGCTTATTTTGATACCGGGCCCCGGTATCACTAAAATTCCCGTCATGCGGAATCGAAAACATTAACATAAAGACGATTAAATTAAGCTTGCTATCCGTTAATAGTACAGTAAATTGTACCTACCTAACAATACTTTATTAGGTTGGTAAATATTATAAATCTATATTATTCTCATTCTTTTAGTTGGGTATTTGACTGATATTTTTTATTTATTTAAAATAAAACACAATGTCCTTTCTCTTTTCTCGGAATTATAAGCTTTTTTTACTGTGACTTTAACTGTATCTAACTTAAACGAAATTTTCTATGGAGCTGTATGGAGCTGCTGAATTGTGACATCACACTTCAGTCTAACAGGAAACTTTAAAGCTCTATAACTTATTAGTTTTTGGACCGATTTATTTTTTCTTTTTACAAATGTTCTAAAATTACTTACAACATAAGATAACATACATTTTCGATTATAAATAATGAATAACATTTTGACTACAGTCAAATACCCAATTAGCTAAAATAAAAAATAAGTAGGTACTTTTATCTTCAGAATTAGGTTGGTAAGGCAATGCAATAATTTAATATGATTTTCAACGTTTATCTAGGGAAGGTACCTAATGAGGTTTAAGTGACTAGTGAGGTAGCTTTAAGGTTTGTTGCACAGACAAAGGCGGGGTGCTGTGTACTATGTGATAAAAAAGCGTGGACATAATTCGTTCCAGCGATTCATGAGACAGCAGGTGGTAATTAAACTGTATAACTATTCTATTGAATTGTAAACTTTTTTTGAAAAGAGCAATCGCCGAGTTTCTTGCTGGTTCTTCTCGGCAGGAACGGCATTCCGAACCAGTGGTAGACTCATCGACGATTCAAAAGCACTTGTAAAAAAGTTTATTTGAATAAAAAAACATTTCTATTCTATTCTATGTAGCTACCTACACGTAGCTACGTACCCACAGATTTATGACGTCGGTAAAGGCCGACATTAGCCACATGCCCGCCGCGGCCGCGTGAAATCGATACGTTAATCACCCTTATTTTATACCGAGATTTGGTATTTTGGGGTTCAGAGAGACTATTCACAAGAGTTCAGGATTCGATCCATCGTACCATAACTGAATTGTTGCCCGCCACTCTCCAAGTCCTCCACTCTCCTAGTGTTGCGAGATTTAAATCAATCAATCAATCAATCAATTTTTTATTTGCATATATGCAGGTACAGACAAGATGTTATACCTACATAATTATATAGGTTCATTTTCACCACATATTATGGCCATAGAAATAGCGTGCAAAGTTTTTGTTAACACTTTCGCATTCATAAAGAAGGGATAATACGATTTAAATGTGGAGATTTCAAGGTAGGCTAGGAATTCCAAACTGGTTTTTAGAGATTGGCCTACATATAAAATAAAGATAATTTTGATATTTTTTTTTTAATTTTTGAGAAACCTTTAGTCACCTTTTCCTTTTATATATTATTATTTAGATTTAGATTAAGTATAAATTACTTTTTCTCACTATACAGGCTGTAAGCATTAGGTGGGTACTGTACTGGGTACATTTGATGCGTAACCGCACAAACCCTTTCAAGTGGGCGACGACGCGTCGACGTGACGTTATTCTTTACGACCTATGACGTCACGTGCCCGTCATTCATCGACAGTTTATAATATTTAGGTAGGCATACGGTTCACAAGTATAAGTGTTGACTATAAAGAATTGTAGTAGGTACGCATTTTTGGAACTTCCCCTCATTGTGAAAATATTATTCTATTCTATTCTATCAAGTTGCATGGGTTAAATCGGCTTGGCATCCAGTTGCCCACAAGATAGTACAAAAACTTATTACAATGTAATAGCTACATAATAATATTGTAAAATGATTATTTTAAAAAGAGCAAGTGCCGAGTTTCTTGCCGGCTCTTCTCAGCAGAATCCGTTTTCCGAATCGGTGGTCATGAGTCATGACGTGAAGAGCCACAGGTTGGCCTACGTGAAATAAATAATTTTGAATTTTGATTTTTTTTTTAAAGGAAAGAGCAGACTGCTATCGGCGTTTTTGCGATTTTAGGTCGCTGTTCGGAAGCTCGAACAACAAACGCCAGTCGCAGCGATCGAGTTGCGTTTTTTAGCATCGGCGTTTCGCGATTTTTAAACGCTGACCTTCGCTACTTTTAGCATCGTATCGAACGCTTTTGAGTCGAAAACGCGATGCAGTCGCAACAACGGCGATCGCTGCCGCTAAAAGTTGCCAGTCTGCCCTCTCTCTAATTTATGAAAGTTGACATATTTTCCTAACTATTATTATAGTAACGACATCAACTTGTTTTTAGCACCACCAATTTGTTTATAACACCAATTCAAATTGGTAGGCCAGTACCATAAGTACCTCCACTATGTATTTAATGATATAAAAATATATTCTTTTAAAAGCCCGACTTCAAACGCCCGCGCCACTACAAAGTAGGTATATAATTTATTGTTGATTATTTAAAAACCGCTCGACTGATTTCGATAAAATGGGACCACCTGGGAAGTATACCCTTTCAAACAAAAAATATATTTCCCAAATCGGTTCAGACTTCTTCGAGTAATCGGTGAACATACATAAAAAGATTCCGACGAATTGATAACCTCCTTCTTTTTGAAGTCGGTTAAAAAATCCTTCATAGCCCAACGGTTAATGATGCGGACTGAAAACTGAAAGTTCGCAGATTCGATCCCCTGTTGCAGTACCCACTCCTAACATAAGCTTTCCGCTTATTTGGAGGGGATAGGAGAGCATTAGGTATGTTGACCTTGTTCATTTTTAACAAAAAAAAAACATATTATGTTATTGCCCATTAGCAACAGTACTGTTAGATAGGTACAAATGTAACGGAAACTTTTTAAGCTTTAAAACTAAAATGGCTAATATTAAAAAAATAAAAAGCGTATAAAATGCAATGTTATCCTTATCAACTCACTGACAAGTCTCGGCCGTCGTCTTTCAGCAGGGCTGCGCAAAAAACGACGAAACCGCCGCAGCGAGCGCCGGCGCCGCGCCGCCAATAAATTACATCGATATTTGTCAATACGCCGCCCCCGCCCGCCCCAGCATTAGCCGTCCAATATGAAGCTGACTGAAAAAAGTTATACTTAATATTTGATATTTATTTGAAACTTTCTTTTACCCTCGGCTTCGCTCCCGCCATCTGTTAAAAGTAAGTAATCCGAAGTGGTGATTCCTATACAAAATTACCAATTTTAATTTTTTCGATTTTCAGCTGTTTTTTTGGAAGTTCGCTCTTTTTATTTTTATTTTAAACCCCCTTTATATTAAACAAATAGAAATATTCAAATCGGTCAAGCCTTTTTGTGTTTAAGCTATACTAGCGAGCAGCAATTGATTTTTATTTAAATACCTACCTATTTATAATTAGTAGCGAATTATTTACAACTACTAGAATAATAAAATTAAAAATGTTTAATTTTATTATTCTGAATTTTAGTAAATGTCCTAAACTGAACGGTACGGAAGAAACAGTTGATTACAAAGTAGTGCAATAAAAACAAGAAATATCTATACGTATCTTTGAGGAATTATTGATTTGTATTCCTCTTTTTAAATATATAACATCATTGTCCGTATTCAATTTTACGTATGTACCTACTCATCATCAGCAACCCATCAACGGCTCACTACTAGCGCAGGTCTCCTCTCAGAGGAGGGTAGGCCATAGTCTACCATGCTGTCTCAATGCAATACAAACTAGAAGGTACCTATTAAAACAACCAAAAATTGTAACAGCCAATTAAAGGTATATCAAACAAAATATCAACCAAAAATAAAATTAATACACCATTGTTTTGTAGAAATTTTTCTCTAGGACGTGAAAGGCGAAACAAGTAAGTACATAATAATGACAGAGGAACCTAGGATTTGAAACGGCAACCACTGACCGCCTGTTCGTAACCACTAAGCATAAAGGTCGCTAAACTGCCTGACCACAAAAACCAGCGGGTCAAATATCGTGTCAAAATATAAAAACCGTCGGGTCATCGCAACGGGTGTTCGCCGCTCTGTCACTGAGTTATCACTCCCATACGGGTAGAAACACAGTGGCGCCAACACACAAAAAATGGCGAAGTTGTGCAAAATTACACGGTCTATTTTTACCCGATTGCTGAACGGTAACCAATAGCCCAACGATTAAAGCTGTGGAGTGCGGACTGAAAACTGAAAGTCGCTGGTTCGATTCCCACCCGGTGCACTATTGCCGTACCCACTCCTAACACAAGCTTTCAGCTTATTTGTAGGAGAATACCTAATACTCAAATTCTGCTTATCTGATATGCTTATTGAAAATATGATTATACCTAACTTAAGCGTGTATGTACGTGTAATTCTTTGAACGCTCTGTAGTCTATACTTTGTCCATTTTATTAATAGTTTTTTGACAGCTCAGTCAGAGACAATATAATACTGTCTCATTCACTCACACTATGTGAGAGTGAGTGAGACTGAGCTGTCAAAAAACTATTAATAAAATGGACAAAGTATAAATATCACTATGCAGGCAAATATACTCAGTCTACAGAACCGACACTAGACACACACACACACTGACTTTCGGTCTTGAAAATATGGGCTATTAATTCAAAATTAATTATTTCACGTAGGTATGCCAACCTGTGGCTCTTATGAAGTTATGACACGTCATGACTCGGTCATGACCGGTTCGGAAAAGTGAATTCTGTTGAGAAAAGCCGGCAAGAAACTCAGCAGTTGCTCTTTTCAAAATAATCATTTTACAATATTAATAAGTAGCTATTACTTACATTGTAATAAGTTTTTATACTTATCTTGTAGGCAGCTGGATGCCAAGCTGATATTACCCATGCATCTTATTTTTTTTTTTAAGAATATTAGTCAAATTGAAGTTGACTACTATCCACCTATCCACTAAGCTTGTGCTAGGAGTTGGTACGACAATAGAGCAACGTTGTGTCATAAGAGCAATTTGACCGACTACAATCAGTAACTAAGGGCCTGTTTAACCACTTTCTGATAAAGGTCTGATAGCCTATCCACAACTTATCTAACGGATAGCGTTTAAATTTCTGTGTCATAAGCATCTGATAAGTCAATCTGGCAGTTATAAACTAAAAAAGATATCAGTATTACACAGATTCATCCAGCAGATATTTTATCTGTTAGATATAATACTAATAAAGTGCCTGATATATTATATCAGGCACTTTATTAGTAAGTGGTGAAACAGGGCATAAACCTCCATTTGCAAGTGACAAAATATTGTGGATTGTTATTCACCCAGAGCAAGATGGCGCCATCAGAAAAATTGCAATTCAAATATACGCCCTATGGAGACCTTTCAGTGTTACAACCGACATCTGTTGCATGCTTTTGATATATTATTATTATCTTCAACTGCCTCGTTGGTCTAGTGGTGAGCACGTTCGACTACGGATGACGAGGTCCCGGGTTCGATTCCCGGGTCGGGCCAAAAAAAAATGTATCTATTGGGTTTTTCTGTCAAGAAATTCTCATTACTAGCCCGGAGTTAGGAAAGTTGGCGGTGAGTCACCCCCGTGCCTCGCAGAGCACGTAAAGCCGTCGGTCCTGCGCCTGATCTCTCTCCGGTCGTGTCGGATTTTCCGTCCCATCGGACTATGAGAGTGAGGGAATAGAGAGTGCACCTGTGTCTGCGCACACTTGTGCACTATAATATTTCCCGCGCAGATGGCTAATCTCTGAGCAGGTTGGCCGCCGGATTCGGTCGGGAGGACATTATTATTTATTATTATCTTCAAGAAACTTTGATGTGTCAGCATGCGAAATAAACGAAACCAAGCTAATAATTGATATCAAAGCCAGTCTCTCATAGTGCATCCGGTATCCCCCTATCATCCCTGATGCAGAACTCAATGAAGTCAAAAACAAAATAAAAAATCTGTTAATTGATATCAATTAGGGAAAGTATAGCTAGTCTCATAGTGCATCCGGTATAGACACTATATTCTTAGAATCATATTTAGTCATCACGCGGGAGCGAATTGATTTTATTTTGCTCTTTTGAGAATCATCGGCTCGCATCGGCAATTAATGAGTAAACCAGAATGGAACATTAAACTGTGCACATGTATTGAACGCTGATAACCGCTGAGAAACCCGACGGTACACTGCGGGACAAAACATTCGGACACTTGAGAAGATTTCTTAACAAGTGTAAATTAAAAATTTTATTTTTAAATACAAGCTTTTAGTAGCTACATCATTAGACTCTAGATATCATCTAGGATCAGAGTACTTGTCATGACGAATCAAACGAGCCCAAACTCGACGGGGTTACGTCGTTTTATTACAGAGTTCCGATAGCCATCTTCCGTCTCCATCATCAGATCAGCTCCATGTCACAATAATATTGCATTGTCATCCGATTTACACATAATTACAAAATTTCAGCACCATCCGAAACCGGGTAGTGGGTCTAATTCATCTTGCAAGATTTGACCCAAACAAACAAATAAACAAATAAACTGGTCAAGCTAAATAAAAGCTTGTAGGATATTGGTGAGGTCCAATCTGTTGACGTAGTTGTAATTCCGAGTTCCATGTATTATCGATTGCTCTGTGGATGGTTGTCTCGAGTCGCATTCCCTAATGTTTGTAGTCTGTGGTAGAATTTAGATTATTCTAGTGTGTTTATGGTCTAGGATTCAGAATTCGGTTGGACAGGGTGGCAGGCGGTCTTTAGCGGTTTTAGCAATATTTGGTTGGATTGAGGATTATTATAGGATTAGTGATTTAATTGTGATAAAATCTTGGTGTAGAGTGATTATGCAATGGTCGGAGAGTAGCTGGTTAGGAGACTACGTAATAATTGCTAGGTTAGCTGTCATGGACAATAGTCCTTGGTTTTTGATACGGTGTGCCTTTGTCATGGTGCGATGAATTTGGGATCTGGAGTGATTGATTGTGCGATTGGTGATGCTGCGGAAAGATTGATCAGTCGTTGTGGAATGACTGTTTGTGAATTGGTTAATTGGTGATAGTATCTCTTTGCCTTGAGATGGGCCATGAGCGAGTTAGAAAGGAGATTTTGCTTAGGGTCTTGAGGCGGAGTCAGGGCAGCTATGGGGATGGTGGAGGCTGCGCCTAGGCTAGAATAGTTAGCCGGGTTTGTCTAGTTAGACATGGAAATGTTGGGTTCCATGCTTGTTATGTAAAGATTACAATGTACCTCCTTTGTGGATAATTATTATCATTGAGAGAAGGTGATTGCTGAGAATGATGTTCTGTTCTGAGATAGTGTGTGATTGCCTTTATTAGACGCTCGGTCGGAGGAGAGGTGCCGACAAGCTTGTAAAAACATATTCGAGTAACAGCTGTATACCAACTGTCTAAAAGTTATTCCATTGATCGTATTCGTATTCGATGACATTAGCGTCAAAGTAAAATAATACTTAATTGTATTGATTTAACGTCAATTCAGTACAACCTATTTCAACATGGAGCGTTTTGGTGCGTATCGTACATACTTAAACGTATAAGAATGCATACACGAAATTGAGCTCTAATTCAATGCGATTATGGTTTATTTTACTTTGACGTTAATATCATCAAATACTATTAAGATCAATGAAATAACTTTAGATAATCGCACCTCAGATTTAGTTCGCATTCAAAAGTTATTTTCAAATCTACCTTTTTAGGGTTCCGTACCCAAAGGGTACCAACGGGACCCTATTACTAAGCCTACGCTGTCCGTCCGTCCGTCTGTCAGCGGGCTGTATCTCGTAAACCGTAATAGATAGACAGATGAAATTTTCACATATTATGTATTTCTATTGCCGCTATAACAACAAATAATAAAAATTAAAATAAATTAAAAAAATTAAATTAAAACATTTCCGTGGGTACATGAAAATATTTTTATTTAATTTTTTTTAACGGAACCCTAAAAGAGCGAGGCCCGACTCGCACTTGGCCGACTTTTTATGCGACTACGCCAAAAGGAACGGTTATGATTTTAGCAGTCTAAGAGCCGATTTTAGCAGTCTAAGAGCCGATTTTAGCAGTCTAAGAGCCGATTTTAGCAGTCTAAGAGCCGATTTTAGCAGTCTAAGAGCCGATTTTAGCAGTCTAAGAGCCGATTTTAGCAGTCTAAGAGCCGATTTTAGCAGTCTAAGAGCCGATTTTAGCAGTCTAAGAGCCGATTTCACCAACGTAAAATAAGTCTTATCCGAGAGTAAATTTTATATTTTGACAGTGTTTTCAATACAATAACTGTCAAAACGCCCAATTTATCCCTCGGATAAACGTCACTCGGCGTTGGTGAAATCGGCACTAAGTATGTATGTAACGATCTCCATTTAGCGTATAAACTACCGTTTAAGTTTAATGATATAAAATAAAACGAAGTTTAACTTTCTTTAATTGTACGAATATCCTGCTACTAAAATATGTGAAAGTTTGTGAGGACGGATGGATGTATATTTGTTACTCCTACACGTCAGGATTTAAAGGCTACATTTTATCCCGGAAATTAATTAATAGTTCCTGCGCAAATCAAAAACCATCCACGCAGATAAAGTCGCGGGCATCATTTATACTGCTCTATCATACTTACTAATATTATAAATGCGAAAGTGGTTTTGCGTAAGAGTTTGTTGGTTTGTCCTTCAATCACGCCGCAACAGAGTTACGGATCGGCATGATTTTTTTGCGTGGGTATAGTTGAGGATTTGGAGAGTGACATAGGCTACTTTTTATCCCGATAAATCAAAGAGTTCCTGAGCGATTTTAAAAACTAAATCCACGCGGGCGAAGTCGCGGGCATCGGCTAGTAACTATTAAATCAGCGTGCTCTATTTATTCGGCCTGCAGTGTAGTGTCGGAACAGGAGTCCGGCGTCCAAATAAAAGCTAACGAGCTCTATACGGGGGCTTAGTAATGGAGTACAGGCGAACGGCACCTTGGAACTGAAAACTCACTACGATGCATTCTTCAGAAATTGGTATTTTAAATATTTAAAGTAAGTATTAAATATTTAAAATAAATATTAAATATTTTTGCCGTGTGGTGACGGCAGATCAGAATACAGTAGTTGTCACCACCCCTCCTCTCCCCGCGGGTGTCGTACGAGGCGACTAAGGGAATATAACGGAGAACGGGCAGCAGCGTCCTCTGTGCTACTACTGCCATCTACTGCGATCACCAACCCGTCTGCCCCGCGTGGTGATTATGGGCAAACCCTCCCCTTGGGAGAGGCCTTTAGTCCAGCAGTGGACTGAGGCTATTGATGATGATGATAATGATGATTAAATATTTC
Organism: Oeneis ivallda; assembly: GCA_029955525.1. Taxonomy (NCBI): domain Eukaryota; kingdom Metazoa; phylum Arthropoda; class Insecta; order Lepidoptera; family Nymphalidae; genus Oeneis; species Oeneis ivallda. Next base: position 16,419,758 of record JARPMR010000025.1, read on the forward strand.
GCGTCTTTAACATTTCTGAGAAATCGTTACCTACTAGTTAATCCTACCAATAATATAAATGCGATAATTTGTGTGGATGGATGTATGGATGGATGGATGGATGTTTGTTATACTTTTTCATTACCACAACGAATGAACCGATTTGGCTGAAATTTGGAATAGTGGTAGCTCATACCCAGGACTGACACATAGGCTTAGACATTCTATCGCAGAGATACTGTGAGCAAAGCTCTCTCCATTGGCCCTTTACGAGGCCCATAGCTTTTTTTATTCGATGACAAGAGAGTCCTTGACTGCGATCTCAGCCGATGGTAAGTGACGATGCAGTCTAAGATGAAGTAAGGGGTATGGGAGTGAACATTCAACCCATAACCCTAATCGGTTTCTACACGCCATCATGCCGGAACGCTAAATCGCTTGGCGGCACGTTTTTGACGGTAGGGTGGTGACTAGCCACGGCCAAAGCCTCCCACCCGAGCATACCAGAGACAATTAGGAAATTATAAATACTTACCCAAATTAACCCCGCCGGGAATCGAACCCGAGACCTCCCAGTTATAAGACCACAGCGCGCTCATCACTGCGCCAGGGAGGTCGTCAGCGAACATGATTTGGAACCATCCAAACATCCATCAAAACTTACAACATCCCTCTTTTCCGTTTGAGGTTAAAACATATTATCCGAGTATCGCCTGCGTCTGTGCGGCCCGGTGGCATGGCATCGGTCTATCGGGCCAGATCACCTTCCACCGCGATAACCTTAAAAGCACCACCAATATTAATACATCAAACACCCACGTGCAGCGACCCACACACACATGCGCGCACACACGCGCACGCACACACACACACACACACAGGCGAACAATCATACTAGACCAAAACATAGTTATATGTAGAATAGAATAGAGAATATAAATATTTTTTATTCAAATAAACTTTTACAAGTGCTTTTGAATAGTCGATGAATGTCTACCACTGGTTTGGAATGCCTTTCCTGCCGAGAAGAACCAGCAAGAACTCGGCGGTTGCTCTTTTCAAAACAAGTTTACAATACAGTAAATACTATGCTATATATGCAGTGTGTACACTACCGCACAAATAACTACACACTGCACTGTTTTCACAACAAAATCTTTATTAGGTGCCATACAATTGCCTATATAACCGACGGTCTCACAACGACTTCGAGAAATAAAATACAGGTAACGCCGTCTAGTTCACGCAACCGACATTAAATTGACTTGGTGTAAACATTCCGGCCCCCAAAGGACGAATGGTCCTTTAAAGGCTAGTCTAAATACGCGTGAAACAATTCAGTTGCGATAGTGACAAAAATTACAAACAATTACAACAATGTTGAAAGATAATTAGAAAAACATTTTAAGAACTAACATACATAATGAACCATGATTTATAAGACTAGGAAAGTCTAAATAATTTTACTGTGTATCTAAAGGGCAAATTTTAGTAATTGGGCGTTTGAAAATATGACCTTTCATTTTTAAAGTTACGACACGTGTTAGACCATCCTTGCCAGGGTGCTTCTCAGTAATTCTAGCTAAGAGCCATTTTCCGGGAGGAAGTCTCTCATCTTTTACAAGAACTACAGTACCAACGTCTGGTTCGGCCACCTTATCTGACCATTTATAACGATTTTGTAAAGTGGAAAGGTATTCTGCACTCCAGCGTGACCACAAATTTTGTAGCATTATTTGTAGCAATTGCCAACGATCTAAATGAGAAAGAGAGATTTCCTCTAATTTGATCTCCGGAACAGCTATAGGAGCTTCCCCAATCAGGAAATGTCCAGGAATAATTCGTTCGAGAGAATTTGAGAGATTCGCTTTAGTGACTGTGCAAACAAATAAACAGATATATGCCTTACTTGTTCTCGGACATCGTCCCGGATATAACTTTAAAGTGACTGGACCAGCATAGTCCAGTCCACTACAGCGGAAAGGTTTACAAGGCCGGACCCGAGAAGTAGGTAACTGTCCCATCAATTGATGCAAAGGTGACGAGGAATGCTTAAAACAGGTAAGACATTTGCGAATAACCTTTTTTAACTAAAGCTTTAGCGCCGATTATCCAATATTTACAGTTTAATATATTAAGAGTTAATTGAGGACCACCGTGTAATGCATGAAGATGAGCGTCTTGAGCAATCAACGATGTGAAATGACAATGAGCAGAAAGTAAAATTGGTGTCTTTTGATCGATACTTATTGATGCATTATGTAGGCGTCCGGTTACACGTAAAATGTTATCCTTATCGAGAAAAGGTACAAGTTGTTTCAGAACACTACTTTTTGGAATCATGCCTCCTTTTCGCAGTATTTATATTTCTTTTGCAAAATAGAGCTCCTGTGAGAGGTGAATGCAAATGATAGGTGCCTTTCTCAATTCGGCCACAGTTAAATACTGAGGAAAAGAGTAAGTATTAATTGTATTTTTTCTCAAATTAATTTTATCTTTACATTTCTGAACAAATCTTAACACATAAGCTGTTACACGAATTAACTTAGATAGTTTGGAGTACCTGTTCAAATAACATTCTGAATAATTTTCAGTTAAATTTGTAGCAACTACTTTTACAGGTTGTAGTTTGCGTTCGAGAGTCACATCAGGTAAGTTACAATTTTTTAATTCGATGTTGACAGAGTTTCGCAAAAAGTCTGGGCCATTCCACCATAGTTCAAGATTCTGTAACTGTTCAGGAGTTATTCCACGTGAAGCGCAATCCGCGGGATTGTCTTGAGAATTTATGTGATGCCACTGGTTACTATTAAGAACATTCAAAATTTCTGTGGTGCGATTAGCTACGAATGTTTTCCAAATGTTGGGTGACTTACGCAACCAGGCCAAAACTATGGTCGAATCTGTCCAGGCAAAGATACAATTATCAGGAATATTTAAACTAGATTTGACATCTGTCAATAATTTTGCTAATAAGACTGCCCCACAGAGTTCTAGGCGTGGTAGGTACTGAAATTTGTTTTACGGGTGCTACTTTCGTACGAGCAGAAACCAAACTGACTTTAATCTGATCCCCGTCTACAACTCTGAGGTACACGACTCCAGCGTATGCTGCACACGAGGCATCGCTAAATCCATGCAGCTCAATTTTTGAATTTGTATTTGTTATCCCTAGCCAACGCGGTAAATGGATAAAACTCATCGTGTTTAAACAATTCAGGTAAGAAAGCCATTCCAGGTTCAAATCATCTGGAAGTTCCTGATCCCAGTCTAAGCCAGCTTGCCATAGTTTCTGCATGAAAATTTTTAAAACAATGATAATAGGTGCAAGCCAACCTAATGGATCGAACGTTTTAGCTATCACAGACAGAACTTTTCGTTTAGTGAAAGTCGAGTCAGATTTACAATCTACCAGAACCTTCAGTTCAAAAACATCCAGTTGTGGTTTCCAAGTGACTCCGAGAGCTTTAACAGATTCATCTAGTTTTATATTAACACTGTTCTGTGATACCTTAAGCGTTTGTGGAATTTTACTCAAAACCAAATTACTATTGGAAGACCATTTATGTAACGGAAAATCGCCACGTGCAAATATTTCAGTAAGACGTTCTTGTAAATCTACAGCTTTCATTTCATCACATGTACCAGTGAGCAAATCATCCATGTAGACATCAGTTTTTAGAATGTGCGATTCATCAGGGAAGTTTTGGCTTTCATCTTCTGCCAACTGATGCAATGTTTTAATGGCAAGATACGGTGCACAAGATGTGCCATAGGTGACGGTGAGTAATCTATATTCACGTATCATGTCTTTGGGATCTTCTCTCCATAGAATTCTCTGGTAATCCATGTCTTGAATTGCCACTTGTATTTGTCTGTACATGTTTTGAACATCAGCAACTAGACATATTTTGTGTCTTCGCCATCTAGTGACGAGATCTCTTAAATCTTGTTGAAGTGGAGGACCAATCAAAAGCTCATCATTTAGGGAATTTCCATTTACAGGGCGAGCGCTCCCGTCAAAAACAACTCTGAGCTTTGTACTAACACTGGATTCTCTAACCACGGCGTGATGAGGTAGGTAATATTTCTTTTTGTTTCTTTCTTTTTCATGTGTCTCAATTTTTTCTTTCTTTTCAGGTGTCGAGTCTTCTTCTTCAGGGATTATTTCCATGTGACCTAATGATTTATATTGTCTCATAAACTGGCAATATTTATCCTTAAAATCAGTATCACGTGCGAATTTCTTCTCCATCTGAAGTAAGCGTCTGACAGCAAGAGGTTTGGAATCTCCGAGGTTTGGTGTATTTTCATCTTTGAAAGGTAAGTGGACTTCATATCTACCATCTTCTTTACGTCTGTGTGTTTCTTTATAGTGATTTTCGCATTTCTGATCTAGTAGTGTTAAAGGTTTATCTTTAGGTGAAAGTTCTTTGATCTCCCAAAATCTTCTAAGTAAATGATCTACCTCTACGAGTGAAGTGCTAACTGTGATATGGTAATCAGGAAGATCATCTGATGATTTAGTGCTGCCAGAGACTAGCCAGCCTAATCGTGTGTTTTGTGCAATGAGAGATCCGTGTCTGTGTAAACCTTCTAGTAAGATTGCAGCATATGCATCAGCTCCTAGTAACACGTCGATTTGTCCAGGTCGGTTGAAGTGAGGGTCAGATAGTGGGATACTAGTGATACCTGGCCATTTCTCTGTGTCAAATTTTCTTGTGGGTAACAATGTGGTTAACTTGGTGAGAACGTGGGCATTAATTTGCATAACATGTTGTGTATCAATCGGTGAATAAATATCTAAGAGGACTGTATTTTGTGATTTGACAGCGCTGTGTCCTATGCCAGTCACCTGTACTTCAAAGTGTTTCTTTGTCAAGCCTAGAAGTTGAACGGCTGATTCGGTTATGAAAGTGGCCATGGATCCTTGATCGACTAAAGCTCGAAGGTAAGTAATTTCTCCATTCTTATTCTTGATTCCCAAGCGAGCAGTAGCCAGAACCACGAGGTTATTGTCAACAGCTACTTTCATACTAGTAACTTTAGTTTCAGGGCCTGTTGATGATTCATCATTTTCTTCTTCAGCTGATTCAATTACTGGCTTTGCAACTAGCTCATTCTGATGTAAAACTGTGTGATGTTTTCTGGTACAGATGCGGCACCGTTTCCAATTTTGTCTGCAGTTCCTAACTGAGTGCCCCTTAACCATACAGTTAAAGCAAAGGTTATTGTTCTTGACAAAATCTCGACGCTGTTCAACATTGAGTTGTGTGAAAGTAGGACAGTGGCAGATGTAGTGGTGTTTTTTGCAATAGGTGCATTCAGCATTTAATTCACTAGTAAAACTCTTAATATGCTTGGCCTTTTGTGTTTGTGTCAAAGGAGAAGTAACTTCCTTTTTGTGGGTACTTTGAACCATCTCAATTGCTCTAAAGCGGCCTTCTAAATACGAGGACAGCTGTTCGTATGTGGGTAACACAGTCGAAGAGCCCAATGATTGTTCCCAAAACTTGTGAGTTTCTGTATCGAGTTTTGAGACTAGCAGGTGCACAATCAATGGATCCCAAGTAGTGGTATCTATTTCGAAATTGGCAAGACTGTTGAGGCATTCATTAGTTGTATCGAGAAGCTCCTTTAAGCCTTTAGAGCATTCCTTAGTGAGTTTTTTCTGACCAAGTAAACGATTTAAAATAGTGTTCACGATAATTCTTGGGTTGCTGTATCGATTTAGTAAGCATTTCCATGCATTAGCGTAGTTAGAAGCTGTGATATCAAAATGACGTAGAAGTTGCTCAGCTTCACCCTTTAAACTAGTGCGTAAATAATGGTGTTTCTGAATGTCGCTGAGGGTAGGATCATCATCAACGAGTGAGGTAAACATGTCTTTAAAATAAATCCATTCTCGGTAGTTTCCCGAAAAAGTGGGTATATTTATTTTTGGTAATTTTGATGATGAACTACTGGCTTGTGGTTGTGACGTCATAGTTGGCTTTTCTTGTATACTTAATGCATTTAACTTTTCTTTTAGTATGGTTTTAAATTCTAAATAGCAATCTTCAATTTTATCGTAAATTTCTTTAACACTAGTTCGGTTCTGTTTTGACAGATCTGAATGTGATAAAATATTTCTTTGTTCCTTCCGAACTTGCGTAAAATAATCCTCAAGTAAATCTTTCCTTGTTTCCAAATAGCTTGCCGAGTATCGTGATTGTGAAGTTTTCTTAAAATTTGTTTGAAGTCTCAAGATAGATTCACTAAGCTCGTTGAGTACCGACATGGAAGTATTATTTTCTTCACTTTCAGAATCCGACATGTTTATTTAATTATTTAAATCCAAATTTTTTCGAATTCTTTCAAAGTTTGTTCATTTATAACTTTAATGTAGGTACTTACAATTAATCCGGCTTACGATTAGGACCAATGTACACTACCGCACAAATAACTACACACTGCACTGTTTTCACAACAAAATCTTTATTGGGTGCCATACAATTGCCTATATAACCGACGGTCTCACAACGACTTCGAGAAATAAAATACAGGTAACGCCGTCTAGTTCACGCAACCGACATTAAATTGACTTGGTGTAAACACAGTGTTTCCACAATGAGGAAAGTTCCAAAAATGCATACCGACTAACTTCTATCTTAAGATGGGCAGACATAAAGTAGTTCCATTCCCGCCGGTGTACCCGTTCACGAGCATGACACATGACCCAGCCATTGCTTCGCTCAACCATATTTGAGGAACGTAACGAGTAACGACCCGCATCACACGACACCACCACAGAAATGTTTAAAGAGTGCGTGACATACTTATGCTACTCATGTTAAGGCATCGAATTGAATGTATATAGTAAGTAATACCACGTATTACTAGACAGTTTGTATGTTATAACTATTAGGTTGCATCATCATCATCATCAGCAACCCATCAACGCTCAGTACTGAACGCAGGTCTCTTCTGGGAGAAGGGTTATAGGCCATAGTCCACCACGCTGGCCCAATGCGGATTGGCGGACTTCACACACCCTTGAAAACATTATGAAGAACTCTCAGGTGTGCCTTTTTGAATCCTTTGTGCGTAAAGTTATGAAACTTAATTTTTTTATTTATTTTACGCACATATATGCACATATATTTTATGACAAAATAAAATTTAGTTGAATTACTTTAGGTACCTACTACTAACAAAATTTTCAGAAAGACTTTTGACGTGAAAGCGTCTTATAAATCAACTAGCTGATGCCCGCGACTTCGACCGCGTGGATTTAGTTTTTAAAATCCCTCGGGAACTCTTAAGTAGGTAGCCTATGGCACTCTCCAGCACGCCTAGCATGCACGCGCGAGAAAATTTTGTCTACTTAAGCCATTTCTCGTATTATCTCTATAATCTATATCTCTATCGAGACTTCCCTGGCGCAGTGGTGAGCGCTGTGGTCTTATAACTGGGAGGTCTCGGGTTCGATTCCCGACGGGGTAAATTTGGGAATTTATAATTTCCGAATTGTCTCTGGTCTGGTCTGATGGGAGGCTTTGGCCGTGGCTAGTTACCACCCTACCGTCAAAAACGTGCCGCCAAGCGATTTAGCGTTCCGGCACGATGGCGTGTAGAAACCGATTAGGGTTATGGGTTGAATTTTCACTGCCATACCCCTTACAGGTTAGCCGGCTACCATCTTAGACTGCATCGTCACTTACCATCAGGTGAGATCGCAGTCATGGACTATCTTATCATCGAATAAAAAAAAGAAAAAAAAAACTAGCATGGTTGCACACATGATTCGTCTCGTCACGTCATAGATAAAATTATTTTCTCTATTTTTCTCTACGAACTCTAGCATGGCGAGGTAAGTTTCTAGAATTTTGAAGTTTAAAAATAATAAATATAAAGTAATATTTCTCGTAATTTTTAAAGGTTTCACACATGGAAGTATAGTCTATGGTTTCTGAATGAAAAAAATCGGTGTTGTAAGATTATCGTATGGTGTTGTGAAACGGCTACACCGTGCACCGTGTACCGGTTTGTCTACGTCTGCTGTCACGAGAAAGGCAAGTCTTCGACGAGAAATTAGTCAGTAGTCACTCGTTCATGCATGCAACATGCGTGCATGTTAAGGTTGATTAAACAGGTCTGCCCGCGAAATTCAAATTTAATTTGGTTTTTCGCAATTTGTAAACTAATACGACAAAGTAGGCTTATGGCATTCTAATTGTGACGATGGCAGTATCATCTTCACAGGTTTATATAAAATTCTTTACTTGAAAGTGTCCAGTTTACGAAATTAGTCAGAATAACGACTAATTTGTGAGTAACTCACGTCCAACTCGATATTCTGACTAATTTCTTAACCAAAACCAAATTAAATTTGAATTTCGCGGGCAGACCCGTATATTCAACCTTAAGGTAAACGAGAAATCAGTCTACATCGACAATATCTCTCTCTCTCTCTCTTCGCGAGATATCACTTCGACGTGTATGCTAGGCCTGCTGATACCCAGGCAAAAAATCACCTCGACCTCGACCCGTAGCTCTGCTGCGGCGTGATTGAAGAACAAACAAACACACTTTCGCATTTATAATATTAGTATTATGTATACCTACTAGGTACCTATGATACCAAATCCTCTAAACGTCAAATCTTATACACTTACTTACTTCTTGTACTTTCACACTCGAGTCTGAATTTTCAATTGTCCGTCTGTCTTTTTGTTTGAGTGTCTTTTGGAGATTTGGATAAATTCACATAATATCTTAAGCCCAATTTAGACGGTTCCTCGTTCATTTTCGATGAAGCCTCGAAAAGTCGAAAATGAAAACATAAATCTCGAAAAATTAATAACGCTGAACTACTAGACCAGGGAGAAGAGAGCTGCTATCGAGCGCACGCAATGGCACTCGGCAGTCTCCCCTTACAAAAATTAGTGAATTAGCCAATAACCCTTTCACAGTGCAATGAATGGGCGTGGCCTATGTGACTTATCAAAGTACTGTAAAGTTGAACTGAGAAAAATATAATTCAGTCAAGGTCTATTCAACTTTAAAGCATCTCCAAAGCGCGTTATTAAAACAAGAAAATACTTTCAGCGCCATCTATCTTGCTTCTGTAACATTAATAAATCCTACTTTAATATCCTACTACTAGGTATTTATATGCGAAAGTAGGTATGTGAGGATGTATAGTATACTAGCTGATGCCCGCGACTTTGTCCGCGTGGATTTAGTTTTTAAAGTCCCTCGGGAACTCCTTGATTTTCCGGGATAAAAAGTAGCCTAGATGTTGACCCGAGTAATAAGCTACCACGGTATAAAATTTTGTGGAAATCTGTGCGGTAGTTTTTACGTGAAAGAAGGACAAACAAACAGACAGACAAACAGACAAAAAAAATTTAGCTTCTGTTTTGATATCTGTATCTTTGAACACAATTAGAAGCAAAAACCCTTTTTTTAATCTATTTCATGTACAGAATTGGTTTCGTTTCTGTTTTATTATATGTATAGATGTATAGATGAACACCGGCTGCACGCACGAAAAAGTGTCACGTTCCGCCTGAGCCTGCGCGTGCAAGCGAGAGCGCGGAACAAGCGATAGAGAGGCACGATCGGCCCAAGCGTTGGCTTGTGACTAGAGAAAATTGTAATTTTCAATTAACTCCTTCTTTGTATTATACAAAATAATTATAATTCAGTGATAATAATTCAATTAAATTCATAAAAGTAAGCAATTTCTCATCAATGTTCCTTTATGACGTTATCACGTAAAACCTTCGTAAAACTATCGTCCGTAAACCGACTTTACAGACAATCAATTTTTTTTTCATGCAGGAACAGATTCCTTGTTTGAGTTACGTCTCACTTTTAGCCTTTGAGTATTAAATTAGCAATTGGAAATTAAATGCCATAGACTAGAGTGTTGTGGCGAATTCAAAATGACTACCGGTATGAAATTCGTGACTCAACACGAAAGCTATGTCTATACCAAATGACAGGATGGCTTCACATATAGATGCGCAAGTATAATATTTGTGTGTAGGTTTGTTAGTTATAGTCAACGCACGAAAAAGTGTCACGTTCCGCCTGAGCCTGCGCGTGCAAGCGAGAGCGCGGAACAAGCGATAGAGAGGCACGATCGGCCCAAGCGTTGGCTTGTGACTAGAGAAAATTGTAATTTTCAATTAACTCCTTCTTTGTATTATACAAAATAATTATAATTCAGTGATATCTAATAATTCAATTAAATTCATAACTGCAACAGAGCTACGGATCGACAAGATATTGACGTGATAACGTCTTATAAATCGACGAACACCGGCTGCACGCACGATAAAGTGTCACGTTCCGCCTGAGCGAGCGTGCAAGCGAGCGCGCGGAACAAGCGATAGAGAGGCACGATGGGCACAGGCGTTGGCTTGTGACACATTTATTCATCAATGTTTCTTTATGACGCACTTAAAACTATCGTCCGTAAACCGACTTTACAGACAACCAATTTTTTTTGCATGGGTATATAGGTAGTTGAGGACCTGGAGAGTGACATAGGCCATCTTTTATTCTGAAAAAAAAAAAACAAATAATTCTCGCGGGATTTTGAAAAACTAACTCCAAGCTAACAAGTTTCGGGCAAAGATTTTTTTTCTTTCCAACAATAATTTACAGCAATAAATTGTTTGTTATTTTGTAATTTGTTTTTCTTGAAGACAAGAAAAATTGATTTTCTTGAAAAAAAAAACAAAAAATTTTAGCTTTGCTCATGAAACTTAAGCGTTTAGCCATATTATAATACATATTTTTATTATGTAGTGGAAAGGATATTTCGTGATTTTCTTTCTCTTAGCTAGATGAGGCAATCAGAGTGATACTGATAGTCCTTGTCAAGAAATATTAAAAATCATTCATCATCATCATTAATAACCCATCAACGGCTCACTACTGAGCGCAGGTCTCCTTTCAGAGAAGGGTTATAGGCCATAGTCCACCACGCTGGCCCAATGCGAATTGGCGGACTTCACACATTTTCGAGAATATTATGAAGAACCCTCAGGTGTGCAGGTTTCCTCACGATGTTTTTCTTCACCGTTGAAGCAAGTGATATTTAATTGCTTAAACGCACTTGACTCCGAAAAGTCAGAGGTGCGTACCCGGGATCCAACCTGCGACCCCCCCGAATAGGAGACCACAGTCCTAACCACTAGGCTATCACTGCTTACAAAAATCATTAGTTGCGCTTAATTTTATAATGCAAATAAAATAACAAAGTGCTTTTAAAATGTTAACGGCTTACTTAAAACTCGAGGCCCCGCACGCTTAGCCAATAAAGCTTTTAAGAGCAGGTGTGGCTCGTTCCCATACACAGGTTCCGTATGACGGGACACGTGTTTCGGGGATCGATATTCAATAGCTTATCTTAACGCCGGCGCCTATGTATGGGAGATTTTTGAGGGATGCTGCGGTACAGGCCGGCGGTTTGAACGCTGCGTGTTTTTTCCGTCTGAAAATCGCTATTGAAACCATTAAACGGTGTCACAAAAGACCTCATAGTTTTTTTCCAATTGTAACAAGGAGTCACGAAAATAGGTAGGTACACACAAAAATATAAATTATTTGGAAAAATAAACTCTATTCTACTCTATTCATATCCCTTATCTACACCATTAGATGTTCCTAAAGGTTTGTGATAACGAAATTGACAGAAAGCTAACCTAACCAGTTTTATGAAAACAGGCATGTTTTGAAATTTAAAAAATGATATCTTCTAGAAATGTTTTAAATTAGTATAAAATTTTCGCCATTGTTTCAAGGCATTATTATCGATAGCTATTGTATCAAGATAAGCAGTGATAGCCTAGTGCTTAGGACTGTGGTCTCCTATTCAGGGGGTCGCAGGTTCGATCCCGGGTACGCACCCTGACTTTTCGGAGTCAAGTGCGTTTAAGCAATTAAATATCACTTGCTTCAACGGTGAAGGAAAACATCGTGAGGAAACCTGCACACCTGAGAGTTCTTCATAATGTTCTTGAAGGTGTGTGAAGTTCGCCAATTCGCATTGGGCCAGCGTGGTGGACTATGGCCTATAACCCTTCTCTGAGAGGAGACCTGCGCTCAGTAGTGAGCCGTTGATGGGTTGCTAATGATTGTATCAAGGGCATGAAACAGAAGGCTGCACGCATCGTGAGGAGGTTCCTCAATCTGGAGTCATTACAATCGGCAGTTTGGGTCCTACTTTGCTACCAAAATCATTCCAGTTTATTTTAAAGAATGATTGCTTATAATTTTGAATACATTAAAAAATATATACGTACTGAACAGAAAAAAATTAAATTCTATACCTTAGTGCACATCAATACGAAACACCTAATAGTATGATCTATTTCTTTTCTTATAAGAAGTATCTAGTCGATGAAAATAGCGTTTTTGAGAGGATTTTGATAGTTAAATATTGGTTCAGGATATTTTTAAACCATTTGAAGCAGAAGCGTTTAATAAACGCTAGTCTACGGTGGCCAACCCTCAATTGATGCGGTATGGTAGCAATTCAGATAAGAGCGAGCTTTACAAATTGACTCAAAAAAATCTAAAAGGGACAATATGGCTTATGTGAAGTTTTATTGTTTTTATTGGTTTAAAATAAAATATTGGAATTAATACTATTGAGATTTCCTCAAAATTTAAATAGAAGATTTAGGTGTCTACATAAATTTCACTCTGTAGCTAGTACCTAGTTATCTCCGATTACATATTTTGGATTTTTCAATACAATTCTATTATAAGTTTACCAAAATAACTACCTTTTATAATATGTTACGTTATAAGGATTACTGTTAAAATTGATTGAGTTAGGTATTTTTTAAACTTTTTAGTAATTCGTTTAGACAATAAATAGACATTCAGACCAAACATACTCGTACCTACCTAGTTTGAGAGAATTTTAGTATGGATTTTTTTAAATAGCAATAGAAATTAGATTGCTGATCTTTTAAAAATGTATCATTGGATACTATCAAATTGTTAGAAATTTAAAATTTTAAAAAGATTAATCTAGCTATCGTTGTGCGAAATATCAGTAATTCTTGCAAAAATCATCCAATTTTTGTTAAAAACACGAATTAGAAAATAAAAGAGAAAAGATAGGTAGCGAAGGTGCAATATTTATCATATTTTCCGATAAAAACGTGAAAATGTCATAAAAACTTATTCAAAATAATATTATTTACTTCTGTAGAGTCTAACATCAACATAAATTAGGGGAAAAAGAAAAAAATTCGATGAAAATAAAGCGTTGAGTTCAGTCTTTCACATTTATTTTAAAAACATTAAATATTTATAAAATTTAAAGCAAAATATGCTTTGGCGGACATAGCTTCACAAAATAAAATATACCTAGCGCGCATTTCACAAAATACAAAAATATCGTCGTAATAAAAAAAAAATAACAAAATAATACTCTTTGGCAGTCAGTCTAAAATGGTGTATGTCCTAAAAGTATCTATCAACAAACGTAGCTTATGGGGAAATATTTTTTCATATCGACTTCTTTATAAATCTCTTCTTTGACATCTGCTTGATAAATATCGGATATCGAACTGGTATCTACAACATTTGCGTTTTCATTTAGGTGTTTAGGATAGAATTTTTCTGCTTCATTGTCTTCATAGCTCAAACTGTCGTCGAAATAGATTGTAGAAGTCATATCGTCGGCTTCAGGTAGACTTTCGACTTTGAATTCGTAAGGCGGGGGCAAATCTCTATTTTCAGGTCTGTAGAGTTTTCTACCTATATTTTTGGTGGGCTTGGCATCTGTAGACGTTGAAACTTCCGGCGACTTGATCCTTTTGCTTTTGTATCGTCGATTTTGGAACCAGATTTTGACCTGTGTGGGTGAGAGGTTCAGTGTTTTGGCTAATTGTTCCCTTTCTGGTGCTGTGAGGTACCTCTGTGCTCGGAAGCGTACTTCTAGAGCGTGTACTTGACTCTGCGAGAACAGGATTCTAGGTTTTCTCTTTATGTTCTTTTTCTCAAGCTTACTGCTGCATGTTGGCTCTGTTGGACAAAGAAATAATGATTATGATTAAAAGGAATAATATTTAATTTTCGTAATATTTTATAAAGCAGTGTATTTTGTAGTTCGGACTGCGGTTTTCTGTTTGGGGGGTCGCAGGTTCGATTCCGAGCACCCACCTCTGACTTTTCGGAGTTGTGTGCGTTTATGCATTTAAATATCACAGGCTTCAACGGTGAAGGAGAACATCGTTAGGAAACCTGCACGCCTGAGAGTTCTCCATAATGTTCATAAAGGTATGTGAAGTCTACCAATTCGTATTATGCAAGCGTGGTGGACTATGGCCTATAACCCTTCTCTGAGAGGAGACCTGCGCTCAGTAGTGAGACGTTAATGGGTTGCTGATGATGATGATGATGATGAAAATAAGTCTGGGTGGATCTGTCAGTGGGCTTCAAAAAAAGGTAGGTAAGTAAGCAAAAAAGTTTTTGAAATCTCAGTTAGACTGAAATACGTAGGTACGTTTATGATGAAAATCAAAAAGATCTTAAAAATCCCTACTTATATTATAATACGTAGGTGTATGAAATGTGTTTGTTTGTTTGTCCTTTAATTATGCAGCAATGGAGTAATGATTCTGCATGGTTATAGTTCAAGACTAAGGCTACTTTTTATTCCGGAGAAACTCGGTTCTCGCGGGGTTTTTAGAAATCTATCCACACTTCAAAGCTTGTCTGAAATATAACACAATTTGCTAGGTCTTTAGGTAGACTTAAGATTTTAAACAGGTTGCATAGCAAATTCTCTTAAGGAAATTTTACTCACTTGACTGTTTTTTAGCTAAAGATGGGAATTTCTGCAACGTTTCCGAAAACGGGGTACTATCAGCCAATGTATGGACGCTTTTCTCCCCTTTAACTCCTAAGCCGATGAGATCTCTTTGAAGATTATCCTTCCCTGGTACTTCGACCATGCTGTGATGGTTAGTCAACTCAGGGTATTCATGATTCTGATGGTATAAATTATGGCAGTAAGGGTTGTAATTGTAGTACTCTTCCATTTTGGCTTCGTGATACATTTCGGGGGTCCAGTAAGGGTCGTTATGGACTGGTACGTTTGGATACACTGGACTGAAATATTCTGGACAGTACTGACTCTGATGGTATAAAGAGTCATATTCCGGATTTCTTCTATCCCTGTCTGGTTTCCAATCACTCCTTTCATAGTAAGAGGTTTGGTTTATGTTTAAAATGTCCTTAACCGAAAATGGTGTAGATAAACTCCCTTGATTAACTTGTTCATCCAGTTTGATGCGGTAATTCTTCTGATCGTACACAGGATAATCCTTTTCGAACTTTCTTACGTCGAATTCGTATTCTTTGCATTCACTATAGTTATGTTTTAAACTATTATTGTTATATGATGTTGAAACTTCATTGTGCTGTTCATAGTTATCCATTTTAGTTAATTTAGTACAACTAAGTGTTTATTAATTAGTTTTTAGTTTACACGGCCACGTTCATTATTCACTTTGACTAATTAGTAGTTTTCTAATTAAGTTGTGGTTGAAATGACTCGTGATGGAAGACTGATGGTGTTAAGGCTTTGGGTACAAAGCCAATCCACGTTGTTGCTTGAGCTAGGGGGCGGGGCCATGGGGTTTATACCCATCTCTCTCTAACGTGTTGTTGTTGATATGTCTATCTCGGTTCGTGTCTGCCGCCTTCCGTTAACTAAAAGGCAGGTAAGGCAAATTTCGTGATGATATTATTATGAGCAAAATAAAGTGTAGTAGAGTTAAAATTTAGATAATGTAATGATAGATTTAAGTTTGTTTAAAATAAAATAAAATAAAAGTGATAACACATTCTGATTATAAATAAGTAGAGTAAAGTAAATTCACTGTGTTTTCTTTTTAATTTAGATGATATAGCTGCACATTACTTGCATGTTCATTTATTACATATTATTAATTACATATATTGTACACTTATTCATTAATAAAAATAGAAAGAGTTGTTTTTAGTTTTTTTGCACAAATATGAGTTTTAACCGACTTAAAAAATTCTTCTCAAGTTAACTGAATGCTTGAAATCACTTTTTGAAGGACCAGTTTTCTTGATTTTGCTTGACCGATTGTAATGCAGTTTTGTTATTTGATATAGTAGCCTATACTGCCTATCTCACTCTCTAGGTCCTCAACTATGCAAAAAATCAGGTTGATTCGTTACTCTACTGCTGCGTGATTGAAGGAAAAACCAGCGGATTCGCATTTTTAATGCGAAATAAACTATTATTAAAAAGGATATAATGTTCTCATTTTTGGTATAGGTTTGAAAAGTCCTAGTATTTATTTTTTTATGTTTTTCAGTGTTTTTGAACTAAGTTCACTTTTTTCAAAGTTTTAATACTGAAAGAGTTCTGTCGCTTTTACTTTTTTTTGGTGGTTTACTAGTTTCTACTGAGAAGTTATGCTAAGTACTTTTTAACCGACTCTCATAAAGGAGGAAGTTCTTAATTCGGCCGGAACTTATTTTTTTTGTCTTAAAAACTGATTTTTGTGGGTTAGGTGAGTTAATACAGCGGCTGGAGTGAAGTGTAAATACACGGATGACTTCATGCCCGTCAGAGTTGATCTGTGTATCGCTAATGACTTTTATATTGACTACCTATTGCCGCAAATTGTATATTATATTAGTATTCGAGATCTGGGGCTGACGTGATTTTATTTGGTTGTATTTTTGTTTTCGATTTATTTTTATATTGTTCTATTTTCACCAGAATATGATGGTACTGGCTTGGTTATTGATGAAGGTCATAGGTTCGATTAGAACTGTAAATTAGTAGATAATATATTCAAATTCAAAATTATTTATTCCACGTAGGCAAACATGTGGCTCTTATGACACGTCATGAGTCATGACTCTACCACCGGTTCGGAAAGCGGATTATGCTGAGAAGAGCCGGCAAGAAACTCAGCAGTTGCTCTTTTCAAATTAATCATTTTACAATATTATTATGTAGCTATTACATTGTAATAAGTTTTATATACCTACTATCTTCTAGGCAGCTGGATGCCAAGCCGATTTATCCCATGCAACTTTGTTAGAATAAAATAGAATATAATATTTCCAAAAGGAGGAGAAGTTCCAAAAAAGCGTACTTACTACAATTCAGACGGGCAGATAGAAAGTAGCCCAGCCCACGCATGATCCAGCCGTTGCTTCGCTCAACCATATTTGAAGGAACGTATAATATCGTTAAAAAGATCCAAATTTACATAGGTATAAAAAAGTTTGCCTGAATAACTGAATTAACTATATTAACAGAGACAAATTAAATAAACTTAATAGTAGGTACCTACTATCGATATCGTTGACTATAATTAGGCTCTTTCCGCACAGCATATCCATCGTTGACTATTACTAGGGCTTAGGCTATTTCCGCAATGCATCCGATCCGACTCCGAGAGTTCTTGATGTGAAAGCCCACCCTTAACCCCAAGCCTGAACCCCAGGGGTTACATAAGACACTATTAGAACATTATTTCTTTTATGACGTAGGCCTTTAGACAGTCGTTAGAAAGAAAAGATTTTTTTGAAATTGCAGTCCTATGGGGGACAAAAATTCGTCGTTTATCAAGTTGTGCGCTTGGACTAATATAAAGCATCGGTTTTGTACTGGTCTAAGATCGCGAAGAGAGAATAGAATAGAATAGAATAGAAATGTTTTTTTATTCAAATAAACTTTTTTACAAGTGCTTTCGAATCGTCGATGAGTCTACCACTGGTTCGGAATGCCGTTCCTGCCGAGAGGTCGTCCTTCACCCATCTGTTTACCAGATGAAAAGTATTTTATATCGAATATTATCTATAAAAAACAAATCGCAATTGTATTTCCTATTAAAATATGTTCAAGGCTATTTCAAGAAAACTATGATTAAAATTTTTTGTCCACGTTTCACTCTCTTGTTTACCACGAACTTAAAAGAAATTAAAATTATATAACATAAGGAACACGCAAATTTCCCTATTAACTACAGGAACTATTAAAATCAAGATTTTAATTATTATTAAAATAAAGATAATTTTATTGCAAATACGATGGTTCATATTGCCTTTGAAAAATCGTTCTTTAGTACATAATAATTCAATGTTCATGAATTACTATTGCCAGGCCTTAAAATAATATATATAGGTATTAGGTAGGTACCTAAAATAAGCACAAATTTGAAAACAATTTTGAAGTGATACCAAATTGAACTTTGTCTCAATCGAAAATCGAACCTGGATCATAATTATTGTATAATATAGGTATAAGCACGTCGACTGTTCTCTCGACACCCAAATCAATATATAGGTACCTACATACAATAATCGTCTTTGAGTGTTGACGTACATAATTATGCCCACCTCACATATAACTTTGGCACCAATGACAGAAAATATAAACAAACTTGTATATGAAACGAGCCGCTATTAATTTATTCGAAAACATAAATAGATTTAGGGTTGGTAGTCGCTTCGCACCTACTAGATACCGTCGGCGTACTAACTACGAGGAAATTGCGGCAATTCATAGTACGTCTGAACTGGCGTACCTACCCTTATAAATCTTATAATCTAATGATTGATATGTCTGTTTTCAAACAAACTAATGATTGATATTACCTATACGTTGCCCCATTTAAGATCATAAGAAGGCTCGTGGTCACTCAGCGGGCGATGGAGAGAGCCATGCTCGGAGTATCCCTGCGAGATCAAATCAGAAATGAGGAGATCCGTAGGAGAACCAAAGTCACCGACATAGCTCGGCGAGTCGCGAAACTAAGTGGAAATGGGCGGGGCACATAATTCGAAGAGCTGATGGTCATTGGGGTCCCAAGGTGCTGGAGGGGCGACCCCGCACCGGGAAGCGCAGTGTTGGCAGACCCCCCGCTAGGTGGACCGACGACATCAAACGAGTCGCAGGGAGCCGCTGGATACAGGCGGGGCAAGACTGAGGCCTGTGGAAGTCCAAGCACCTTTGTCCAGCATGAACGTCTATCGATTGAGAAAGAAGAGGAAGGAAGAAGAAGAAATAATTTATTTGTGACATCGCATTTCTTACGGGATTTAAAAACTACTCCACGCGGACGAAGTCGCGGGCAAAAGATAGTAGGTAGGTTCATGTTGTTATTTTTCATTCGCCCTCTTTAGGACAGGAAAGATTTGTGACCATACGGCCTATTCAGACGTAAGATTCCTTAAGTTATGCTAGTAGGTTGATATACATTCAATCGTGTATTAAGACTATTAAGTAAATACCTATAAGTTATGTTGTACCTACAAGTTATGTTCAGATTCCATGGCGCCAAATTCCATATCTTATTCCCAGGCTAAGGTCTGCATAACTTGCTGAAAAACTTAAATTAACTCAGTAAAAAAAGAGGTTTGGCCACTTAAAAAGTTCAAGCGAGGTCGTAAACTTGCAACTTTATTTACACTTTGACAGTTTTGAGGCACATTTGACTTGCTTTTAATTTTTTTTTCAGTCAATTAAGTTCATGAGATTTAGTGTGGTAACAATAAGTTTCAAAATCCGTGGACGTTCCCAAAAATCTTCCCGAGAAGAGCCGTCAAGAAGCTTCGTAGTTGCTCTTTAAAACAAGTGTTACAATATGTAAATTACCTATCTTGTGGACAGCTGAAGCAAAGCCAATTGCTTCCAAGCAATTTTATAATTAGGAAATTCATCAAATAAATCTTCAAAATTCAAAACTATTTATTTCATAAAGGCCAACTTTTAGATCTTATGGCAAGTCAAGAATCTACCAACGGTTTGGAAAGCTGATTCTGCTCAGAAGAGCTCGTAAGAAACTCAGCAGTTGCTCTTATCAAAACAAAAATGTTACAAAATGTAGCTTATCTATCTTGTGTACAGCTGAAGCAAAGCTGATTAGAATATGAACAGAAATAGTTTCTATTTAAACTGTTACAAGTGCTTTCGAATCATCAAATTTAAAATGTTCAGAAATGGTTCGGAATGGTACATACTTACAATTCAATACATGTTAAGATGGGCATACAGAAAGTAGCCCCATTCCCGTCGGTGCCGGGCATTCCATTTTAAAAAGAATACTTATTAGCTACCAAGCTAATAAATACCTAAATTTGATTTATATTCTCCACTTCCCTCAAAATAAGCGTAAAGCTTGTGTTAGGAGTGGGTACGCCAATACAGGTGGGGATTGAACCTGCGACCTTTCAGTTTTCAGTCCGCACTTTTAACCGTTAGGCTATTGACGCTCGAAGTGAAAGGTTGGACTGTTGTTGGAAGCTTCGGTTGTTATTAGTAACATTCTGCCGTCGAAACTGTAGTCCTAAGCTGTCCGGGATTTTCCTTTCGAAAAGTTGGTCATCTTAGTGTGCGATTTACCTATAAATTATTATTTTAACGATGTGTCGAAAGTCAAACTTTAAAGTAAATAAGTATTTTAAAAAACTAGAATAATGAAACCCGCTACTTCATCCGCGTGGATTTTAGTTTTCATAATGTTCAAATTCACATCAATTAAATCTATTATTGAGACTAATAATAATTTTATTAATATTCTTTTTCAAAAAATTTGTTTTCTTTATAAAGGCTGTGATACCCTTAAGCTTACTTTTATCAAACACTCAAAACTTTTTCGTATTTAACATGTATTTTACAAAAATGCATGTAGAATAAGAATTCTATATAAACTACACGGTACACCACAAATATTTGTTGATGTTATTTTTGTGTAATTCGATAGACTTTTTAGTTTTTACACTTGTGTGTGTTTTTAACCTACCTACCTACTGTCTATCCGTAAGCATCGGCTATTAAACCATTTGAAAACAATGTAAAGGCGCACACACATTGACAGAAAAAATCCGCTCCTGAATTAATAAGCAAGTGGTAATTTGCTGTGATGATGCAGTCTGAAATGGTTGCTTTCTATCCTGAAAGGAGTATGACACTTTTTGTTAAATGTAAAAAAATACTCCTACCAGTTTCTCACTAAAACTTCCTACTAAAACGTAAAATACTCTAATCGCGCCATCGTACCGGAACGCAAATGCTTGGCAACTTGTCTCTGCTGGTAGGTGATTAGCCACGGCCGAAACCTCCTAACAGACCGGGCCGGAAACAATTTTTAAATAAAAAAATTCTTACCTACTGGTAAGAATTTTTATATCCGTTACAGTTTGGATTTAAAATTAAAATGTCGAATGAATTCAATGTTCTTACACAATATCCTGATACAGATTTTTTTTTAATTAAATTAAATTAAATTAATTATAATTATTGCAATTATACTGGTTGACATTTTCCAGCGTCTCAGAAAAAAGAGGATGTGATAAGTAAATCGAATAAAAGCCAATGGAATCGTTACTTTTTTTTTTAGTTTTACTAACTTATTATGATCTTAATTCTATCAATAACGCCGCAATATTGATAGAATTAAGATCATAATAAGTAAGTAAAACTAAAAAAAAAAGGAACGATGCCATAGGCTTCTTTCTATTCCATTCACTTATCACACCCTATTTTTCCGAGTCGCTGAATGTCATCCAGTATTTTAATACGATAGTTAATTATTATACCACAGATAAACAAACATCCAAGCGATTAAAATCCGATTGATGTTTTTTAAAAGCCTAGTGTTCGCTTCACTTAGTTTCTTTAATTTAGGTATGCTTGTGTGAAGAAACCTTAGCTTGTGCCATGCTGCGAGTGTCATGTTACTTCGGAAGCAAACACTATCCATTTCTATTGGTTGTAAAAAATTAACAGATCGTAAAACAACACGTTGTTCCGGAAGAAAGACGATTTTATTATTTAGGGAATAATATAAATCGGGTGTAAAGATGTAATGGACGGGTGGGCGGCTAGGTACTACCTATAATTTATGTAATTGACTATTTATTCTAAGGTAAGGAGGTACTGTTAAATTACCTCCGATTTTTTTTTCTATTTTTGTACATTATTATTCTTTTGAAAACAGCAGATGATATTAGTTCGGCTCGTACAAATATGGGGCGTCATTTATTAATTCAGATTTTTTTTCGATCGTTTAAATACGATCCAATTATTATTAGGAGATTAGAAAAAAAGCACTGAGTTCTGTTCATGTTCTGTGAAAATAAGTAGGAGGCTTACATTAAATGCTTGTGAGGTAACTTAGATTTGTTCATTTTTCTCATACCTACTTACCTTACCTACTTACTGAAAAAAGTGGCCTATTAAGTTACAGCTAGAATGCTAATACCTACCTAGTGTTTTATTTCATTAATGAAGTTTGCTGTGGTAATAGATTATTTTATTTGTAACTTTAATTAAGGCCTTTTGTCATTTTTTTTTGGCCAAATAGTTTGGTTACCAAAATGATTTATGCACCTACGTCAACATTACTATAATCATCGGTTTGAATTGTTAACTTGCTTCTATGATATGGTCGTATTTTGTAAATAAAAAATCGGCCAAGTGCGAGTCGGGCCTCGCTCTTTTAGGGTTCCGTTAAAAAAAATTAAATTAAAATATTTCCATGTACCCATGGAAATATTTTAATTAAATTTTTTTAATTTAATTTAATTTTTATTATTTGTTGTTATAGCGGCAATAGAAATACATAATATGTGAAAATTTCATATGTCTATCTATTACGGTTTACGAGATACAGCCCGCTGACAGACGGACGGACGGACGGACGGACGGACGGACGGACGGACAGCGTAGGCTTAGTAATAGGGTCCCGTTGGTACCCTTTGGGTACAAAACCCTAAAAAACTAAAAATTGAACTCCTTGTTTCTTTATTTATCATTAGGTAACTACCTTTCTTTGGTGTTTAAAATGAAAAGAATTTCTAGTGCCATCTATTACCGTTTAAAAATACTAAAACATACTGCCAGCGCCGTCTGACGTTGAGTAGCTCTACCGGTCTCTAGCTTGGTGCAATTTGCGTGGTAGTTTCAGAAGATCATACTAGATGTCGTCTCTTATCGTAGTGTGAGCTAATTTACATAGATGGCAGCATCACAAATAATTCTACAAACTAGGGCTAGATGGCGCTACGATATTCAAATACGCCTATCTGTTGAAAATCAATTTTTCAAGTAACCAATTTTATGGTGCAAACGTATTTTCAAAATAATAATCAGACGATTTTTTCATCTTCCACTGGTGACCGCAGAGCTGTTAGGTTACCTCAACAAAGTTTGGCCATTTAGAAGGGGTAGGTATCTACCTAACGCAGCACATCATCCATCATCATCATTTTTGGCATATACTCAAAGTTTTTGGCATATCTCCTCGTCCTTGTGGTTAATTTTTTACTAAACTAGCGGCACGCTATGATGGCCGGTTTGACACATTACAATAGTGATGTGGAATGTCAATTTATTCTCGAACAAAAAACAATTAAGTTTTGTTTTTGTACCTGATTAAATAGGTTTAATAAAACAAAAATGTATATGTTTATTTAATTTATTTGAACGAACTGAATATTTGAATGAAAATGAATATACATACTTTATATGCACACAAGAAACATATGAATACAAAAGATACCAAAAAAGGTGCCACAAAAGGCCATAATTAATCAGATTCGTCCATACTACTATTTTCACTGTCGTCACTGCTATCATCACCTACATTAATAATTATATGTTCGTTTTCTATAATATTATCTATTTTCACATCTCTTTCATAATCTTCCCTTATTAATTTAACAGTTCTATTCACAACCTTTTCCCAGTCTCCTTTAGTCACATGTTCACAAGCTTCTTCTAATAATTTTAGCATTTTTTTTGTGGTAAATGGGGGTTCTGTATTGTGTCTTGCAGCATATCCCTTAATTTGAGCCCACACCAACTCAATCGCATTATACTCACAATGGTAAGGCGGTAACCGTATAACTCTGTGCCCATGTTCTAATGCTATTTCGTCAATGACGTATCGGATCTTGGTTGGTTTGTTTTCTTTTAAAAGACGTACTAATTCCGCTTTTAACATATTCATGTTTGCATCTACGCCATTTTTAACGTATTTCACGCCATAACCAAATGCCGAGTTGTGGTATGTATCATATAAAAATAAAAATTTTACCTTTTGTATGAAACAGCTGATATTTTTTTGCGATTTCAGAGGTTTGTCCACATAGTGAAAATTGTTCATATTCACAAGTACATTCACCCCTTAAATGGTGCAAACTGATTTTTCTACACTTGTATACATTTTAGAAATCAATTTAATAAATAAATTTTGAGTCCTAAACCTAAAACTACATTCGATAAAATTTATGAATCTCTGCACATCACTATCGTCAATAAAGTAATACAATTATTTCCTTCAAAGTCGTTATCAATTAATACGGAACTTCATGAGCGGACAAACGTCAAACCGGCCTTCATAGCGTGCCGCTAGTTTAGGTACGATGACAATATTTTTAGGGTTCCGTACCCAAAGGGTACCAACGGGACCCTATTACTAAGCCTACGCTGTCCGTCCGTCCGTCCGTCCGTCCGTCTGTCAGCGGGCTGTATCTCGTAAACCGTAATAGATAGACAGATGAAATTTTATGTATTTCTATTGCCGCTATAACAACAAATAATAAAAATTAAATTAAATTGAAAAAATTAAATAAGAATATTTCCATGGGTACCTACATGGAAATATTTTTATTTAATTTTTTTTTAACGGAACCCTAAAAGAGCGAGGCCCGACTCGCACTTGGCCGATTTTTATAAATATGTGACAGATTAGAAAAACGAGATGTGAATATTTTTTAAATTAGGTATTTACCTTTTTTTAAT
The DNA here is from genome assembly GCA_029955525.1 of Oeneis ivallda. Lineage (NCBI taxonomy): Eukaryota > Metazoa > Arthropoda > Insecta > Lepidoptera > Nymphalidae > Oeneis > Oeneis ivallda. The sequence continues at coordinate 16,444,557 of JARPMR010000025.1, forward strand.
TTTTGATATTTTATTATTATGTAAGATTTTGTTTTTAATTTTGATTTTTGCCATTACACATCATAATATTTTAAGTACCTACCATCTAATAAAGAGGAAATTACCGACTAATAAAAATCCGACTAATAGAAATCATATATAATAATACTAAAAACATATTTAAAAAATATTTTAAACGATTTAAAAACAACTTTCTTTGATAGCTGTTTTTATGATCTTCAAATGTTGATTGCTAAATACTTAGATGATATTTATAGTTTTTTAGGGTTCCGTACCCAAAGGGTACCAACGGGACCCTATTACTAAGCCTACGCTGTCCGTCCGTCCGTCCGTCCGTCTGTCAGCGGGCTGTATCTCGTAAACCGTAATAGATAGACAGATGAAATTTTATGTATTTCTATTGCCGCTATAACAACAAATAATAAAAATTAAATTAAATTGAAAAAATTAAATAAGAATATTTCCATGGGTACCTACATGGAAATATTTTTATTTAATTTTTTTTAACGGAACCCTAAAAGAGCGAGGCCCGACTCGCACTTGGCCGATTTTTATAAATATGTGACAGATTAGAAAAACGAGATGTGAATATTTTTTAAATTAGGTAGGTATTTACCTTTTTTAATTTTTGATATTTTATTATTATGTAAGATTTTGTTTTTAATTTAGATTTTTGCCATTACACATCATAATATTTTAAGTACCTACCATCTAATAAAGAGGAAATTACCGACTAATAAAAATCCGACTAATAGAAATCATATATAATAATACTAAAAACATATTTAAAAAATATTTTAAACGATTTAAAAACAACTTTCTTTGATAGCTGTTTTTCAAATGTTGATTGCTAAATACTTAGATGATATTTATAACAAAGTAAATAGCTAGGTATGAGTTACAAATTGCAAGATCTCTAGTCCACAAATTGCTATCAGATAAATTGTCCTATAATTGATTAATCATGGTTATAGAAATATTTTCTATTCTGCCGCGTCATCCCGGTGTATCGCAAAGGCGGATCGATCCGAATCATTCGAGTAAAATAATCGAATGAATCGATTGTTCTAAGTGGCCGCCGCGGTGGGTGGGCCGATCTCTCGATGTGATTAGTAAATTGATGATAAATAGATCATTAAATGTCACGTTTTCTTGTAATTACAACCCATAGCGTTCCATAGAGAGAGCTTGTTCCGAAATTGTTATCATCCACAAGCGATCAGCGTTGCTATCTAATTTGTACGAAACAATTACCGACCTACTTAGGAGGTACTTAGGAGGTAAATCTACTTTTTAGGAAAGATTCTTCCTAACGAGCTTCATACAAAAGATGTTTGATAAAATTAATGATAATAACTAGTGGTTCGCCCCGAACTGAGACCTCGCGGTAACGGCTTCCCATAATTACCTACTTATTCATTCAATAGATACATGACAATCAAAATTGACATTATTATTATGCCCATTTTCACCAACCATACCTAAATCATCCTCTCTGTAGAAGTCTCTTTACGTAGGTAGCCCCTAAATACAATCCTAACATCCCAATGTCATTTTCACCTTTAGTTGTCCCGTAGAGGTTCGTAATAACAAAGTTGACAGAAAGTGTCAACTAACTTAACATAGAAAGCCCGTAAAGGTTAGGGAACTGTTATAGTGAAATCCTCAGGGCCTCAATCAAACTTAGGTATAGTTTTTTGGAACATTCAAATTAAATTACTTGTACACAGCGTCATCTATCGACACGATCAAAAAACATGTAAAAACAAACTGCAACGTGAAGTTTTATTGATGTTTGCTAAATGACTAAATAATAATTTTAATTGAATAATATGTTACATTTGCTATATGAGATGAGAGCGCCATCTATTGACATCATTGTGAAGTTCTGTTGTTGCTGCTCATTAAAAGTTAAATAATTTAGTTTCCTTATTACATTTATCTAATTTTAGTATTTGTTGTTCAAGTACATGATATTACGCTAAAATTATAAAACTTTCAAGCCCCAGCTTTCAATGGTTATTCCGTTGTGAGGTCAAATATAATCTCCACTTTGAAAGCCCCCCATTTCGTCAATTTTCGGGAAAAAATTTAAAAAAAAATACTTTTGTACTCTGTTCCAAATTATCTTTAAAATGAGGTACTGTAACCCTATGAAACGCAAAAAAATTTTTTTTTCTTCGCATTCGCTTCTATGAGAGCCCCCCTGAAATAAAGATTTTTATAACTTTTTAAGCCATTTTCGGCTGGAGGCCATCGGTTTACATATTATATCTAAAATTGAAGTAATTACATTCAGTAATTCGGAAGTTATAAGGCTCTGACAGACGGACGGACGGACGGACGGACGGACAGACGGACGGACAAGTGCAAATTCACTCAAGTAGACTCAAAGACCTTCGCTTCGCTCGGTCGATTATTATTACCTACTTACTCTAAAAACTCTAACAACAAACATAAAAAAGGATATTGCAGTACCTAAGTAGTAAAAGACTTATTGAAAAAGGACAAAGAAGTAAGTTAAAGTACCTACCTACTTTAAAATTCTTTGAGAAACAATTAAAAATTCATTTGCTTTGAAAGCTCTTAAATTCTAGTCAATAAATTAAAGCTGAGCAATAATAACAACTTCTTCTGATTGAGATGTCAATGCGGCAAGGCGAGTCAAAGATATTTGACCGAGCGAAGCGAGGTCTCTGAGTCTACTAGGTGAATTTGCTCTTGTCCGTCCGTCCGTCCGTCCGTCTGTCAGAGCCTTATAACTTTTGAATTACTGAACGTAATTACTTCAAATTTAGATATAATATGTGAACTGATGGCCTTCAGCCGAATATTGCATAAAAAATTATAAAAACCTTTATTTCAGGGGGGCTCTCATAGAAGTGAATGCGAAGTAAAAAAAAAATTATCGCGTTATATAAAATTGTAACATATCATATTAAAGATAATTTCGAACCGAGTACAAAAATATTTTTTTTTTATTTTTTCCTTTAAAATTGACGAAATGGGGGGCTTTCAAAGTGGCGATTTTATACGCTCGCTTGAAGACGCTCTCTAGCAAAATCCGCTACGTATTTTCAACCTGTTTTATTTTTATTATTTCACTTATATCCTGTACTTGAACAACAAATACTAAAATTATATGAATATTATAAAGAAACGAGATTATTTAATTTTTGATGGGCATCAGTAATTCATATAGCATCAACATAGCTTCACAATAATGCTAATAGATGGCGCAGTCATTACATTAGGCACTATTCCATGGAACTAGGAGATTATGACTACGACCTATCCCAAAAACAGTTTTGCGTCGACCATTATTATTTAGTTACATAATAATAGATATAATACCATATTATTCAATTAAAATTTCCTTTCCAAAATTTGCTGTAAAAAAATTCTTCCTTTAATATCTTCTAATTTTGTCCCAATTCAGTTAGGCTTTGGGGTAAAGGGGGGATGCGAAGCAGCTGTTCACGCTGCTCGCACATTCCTCCTTAACTCCCGGGAGGAGGTACTCCTTAAAATTGATGTGAAGAATGCCTTCAATTCAGTGGATCGGGGGGTCCTCCTCTCAGAAGTAAAAAATAAATTTCCACAGTTTTTCCCATACTTGGCGCAGTGCTACCGGGAACCTTCAAAGCTCGTACACAAAAAGAATGTTCTGAGCTCCGCTGTCGGCTGTCAGCAGGGGGATCCGCTTGGACCAGTTATTTTTAGTTTAGCCATACACCCTATAATTTCGGTTCTAAATTCCAAATTCAATGTTTGGTATTTGGATGATGGAACCCTGGGCGGCGAAGTGAGTTCGGTTTTGAAGGATTTAGAAATAATTATATCAAAATTTAAAACTATTGGCTTGGAACTTAATTTTGATAAATGTGAAATTTATATTCCAAATTCTTTTTCGGCCGAATCCAAACTGCACATATTAAATAAAATCAATATTTTAGCTCCGGGTATTAAAATTTTAAACGATGAGTCACTTCGCCTCTTAGGAGCACCTGTTTTAGAGGCCTCAGTTCCTCACTTTTTTACTGACTTAATTTCTAAATTCAAAAACACTTCCCATCATCTGTTAGATATTAATCCTCATATGGCAATGACCATCATTCGATTCTGCTTATTTGTTCCAAAATTTACTTATTTCGTTAGATGTTCACCTCTTTGGAAATTTAATAATTTATTGGAAAATTTGGATAATTTTATACAAAATATTCTATCTGAAATCTTAAATTGTCCGATAGATGATCAAGTATGGGCCCAGGCTTCTCTTCCGATCAGGTATGGAGGTCTGGGAATCCGCAAAATTTCTAGTGTCTCTCTGCCAGCTTTTCTTTCCTCTGCTTATAGTACACACACTCTCTTTGAAAAAATTATATCCCAGTCTTTGGGATCAATTGAGGTGTCGTACTTGGCAGAGGCAAGAAATGGTTGGTCAGCGATTAGCCCAAATCAATTGCCGGTTTCTCTTCCTTCCCAGAGACAGTGGGATGACATTATTTGTAAAAAAACTTTTGACGCAATGTTAATGCAAGCAAATTCCAAAGACCGTGCTCGTCTTCTCGCTGTCTCTGCGAAATAATCCGGACACTGGCTCCATGCTATCCCTTCTGCTAATCTGGGCACTCTTTTAAACCACGCCACTCTTGCAGTGGTAGTTGGTCTTAGGCTTGGCGCCAAAATAACCCAGCCTCACCGTTGCCACTGCGGTGACCACGTCGACGCTTACGGTCATCACGGGCTCTCCTGTTCGAAGAGCGCTGGTCGTTTCTCCCGCCACAATGCCCTCAACGACATCATCCGCAGGTCTCTTGCTACTGCTCACGTGCCAGCTGTATTAGAACCTATTGGTTTGGCACGTAGTGATGGCAAGAGACCTGATGGTATGACGCTTGTTCCTTGGAGGACAGGGAGGTCGCTTGTGTGGGATGCCACCTGTGTAGATACTCTAGCTGCTTCCCACATCCATGCGACCTCCTCTGTGGCGGGTGCAGCGGCTACTAGCGCCGAACAGGCTAAGAGGCGCAAATATGAGAAACTTGACAGTGGTTTCATATTTGCGCCTTTTGGTGTAGAGACCCTGGGGCCGTGGGGCCCGGAGGCTCGCGCACTTTTTTTAGAGATATCAAAAAAGGTGATCGAGTCTACCGGGGATCCAAGAGCTGGCAGCTACCTTGGCCAAAGGATTAGCCTGGCCATCCAAAGAGGTAATGCTGCCAGCATCTTGGGTACTATGCCACACTGCGGTGGCTTGGATGGGGTTTTAGATTTTAATTAGTTTTTATTTTAGTTTTAATTTTAGAATTAAATTTAGGTTTATAGTATTGTATATATGAAATTTTCTATCAATACAATTGTAAATTAAAGTCTTCCTAATTAATTAACAAATACAAGCATTAAAATTATTTTTTAGTTAAATATCAAACTTATTGAAGTTTGATATTTAACTAAACAATAATTTGATGATTTAGGTATGTTTGGTGAAAACGGGCATAATAATAATGTCAGGTTTGGTCGTCATGTATCGATTGAATGAATAATCATGGGATATCGTTACCGCGAGGTCTCAGTTCGGGGCGAACCACTAGTTAATTTAATTTAGGTGTTATGGTCTTTTCACATTATGGTGTTGGTACAGCAGTGATAGCCTTGTTGATAGTGGTTAGGACTGTGGTCTCCTATTCGGGGGGTCGCAGGTTTGAGGTTCGATCCCGGGTATCTCTGACTTTTCGGAGTCAAGTACGTTTAAGCAATTAACTATCACTTGCTTCAACGGTGAAGGAAAACATCGTGAGGAAACCTGCACACCTGAGAGTTCATGTTCTCGAAGGTGTGTGAAGACCACCAATTCGCATTGGGCCAGCGTGGTGGACTATGGCCTATAACCCTTCTCTGAGAGGAGACCTGCGCTCAGTAGTGAGCCGTTGATGGGAAAACCCCGATTAACGTTTAACCGAGGAATAAAACGTTCATAGATTTTTAGATAGCCGTTTTGCACGTTAAATTGCCGTTTTGCACGTTAGATTGCCGTTTTGCAAGTTAGATTGCCGTTTTGCACGTTAGATTGTCGTTTTGCACGTTGGATTGCTGTTTTTGCACATTAGAAATCTTGCGAGCAAAATTCGTAAGAATTGCAATGATGTTTGCCAAGGCTTATGGATATCTCGAAGGCAGAAATAGCCGCTCTGTGCAGGTCCTTCGGGGACTCTCCGCGGCGAGCACTAATTGAGAAATTTAGTTTTATATCTTGAAATACGAGCGCCTTTGGTTCGCCGCCGGGAGCCGTAATCTCGGTAATTTGGCTCAAGGCGAAACTAATTTAAGGATAACAGATGAAATAATACACAGCCGACCAAAATACCCAAATGCTACCTAATAGATTGTTTTTTTTATTCGTAATTTATTATCCTGTGTCTCGAAGACCATAACAGCTGTGGGATTTTATCTATGTGTGGGATTGTCTTAAAATGATTGCAACATTGTGACAATTGCAATCACCTCTGAATGACTGAGACTTTCTCGCTATATACCTAGGCTAAAATGCATTGTTATAGCAAGATTCAAGAACACCATAAATTCAGTCAACCACCACAACTAAGACAAGCAATGTTTGATGCAATATTCCCACAATCGACCGGCAGATTTGCCGTCGGCATATTATTTTGACATTTTTTGGAGTTTATTGGAGTTTACTCCTTAAGAATCGATTTTAGGCGCCCGGTATGAGAAAAATCCGAGCACTAAAATCCATTTATCAATGACCTTGTTACGTTTTTCACAACGTTGAAATTTCTACCCTAACGTTGAGTAAATAAGGTTGGTTTTCGCTTGAGTTGTCGAATGCCCGTGTCACGTTTTTCACAACGATGCAAATTTCTACTAGGCCACGGTGTTGTACTCCGTGTAAATAGTTTACACATAAGCCGAAAGATGGCGCTGATATACATGTGAACGAAAGCCAACCTTGTTTACTCAACGTTAGGGGTGGAGATTTGCATCGTTGTGAAAGGCGTAGCGCGGGCATTCGACAACTCAAGCGAAGACCAACCTTATTTACTCAACGTTAGGGTAGAAATTTCAACGTTGAGTATGAAGTAAACTCCAGTTGTGCGTCGTGCTGACACACACAAATTTTTTTGATTCAATTTTGCACACTTTTCGGTCATTGAGAAGAGTAACATAACGAAAAAAAATCATGGTCCATATAGTTTATTTCATATTATTTTTTAATGACACAGACCAAACTAAGAATTTACATTTAAACAAGTAAATTTGACAACAGAGAAGCGAAATAATCCTTATTTGAAATTAATACATCAGAATATAAATCGCTTCTCTGGCAAAATACATGAAATAGAATTATTGATAGATAAATATAGTCCTGAAATTTTATGTTTTTCTGAGACATGGCTTAAGCCCTCTAAAATGTTATTTAATATTAATAATTTTTCAATTGCAAGCCTATACAACAGAACTTGTTCAGACGGCGGGGGAACAATAATTCTGTGTAAAAATAACATAAAATTTAAGGAACGTAAAGATGTAACATCGTGCTCAATTGACCGAAATTGTGAAATGGCATGTGCAGAATTAGATAACGTAATAATTTTGTGTATTTACAGACCACCTAGCGCAAATTTTGATGTATTTACAAAATGTTTAGAAAGTGCGCTAATAAAGTTAACCGACAGTAGCAAGACATTACTAGTATGTGGTGATTTTAATATAGATCTTTTAAAAGAATCACAAGATAAACTAATTTTAGTTTCCCTCCTGAGCTCTTTTGATTTAAATAGTTTATTTATTGAGCCAACAAGAATAACCGTTTCCTCTGCCACTTGTATCGATAACATATTTACGAATAGTCCAATAGGGGATAAAGAAATAATAAGTGGTGTTCGATCTGATCATACAGCACAAATGGTAAACATTGAATACATAATAAAGAACATAGAGAATAAAATAGAATACAGACCTATTACAAAAAAGAGACAAACACAATTTAAAACTAACATAAAAGAGAAACTTTCTACAATATGTTTCCCAATAAATAATATAAATACCATGTATTCGACGTTTTTTGATACTGTTTCTAATCAGTATGAAAAAATATTTACGAAACAAATAATTACAGTTACGCCTAAACTACATTTCAGTGACTGGGCCACTAAAAGTATCAGGATTAGTAGAGACAAAATGTACGAACTATATAAAAAGAAATCCAAAGATAAAAGTAAGAAATTTGAAAATTATGTAAAAAAATATTCAAAAATATTTAAACTAGTTTGTATTAATGCAAAAAGAATCTACATTAGCAATAAGATTAAGAAATCTAGCAATAAAATAAAAACAACTTGGCAAGTCATAAATAACGAAACAGGTAAAGTTAAAAATAAATCCAGTGACTTAATATACCTAAAAGTTATTGGACAGCTTATCTCGGACACTTCAAAAATTGCAAATACTTTTCAATCCACTTTTTGCCGAATTCCTATTGAGACTACGAAAAATTTGATTTCTTCGCCTGACAAAGCAGAGATTCTCTTAAAGAAGCATATTGAAATTTCAGCACCTATTTTTAAATTTAAACACATTTCCCAGAGCGAAATTATAAAAACTTTTAAATTAATTAATGTTAAAAAAAGTGAAGATTTATGGGGAATGTCTGTTAAATCTATTAAACCAATTATTGGTGAAATTGCTCCTATTATAGCGCATATATTTAATTGTTGTATTGATGAAGGTGAATTCCCGGATTTGATGAAATTTAGTAAAGTAGTACCAATTTACAAATCTGGTAGTAATTTTGATCCAAAGAACTATAGACCTGTGTCGGTGCTGCCTGTATTTAGTAAAATTTTTGAAAACATTATATTAAATCAATTAAGTCATCACTTTAACACCAATGAGTTACTACATAAACAACAATTTGGTTTTACAAAAGGCAGATCCACAACTCATGCAGGAGCAGACTTAATACAGCATATTCTTATGGCCTGGGAAGTATCGCAAAATGCTATTGGCATTTTCTGCGATCTTTCTAAGGCTTTTGATTGCGTGGATCATGAGATTTTAATTCGAAAACTGAGATTCTACGGAGTAACTGATGCAGCACTAGATCTGATTTCATCTTATCTAAGTAATCGAGAAATGAGAGTATGTGTCAATAAAAGGGTGTCTGAGGGAACAAAACTTAAACTAGGAGTGCCACAAGGTTCCATTCTTGGTCCATTCTTATTCCTTGTTTACATTAATGATCTTCCAGGTGCAATTAAAGAACTAGCAGACATCGTTCTATATGCAGATGACACTTCTCTCGTGTTTAAAATAGATAGAAAAACTAGTGATTTAGGTAACCTTAATAACGGTCTGTCCATACTCTCGCACTGGTTTTCCGTAAATAACTTAGCACTGAACAGTAATAAAACCAAATGTGTATATTTTGCAACTTCAAACTGTCGTAGTGACAAAAATGTTGATATATTACTCAACAACGAAAAATTAGATATTGTTGACAATGTCCTTTTCTTGGGCCTCACCATTGATTCTAAATTACAATGGAAGCAACACATTAATATTTTAGCAAACAAATTAAGTTCAGCAGTCTTTGCGATTCGTAAAATAAGGAAATTAACGGACGTAAAAACTGCTAGAATAGTATATTTTGCATACTTTCAAAGTCTGATGTCATATGGAATTTTGTTATGGGGTTCTGCTGCTGATTGGAAAACAATCTTTATACTCCAAAAAAGGGCTGTTCGTGCTATATACAAAATGAAACCCAGAGAGTCACTGAGAGACTTTTTTAAAGAAACCTCTATATTGACTATGCCTTCACTTTATATCTTTGAAAATATTATGTATGCTAGAAAAAATCTTCCATCTCTCAAAAAGAATCTCGTGTGTCAAAATTATAACTTACGACATAAACATGTCCAGTTGGCAGTGAAAAAATGCAGGTTATCTAAAACAAGAAAAACGTTTATAGGAAACTCTATACGCTTCTACAATAAAATTCCAAAGGACATTACAGATCTTTCTGATACACAATTTAAAGTTAAAATTAAAGATATCTTAATAAAAAAGGCATATTATAGAATAATAGATTATGTAGACGATAATAAAGCCTGGAAATTCTAACATTGCACATGCCATTAATGGTTAAGATTAAATTTTGTTTACGTTATGATATAAAAACTAAGTACGTGAGTACCTACCTATTACTTTTTAATTATTTGTTTATGACATTTTACATGACGATTTATGTTTGACACAATTTTTATTATTTTTTTAATTTTATTCTTTAACATACCTAGTAGGTACCTAATTTTTGTGACTTCTTATTTTATTTATTTGTGCTAGACTGAATATTTTTGTAGATATTGTAATTTAAATATTTAAATGATGTAACATTTTTGACATTCGTAAGCGCTTTTGTAAGCCTAAATCGAAGAAAAATAAACAATACAATACAATACAATACAATGATATTACCCAGTAGGTAATAAGGTATCTAATTATTATGTAGGTAATTTGCGTATTAAGATAATAACGTTTTACGTAAACGTTTAGTTTTAATAACGTCGGTTAACCTAAATCCTAGTTCTGATTTTTTATTGTAGCCTATTAATATTCCTCCTCCTCCTTGCGTCGTGTTCCCGATTACTGAGGGTCGTGAGCCCTTCCACTAATAATTAATCTTCCTATGGACATGCAGGGCTTCGTGGACCTCGGTGTCGAGACTCGAGAGTGGTGCGGATGTGATCCGACCAACGCCCGTCAACTTTGCCATTAATGACAATCTTTTCAAGGTTGTGTGCCTCCCTTCTGGCAATGTGGCCGAAATAATCAAGGATCCTCTGGAGACAGGTGGTTGACAGCCGTCTCGTGACTTTTAATTTAAGGACCGATGCGTTGGTTCTGTGCGCTGTCAAATTCAAATTCATTAATTATTTGCTTGAGTACATGTTACAATGAGTGGTATGCAAAGGCATGCAAAAATTTCTAGAATACTTAATTAATGTCTTACGTCTAATTTTTTTTTTAATTAAATACAATAGGTCCAAACAGTCTAGTTGTGTCGAATGCGACATGCTCGGTTTTCGTCAAACTCCAAACTCCTATTGCACTTTTCTCGTGTTCTCTTCTCGCACACGCTTTAATTGGAGAAGAAAGGGGAATATAAGTTATTCATGTTTCAATTGGCAGTTATTCCTCATAAAAAACGGTTAATACACAATTAACGTAAAGTTGAAATTTATACCTACCTATCTAGTTAGAAAACCTCAAAACTCTGGTGCGCATTTTTTACCATTAAACCTTACGGCTTACCCACACTCTACAAATGATGCTGTACCCAGTATCACCTTAACGTTCGTAAAATATTAATGGCTGCGTATTTACGGAACATCTCGAATGGGTCAGATTTAAAACTTGAAATTGAGTAAATTGATCATAAAACACCAAAAACGCTCCTGAGCTACATAATGTGGACAATAAAGTTTTTGTATTTAGTAACTTATAAAAAAATTAACCAACTCTTATAAGGAGGATCCTTACGTGCAGCTGTAGCAGACATAGCCCAGTGGTTACGGTTTCTACATCCTTTCCAGACGTCCCCGGGGTTCACTCCCAGGCACGCATCTCTGACTTTAAAAACCAAATCCACGCGGACGAAGTCGCGGGCATCAGCTAGTTTACTGTAAATATTAGTAAGTACTAAGGGTACCAATTAAGTAAGCTTGACGGCAATTGGACGGTTGGAGCGCGCTTGCCTAGAAGATGCCTATTCACTCTTGCCTTGAATGGATTAAACGCGGTCGCCGGGAGAGCGTTCCACACCTTAGCACATCGTTTAAGAAACGAAAGCGTTTTTCCTAGTAGATACCTATCCCGCTTTTCCTTTTCGTTGCAATTAAAATAACGATTCCCAAGAAAAAATGTTGAAATACCAGAGAGACGCGGATTCCACAAGAATTCTCAGAAATAAATTCTCAAAAAAAGGCACAAAACGTTCCATCGCCACCATCATATTTTACACTAATTATAAAATGTCAGAAATTAAATCAATTTATTCTTGCCGATCGCTTTTTGTACAATATCAACGGAGACATGTAAGATATTTTGGTAATAGATAGGACAAAGCGAACAAAGGCCATTTGGCTTTTTTTGCTTTACCAGTTTTTGATCTCAAGTACCCATTGCATTAAATACCATATAAGCAATTACTGTAATAAGATCAAACCCATTACTATGCTACAATGTATGTATATGAAATAAATGATTTTTAATTTGATTTGATTTTTGCTTTACCTAATTTCAATTCACATATTTTGGAAGTAGGATTCAAGGGTTATTTCATATGTGGCTTAGAAGCAACAATGCGTATCACTTTATCGAACCGGGTGAGCGACATTGATAGTTGCTGGATGGGTGATCGGTTTTAAACATCAAAATAGATAAATAGAATCGAACATCGGAACACAAAACTTGTATATCGCGCGGACAGAGTCGGGAATCATTCAAAATTCAAAATTCAAAATTCAAAATTCAAAATTATTTATTTCATGTAGGCCAACCTGTGGCTCTTATGACACGTCAAGATTCTACCACCGGTTCGGAAAGCGGATTCTGCTGAGAAGAGCCGGCAAGAAACTCAGCAGTTGCTCTTTTCAAAATAATCATTTTACAATATTAATAAGTAGCTATTACATTGTAATAAGTTTTTATACTATCTTGTGGGCAGCTGGATGGCAAGCTGATTTAACCCGTGCATCTTTGTTAGAATAGAATATGACATTTCCACAAAACGTACTACAATTCAATTCATGTCATTCACTAATTAAACTATACTTTTTTGTTACATACTTGAATATAAGTAATGTTGCCTTTTCAATTCAAAATTAAGTGCTTTAAAAAAAGTTTTATCGCACAAATAGCACCCACGCTCGTATACCTCGCGAGTGCCATGCCACAATGCACCCCAACAACTAATGTATGTCAGTCGAACGAAGTGAGTGTTTGGAACGCCACATCTAGTACGTAGTACATTTACATCGATGGTTTTGAAGTTTGTCTTTTCCTTGCCTACAAGAACACGGTCGGTCGGTCTATCGGTTGGTCAGTCGGTTGGTCGGTTGGTCGGTCGGTTAGTCAGTCGGTCAGTCGGTCGGTCGGTCAGTCGGTCGGTCTTTCGGTCGGTCAGTCGGTCGGTCTTTCTGTCGGTCAGTCGATGGGTCTTAGTGGTTACACACGGTGGATAAGCAACAAAGAGATAATAATAATATTATCTTCAAGGAGGTCATATTATCAAAGAACCATGATAGAGTTGAGGAAGCGGTGCAAGAGGAGGAATAAACCATTGCACGAATGGCCACTCTAAACATTTTTTAATGCACCTAACAAAATATCTTAAGTTTTTTGTACAATAACAATAAATAATGTCACCCAGCAGGTGAGGAGAGGTTCTTTTGTAACAGACTAACAAAAAAACGCCACTTTATGCGTTGTGATTTGGTCAGTTTTATCTTTAACATAATTTACTTCTATAGAGTAGCGTGAAATAGTTCATTGGGGTACCGCTATAGAGGGGTTAATACCACCTCCTTAAATCTACAAATATATATCGATCGATTCGTTTCAGGACAAAGTTTAGAGTGTCTACTTTGTAAATAAGTTTTAATTGTTAGTTCAATATTTATTGTTTCTTACATGTCTATGCAAATAAAAATTCTACTGAAACAAAATTGTAACTGAATTTCTTCATCATCATCGGAAATCCATCAACAGTTCCTTTAAGTTCACAGAGAAGGGTAATACTTATTATAGGCCGTAGTCCACCACGCTGGCCCATTGTGAATTGGCGGACTTCACAGACCATTGAAGACATTATAATTAGATTCATTACAATATTTTTAAATGCATTTTTTCGATTGAATAAAAATTTATAAAATTTTCTAGTACCTAGTATATTATCTTAGGATAAAATACACTTTTCAGAAATGAGTAAAATACCCTATTACAAAAAAGTTGGTTGTAAAGTCTGTTAATGGACGATAGTTTTACGTGATAACGTCATAAAGAAACATTGATGACTGGCGGGCGGCAGTGGGCGCTCTCTATAAACGCTTGGGCCGATCAAGCTTTTCTATCTCTTGTTCCGCGCTTTCGCTTGCACGCATCTATAAACGCTTGGGTCGATCGTGCCTCTCTATCGCTTGTTCCGCGCTCTTGCACGCACAGGCTCAGGCAGAACGTGACACTTTTGTGCGTCCAGCCGGTGTTCATCGATGACGTTATCACGTCAAAATCTGAGATTTTTACAATCATTAAAAATATTAGAATGTGCGAGAGAGAGGGATGCGAAATGAAATAAATAGTCCTCTTAAGGTTGAAGACAAGGGTCTGCCCGCGAAATTAAAATTTAATTTGGTTTTTCGCAATTTGTAAACTAATACGACAAAGTAGACTTATGGCATTCTAATTGCGATGATGGCAGTATCATCTTCACAGGTTTATATAAAAATTTTAACTTGAAAGTGTTCAGTTTAAGAAATTAATCAAAATATCGACTAATTTGTGAGTAACTCACGTCCAACTCAGTATTTTGATTAATTTCTTAAACTGGTCACTTTCAAGTAAAGATTTTTATGTAAACCTGTGAAGATGATAATTCCACTAGCGCAATTAGAAGGCCATAAGCCTACTTTATCGTATTAGTATACAAATTGCGAAAAACCAAATTAAAATTGAATTTCGCTGGCAGACCCGTATAATCATCCTTAACACACTCAAGTGGACTGCACACCATATCACAACTCTATGTCTGTATTATCCAAGGGGTCAGGTAAAGGCGTTTTTTACAAATTTTTTTGGTAGCGACCGAGTCAAGATCGTTAAGTGAAAAAGGACCTGTTTCGGCCCTTTGCGGCACCGGGGCCTCTCTGGTCTCCGGACGGTAGCCCGCGATACTACATATTATTATCAACTAATTAATCGGGCTGTTTTCACGAGCGAATTTAAAGTGGGCAGCGGCCCTGACTTCTTAATCAAGTGCTGTTTTTTATCTGGCGATTTGACAGGTGATAAACGGGGAATACGGGAAGCTTTGGGGCTCTTAGAGGAAATCATGAGCTACAGTTACAGACCATGTGATAGCCTAGTAGGCTTATGGTCTGTTTAACCACATAAAGTTCGAAGAGCTGATGGTCGTTGGGGTCCCAAGGTAGCGACTTAGCGAGTAGCGACCCCGCACCGGTAAACTCAGTGTTGGCAGACCCCGCACCAGGTGGACCGACGACATTAAACGAGTCGCAGGGAGCCGCTGGATTCTAGCGGCGCAAGACCGAAGCCTGTGGGAGTCCATGCAGGAGACCTTTGTCCAGCAGTGGACGTCTATAAGTTGATAAAGAAGAAGAAGAATTTAAACGCTATCCGTCAGATAAATTGTGGATAGGCTATCAGACCTTTATCAGTGGTGAAACAGGCCCTTATGCTCGTTTTCACCAACCGTACCTAAATCATCCCCTAAGTAGGGTGTAGGAATTTGTGTAGCTAGCCCCTAAATACTATCCCTTTCCCAATGCCATTTTTTGAGTACTACGGAATCTCGTATCGACATAATATTATTATACTACCTAGGTCCTAGATCCTAACCCTTCTCTGAGAGGAGACCTGCACTCAATAGTGAGCCGTTGATGGGTTGCTGATGATGATGATAGGTCCTAGATGATGAATTCGTCCGCTTGGATTAAGGTTTCTAATTCCCGCGGGATTTTGCGGGATAAAAAGTAACCTGTGCTTTCTGGGTATGAGCTATCTCCATGCCTTTCAGCCGAATCGGTTCATTCGTAGTGGCGTGAAAGAGAAGAAATCATCCATCCATACATCCATCCGCACAAACTTCCAGATTTATAATATTTAGTAGGATTATTCACAAACGGTGCACAAAGAAACAAAGAAACGGTTTCTTAATCAGGGTTCCGTACCGAAAGGGTGCTAACAGGATCCTATTACTAAACCTCCGCTGTCCGTCCGTCCGTCCGTCCGTCCGTCCGTCTGTCCGTCTGTCAGCGGGCTGTATCTCGTAAACCGTAACAGGTAGACAGCTGAAATTTTCACAGAGTGTGTATTTCTATTGCCGCTATAACAACAAATAATAAAAATTAAATTTAATTAAAAAATAAAGGGGGCTCCCATACATGAAAAAGGAGTCGAAATATTTTATCTTTTTACCCTGGCATGTGGGGTGTCATTGTCTAGAACTCATTAAGTGGAGTTTAAATATATTTTTTATTATATTTTAGCGTCAAAAATGAAGAAATGGGGGACCTTCGAAGTTGTGACCAAAACAAACGAGCATTTTTTCCCCATATGCTAATTTAGTACTATCTAAGAACTAAGATATCTAAATATGTATTTAGTTTTTAAAAAGTGATTTGGTAATATGTACGAATTACGGAACCCCAAAAGAGCGAGGCCCGACTCGCACTTGTTTTTCCATAACATTGTTACCGTAAAAGATATTAAATAAAATTAATAAGGTGAATGAATTTTTATGAGAATCCGCCTAAAAATCGTTGGTCGTCCGGGACAGCTCCCAATGTGTTATGGTCGATTTAGTTTAGTTACCAGTCGATATATTTTTTTTCCTCGTGGCTATGACAACGACCTCCTTACCGACGGTTTGGAATTCGATCCCAGGCATCAGAGTTAATAATTATTATTAATTGGGTTATTGAGGGTTAATAATTATAATAATGTCGGAAGGCGTAGTGTTGGCAGACCCCTCATTAGGTGGACCGACGACATCAAATGCGTCGCAGGGAGCCGCTGGATTCAGACGGCGCAAAACCGAGGCCTGTGGAAGTCCATGCAAGAGACCTTTGTCCAGCAGTGGAATGTCTATCGATTGATAAAGAAGAAGAAGAATCTCCTATATAGAAAAATCAAATGCTGTTATTTAGTTTGACTAAAACTCAAAAATTTGAATAATTTGTTTTTGTTCGCCTTGATGGTGGCCAGGGGTGGTTTAAAAATAAAAAAAAAAAACTGTGGCACTCGGGGACTGCCGCGGTAAAGCTATTGCATAGCATTTTCTAGTCGCACGCACACAAACACCGTGCCGAAGTCTGCCGAACTGAAACGACGGGGTGTTAGGTTTATTTTCGTTACGGAATTTCTTGATTCGGTCGCCGCGGCCGCGCTCAAAGCCAGCGATAAAAGCTATGCAATAGCTTAAAAATAGGGAAATCCCAAAGGAACAGCTGAAAATCGAAAAAAATCAAAATTGCCAATTTTGTATAGGAATCACTTCGGATAACTTTTAAAGTTTTAACAAATGACGGGACCAAAACCGCAAGTACTTAATAAATCTTTATTAAAAATGAAACACTATTTCTAATGGGTTTCTTTCATTTTTATTGAATTCTTCTCATCAAAATCATCATCAGCATGAACATTAAGTCCTTGAGCACCGACCTGCTCCTTAGCCTTCATATGCGCCATGAATATCGTCCACACGAAGCTGGCAACACTCACGAACACTATCCGGTTCTTTTCGGACACGAAGTAAAAGTTGATAGTCTGCGCGGTCGGCCAGAATATCGCGCCCACTTTGTATGTTGGCCAGAACTTTTCCCTGACCTTAAAAGAAACAAAGGGTAAGAATTTTTAAAAGAATAATAGCCAAACTAGTAACGTAACCATGTAACGTACACCCGTAATGTTTTCTCACTGGCTTAATCCTTGTTGCTTGTTCCGATGAGGCCGCCAATTGTACCACTGCTTAATATTATTGTTTTTGTGTATAAGTATTATGTAATTATTTTTCTGGTGTACAATAATAGCTATTTATGCAACTATAGGATGCAGACTGCTGTGAGGGTCATTTTAATTCCAGTGATGTTTTTTGATACGAGGCTTGCCGAGTATCAAAGTAGGATAAGTATGTAGTACGAGAATTAAAAAGAAAAATTACGTACAGTTACGACAGCATACAAGATTTTTTATCTACTCCAGCATCGTAAAGTTCCAATTTCGAATTTGACAGCTGAATCGAAATGAACCCTCTTTCGGTTTTGCTTCTCATTTCGATGCAGCTCGTTGTATGGGAGCTGAATCGAAATGGTTATCTTCTTAAAATAGGATACCTAAAGCTAAGGCTCTGAGTTCTGGCACTTTTGTACCGTTCATATGACAGAGGCGCCACAGGCGGCTGGTGGCGGCTTACGGAGTTACTTTTTGTTTACAGAGGCGCCACAGGCAGCTGGTGGCGGCTTACGGAGTTACTTTTTGTTACTTTATTGAGCCTACGGCGTATTTTGTTAATGATTTTATTTTCCTTGTCGTAGATAAAATCTTGTATGCAACTGAACGTAATTAGTCATTTTAATTCTCGTACTATCCTATTTTGATACTCGGCAAGCCTCGTATCAAAAAACAGCACTCGAATTAAAATGACCGTCATTACGATACAGTTGCATAAATAGCTAATCTACGACAAGACAAATAACAAAATTACGTCGTCTTTATAATTTTTTACTTTCCTTTACAATTAACAAAAAAGTCAAATCAATTAAAAATTCCACAAGTTGCAATAGTAAATCGTTTGCCGCGTGAAGTTTTTAATTTTTTTAAATTTTTTTTAGGTTTGATATTAATATTAAGTGGCAGTATCAACCAGAATGGGTTGGGTGCCAACTTTAATACATTTATATGAACGACACAAAAGTGCCAGAGCTCAGAACCTCTTATCTTAGCTTTAGGTAAGTATCCTATATTTATTATATGAAGATGAACATTTTGATGCAGCTTCCATACAACGAGCTGCATCGAAATGAGAAGCAGAACCGAAAGAGGGTTAAGTACTGAAGTAGATAAAGAGTATTTCAATTTAATTCAATTTCAATTCAAGCTGAACTTTACTAATATTTTACTCGCCACTTCGAATAAGCGCAAACCTCGTGTTAGGAGCGGGCATGACAATAATGCAACGGGTGGGGATCGAACCTGCGACCTTTCAGTTTTCAGGCCGCACGTTTACGTTTAAGAGTTCAGAGGTGCGATTGTCTAAAGTTATTTCATTGATCGTAATCGTATTCGATGACATTAGCGTCAAAGTAAAAAAAACCATAACATCATTGAATTAGAACTCAATTTCGTGTATGCATTGTTATACGTTCACGTATGTACGATACGCTCCATAGCGCTCCATGTTCAAATCATCATCATCATCATTAGCAACCCATCAACGGCTCACTACTGAGCGAGGTCTCCTCTCAGAGAAGGGTTATAGGCCATAGTCCACCACGCTGGCCCAATGCGAATTGGCGGACTTCACACACCTTCAAGAACATTATGAAGAACTCTCAGGTGTGCAGGTTTCCTCACGATGTTTTCCTTCACCGTTGAAGCAAGTGATATTTAATTGCTTAAACGCACTTGACTCCGAAAAGTCAGAGGTGCGTACCCGGGATCGAACCTGCGACCCCCCGAATAGGAGACCACAGTCCTAACCACTAGGCTATCACTGCTTCGCAACACATGTTAAAATCGGTTGTACTAAATTTGTGACAATTTTTTTTTGCCGGCTCTTCACAGCAGAATCCGCTTTCCGAACCGGTGGTAGAGTCATGACGTTTCATAAGAGCCACAGGTTGACCTACGTGAAATAAATAATTTTGAATTTGAATTAAAATTAAAATCTGTCTTGATCAAGGATTATTTTACTTTGACGCTAATGTCATCGAATACGTATACGATTAATGGAATAGCTTTTAGACAATGGGTACCCAGTTTCATAGTGCGGTATGAACGTCTACACGATGCGCTGTCCGTAGCGCCAGAGTAAAAGATAGCAAATTCTACTGTGGTAGCGCGCTGCAACGCCTTTTTGTGAGAGACCTCGCTTCCGTCTAACAATTAAAATTATTCCGTTCTTACCTCATTGACACAGGCCTGTAACGGCTTCATCTCTAGCAGGCTCATTCCGAAGAAGAAGTACGCCATCGCCACGGGAGAGTAGGATATCTGCTCCACCACAGCTCGGGTAACAGCTGTAATTTTTTTAAGACTATTAGTTATGACTTGACCTTTGTCCAGCAGTGGACGTCTATCGGTTGATAAAGAAGAAGAAGATTAGTTATGACTTATGAGTGACTAGCTGATGCCCGCGACTTCGTCCGCGTGGATTTAGTTTTCAAAATCCCTCGGGAACTCTTTGATTTTCCGGGATAAAAGTAGCCTATGTCACTCTCCAGGTCAACTATACCCATGCAAAAATCACGTCGATCCGTAGTTCTGTTGCGGCGTGATTGAAGGACAAACCAACAAACCAACACACATTCGCATTTGTAATAGTAGTATGATTTACCTCCAGCTTTTTCTTTATTATTTTACTTTATCGTTGGCATTATTAATAAATAATTTAATATAAAAAAATATTTTTAAAAAACGGACTTCAAACGCCCGCGCCAATACAAATTAGGTATATAATTTATTGTTGATATTTTAAAAACAGCTCGACCGATTTCGATAAAATTTCAATAGGACCACCACCCTTTGAAACAAAAAAAATTCCAAATCGGTTAAGGCGTCTTCGAGTAGGTAATCGGTGAACATACATAAAAAATAAGATTCCGACGAATTGAGAACCTCCTCCTTTTTAGTCGTTTAATAACTAGCCCGCGACTTTTGTTTTTGATTTTCCGGGATAAAAAGTAGCCTGAGCTGTTACTCTCCCGGTCTTTAGCTATGGCCATGCAAGCAATCACGTTGGTAAGTTGCTCAGTTGCTGCATGATTGAAGGACAAACAAACACTTACAAACACACACACACGTATTTATAATAGATATATATAAGTAAGGATAGACATTCGTGTGTGGAATAACCACAAACGACTCACGAACTTTTTTGATAAACAGTTGAGGAATCATGACTATTTCAATTTATAATTTGCATGTCGATGTCGTGAAAAACTGAATCATCATCATTAGCAACCCCTCAACAGTTCATTACTGAGCGCAGGTCTCCTCTCAGAGAAGGGTTATAGGCCATAGTCCACCACGCTGGCACAATGCGAATTGGCGGACTTCACACACCTTCGAGAACATTATGAAGAACTCTCAGGTGTGCAGGTTTCCTCATGATGCTTTCCTTCGCCGTTGAAACAAGTGATATTTAATTACATTAACGCACTAGACTCCGAAAAGTCAGAGCTGTGTCCTCGGGATCGACCCTGCGACCCCCGAATAGGAGACCACAGTCCTAACCACTAGGCTATCACTGCTTCTGAATAATCTTCGTAAATACTCTTGCATTCATCTTAGATAGGTACTATACTCATTCTGTGCCTTTTTTTCCTTATTCCTAGGCACAAGAAGGTCCTACCTATTTCATAATCGCCGAATAGTAGGTATTCAACACACAAATAAAGCCTCAATAGCCCAACGGTTAAAGGTGCGGACTGAAAACTGAAAGGTCGCAGGTTCGAATCCCACTCGTTGCACTATTGTCTTACCCACTCCTAACACAAGCTTTCCGCTTATTTGGAGGGGAGAGGAGGATATTAGTCAACTTCAACTCGACTAATATCCTTTTTAAAAAAAAAAAAGTTTCCGTTTTGATAGTTCTTTATAAAGTCAATCTCTAGCATAAAAATCTGAATAATATTTTTAAGTTTTAAAAACTCTTGGGTAGGTAGGTACTCTACTCAACCTGTGCTCAAACTCTTCCCCTTAAAGAACTTGCTGCTATACTTCATCCAGCCGTAGAACACTGGCGCCATGAAGAACGCGCCGAACACGCCGAAGCGCGCCGCCCGCGCCCCGTCCGCGCGCTGCAGCGAGCCGCTCTCCAGGTACTGCTGCACGAGGCTGCAGCACGGCCACGCCACCGCGTACGACGCCATGCCGCGGACCAGCGGCAGCTGCAGCGGCGAGCTCAGCGCCTTTGTCACTATCGCCATGCTGCCATAGTTACTATTTTTGTTGCCAATCTTGCTGTTGCGTGACATTTCTTTGACACTTCTATGATGACGCTGACACAAGGACCATAAAGAAAATAACAAAGTAGCTAGCAAAGTAGTGTGCAACTGTGCAGGAACTCTAGGACAACTTTAGGAACAAGTAGGTACACTTGTTCCTAGGTATAAGGTCTCGGCACGAAAGTTTAGCGCTAAACTGAATAGCTGCGCATGTGGTACTGTCGCGCAATCAATGACAACGGCCGGAATGCGACTGGAGAGCCAATCAACGCCATGATACCTTATTTTCGACTTCTGCGCAATAACAGTCACCGCTAGACTTTCGTGCCGCTATACAAATAAAGTGCCGAACACGCCAAAGCGCACCGCCCGCGTCCAGTCTGCGCGCTGCAAGGACTCTCCAGGTACTGCTGCACGAGGCTGCAGCAGGGCCACGCCACCGCGTACGACGCCATGCCGCGGACCAGCGGCGAGCTCAGCGCTTTTGACCACAGAACACTATTACTCCTAGCGGAGCCTTTGTCACTATCGCCATCTGTGATCGCCATGCTGCCATTTTTGTTATTTCTGTTGCCAATCTTGCTGTTGCGTGACATTTCTTTGACATTTCTATGATGACGCTGACACAAGGACCATAAAGAAAATAACAAAGCAGCTAGCAAAGTAGTGTGCAACTGTGCAGGAACTCTAGGACAACTTTAGGAACAAGTAGGTACACTTGTTCCTAGGTATAAGGTCTCGGCACGAAAGTTTAGCGCTAAACTGAATAGCTGCGCATGTGGTACTGTCGCGCAATCAATGACAACGGCCGGAATGCGACTGGAGAGCCAATCAACGCCATGATACCTTATTTTCGACTTCTGCGCAATAACAGTCACCGCTAGACTTTCGTGCCGCTATACAAATAAAGTGCCGAACACGCCAAAGCGCACCGCCCGCGTCCAGTCTGCGCGCTGCAAGGACTCTCCAGGTACTGCTGCACGAGGCTGCAGCAGGGCCACGCCACCGCATACGACGCCATGCCGCGGACCAGCGGCGAGCTCAGCGCTTTTGACCACAGAACACTATTACTCCTAGCGGAGCCTTTGTCACTATCGCCATCTGTGATCGCCATGCTGCCATTTTTGTTATTTCTGTTGCCAATCTTGCTGTTGCGTGACATTTCTTTGACATTTCTATGATGACGCTGACACAAGGACCATAAAGAAAATAACAAAGTAGCTAGCAAAGTAGTGTGCAACTGTGCAGGAACTCTAGGACAACTTTAGGAACAAGTAGGTACACTTGTTCCTAGGTATAAGGTCTCGGCACGAAAGTTTAGCGCTAAACTGAATAGCTGCGCATGTGGTACTGTCGCGCAATCAATGACAACGGCCGGAATGCGACTGGAGAGCCAATCAACGCCATGATACCTTATTTTCGACTTCTGCGCAATAACAGTCACCGCTAGACTTTCGTGCCGCTATACAAATAAAGTGCCGAACACGCCAAAGCGCACCGCCCGCGTCCAGTCTGCGCGCTGCAAGGACTCTCCAGGTACTGCTGCACGAGGCTGCAGCAGGGCCACGCCACCGCGTACGACGCCATGCCGCGGACCAGCGGCGAGCTCAGCGCTTTTGACCACAGAACACTATTACTCCTAGCGGAGCCTTTGTCACTATCGCCATCTGTGATCGCCATGCTGCCATTTTTGTTATTTCTGTTGCCAATCTTGCTGTTGCGTGACATTTCTTTGACATTTCTATGATGACGCTGACACAAGGACCATAAAGAAAATAACAAAGTAGCTAGCAAAGTAGTGTGCAACTGTGCAGGAACTCTAGGACAACTTTAGGAACAAGTTGGTACACTTGTTCCTAGGTACAAAATATAAAGTCATGTCTTAAAATGAGTATTTGAGTACCTATTAGTTTCGGTATAGCTTAAGTATGTCACGCTCTCTTTAAACATTTCTGTGGTGGTGTCGTGTGATGCAGGTTGTTGGGTCATGCGTCATGCTCGTGAACGGGTTTCTGTCTGCCCGTCTTAACATGTGTTGAATTATAATTTGGAATGCTTTCGTGGAACTTCCCCTAATTGTGGAAACACTGCTTACGTATCTATAGTATTGTAAACTTGTTTTGAAAAGAGCAACCGCCGAGTGTTTTGCTGGTTCTTCTCGGCAGGAAGGGCATTCCGAACCAGCGGTAGACTCATCGACGATTCAAAAGCACTTGTAAAAAAGTTTATTTGAATAAAAAAACATTTCTATTCTATTCTATTCTAAAGAAAGTGCTAAACACAGTCTGCGCGCTGCAAGGACTCTGCAGGAACTGCTGCACGAAGCTGCAGCTGGGCCACACCTAGAACATTATTCTCTTTGCCACCGCGTACGAGACCATACCACAGAATATATAATAGTACTACGTACATACTGCGGACCAGAGGGAGCTGCATCGACGAGCTCAGAACTTTTGTCACAATCCCCATGCTGCAATTTTTGTTGCCACTCTTGCTTCGCTGCTTGCTGTTTTCTTTAGTAATTTCTGCATGGAACTAGGAAGACTGCTCGTAAATCCTAGTTTCATGAATTTCTGACTGTTTTGACTATGGAACTAGGAATTACGACTAAGTTCCTATTGGAATGTAGTTCCTTATCGCGTGATGCGAAAGGGGGCTAGACGGAAAAAATTAAGACTAAATTGAACCGACACTTTTTGAATGTGAATTTGGCATTGTGTTCAATATTTTCACACTACAACACTAGATCTCCGTAGCCTTGTGGTTTCTACAGTCGCATAAAGGTCGATGGTTCGGATCCCAGCTCGACAGACTGAATTTTCTATTTTCAATTTTATTTTAAATAATTTCTACATGTGGAATTTTTCCCTA
Organism: Oeneis ivallda; assembly: GCA_029955525.1. Taxonomy (NCBI): domain Eukaryota; kingdom Metazoa; phylum Arthropoda; class Insecta; order Lepidoptera; family Nymphalidae; genus Oeneis; species Oeneis ivallda. Next base: position 16,469,417 of record JARPMR010000025.1, read on the forward strand.
ATTTTTTTATTTTTACTATTAAAGGAACTTCGTACCAACCGAGTGTTCCACGACACTCACGCATTTTTTCTATGGTTTTGACATTATTTTGACAGTCCATGGGGTATGACACGACACTGACACTAGATCGAAAAAGTAGTCGTTTCCCTAGTTTCATGCAAAAAGACAATAACAAAGAGTGTGCAATGTGCATTAACTCAGACGACTTTTGTTCCTAGGCACATCTGCATATATTTTTCTAGGTAAGCTGAGGTACAGTAGACCTCATCAGTGCTTTCAAATGTTTCAAGGTGCTTTCCAGCATTAATTGTCGTCAAGCCCAAGCCTATCTCGAAAAAAAAACATACTTATAAAGTCTATCGGGTAATCGGGTATCCAAGAGCTGACAGCTTACTTTGGCAATAGAACAAAAGAATTAGTTTGACCCAAAAAGCTTAAGGTATACCTTATAAGCTTCTTAGTTTGACCCTCGTTTGACCACCCAAAGGGGCAGTGGCCAGTGAAGGGGCAATGCTGCTAGTATTTGGGTTCGATGCCACACTGCGGAGACATGAGCTTAGACCTATGTAAAATAGTTTTGATTTTAGAATTAATAATATATTGTCGACGTTAGCGCATATTATATTGGCAAATACAAAAATTAATTGTATTATATTATTGGGTATATAATTAAAATTAAATAAACAAAATTATACGATTCGAACTCAAAGGAGACAGGATCATAACAATATTTTAATTTTTTGTTATAAAAATCATTAATAAAGATGTTCGTGTGTAGGCGGTCTCCCGTCCCGGTCAATTCTACCTGACAAATAACCTAATTGTCTATACCAAAGTTATTTGTTCCTTCCAAAAACTCAAAATTACACGATATTGATACTTTACATCAAAGAAATAAGAGTTATCACATTTGTAATTTGTAGCTTTAAATGACAAAACCCGAAATGCATTATTGTAAGTTATTGTTTCATTCCCTGTTGTTAGATGGTAGGCTATAATTAAAATTAAAATTATTGTGATTGGTTTAAGCAAATTGCAAATTGGATTTTGGAATGATGTTCAAATAAAATAATTGCCTTTGTGTTGACTGGCTTTTCCCTTTGATTTCGCTCGTGAAACGAAGATATTAAAGAAACATTTCATTGGGAAGAAAACTGTGTCGTACCCACGTCGTATCTATATTTTTGTAGCATTCACCTGAGTAATAAGTTAATGTCTTTTATATTTTTTTTTATAGCTTTTATCGCGGGCTTTGAGCGCGGCGACCGAATCAAGAAATTCCGTAACGAAAATAAACCTAACACCCCCCACTCCGACCGGCACAGCGGTGCGGCGTTGAAAGCCGTGCATCGTCTAACGTCGTTTCAGTTCGGCAGACTTCGGCACGGTGTTTGTGTGCGTGCGACTAGAAAATGCAATACAATAGCTTTACCACGGCAGTCCCCGAGTGCCACACGTATTTTTTATTGTACTAGCTTTTGCCTGCGGCTTCGCTCACGTTAAGTTCGATTTTTCAAACCCCTATTTCACCCCATTAGGGGTTGAATTTTCAAACATCCTTTCTTAGCGGATCCCTGCATCATAATTTAGCTACGAGTATATGTACCTATGCCACATTTCAGCCCGATCCGTCCAGTGGTTCAGTCAGTCATTCAGTCACCTTTTCCTTTTATAATATAATATTTAGATACTAGTTTTTGCAAGCGACGTTATCTACTTTGAATACAGTTTTTTGAAAATCCCATGGGAACCATCTGTTTTTTTGGGTAAGGTATAGCCAGTGTCACTCTGGTTATTATCTATAGGTCCTATGGCCTGACTATGGCCTAAAACCCTTCTCGTTCTGAGAGGAGAACTATGCCCAGAGCTGGGCCAGCGACGTGGTCAGACGATAAAGACGATTTTACTGTCTTGGATGTTACAAATTCCAGTCTGATGATTTAATAACGAGGGAGCAGACTGCAGAGTAGTAGTAAAGTAAGCAGTAAAGTAAAATTATAGCGTGTTTATGATGCGTGTGCGTCAAGTGTTGAGTGACATCTGACATCGGACGATGTGACATCCGTGGAACATGGCGGCCGTAAAGTGACACCAATTGTTGATTTGTTTTTAAGCTATTGCATAGCTTTTATCGCGGGCTTTGAACTAGGACAAACAGTTTGAGCACGGCGACCGAATCAAGAAATTCCGTAACGAAAATAAACCTAACACCGTCGTTCAGTAAGCGTTCAACATTTTAGAGGTTCACATTTAGCTCTGTTTGGCGCAGTGGGCGAGCGGCCGCTTTCTTTAGATGTCGCAGGTTCGAATCTCACTCGCGAAGTAGTGACAGTGCGCTTTTCTTGTTTGTTTGTTTATTAATTATTTTTTTTGCATAATTTTTATTATGCAAAAAAAAATATTGCATAAATATTATAATTGCATAAGTTGATAAAAAATGCTATGCAATAGCTTCACCGCGGCAGTCCCCGCGTGCCACTTAATTTTTTATCTCTAACTGACTCTAACTGATATATCAACGCACAGCTCAAACCACTGCACTGGACGGATCGGACTGAAATTTTACATAGGTACAGATAGCTATTATAACGTATATTATAGGCATCCTCTATGAGAGGATTTTTGAAAATTCTAACACTAAGTGTGTTTAAAAAATCCGAAAAATCGAATTTAATGTGAGCAAGACGCGGGCAAAGAATAGTTATTACGTATTAGACACTAGTAACTCCAGGCTAGGGGAGAATAAGGCTGGAATCACATAGCTGTGCGCATCGATTCGCATTTTGTCCATACAAAACTGTCATTTTTCATAGAGCCGTGTACGCAACAATTCGGCTTTTCGATGCGTACACGACTCTATAAAAAATGACAGTTTTCTATGGACAAAATTTATTTATTTATTGAAAAGGTACACAAAACAGTTTGCAACCAAATATAAACGTAATACAATAACATCAGATTTGGGTTCCAGGCAACAACCCTTTATGTGTACACAGTGGTTATAAAATTTATGCATAGAATCTACAGAAATTATAGTTATAAATACACAGTTTACACAGTTAGTAAAGTTAACATAAATATTTAAAACTTAAAAACTTAAAGTGCATTTTTGAATATAAATAACGCCTAAAACTAAAGTTGTAAGTTGCTTGATTATGAGGTCAGAAAAAGTTTATGTATTGTTTATGTACAAAATGCGAATCGATGCGCACAGATGTGGTCCCAGCCTAAAAAGATAGCATAGCACAGCGCGGCGTATAGATGCCATGTGAAAGGTGACGTTCAAACAGCCATAAAGCACGCGAACAAAGGCGTCGCCGTTTAAAAGCATATTATAACGTATGATGATCGTTTAGGAAGCTGTTTATTTTAAGATTTGTTTGAGCGTTAACTGATTTATAATACGGTTTGCGCGAGATCGCACAGTCTCACATGATGACGTCATGTGAGTCTAGCCAACTGCGAAGGACATTTTATCATCATCACAATTCACAAGCAACAGACGTCGAATGCTAGATATACGTGTAGTAAACGCACCTAAATCGGTTCTGCGAAATGGGTGCTCCTCACCCATTGCTGCCAATTTCAGCTTCGCAACTAATGAATGGGTTGAATGTTCACTGCCATACCCCTTCCAAGCTAGACCGCTACCATCTTAGACTGCATCGTCACTTACCATCAGGTGAGATTGCAGTCAAGGACTAGCTTGTCATCGAATAAAAAAAAAGATCTATGTACATTTCAATTGATTCTACTTTAGATTCATGACGTGTCATAAGAGCCACAGGTTGGCCTACGTAAAATAAATAATTTTGAATTTTGAATTTGAATTGTTCGAGTTGTAGAGGTTGTAATATCAGACATTGCTAACTTAGAGATGTAGAGGTCAAATTTCGTACTTTTTCGAACTATAGAGGGAAAATATGTACCGAGATGGCTTGTATGACTCCCTGATTGTTTAGACTTCTATCATCATCATCATCATCATCTCAGCCTGCGGACGTCCACTGCTGAACATAGGCCTTTCCCAGAGAACGCTACCACACCCGGTCCTCAGCCTTCCTCATCCAGCCACTTCCCGCCACCCGCTTTATATCGTCGGTCCAACGTGCTGGAGGGCGCCCCACACTACGCTTACTAGTTCGCGGTCTTCACTCTAGAACTTTTCGGCCCCATCGGCCATCGCTTCTACGACAAGCATGGCCTGCCCACTGCCATTTCAGCTTGCTAATGGTTTGGGCTATGTCGGCGACCTTGGTTCTCTTGCGGATCTCTTCATTCCGAATCCTGTCCTTAAGAGAAACTCCTAACATAGCCCTCTCCATAGCTCTCTGAGTGATTTTAAATTTGTGGATCAAGCCTTTTGTTAGTGTCCACGTTTCAGCGCCATAAGTGAGGACGGGAAGGACACATTGATTGAAGACTTTCGTCTTCAGGCATTGAGGTATTGACGATGAGAAGACCCGACTTAATTTTCCAAATGCCGCCCAGCCCAGCCGTATCCTTCTGTTGGCTTCTTCGTCGAAATTGTTTCTACCCAGTTGTATGATCTGGCCAAGGTAGTTGTACTCTGAAACAATTTCGATTCCAACATTTTCGACGTTCACGGGTATCGGGACAACATGTTGATTGAACATAATCTTGGTTTTGTCCATGTTTATCCCAAGACCAACTCGTCTGGAAGAGCGGCTTAGACTTCTATGGGGTTGAGATTTTAGGTAATCGAGGTTTTGGGGCTTGAAGGAAAGGTAACAAATCATTTTTTCGAATTTTGGAGGTTTTCGACTTATCGAGGTTCGACTTAACGAGGTTCTACTGTACTATTAAGCATACGGACTAGGTCGTTATCGTTCAATGCAGGAATTAATTCCTAATAGAACTTAGTTTATGTACTGCACAAGACTACCGGGATTGGGTACAGCAATAGTGCAACGAATAGGGATATAAAAGGGAATAGGGAATATAAAAGGGGAATAGGGAATAGGGATTTCACCGGCGATTTTTCAGTTTTCAGTACCTTCACCCTTAAACGTTAGGCTATGAAATATTACGTCTCGCGCAAACCAAGCTACATCTCTTTCAGTACAGTGCTACTGATACAGGCGTTAGACGTCGCTCGCAGGCGCCACTTTAAGGAGCTTTTTGTCAAAACGGAAGAGTATTTTGAGATGTTTCACCGACGCTGTTAGCGCTTCTTAATAGACGAGTGCGGCCGGGTTACATGGCGCCTGCCTTACAATGTGGTTAATTCTGTAATCTGTTCTCTATAAATTGTTCTCTGTTAGTCTCTAAACTTAATTGACAGTTGGTCTAAGTCTCGTGCTATCCTAGTCTGCAGGGACCGTTATGAGAGGGATAGTACTATTTATTTTAAGGGATTTAGACCTGTCAATTTAGTTTAGTTTACAGTCTGTGTACGTATTACCCACTTTGTATTTTAATCCTTATCCTTACTTATATAAATGCCAATGTTTGTTTGTTTATTGGTTTTTGGTTTGTCCCTCGATGGCGCAGAAAACGAGTAACGGATCAACGTGATTTTTTGCATGGGTACCGTTGAGGTCTTTAAAAGTGATATAGGCTGTACTTTTTCTCTCGGAAAAAGTAAATCTTTCTGCGGAACTTTTGATTTTTAATCTGTCCTTCATGCGGATGTAGTTTGGTTGGAAGCTCGATTTGGAAGTTCACTTAGATGCCCAAATCGGGCCCAGCTAATTACAAAAAAGAAATTTACATTCATTTGGCAAGTATCGTCACGACATGTTTGCCGACAAAAAACTAAATTGCCTAGTCAAATATGTATAGTAAGTATTTTCTTCTAATATTTCACCGTGACCAACATCAGCGTCACCATGTAATCATCATCATCATCATTAGCAACCCATCAACGGCTCACTACTGAGCGCAGGTTTCCTCTCAGAGAAGGGGTATAGGCCATAGTCCACCACGATGAATATTAAACTAAATCCTATTATTACGTTATTACAGGCGAGAATCTGATGTACATGTTGGTTCAGCCGCAATGGCTCGGCAACATGGTTTGCGACGTGGCCCAATGCGAATTGGCGGACTTCACACACCTTAATGAACATTAATGGAAGAGTGCTGTCGCATCTACGCTTTGCCGATGACATCGTTCTCTTCGCTAGACAACCTGAAGATCTGCGGACAATGCTCGAACAATTGCAGGAGGCTTCGTCTGCTGTCGGACTAAAAATGAATATAGGAAAGACAAAGTTCATGTGTCCAAATACGGATATGGACCACATTGCTATCCAAGGCCAACGGATTGAAAAGGTCGATGAATATGTATACTTAGGACAAATATTGAATTTGGATAAGCAAAGCCGAATGAGAGAAGTAGAACGTCGAATCCAACTCGGATGGGCTGCCTTCAGTAAACTATCCGACGTCCTAAGGAATAAGAAGATCCCCACTTATCTCAAACGTCGAATGTTCGAGCAGTGTGTGCTGCCCGTCATGACCTACGGTTCGGAAACCTGGACACTGACAAAACAATTAATAACAAAACTACAAGTGGCACAACGGGCAATGGAGCGAGCCATGCTCGGTATATCGCTCATTGGCCGGATACCTAATACCACAATCCGTGAAAGAACTGGACTGGACAGATATTGTTTTGAAAGTGACTAGGTCAAAGTGGAGATGTGCGGGACATGTGGCCAGGACAACAGACGACCGATGGACCCGCTCGGTGCTTGAGTGGAGACCACGTACCGGCAAGAGAAATGTGGGGAGGCAACCATCGCGCTGGTCCGACGACATCGTCAAGCTTGTGGGAAAAACTTGGTTGAGATTGGCACAACATCGAGAAGAATGGCGTGCACATGAGGAGGCCTATGTCCAACGATGGATTATATGAGGCTCGAAAAGAAGACACACCTTCGAGAACATTATGAAGAACTCTCAGATGTGCAGGTTTCCTCACGATGTTTTCCTTCACCGTTGAAGCAAGTGATATTTAATTGCTTAAACGCACTTGACTCCGAAAAGTCAGAGGTGCGTACCCGGGATCGAACCTGCGACCCCCCAAATAGGAGACCACAGTCCTAACCACTAGGCTATCACTACTTCTGTACTACACTACACCATGTAATACTACCGCTATTTTAAAAAATAATCCATAAAAAAGCGAGTCGTTTAAAAACGCGTCGCGGCTCGCGGGTTAATTACCAGCGGCGGAAACAAGGCGATTAGTGGCTTTTAGCCTCATTAATGGCTTTGAATAATTTAAGCCCAGCCGGTTGGTAGCCCGCCGGCGGTAATAATCACTTGATAATGGTTCATCTAAGTATAGGTAGCTTTTTTGGGTGTTCAGTATTAAAATAAAAACGAACTTTTTGTGATAGATATCCCTATTTATTATGATAAATGCGGCAGTGTTTGTTTGATGGTTTGCCCTTCAGTCGGGGCAACATAGCGGTGAATTTGAACTGTCATTAGATTTTTCAATAAAGAAACTTAAATACCTAAGCTTCTTGGTCAGGTGCATAGAAATAGGAAGACTAAATTCCTAGTTGTCCTTGTCCCAGTGGCCTAGGCCGATTTCACCAACTTATATTGGTGAATTGAATAATAAATAATAAGTCTTATCCGAGCGTGATATTTTGGCAGATTTTCAATTCAAAAACTGCCAGAACTTCCATTTTATCCCTCGTTTAAACGGCACTCGACGTTGGTGAAATCGGCAGTAAATAAAGTTATAATTATTATAACTAGCAAAAAGCTGAGCTTTGTAAGGGCTCGTTTAATTTTTCTAACCGGTAATAAGTTCTGTTGCAGCGATGTTAACTCTTTGGTTTTCTAACAGATGGCGTTAGTAGTACAATAACATTCTATCCAATGAATACAAAATAGGGTATTTGACTATATTAAAAATATCGTTTCATTTGGTGTCATCCTAAAAGATTATTATCTAAAAACATTATTCCATACGACAAAACTAAAAAATAAAGTTTTATTTAATTAGAAAACATTAAATAAAATTGCTATAATTCCGGCCATGGTCACGTGATCGAAAACGTTCCGTAATCTCGAATGACGTCACAGTCCACACCACCTATGGGCTGTGGAATTGTCATTGTTTGAAATGTGAACTGTGACGTCATGAGAGCAAATGGAACGTTTCGGCGGCAATTTATTTTTTTGAATAATTTATTTCTCGATTTTTATGAAAAATACTGAAAATTACCTATGCCGAAATATACGTTTTGTTAGCTTCAGCATAGCATTATTAACAATTTAAGATGATTTTCTAAAAGTAGTCAAATGCCCTATTGTAAATGTTCATTCTTTTAATGGTTATAAAATTATATTTTTTTTGACAGATAACACATCTGAATATGAATTTAAATTACTATGTTAAAGCGCAAATCAATAGGCGTGATAGTTTTTCAGTAAAGTGTATCACAAAAATCTTCAGGTTGTGGGATAGTGTGGGGTAGTGGCTCGCTTCACTCGCCCTAATAATTAAAATTAAAATCTTTGGTTATAAAATCACATAGGGCATAAATTATAATAATGGCTACAGCAAAAAATTCAAATAGATTTATTTGAATTTTTAAAGGTTTTAAAATAATTTACTTGTTAATTACATACTTATCTACAAGACAATATTCATCATTAGCAAACCCATCAACGGCTCACTACTGAGCGCAGGTCTTTTCTCAGAGAAGGATTATAACTTTGACTATACATATACAGGTAGTAAATATAACATGTCTCTGGGATATAAGCCATAGTCCATCACGCTGGCCCAAGGCGAATTGACGAACTTCACACACCTTCGAGAACATTATGGAGAACTCTCAGGTGTGCAGGTTTCCTCACGATGTTTTCCTTCACTGTTGAAGCATGTGAAATATCACATGCTTCAACAGTAAAGACGCGCATAACCTACAAGATATTGTTTAACTATTATAAACATTCTACCTACCACTCGCCATTTTCCATCCATCTAATATTTTCTCGGATCGTGAAAAACCCGTGTTTTATTTCTTTGAAGCTAATTTTGACTAATGAGATTCTCCTCTCCCCTCTTGTAGGACTGGGTATGACAATAGTGCAACGGATGGGAATCGAACCGTTGACATTTCAGTTTTCAGTTCGCACCTTTAACTGTTGGGCTATTGAAGCTACAAAAATAAATAACACCGAACTAAAATGTGTCCATACCTCAAACACCCCTCTATGTGTCCACACCACAATTCGTCTACCTCAATCAAAAATCCTTTACCTACCCAAACGGCTTTTGAAAATAGAATTTTCCAGAGTGATTGCCAGCCTTTATGGGAGTTTCTAACGAGGGAGCGGGAGGACGGGGGAGCGGGGAGGATGGGCGAGGAAGGGGAGGAGGAGGAGGGAGGTATCACGAAGCAGTTAATACCGGCTGATGTCTCAATACCTCCCAGTGTGCGAGCCTATTATTTCAGTACACACGATGAGGATTGTAGGCTATGTAATACATGGAAATGGACTGTTTGTTTAGACCGACTTGAAATACGGTGGAAGTTTCAAAACATGCTTTCTTCAAATTCTTCTTTGATTTCAGTTTTATTTGCCTTTCATCATCATCAGCAACCCATCAAACTAAAGAGCACAAGTCTCCTTTGAGAGAAGGTTTATAGGCCATAGTCCGCCACGCTGGCCAAATGCGAATTGATAGATTTCACAAACCATCTTTTGAGAATATTATGGAGAAATCTCAGCCGTTCATGAAGCATATGATATTTAATAGCTTAAACGCACACAACTCCGAAAAATCAGAGTTGATCGTTCCCAGGATCGAACCTGCGACCCCCTCTCCGAACAGGAGACCGCAGTGCTACTGCTAACCACTAGGCTATCACTGCTATGATTCTTCTTAAATTTCAGAAAACAAAAGCGATCAGTAAAATATCACAAGATAACACAGGCAAACTATCTGTCTATCTATCTACTCACTTAACACTTTTTTTAAAGAGATACTGCTGAGTTTCTTGTCGGTAGAATTTGCTTTGCAAACCGGAGGTATCTAAGTACCTACAGTCTTTAACTTTGTTATAAAAGCTTATAAAAGCCACAAATTGGTCTCTAATACTAATACATAATTTATAATATTTATATAATCTATACTTATAATAAAACTGTAACTGGAAGATTTCTGTACATTTATTATATTTTGAAAATTTTGACCGGGTTATGCTTTATTATCGATACTGAGCCCAAAATAGAATTTTATTTAATTTTTGTCTGTCTGTCTGTCTGTCTGTCCGTCTGTCTGTCTGTCTGTCTGTCTGTTCGCGCATCACGCGAAAACTACTGAACGGATTTAAATAAAATTTGGTATAGCGGTAGCTGATACTCCGGGTCAACATATAGGATAGCTTTTATCCCGATAAAACATAAGGTTACTCCAGGATAGGGGATCAAAATTTTTAATGATTTTACTCCATAACTCAGTCAAATATGAACCGATTTAAATAATTCTTTCTTTATTAGAAAGTGTGTCTTATAAAAAATATTTTGTCCAATTTTGGTGAAGATTTACTAAATATTATCGGAGATAGAGGACAGAACTTCTCTCGGATTTCCAGGTCACTCGCATACGATATATACGTATAGATCTTATTACATCTATCACATCATATCACATCACACTAATCACACTATCACATTATCATCATCATCATTAACAACCCATCATCGGCCCACTACTGAGCGAGGTCTCCTGTCAGAGAAGGGTTGTAGCCCATAGTCCACCACGCTGGCCGAATGCGAGTTGGCGGACTTCACACACCTTCGAGAACATTATGGAGAACTCTCAGGTGTGCAGGTTTCCTCACGATGTTTTCCTTCACCGTTAAAGAATGTGATATTTAATTTCTTAAACGCACTTAACTTCGAAAAGTCAGAGGTCCCGGGATCGAACCTGTGACCCCCTGAATAGGAGATCACAGTCGTAACCACTAGGCTATCGATTATTTTAAAACTTTTTCCACGCGGACGAAGTCGCAGGCGTCAGCTAGTATTTATATAAATATTTCATAATTTAGTTTTAGCTTCTGTTTTGATATCTGTATCTTGAACACAATTAGTAGCAAAAACCCTTTTTTGAATCTATTTCATGTATTTCATGTATTTGCCTCTTTTTTTTAAAGATTTTGTTTTATATTTTATAAATTATTTAGTTAGTTAAAAATATGCTTACTTAGGTATTTATACGAGTTACTAATTAAATTATATTGGATTGTATTATGTTTTTACATAGTGATATTAAATGTAGAATATTTTTTTTTTTTTTTAAAAAAGCTCTTTCCATACTTTTGTACCCTCGTTTAGGTTTCACAAAAGCGTGGTGCACTAACAGTGCAGTTAGTGTACCTACCTTCATGCATACATCTATTTATTCGTAAACGATACGCATCCTGAAAAAAATCCATACAAAAATGCACCCAATTTCCGTTCAGATTGCGTTTAATTTCCTTTGTCATAAAAACATTTTCATCAGAACTGAAACGAAAAGCTCTAACCAATTCTCTCAATTGACTTTCAAACTTATTTTTCCATCTTTAGAGTTGACTTTTGGATGAGCAGTTTATGATTTAGAACCTTTAGAATGTAAGAGCGTATTTCAGATTGTATAAATGGTGTTTCTTTATCAACCTTAACTGTCAGGGGTGGAGAATGAAAATAGGCTTTATTTCTCTAGACCCAAGGTTCAGTTTGACGGATTTGGTGGGTAGACTAAGGTCTAGTGAGGTCAATTCGTAAACTGGCGAGTGTGAGGTAAGGCAGGTAAGGTGAATCGCGAAAGTATCGCTATTTGCTACTGTATCGCGCGCCATCGCTGTTTCAGGGAATGCCAACATTTGGTCCATGATAAGTTACAAGCAGTTAAATCCTTATTAGGTTTTTATGGTATTAATGTTATAAAAGCTATAGCGTGGCGCTGATCTCGACATTTGTAATGCATATCATATCATAGTGTGATGCGAGTTTTTACTTTCCCTCAAATATGGTTGAGCGAAGCAATGGCTGGGTCATGCGTCATGCTCGAGAACGGGTGCCGCCGGCGAGACTGGGGCTACTTTATGTCTGCCCATCTTAAGATAGAAGTTAGTCGGTATGCATTTTTGGAACTTCCCTCATTGTGGAAACACTGCATATATAGCATAGTATTTACTGTATTTGTTTTAAAAAGAGCAACCGCCGAGTTTCTTGCTGGTTCTTCTCGGCAGGAAAGGCATTCCGAACCATTGGTAGATTCATCGACTATTCAAAAGCACTTGTCAAAGTTTATTTGCATAAAAAATCATCATCATCATCATCATCAGCAACCCATCAACGGCTCACTACTGAGCGCAGGTCTCCTCTCAGAGAAGGGTTAAATATAAATAATATATTTAACCCTTCTCTGAGAGGAGACCTGCGCTTATATGCATAAAAAATATTTCTTTTCTATTCTATTCTATCCCTCCTTAATTGAACGAGAAAGTGTGTTTATTTATTTAGTACCATTAATACAAAATGAAACAAAGATATAAAGGAAGTGCACAAGGACAGCTTATCTCTAAGGCAGAGATTTCTTTCAGAAGCCCTCGTTTGTTGTTCTGTTTTCCGAACCCGTGGTAGAGTCTTGGCTTGCCATAAGAGCTATAGGTTGGCCTACATGTGGAAAAATAACTTTTTTTATAAAGAATATTAGCCAAACTGAACTTGACTCTCCTCTTCCCTACAAATATGCGAAAAGCTTGTGTCGGGAGTGAGTACGACAATAGTGCAATGAGTGGGGATCGAACCTGCGACCTTTCAGTACTTCTTTAACCTTATCTCTAGCTTAATTCAGCTGCTCAATAAAGATGCCTACTCTTATTTCCCACTAAAATAAAAATCAAGTAAAAGAACCAAATGTTCGCCACCCCTGTCAAGACACACACGTCATCTGGCGCTCCGCATCCCACAATCAGCATTATATGTTAATAGCCTATTAGAATATATGCAGCCTTCCACTGTGATATCTCAAGTTAGCACAACCAGCGTAACATGGACCACTCAACTAATGCCACTCGATACGCACTGCAGCTCAATGTATACTGGATTTCACGTAAATGCATCAAGCCAATTTTCTTGAAAATGCCAAGTTAAATTGAAGTTTAAAACTTTAGTGTTCCGGTTTAAAATTGCTTGTATGTGCGAGTTGTAGTATGAAATCTTGTTAGGGTGTTTTTTCTAGTATCTTGTGATATTAGCGGCGCTTGGCTACGTAATACCAATTGGGTACTTTTGGCGGTTTGTTCAAAAGTACTTATAAAAAGGACCGCTAAGCAATTTAGCGTTCCGGTACGATGGAGCGTAGACTTAGAGCAGTGATAGTCTAGTGGTTAGGGACTGGGTCTCCTATTCAGGGGTCACAGGTTCGATCCCGAGTACGCAATTCTGAATTTTCGGAGTTATGTGCATTTAAACATGCTTCAACGGTGAAGGAAAACATCATTAGAAAACCTGCACTTCTTCTTCTTCTTTATCAACCGATAGACGTCCACTGCTGGACAAAGGTCTCTTGCATGAACTTCCACAGGCCTCGGTCTTGCGCCGCCTGAATCCAGCGGCTCCCTGCGACTCGCTTGATGTCGTCGGTCCACGTGGTGGGGTGTCCGCCAACACTGCGCTTCCCGGTGCGGGGTCGCCACTCCAGCACCTTGGGACCCCAACGACCATCAGCTCTTCGAACTATGTGCCCCGCCCATTTCCACTTCAGTATCGCGACTCGCTGAGCTATGTCGGTGACTGGTTCTCCTACGGATCTCCTCATTCCTGATTCGATCCCGCAGGGATACTCCGAGCATAGCTCTTTCCATCGCACGCTGAGCGGTCCTGAGCCTACTTATGAGGCCCTTAGTTAGCGACCATGTCTCGGATCCGTAAGTCATCACTGGCAACACGCACTGTTCGAAGACTTTAGTCTTCAGGCACTGAGGAATTTTCGGAGCTTCCCGAACGCTGCCCAGCCGAGTTGGATTCGGCGGTTGATTTCTTGCTCGAAATTGGACCTACCTAGCTGGACTGTGTGTCCCAGGTAAATATATTCGTCGACAATTTCGAGTGCAGAGTTCTCAACAATTACTTTGTGGAGCGGTGCATGAGCATTGGACATGATTTTCGTCTTGCTCATGTTCATTTTCAGGCCCACCTGTTGAGAAACCCTGCTGAGATCGAAAACCTGCACACCTGAGAGTTTTTCATAATAATAATAATAATAACCTACAAATACCTGGGCATGGCGGAGGCGTTAGGTATCAGAGAGGCCGACATGAGGCAGTCGGTGAGGGAGCGTTTCCTTGGCCGTCTGAAGAAAGTGCTGAAAAGCCTTTTGTCGGGCGGCAATAAGGTGCGCGCCTTCAACGGTTGGGTCATGCCGGTCTTGATGTATTCCTTCGGCATACTCAGGTGGACTCAGACTGAGCTTGACGCCCTGGACAGACAAGTTCGTGCGCTGCTGACCGCATATCGGATGCATCACCCGCGCTCCTCGGTGATGAGGCTGTACATCCCGCGGAAGTGTGGGGGAAGAGGCCTTTTGAATGCCAAAACCCTCCACAACGCGAGGTGTGCAGTCTCAGGGAGTACTTTCTCCACGCCGAGACGGAGATGCACCGCGATGTGGTCGCAGTGGACAGGGGTCTGACGCCGCTCTCCTTGGCTAAAGAGAACTGGCGCATACCTGTGGTGCTCAGTACCAATGACCGCAGGGTTGTATGGCAAGGTAAGGAGCTTCACGGACGCTTTTATCGGGCCCTCCACGGGCCTGATGTTGACTTTGAAGCGTCCGTGGCCTGGCTGCGCTTTGGTGACCTCTTTGGGGAAACCGAAGGGTTTGTGTGTGCAATTATGGACGAGGTCATGATGACGAACAATTACAGAAAATACATAGTGAAGGATGGAACGGTAGACATATGTCGGGCATGTCGCCGTCCTGGAGAAACTATCCGTCACATTGTTTCTGGTTGTTCTCATCTAGCTAACGGCGAATACTTACACAGACATAACCAAGTGGCCAGGATTATCCACCAGCAACTTGCCTTGAAATACAATCTTGTGGAATCGGAGGTACCGTACTACAAGTATGTGCCCGACCCAGTTCTTGAAAATGGTCATATCACACTGTACTGGGATCGATCTATCATTACAGACAGGACTATTGTAGCCAATAAGCCTGACATAGTGGTGATAGATCGATCAGAGCGCCGTGCAATGATTGTTGATGTTGCTGTCCCGCATGACGAAAACTTCGTGAAAGCCGAGAAAGAGAAACTCACCAAGTATCTCGACTTAGCGCACGAGGTTGTCGCCATGTGGAATGTAGACTCAGCAATCATTGTACCGATAGTGATAACCGCTAATGGTCTTATAGCCAAGAGCCTCGACCAACATCTTTCGAGGCTCTCGTTGGGTAGCTGGGTCAAGGGCCAGATCCAGAAGGCTGTACTCCTGGACACGGCTCGCATCGTCAGGAGGTTCCTCTCTCTGGGGCCCTGACCGCCGGTTGCTTGGACCCTGTTCCCGAGACCGGTGGACCGCTATTTTTTATATTTTTAAATATTTTTTTTTATTTTTGTTTTATAATGAAATATTTAAAAATGTAAAGAATATGAGTAAAAGTAAATAAAGATGATAATAATAATAACTTTATTTATTTGATGCCTTACAATCACAGTATTTACATATTATTTATCGTATATATGGTATAAGAAAAAGGCATGTCAACCCCTGAACTAGTCAAAACTGTATCACAGTGGGTTGACCTTCCCCATGCCAAAGTACTCAGTAGGTAAGTAGTACTGCGAGGTCGGACGTTCAGTCTTATTAATAATATAATGTTCTCAAAAGTGCGTGGAGCCTACCAATTCGGACTGGGCCAGCGTGGTGGAATATGGCCTATAACCCTTCTTTGAGAGGACACCTGCGCTCAGTAGTGAGACGGCAATGGGTTGCTGATGATGATCTTCATCATTGAAAATTAGTCTGGGTGGGTCTGTCAGTGGGTTTCAAAAAAAGGTAGGTAAGTTAGCCTAAAAAGTTTTTTTAAATCTTAATTAAGTGAAATAAGAACTTTTATGGTGAAAATCAAAATTCAAAACAACTATTTTAAAAAATCCTTTCTAATGTTATAATACGTAGGTGTATAAAATGTGTTTGTTTGTTGTTATGTCCTTCAATTATGCAGCAATGCAGCAATGATTTTGCATGGTTAGTATAGTTCAAGACTTGGCTACTTTTTATTCCGTAGAAACTCGTTTCTCGCGCGTTTTTAGAAATCTATCCACTTCAAAGCTTGTCTGAAGTAGAACACTATTATATCCTTTTTATTATAGCCCTTTCTTAATACGGCGTTCCCACGAGGCGAATTTTCTTGAATGTCACCCACCATAGCCTTCTCTATCTCCTGTAATACAGGAGATGTGAGATAGAGATGACTATGGTGACATTGAATAAAATTCGCCGTGTGGGAGCGCCGTATAAGAGGAGACCTGCACTCAGTAGTGAGCCGATGATGAGTTGCTGCTGCTGCTGGTGATGATGATGATGATGATAGAAATAAAACGATCGCAGAGCTCATTTTTAAGTTAGAATCATCCGCCTACTTTGCCGCCGTCTTAAGAATAGAATAGAATAGAAATGTTTTTTTTAATAAACTTTTTTACAAGTGCTTTCGAATCGTCGATGAGTCTACCACTGGTTCGAAATGCCGTTCCTGCTGAGAAGAACCAGCAAGAAACTCGGCAGTTGCTCTTTTCAAAATAAGTTTACATTCAATAGAATAGTTAAACAGTTCAATTACCACCTGCTGTCTCATGAATCGCTGGAAAGAATTATGTCCACGCTTTTTTATCATCTAAATAGTCTTCAATTGCATAATATGCTTTTTTCATGAGATTAGTTTTTACTGATTTCTTAAACTTGTGTAAAGGCAAGTCTAAGATCGACTGTGGAATTTTATTATAAAACGTTACGCCCATTCCCACAAACCCATTCCCATTAACTTGAATAGAATCTTTTCTTAGAACTTCCCTTTTGGAAATATTTTATTTTATTCTATGATAACAAAGTTGCATCGGTTAAATCGGCTTGACATCCGGCTATCCACAAGATAGTATAAAAAACTTATTACAATACTAGCTGACCCAGCGAACTTCGTACCGCCAACTTAGGTATCTATATAAATAAAACAAATAAACTATCCCAATCCAAAAAAACTATCCTATCTTTTAAGTTGGACCAAATTACAGATAGTTACGAAGTTTGATAAAAATCGGTTCAGTAGTTTAGGAGTCCATCGCGGACAAACAACGTGACACGTAATTTATGTATATAATTAAGATAATAGCTGCATAATAATGTAAAATGATTATCTTGAATCTTGAAAAGAGCAACTGCTGAGTTTCGTGCCGGCTCTTCTCAGCAGAATCCGCTTTCCGAACCGGTGGTAGAGTCATGACGTGTCATAAGAGCCACAGGTTGGCCTACGTGAAATAAATAATTTTGAATTTTAGTCCGGGAGGAATCGGCGCATGAGTACCGAAAACTATTCCACCTCAATTTTTTTATGGATCCTCTTCAAATTGCCCTGCTAATGATATAAATGCATGTTGCCAGGGCGCAACCCGGTGCCATATTTTTTAAACCGAAAATTTTTAAACAATTGCAAGGAATTGTTATTTTTCAACCAGACAAATTTTTTTTATATTCTTTACTAGCTGATGCCCGCGACTTCGTCCGCATGGATTTAGTTTTTAAAAATCCCGCGGGAACTCTTTCATTATTAAAAATTCAAAATTCAAAATTCAAAATCGCATCAATCCGCTGTTCTGTTGCGACGTGATTGAAGGACAAACCAACAAACACACACACTTTCGCATTTATAATATCAGTAATGCTTTATTATAACACTTTTTATAATTGTCAAATTTTTTACCATACTTAACCGAAGACAAAATTACGTTTAGCTGTCATTTACGTTTTGTTATTCCACTGTCATTTGCGTTTTGTTATTCCATGTCAGATGCGTTTTTGTTATACCACGTTTTATAGTGACTTGGCGGAAACGCGGTCGAACGGGATAAAAAGTATCCTATGTCCGTCTCCAGGTTCTAAGCTACCTCTCCACCAATTTTCAGCCAAATCGGTTCATCCGTTCTTGACTTATAAATAGTGTAACTAACACCACTTTCTTTTATATAGGTATATAGATTGAAATACCAATAAAAAAGTCCTATGACTTTTCACGATAAAGTTAATATTTTATGATAAAGTTATCATTATGATGATGATAGAAATATACCGATCGCAGGGCTCATTTTTAAATTAGAAATCGTCCGCCTACTTGTTAAGCTCTTCCCGTTTAAGAGCAGTAAACATTCCTCGTGTTCAAACAGTCGCGCCCGCCGACCGCCGCTACCGATAGCATCTCTTATAATGTTTCAATTAACCAGTAGCCAATATTTATAGCGGGTGCGGACATATTTACCTGCTCCGCTCGCTGGGAAGCAAAGGACACTTTCATCGAGAGGTTCCGTAGCAAGAATAGCCTAGTAGCAATTCGCGTTGGCTGTTAGTTGAGCGTTTAATGTTAACATCTACATATTTATGTACAATGTTTCTTGCAAATAAATACATTTTGTTTCGTTTCATTCCGTTCCGTTCCGTTTCAGTTTCCGTTTCCGTTTCCATTTCCGTTTCCGCTACCGCTATCGTTATAGTTTCCGTTTCATTTTATTTCATTCGTCCCTAGTTACTAGAGTCCCAAGTCGCGACCGAATTTGAGCCATCTGCACGGGATATATAGTTCTCAAGTCCTCAAGTAAAACAATACAAAAAATCACGTCGATTATTGCATTGGTTTTCTTGCTCTACTGCTGCCTGATTGAAGGACGACCATGATGTAAACACAGTTTCGCATTTTTAATATCAGTAAGGATAATAATTAATATATAGCAAGGTAAAGTATACTGAACATCAGGTGATCCGCCTGCTCGTTTGCTCGCAATCCATATTATAAAAAAAAAGTTTCTTAAAGGTTTACCACCTCTGCAAGGATCTCCAAAGTAACACAAAGGCGCGCCGCCCTTTCAGAGGTGCGCCGGACGCGTGACGTTTCTTAGGATTTCGGTAATTGGCCCTTATTTGTGTGTTCCCTTCCACGTTGCGTCTTAATTAGGTATTCCGTATATTTATTGGTGAATTATAATGAGTGAATGCTTTTATTGTATATATTTTTTATTTCTGTACAAAACCAGTACCTATTAAACGGCCCACTTCACTTAATATTTTACTTAATACTGTTCTTCAATCTGAGTTAGATACAGTCCACCACGTTGGCCCAGTGCGAATTGGCAGACTTCACACACCTTTGAGAGCTTTATGGAGAACTCTCAGGTGTGTAGGTTTCCTTGCGATGTTTCCTTCACCGCTGAAGAATGATATATTTAATTTCTTAAACGCACATAGCTACGAAAAGACAGAGGCGTACCTACCTGATCCCGGGATCAGGAACTATACCTATGCAGTGTTTCCACGATGAGGGGAAGTTCCAAAAATGTGAGGATGGATCCAAGGGATGAAAATCCATCCAGTAGTTTTTGCGAGAAAGACAAACGTCTTTGTAATAATAGCTTATACATCAGGCTATATACCGGAAAAATAATGAAGTCCCGCGGTGGTCTAATCCCTTAATCCGCGTGGACGAAGTCGCGGACTTCAGCTAGTAAGATAGACAATAATTGACCGAGCGAAGCGAGGTCTCTGAGTTTACTAGAGCGATTTGCACTTGTCCGTCCGTCCGTCTGTCAGAGCCTTATAACTTTTGAATTACTGAACGTAATTACTTCAAATTTAGATATAATATGTAAACCAATGGCCTCCAGCCGAAAATGGCTTAAAAAAATATAAAAATCTTTATTTCAGGGGGGCTCTCAAAAATTTTTTTTTCTATTCATAGAGTTTCTGTGTATCATTTTAAAGACAATTTAGAACAGAGTACAAAAGTATTTTTTTTTATTTTTTTTCCTAAAATTGACGAAATGGGGGGCTTTCAAAGTGGCGATTTAATACGCTCGCTTGAAGAAGCTCTCTGGGAAAATTGGCTATATATTTTCAATCTGTACTTATTTTTATACGCTTTTTATTAGCTTCACTTGTATGTTTGTAACAATGTTTGTAACCGACTTCTTTGGGCGCGATTTTGACCCACTTTAAACGGCCAGATTTCGTTCAAACTTTGTAGATTTATCGAGGACCGATGACAATACACTAATTTGATAAAAAAACAAAAAAAAACTTGTATGTTTGTAACCGACTTCTTTGGGCGCGATTTCACTTGTATGTTTGTAACTTGTAACCGACTTCTTTGGGCGCGATTTTGACCCACTTTAAACGGCCAGATTTCGTTCAAACTTTGTAGATTTATCGAGGACCGGTGACAATACACTAATTTGATAAAAAAACAAAAAAAAACTTGTATGTTTGTAACCGACTTCTTTGGGCGCGATTTCACTTGTATGTTTGTAACTTGTAACCGACTTCTTTGGGCGCGATTTTGACCCACTTTAAACGGCCAGATTTCGTTCAAACTTTGTAGATTTATCGAGGACCGATGACAATACACTAATTTGAAAAAAAAAACAAGCTATTAAAAATAAACCAAACTAAAAAGTAGAAAATAAATAATAGTTAAAAAAAACTAAAAATACGCTTTTTATAGAAAACCAAACTAAAAAATAGAAAATAAATTTTAATAAATTTAAATTAAGAATAGGGTCCAAAAATTTCAATAAATATAAATTAATAATAGTGTAAATAAAAAAAAAGTATTTTATTTTAAAAAAAGAGTGGGGTGCTTTTTAAGATATTATCAAAATGATAATCACTCTACTCATATCTGTCAATAAAATATTTATAACTATTGACACCATGCACCCCACGCTTTTTTAAAATAAAATACATTTTTTTTATTTACACTATTATTAATTTATATTTATTGAAATTTTTGGACCCTATTCTTAATTTAAATTTATTAAAATTTATTTTCTATTTTTTAGTTTGGTTTTCTATAAAAAGCGTATTTTTATTTTTTTTAACTATTATTTTTTACTTCACTTGTATCTTGTACTTGAACAACAAATACTAAAATTATATGAATATTATAAAGAAACGAGATTATTTAGTTTTTAATGAGCATCAGTAAATTTCACATAGCTTCACAATAATGCTAATAGATGGCGCAGTCATTAACTATTCCATGGAACGAGGAGTTACGACTACGTTCTATCCCAAAAACTAAAACGTAAAGAGACTCCTACATAGGGGATTATTTAGGTATGTTTGGTGAAAACGGGCATAATAATAATGTCAGTTTTGGTCGTCATTTATCGATTGAATGAATAATCATGGGATACCGTTACCGCGAGGTCTCAGTTCGGGGCGAACCACTAGTAATTATTTTTTAGTAAGATTACAATGAATTATTATTTATTATGCAAAGAAAGAATAGAATTGAGGACAGGTCGAATACACGGCTAGAAAATATTATATTCAATCTTTATTCAACTCTTCAGTACCTACCTACTACTTAAGTAATTACCTACCAAGGACATAACATCGTCTCATCTACAATTTTCCAAAAGCTGCCCAACCCAGCCCAATCAGGATGCTCCGTAAATATATTCAAGCCTTTTAGCAAGTCCAAAAGGCTTCGCATAAAAACAGCCAAAAAAAGCTCGCATAGCTTTTATTTTAGGCGAAAACATTCCATTCGGTATTGTTCGAATTAATTCGCGAGTAATTGGATTTATGGCGTATTCCGCGGATATTCCGCGACCGCCATAAGGCTAATTATGGCGCGGAGGAATTTTAAGTGTATTTATTTGCTGCCACCGTCTTAATTCAGCGATAAGGCCGTGTGCATATTATGGATGGATTACATCAAGACGGCTTTTAACTTGATTAACTTCTGCTTACATAATATTATGCCGTAACTTGTAAGTAAAGTAGATACAGTGGATAGTGCGATTGTCTTTTATTCCATTGATCGTAATCATATTCGATGACATTAGCGTCAAAGTAAAATAAACCAATTAACAGCATTGTATTAGAGCTCAATTTCATGTATGCATTCTTGTACGCTTTATGTTAAAATCGGTTGTATTGAATTTGTGACTTTAAATCATAATACATTCAAGGATTGTTTTACTTAAAAGACGCTAATGTCATCGAATACGAATACGATCAATGGAATAACTTTTAGACAATTGGTACCCTGATTGGTACAATTTTAAAAGTTTTCACGGCGATAGCCCACAACTCTGGCTCAAGGCGAATTGGCAGCCTTCGCATACTTTTGAAAACATTATGGAGAACTCTCAGATGTTCAAGTTTTCCTCACGATGTTTTTCTTCACCGTTGATGCATGTGATATTTAGTTGCTTAATAATTTGATATAAAAAATTCTTTTTAAAAAACCGACTTCAAACTCCCCCCCAAAAAGTAAGTAAGTATATAATTTATTGCTGATTTTTAAAAACTGCTTGACCGAAGTTGATGAAATTTAAATTGGACCACCTGGAAAGTACACCATTTGAAACAAAAATAGAATTTTCCAAATTGGTTCAGGGTCTTCCTTCTTCTTCTTCGAAAATAAAAAATCGGCCAAGTGCGAGTCGGGCCTCACTCTTTTAGGGTTCCGTACATAAGACCAAATCATTTTTTTTAAAACTAGATACATATTTAGATATCTTAGTTCTTAGAAAGTACTAAATTAGTATATGGGGAAAAAATGCTCGTTTGTTTTGGTCACAACTTACCAACCGCATTATATATCGGTGTTTTCAGTATTTGTTTTAATAATACTTATACCAAAATTTCAAATTCCTAACTACTTTAGTTTTTGCGATAGACCCCTAACAAAATTGGTCTAAAACCGAAAACTTTGACAGCCCCCCATTTCTTCATTTTTGTAGCTAAAAAATAAAAATATTTTTGAACTCTACTTAATGAGCTCTAGACAATGATACCCCACATGCCGGGGTAAAAAATAAAATTTTATTTAGACTCCTTTTCCATGTATGCCCCCTTTATTTTTCAATTTAATTTTATTTTTATTATATTTTGTTGTTATAGCGGCAATAGAAATACACAATATGTGAAAATTTCAACTGTCTATCTATTACGGTTTACGAGATATAGCCCGCTGACAGACGGACGGACGAACGGACGGACGGACAGCGGAGGCTTAGTAATAGGGTCCCGTTGGCACCCTTTGGGTACGGAACCCTAAAAAGATTCCGACGAATTGAGAAAGGCCCTCCTTTTTTGAAGTCGGTTAAAAAAACACATAACTCCTACAAGTCAGCGATGCGTGCCCGGGATCGAACCAGCGACTCCCCGAATAGGAGACCGCAGTCCCAACCACTAAGCTATCACCTTAATAGAATAGAATAGAAAATAGAAATATTTTTTATCCAAATAAACTTTTTACAAGTGCTTTTGAATCGTCCGGCTCTACCACTGGTTCGGAATGCCCTTCCTGCCGAGAAGAACCAGCAAGAAACTCGGCGGTTGCTCTTTTCAAAACAAGTTTATAATACAGTACATACTATGCTATAATATATTATGCAGTGTTTCCACAATGAGGGAAGTTCCAAAAATGCATACCGACTAACTTCTATCTTAAGATGGGTAAACATCAAGTAGCCCCATTCCCGCCGGTGGCAACGGGTGCCACCGGCGGGAATGGGGCTACTTGACGTTACCGTTACGAGCATGACGCATGACCCAGTCGTTGCTTAGCTCAACCATATTTGAGGGAACGTAACAGACCATTCAACATTATCACGGCTCTAACAGACGATTACTGGAATTCATAGTTATGGTTAAAAATTAAACCACATCGTCAAAAAGCCAGCGAATCTAAAACAGCGTGAGAATAATCTATATTTTAGTACGTCGTAAATCACCAGCGTTAGCGTCAGTCACATTATTATTTTAAAGCTATTCAAATGCCATGTATAAAATATCTTTCAGGCTTAAGGGCAAGCCGAGGTCTGCCCCTAGCACGAGCTTACGCAGTTCTTCTTCTCGAAAACGAAACAAAATACGATAATGTAGAATGTAGATTATAGAGTAGAGATAATAGATCGAAATTCTCGTTTTGTTCAGTCTCAAGGTCTCAAGACAGATTTAAAACGGGACAGACTTATGTCAAGACATATTTGTGTCTCGTTTTAACTCTGTTTCAAGTCTGAGCCATATCAGAGCACACCTAAAGTTCTCAACCTTGGAGAGTGGTTTGTAAAAATATATTAGCCAATATCAGCTACAGCCTACAACCCCCTACTTGCCACTACATTCTCCCTCAGAACTCAAAATCAATCAAAATTTTTGAGAGACCCCGAAAAAATTGTATCAACGGTATTAGGTACTTATTATTAGTTTTGGCGGTTCCTTTTTTAGTAATAATAATTTTTTGAAGTGAAAACTTCTTAAGGCGCATTGAGCACTTTTTTGGGTAAGCAAAAAACATTGCTTTCGCTTCATCGTCACCGTCACATGTCACGTGTCACGCGTGACGCTTTCCATCAGCTATATTATACTGTGTTAGGTACTTAGTTTTACTTCTATCGGCAGTCCCCATGACTGCCAATTTTCTTTATTCTTCTTTTTTGCTTCTTCTTCTTCTAGCTTCTTTTCATGTTTTTTCGTAATCCAAAACATCATATTGATTTTGATATTCTTCACTCAACGATTTAACGACTCTCTTTGTTCACACATTTCTTACATACATATATCCGAAAGATTTCCCTTCAGGTGCAGTCGTAAATAGAAGCTTTCGGGCACGTGAGTCGTGACAAAACGATCCCGCAATCCCACGAAAACCATCAAAATTTTCGAGATATGCCATCTCGTACTAGTTCACTCCAGAGTCGAGTCCAGGGCTTTTCGTGACGGCGTACAAGGTTAAAAAAAAAGAAAAACGCAGCTAAGGAAGCGCCATATCTCGTTATTATTTCGGGAAACAATAGCGTCGATGTTGTCACATCCAGCGCGCTGCATGCAAATAATCATAAATAAATAAAAAATAAATATGAAGGCTCGGCGCGGACGTCTTACTTTGGATCGTGGATTCGCTGTCGAGGATCTATGGCTACTAGATGAGCTGCATGGTGCGCTTATTTTTATATAATTGAAACTTCAAGAGGATTTTAATTGGAATCTAATAGACTCCGTCCGTCAGAGAGGTGAAATGTGGCGTTTCGTGATCTCTTGACAATACAATTTGTATAACATAC
This sequence comes from Oeneis ivallda, assembly GCA_029955525.1. Lineage (NCBI taxonomy): Eukaryota > Metazoa > Arthropoda > Insecta > Lepidoptera > Nymphalidae > Oeneis > Oeneis ivallda. Next base: position 16,494,757 of record JARPMR010000025.1, read on the forward strand.
GTAAACGTATAAAATCTAATATAAAATTCTCATGTCGCGGTGTTTGTTACCAAACTCCTCCGAAACGGCTGGACGGATTTTTATGAAATGTGCATATCGGGTAGGTCTGAGAATCGGCCTACATCTATTTTTCATACCCCTAAATGATAGGGGTGGGTCACCCCTAAATACGTACTACATTTTTGTTGTTACTACACTTGTTATGTTGGCGGTAACGAAGTTCGCTGGGTCAGCTAGTATCATATTATAAATTATGTTAAACGTATGCCATACAAATTGTACGTAGATCATCAAAATTATGTTCTTGTAATTTTTCATAATAAAAAATTCAACGTCAACGTAAAATCAAATTCAAATGTATATTTTGTTTTAAGTGGGTAACATTTACACTTGAAATGCGAAAGTGTGTTTGTGTTGGATTGTTGGTTTACCCTTCAATCACGCAGCAACAGACCTCTACAGATCGACCTGATTCAGATCGACGTGATTTTTACATGGACTGGGTATCGTTGATGATCTGAAGAATGACATAGACTACTTTTAAACCGGAAAATCAAAGATTTCCCATAGAAAAGAATATAATAGAATAGAATAGAAATGTTTTTTATTCAAATAAACTTTTTTACAAGTTTTTTGCATCGTCGATGAGTGGCCACTGGTTCGGAATGCCGTTCCTGCCGAGAAGAACCAGCAAGAAACTCGGTAGTTGCTCTTTTCAAAACAAGTTTATAATATTATAATAGATATTATGCTATGTATGCAGTGTTTCCACAATGAGGGGAAGTTCCACAAAATTCCACAACAACAAAGTTCCACAAAAACATACCTAATTATATTTAATTATAATTCAACAGATGTTAAGACGGGCAGACAGAAAGTAGCCCCATTCCCACTGGTGGCACCCGTTCACAAGCATGACGCATGACCCAGCCATTGCTTCGCTCAACTATATTTGAACCATAGAATTTGCAAAACTAATTCCACGTGGACGAAGTCGCGAGCATCAGCTAGTAAGGATATATTTAAATTGTTCTGTCTAGTATTTGTATATCGTTGTCAGTAACGAGTTCCATGCTGTCCAAACAAGGACCCTCTGTCCGGCCGGCGCCATCTTGGATTTGTAACAAATGTCGCCATATGGAAAATAAACACATACGATACGATTTGCGAACCGACTATTTACTTAAATGGCTACAGCTAAATCTTTATAACATTCGAATATATGCGAATATCTTTATTATGTACAAAATACATTAATAAATAAATAATATCGCAATAAATATACTTAGTCAAATCTTATTTTTATAACCTACTTCAAAAAAATTAGGATGTTACCAATTCAATACCAATTTTTTTTATGTATGTTCACCGATTACTCGAAGACGCCTGAACCGATTTGGAAAATACTTTTTTTATTTGAAAGGGTATATTTCCCAGGTTTCAGGTAAATTAAATTGAAATCGGTTGAGCGGTTTTTAAAATATCAACAATAAATTATATATTTTGTATAGTGTGTGTGTAATGTAGTAAAGCGGGAGTTTGAAGTCGGTTGTTATAAATATTTTTTTTATATTAAATTATAAATTCTATAATGATATTTTCGATACAGTCTTAGATGATAGCAGGTTAACTTGGAAGGAGGTAATAAAATTTTAATGAAACCCCTAATTGGTTTCTACCTTTGTTTCTACACGCTTGGTAGCAAATCTTTTACGGTAGGATGGTAACTAGCTACGACCAAAGTCTCAAACTAGAGCAGACCAGAGACACTTCGGAAATTTTTTTTTTTTTAGAAAAGATTATTAGTCAAATTGAAGTTGACTAATATCCTTCCTATCCCCTCTAACTAAGCGGAAAGCTTGTGCTAGGAGTGGGTACGACAATAGTGCAACGGGTGGGATTCGAACCTGCGACCTTTCAGTTTTCAGTCCGCACCTTTAACCGTTGGGCTCAATAAATTTAAATTGAGGCTCAATAAGTTAAAGGAAATTACTTATACGTAAATTTCTTTTACATCTCTCATATTCGGTAAGTAGGTCCTTATTACCCCCAAATGGGGCTTGTAAGTGACCAATTAGCGCTCTAGGGTAATAATGTAGCTAGAAAAGCCCTAGGGCGGTAAGTAATTAAAAAAAACTCTTCACTCTTTCAAAAAGTTCGCGTACATCTAACCATCATACTGGCAATATACATCATGCATTCAGCCCAATGACAAAAGAGGTCGCTTCGCTATTCAGCCTTGTCTTTGTATGAGTATAATAGTCATCAATTTTAAATATCGAACGGCGAAGCTCAATTTCGTTCTTGAAAAAAAAAATTAAAAAAAAATAGATGAAAAAAGGCAGTAATAGAAAACTTTAACTTTAAATATTGTTTGCTTTTGGGATTTTTTTATAATTACGTGCTAATTAGGAAAAAACATGAGTTCTGCAAGTGATGAAGATATAAGCTGCACTCCCGATTCAATGAAAATGGAAGCTGAAGCAGCAATTAACAATATTTTGCCTGAAAGTTCTAAGGGGAGATATTTGAAAACTTACGACGAGTTCATGAAGTGGCGAAAAGAAAAACGAGTAAAGTCTTTATCTGAGACTGTATTCTTAACATACTTTAGTGAGCTATCAAAAAAGCTGCAGCCATCTAGTTTGTAGTGCATTTTTTCAATGTTAAAAGCAACTATGAGTACTAAACACGACATCAATATCAAGAACTTTTCAAAATTATCATCTTTTCTAAAAAGACAATCAGCTGTCCCTAAAATTTGAAAATTGTTCTCATTTCACTATAAATTTTAACTAATAAAATGTTTTATTCTTGTAATGCCGGTTTTTTCTACTTACCTCACAATCGAGATGTAAAGCAGAGTAGTTAGCTCGGGTGTAAACATCAATTGCACCCTCGAACTATAGGCGCCCTCGCTGCGCTCGTGCGCCTAAATATCTCGGGCTGCAATTGATGCCTTACAGCCCTTGGCTACTAATCTACTAATTGTGCCCGCCGGGAATGGAACCCGAGGCCCCTTAATACTGACACTTGATCACGGCACACACCACTGTGCATCGTCAAAATCACAACTATTTATGTAGGTATCTGAAGTACCAAATAGAACTAAGTGGTGTCAATGATCACTTAAATATTTCAACCCCCATTATCTCCAAACCATTTGCCTGTATCCGTTTATTGAGAGTTGTCACTTTACTAGAAGAGCAATGTCCGGCAGAGTGGACTCAAACTAACTGTGATTTTGTCTTGTCTTTAGTGCGATTTTTGTAGTATCGACGCTGGATCTGCTTTTTTGTGTGTCAATAAATTATCTTTGTATCATACTCCGCAACTCTAACAACAATGTAACAAGAGTCTATAGACACAGATTCTGTCGGTGTGTTTCCTGATACTTACAATCTGCTTACCTTTTTCAAACCTTTTACCTTCACCTTTACCTTTTCAAAACCTTTACTTCAAGAGTTAATAGATATCTTCAGGACATACGCGTTCAATCTTCACACTAATCACAATAATCACTTACCCATTACCATAAATAAGACATGTCCGTCTTCACTATTCAGTTCTCGACGGGGTAAAAGTAAAACCTTCTCCCTGGCCGCCATCTCTGGCCGTCCATCCCGGTACTGCTATGCGCATGACTTAAGGCTGTCAGATTATAAAGATGGGTGGTTATTATAAGGTTTGAATACTCAAATTCGAATAATAACTAGCTATCATTGTTATAGTCTGTTTTTTTAAAAAAATGAGTACCGAAAATTTTGACTGCGATGCTATTGCTCCACGTAATAAATTTAGAATCCCAGGCCCCACCCCTACAATGACATATCTCACTCTGTCAATATCGGAAATATGCGAGAGATATACTCAATACCCCACCATTAACAATGACCCATCTCACTCTGTCAACATCGGAAATGTGCGAGAGACATACTCAGTAGGTACTCGACTGTTAAAAAAACAGACTATAGGTCTATGTACGTCTATCTAATAATTAGGTTGGGGCGCTGCACGTAGCACTGTTGCCGCTTCATGTATAAAGACATCTGCTCTATGGTCCTAACTCAATGTCAGGTTCTGAGTGCAAAGTGTCATTCTGTTCTGATAACTCCGGCGGCGGCTTTTGGCGGATATTACAAAAATGTTCACACTCTTGAAACTTTGGCCCAAATCGCTTTAATTTGAGCGAAACTGCAATACCTATTTATAGTATACCTACTTACTTTAGTAATTATTTAAATGAGTTTATATTTAAGTATGTTAATTCTTAATTGAAAGTAATATGAATCTGATTTATATTAAGTTTTGAATATTTGAATTAAATATATTGTGCTTAAATATGGAGGCTGATATTTCGATCATTGGAAAAACCTTTAGTCAGGCAGTATTTTCATAAGAACTCTGTAAAAATTTAATTGTTATGATTATTTCAAACCATCATTATATATATCATCATAATAATTATTGTCATCAAATAATAGAAACCGCATTGAAATCCGTTTGAGTGCTACGAGGACACACACAGACAGACAAGGCGGTCTAACGGGTAACACTCCTCTTTTAGGGTGAGATCTATAGATGACACTCTCTCTCAGCTCAGACTCAAGACTGAGGTAAAACGAGACAGACTTATTTCAGATCATATTTGAGTCTCATTTTAACTCTATCATGAGTCTTGAGCGGAGCCAGAGTACGAGGTCTCAGCCTTAGTGTCGTCGGGACTTCGGAGATAAAAAAATTATGTTGGTGGGTTAATCTCAAGTGAACGTGCTATCCGTGTGGAAGCGCCTTTAGCGCCGTTTGGAGCTTTGAAAATCGCCGACATGGCTACAAAGTATGGAGATAGTTTATTTATTTATTTATAAAGGACAATAACAGGATACAAATTTTTTCTTTTAGTTCTATCTTTTTTACCTCTAAAAATTTCGATAAAAAGGGTTACCAAAAGCTGTATTTGAAAAAAATCATTTTGGGCAAAAAATTAATCTAGATTTATAATATTATGCTTATTCTAGGCCTAGTCTTCATGACTATCGGCGTAGCGAACTCAATTTTTTTATCCTGTTTAAATTAATTTTTACTTTTAAAGAATCGATTTTAGTAAATCATACCAAAATAGTAAAGCATGTACTTGTAGATTCAAAAATTTGCAAAAGTTTTCTATTTTTAAAAAACTTTTCTATTCTGTGGACCATTGACTCTGGCATGTTGATTGTCTCCATACTTTTCAACCGCAAAACAGCTGGATTGATGTAATTTGACACTTATTTTGCGGTGCTTTGGATCGATTAGCAAGACCTCTATTTCGCCTAACCTATACTAATATTTGATCACCTTTGTCCGTCTGTCCACACATACCTTAGGTACATTGCGAATTTTGTGTCGGCCCGTAGGAAGTCTTATTTGCGAATTTGCTTTATTTGAAGTTACCCATGAGTGGTAAGTGGTTAAGTATTAGGCGGCTTCTTTGTAAAACCTTAGACCTTGAGCGTTGTTAAATTTGTAATATTACTGCTGAGTTTCTTGCCGGCTCTTCTCAGCAGAATCAGCTTTCCGAACCGGGTGGTAGATTCGAAACTTGTCATAAGTGCCACAATTAGGTCTACATGAAATAAATAATTTTGAATTTATTTGTAGTTTAGTGGCCCAGGGAGATGAATTGGATGGGTAACAGGGTATTTCTTGAAATAAATAAATAAATAAAATAAACGTATTAGGTATGGTGAGTTGCGGACTAAGGTACCGCAACGCAGTCTGAAATGTATTTAGATGTCAAACACATTTCAAACTTATAATTATCTAATTTTATTCTGGTCTATCAAATATCCTCCTACTTTTATTCTGGTCTATAAATTGGCATCCTACTTTTATTCTGGTTGTCTGATTCAAATTTTTCTCACACTTAATATCCCGTTATGTTTGATATAAATCCAGGATTATCTTATGTTTAATTGTTTTAAAATTCGACAAAATATAATAGGGACGATTATGGACACAGCTGTCAATGGTACAGAGTAGACGAGTTATACAGACTGTTAATATATTATTTATTTATATTTAATCTATTTTTCCTCAGCTGTCATAAAAGATAGAATAGAATAGAATAGAAATATTTTTTATTCAAATAAACTTTTTACAAGTGCTTTTGAATAGTCTGACTCTACCACTGGTTCGGAATGTCCTTCCTGCCGAGAAGAACCAGCAAGAAACTCTACGGTTGATCTTTTCAAAACAAGTTTACAATACAATAGATACTATGCTATGCTGTTTTCACAATGAGGAACAAGTGGTTTCTCGCAGAAAGGCAAATGTGACGCGTTAAGCATAGAGCTGAAGACATTCTTAGGAAGAGTTGAAACTGGCTACTTTTAGCGGCAGTAATGGCCGTTTTTATGGCTTTCAGCAATTTTTGATCGTAAAAACGCCAAATCGCACGATTTACCACCTCACTGACAGTTAAACGAGTTTTAGAACGTCATCAGAAACAACAGACAAATAGAATGTTTCAAGCGCTCTGCTAAGTTCGTCGTTTACGCGTTTGTTCAAAATGCTTTCTGCGATTTGTTTACCTTTTATGGGCCTATTTCACCGACGTAAAATAGGCCTTAACCGAGTGTTAATTTGATATTTTGACAGTATTTTCTATACAAACGCAGCTGTCAGAACGCTCAATTTATTCCGAGGATAAACGTTAATCGACGTTGGTGAAATCGGCCATAAGACAGCTTATGTCAAACCAAAAGGTAAATAAAATCTTATCTTATCTTAATCTTAATATATAATATAAATTACGTGTCACGTTGTTTGTCCGCGATGGACTCCTAAACTACTGAACCGATTTAGATCAAATTTCGTAACTATGTGTAATTTGGTCCAACTTGAAAGATAGGATAGTTTTTTTAGGGTTCCGTACCCAAAGGGTACCAACGGGACCCTATTACTAAGCCTACGCTGTCCGTCCGTCCGTCCGTCCGTCCGTCCGTCCGTCCGTCCGTCCGTCCGTCCGTCCGTCCGTCCGTCCGTCTGTCAGCGGGCTGTATCTCGTAAACCGTAATAGATACAGATGAATTTTTCACATATTATGTATTTCTATTGCCGCTATAACAACAAATAATAAAAATTAAATTAAATTAAAAAAATTAAATTAAAATATTTCCATGGGTACATGGAAATATTTTTATTTAATTTTTTTAACGGAACCCTAAAAGAGTGAGGCCCGACTCGCACTTGGCCGATTTTTTTGATTATGATAGTTTATTTGTTTTATTTATATAGATAAGTTGGCGGTACGAAGTTCGCCGGGTCAGCTAGTAAAATATGTAGTTTCAATCTTCTTATCCTAATATTATTAATACGAAAGTTTGTCAGGATGGATGTATGGATGTTTGTTACTCTTTGACGCAAAAACGACTGGACGGATTTTGATAAACTGAACTTCACAATGTATTATATTACATCAGAATAGCACAATTTTATCCTGGAAAATTAAAGAATTCCCGCGAGATTCTGTCACCCTTCTGTCCGAGCGGACGAAGTCGCGGGCATCTGCTAGTTAAGCTATTGCATAGCTTTTATCGCGGGCTTTGAACTAGGACAAACAGTTTGAGCGCGGCGACCGAATCAAAAAATTCCGTAACGAAAAAAACCTAACACCGTCGTTCAGTAAGCGTTCAACATTTTAGAGGCTCTCAAGTAGCTCAATTTGGCGCAGTGGGCGAGCGACCGCTTTCTTTGATGATGTCGCAGGTTCGAATCTCACTCGCGAAGTAGTGACAGTTCGCTTTTCTTGTTTGTTTGTTTTAAATTTTTTTGCATAATTTTTATTATGCAAAAAAAATGCATAAATATTATAATTGCATAAGTTGATAAAAATGCTATGCAATAGCTTTACCGCGGCAGTCCCCGAGTGCCACTTTTATTAATAATCTTGTATTCTTCATTACTCTGTGCAGATATCGGATCCCCATCAATCAAGGGCCGGCGCTTAATCGCATCTCAAATATTTGACGAGACCCCAAACTGTACATTTAGCGCCGCTCCAGGCGGTTTTTGCTACACGCTTTTTTATATATTTTTAAATGGTGTGTGGTTTGCTTATGGGATTATTGAGGGTAGCTTGCAAAAACTGTCTTTAAGTAGCCGGCGGTGCTTTTTGATTTTAAGTTCTACGCTTAGATTATTTCTCATAGATCGGAAGTTTCTAACAAAGTTCCGCTCCAAATGTAGGTTCAAAACAAGCAATGAATGTGTGAGTGCCATGTAATTATTTTCTGTACTGATACTGTTAATTACGTTTTTGATGTTAATTGTGATGAATTATGTCACCCTTTCACAGTACAATATGTTATTAATCGACTTCAAAAAAGGAGGAAGTTCTCAATTCGTAGGAATCTTTTTTTTATGTATATTCACCGATTACTCGAAGACACCTGAACCGATTTTGAAAATTCTTTTTTGTTTGAAAGGGTGTACTTCCTAAGTGGTCCCATTTAAATTTTATCGAAATCGGTCGATGGTTTTTAAAAAATCAACAATCAATTATATACCTACTTTGGTAGTGACGCGGGTGTTTGAAGGCGGTTTTTTAAAAATAATTTTTATATTAAATTATTTTTAATAATTTTCTGCGAGCTCGTCGTACTAACGCGACGATACTGTGTAGGAGTATGCTTTCGGATTTCGGCCATGCAGGTCCATGCTTTCGGCTTTCTAAAAATGGCTTATCACAGTGTTGACGATTGCGTTTCTAGGAGTATTTTTTCTAAGGTTTTACACTAGTTTTTTTTTTTTATCGTATGGCGTTATATACGTAAGCGTTTTTATAATATTAGATTTAAAATATTATGTCAAAAAGTGGTACCTACAAAATAGATAAATTATACCTTGACATCCAGTTTTCCCAACCACGTGACAGCCGGGTCAGGGAGGTCAAAAAGATCCCTAACCCCTGAACCCTGGTAGGCGTGAGTAGGGCAGCGCTGGATGATGTGCTCCATCGTCTGCTCTTCCTTACCGCACTCACACATTGGAGAGGGTTTCCAGCCCCATTTGTGCAGGAGGTAGTTGCAGCGTCCGTGTCCTGTTCTCAGCCGGTTCAACCGACACCACAAGTTGCGGGGAAGCTGGAAACCTTTAGGTTTGACTGTCGGGTCGGGTACATAGGCCACTGGTCCACCAGATTCACTCCATTCCTTTGTCCAGCTCTCGCCCAGGTTAAAGTGCTTTAGCTCGGTAGCCTCTGCATAGGCAGGGCGACGAGATTTTAGTCGTTTTGGTGGCGGGTTGCAGAAGGCCTTATTTGCATGGAGCTGGGGGTTAGCACGGATCTTTTCTATTTCCCTCCGTAAAGCAAATTTTCTGCGCAGGTGAGGGGGAGCAATGTGAGATAATACTGGTAACCAGTGACGTGGCGTTGACTTCACAGTGCCAGAGACACAGCGCATTGCGTCATTTAGTTTTGTGTCCACTTTTTGCACGTGAGCGCTTTGCAACCATACAGGGGCACAGTATTCAGCGGCAGAGAAGGTGAGCGCCAGAGTGGATGTCCGCAAGCAGTCGGCGGACGCTCCCCATGTCGTTCCACAAAGCTTTTGTATAATATTATTCCTCGATCCGATCTTCAAGGATAGTTTGTGCAAGTGTTCTTTGTACGTTAGGGTTCTGTCGAGTGTAACTCCGAGATACTTTGGTGATGCGCTGTATCTGAGCCTTTTACCCATAAATATGATATTTGGCTGGTAGCTAGCGAGCTGGTTATGAAGATGGAAACAGCATACCTCCGTCTTGCTCGCACTGGGAATAAGCCGCCAGGATTTAAAATAGTTTTCGAGATTGACGAGATCATTCGTTAGGATGTTTTCTCCGGTCACAAAATCTTTACTTTGGGCCACCACTGCTATGTCATCAGCGTATATAAACTTGGTGGCTGAAGTGGACGGTAGATCGTAGATGTAAGTGTTGAAGAGAGTCGGAGCTAGTACGGATCCCTGAGGTAAGCCATTGTTAAGTTTTCTTTTTTTGCTTTTGCAGTCCCCCAGGAAAACTTCAAATTCTCTTTCGCTAAGCATACTAGAAATAAGATTAACTATCTCCATGCTCGGGATGACTTTCATGAGTTTATAAGTTAAGCCTTGTCTCCACACCGTGTCGTATGCTGCTGTAAGATCGATGAATACGGCGGTCGATTTCATTTGGGTCTGAAATCCCACTTCAATATGTGACGTTAGAGCAAGAACCTGGTCAGTGCAACTCCGTCCACTCCTGAAGCCAGCTTGTTCCGGTGGAATAACTGCCTCAATATAGGGAGAGATCCTTGTGAGGATCATGCGTTCAAGCAGCTTCAAAGTGCAGCTAAGGAGAGCAATAGGTCTATAGCTTTCGGCCATATCTTCTGGCTTCCCTGGCTTCAGAATGGCAACTACTTTGGCTAGTTTGAATGCTCTGGGCAGCCTGTTTTGAAGTAAAATATTTGTGAAAAATGTGGCCAACCAATTGACACAGCAGGGACCCATGTGACGCAGGAACTCGTTAAAGATGTTGTCTGGCCCAGCGGCTTTATTATTTTTCAAGATCTTGATAGCCTCCATGGTTTCTTTAATGCTAAATGGTCTAGATAGCTCTGGGTTACAAACTGGATTGCGCTTCAAAGCTCTAAGTTCTACGTTCTAAGTTTACACTAGTAAACCAGTCTAACAAAAAAGTTCATCAAAGTCTATCGAATAAAGTTGGGAGAAAAAAGATATTCACTTGTATTGCCATGTAACGGTTATTTATAATGTGTACTTGTGAATAATTATATTTTTGATCCCCATCTTCTAAAAATATCGAGTTTACACAGAAAAATACTCTGAAAAATATTAATTAAAATTAAATGATTTCTGAATCTGAACGGTTTTTAAAATGCTGGGTCAAAATTCACCAAACTCCTTTACATATGGGATAACGAATTGTTATCTGAGTGGCTTATAGCATCTAGTTGTGGTGGTATAGTAGTGAGAAGTGACAGTGGTTCAGATTCAGAATACTGTCCCCTTTTCGTGCAAAACTTCAGCCGGATTTTTAAGTTAAGTAAAACTAACTTTCAGGTTACAAAATAGCAGTTAGCACCTATCTGCCTGTATTAACTCTTAACAATATATAGAGAACAGGTTAAGTTAGATATTTTCTAACAAAATACCTAATAGGTCCTTTCAGTATATCCGCTATCTAGCTATACTTTGTCTAAATGTTCTATACATGTCTAAAATACATGCAGTACATAATCCTACTAATATTATAAATCCTACTATCCTACTGGATATAATAAATGCGAAAGTTTGTGAGGATGGATGTATGGACGGGTGGATGGATGTTTGTTACTCTTTCATGCGACAACGAATGAACCGATTTGGCTGAAATTTGGAATTGTGATAGCTCATACCCAGGAGTAACATATATAGGCTACAGTCCCGATTAAAAACCTTAATCAACGCGGACGTAGTCACGGGCATCATCAAGTTATTATTATATTTGTGGACTATAACATTTTTGTAGTGGATAATAATAACTGTATCTATTTTGCATAGATTAAAATTGGTAGTCGCTTGACATACAACAAGCTACCAACCCTAAATCTAAACTATTTTGTATACTAACAAGAATAAAATTACCCTTCTCTTCATAATCATGACAAGGCTATCTTCACGACAGTTTTCAGCAAGTTTTCAGGTCACCCTAAATACCCTACCTGTGGGGTCTATGAAAAGCGTCTAATCTAGCGTGAAGATAAAAGCCCTATTATCTAGACAAGGTACAATGTCATCAAGTACTCGTAGGTTGTGGGAATGCTTAAAATAGTTTGTTCATTGGTACATTTAAAAAAAAAAAACATATAAAACGAGAAAGCGGGATGCACTAGCTTTCTCTTTATGCGGGCAGCTAACGCGCGGTGCCTGTCATATTAGCGTCAGACAAATTCACACATTATTATGTCCCATCATCATCGACTCATCAACGGCTCACTACTAAGCGCAGGTCTCTCCAGGTGAATCTATAGATGGATAGACGGATATAGATGGATCTATAGAGGTAGATCTAGACGACTTCCTTCGGGTCAATCACGACCAATCCAAGTAGTCTTTAGGCTGCGGAAGCCGAAAGGCACTTGGAACATCTCCTTCTGGTCAATCACGACCAATCCAAGTTATGTCTTCGGGCTGCGGAAGCCACGAGACACTTGGAACATCTAAGCTGCTAAATCACAGCTCAGACTCAAGACTGAGTTAAAACGAGACAGATTTTTGACAGGACATATTTCTGTCTCATTTTAACTCTATCTTGTGTCTTGAGCAGAGCCAGAGAACGATCTATAGATCTCAGCCTCAGAGATGGGTTATAGGCTAAGTCCACCCTGGCCCAATGCGAATTGGCGGACTTCGCACACCTATGGAGGACTCTCAGGCGTGCAGGTTTCTCACGAAGATGTTTGTCGTCACCGTTGAAGTTGAATTACATTACACTAATATTATAAAGGCGAAAGTTTGTGTGTATGTTTGTTACTCTTTTACGCAAAAGCTACTGGGCGTATTTGGCTGATATTTGGAATCGAGATAAATTATACCCTGGATTAACACATAGGCTACTTTTCACCCCAGAAAAGAAGAGAGTTCCCGCGGGAATTAAAAAAACCCTCAATCCACGCGGATGAAGTCGCGGGCATCAGTTAGTATTTCATAATTTAAACGCACATAACTTCGAAAAGCCAGAGGTGCGTGCCCGGGATAGAACCCACGACCGCCCGAACACTCTTTTCCACCCTCATCACAGAAGTCGCTCAGTGTAAATGATCGTTAACTCATAAGCATATGGCGCATGCATGTTCGCATCGCCCCGTGCATAGCTCACCTCACACCCTTTGATGTATCGCCTGACGCCTCTTAGCTTACCCGCCCCTGTCCACGCCTTGGCGCTTACCCTCTTAATAATATATTGCCTCGAGGTATAATTGCATCATTTATATGAACAAAGTGATAAAAGTTTGAAATTTTAACTTAACTACGTAAACTTAGATGTACCTAACATCCGTCATATTGATTTTGTTCGTATAAATGTAGCCTATGTCACCAGGAATATAATAGGCCATGGTCCACCACGCTGGCCCAATGTCCCCAGAAACACAATAGGCCACAGTCCACCACGCTGGCCCAATGCAAATTGGCGGACTTCACACACCTTTCAGAACATTATGAAGAACTCTCAGGTGTGCAGGTTTTCTCACGATTTTTTCCTTCGCCGTTGAAGCTTGTGATATTTAAGTCACAAATATGGCCGCCGTTTGAAGAGTTAATTTCTTAAACGCACATAGCACTTGCGTGCCCGGGGTCGAACCTGCGACCCCCGAATAGGAGGCCGCATTATTCGAATATCTACTGTTAAAATCATAACCCTATTTTGGCTTTGATTTAGTCGGGTAATAATGAACTATAAAACAAAATGGTGTAATAATATTGTAACATCACAACAACGACAACTAAGCAGTATTTTCATAACAACAGATGTTACAATATTATTGTAATATTTTGTTACAATATTATTGTAACATTTTGTTACAATATTACTGTAACGATACTTTTAAAAAGAGCGATTGAGTTCTTGCGTGCACTTCTCAGCAGAATCTGCTTTCTAAACCGATGATAGAGTCTTGACAAAATGCTATTCAGCTATTTCTTAAGAAAATAAATAAAAAAAAGCCGGCCAAGTGCGAGTCGGACTCGCGCACCGAGGGTTCCATACTCCAAAAGTAAAAGTAAAACGATAATATTATATTAATTTGCTTATTTATCGTTAACTTTGTTTGTAGAGGTTTATTGTTAATATAAAAAAAACTATGCTAGTTAGAGCGTTGGTTTTATTTTTCCTGTAAAATATACATAAACTTCTATTGACCATAATTATTTCAGATTTTTTGATTGGTAAACTTCGGAGATAAGGGGGGGGGGGGGGGGAACGGTATTTTTTTCGACATTTTGGCCGATTAACCAGAAACTATTATATCTAGAAATAAATAAAAAACTGTTTTAGAATGCACAAGTAAAGGCCTTTCATATGATACCCCACTCGGTATAATTATCTTACTTTGAAATTTCAAACCCCTGATTTTCCCCCTTTTTTAATTAAACTAAAATAATTTTCGCGTTGATTTTATTTTTCCTGTAAAATATACATAAACCTCTATTGACCATAATTATTTCAGATTTTTCGATTGGTAAACTTCGGAGATAAGGGGGAGGGAACGGTATTTTTTTCGACATTTTGGCCGATTACTCAAAAACTATTATATATACAAATAAATAAAAAACTGTTTTAGAATGCACAAGTAAAGGCCTTTCATATGATACCCCACTCGGTACAGTTATCTTACTTTGAAATTTCAAACCCCTGATTTTCCCCCTTTTTTAATTAAACTAAAATAATTTTCGATTTTTCTTTATTCCAATGATTTTGGACCACTATTATACACAACTATGCCAAATTTCATGTCGATAGCTTTAATAGTTACTGAAATAATCGACTGTGACAGACGGACGGACAGACGGACGGAGAAAGTCTCACCATAAGGGTTCCATTTTTACCATTTTGGTATGGAACCCTAAAAACCACTAAAAATATTCCTAAGCCTTTTAAAGATCAGTAGGCAGTCAGTTATGAATACCTATTCGAGATTTTGGCATAATTTCATCGTATGTATGCTGGATACCATTATGTACAGCGGATAGCAGTTTGTGGATAACTGGGAATCTATAGCGTATTATTGTTTGCCAATGGCATCCCGTATGAAATTACTGTTTTATTATGTTAAGTGGGGTACTGGCCTACAACTGTACTGTGGGGTACTGTAGTACAACTGGCCGGTTGTGTTATCGGTATTGTAATATCATAATGCATCTATAAATAATTTTGTTTTAATAAGATATTTAATTTTATTGAGGCTGATGCAATGTGCATATTTATTATAGGGCGTTAAGTTGACTGTAAATTGATAAGCTACGTTGACCACAATCTATAGCTGAACGGGTGACCGATTTCAAATTAAAATATTAATAACTAGGTACCTATAAAAATTAAAGTCATTTAAAATTACTAATTAATAAGTAATAACATTAGAATTTAATTTATGAAAGTAAATTTATTTTTAGTAAGAATTTTAAAAATTCAACAACTCAAATCTATTCTTATCTATATATATAAAAGAAAGTGGTGTTAGTTACACTATTTATAACTCAAGAACGGATGCACCGATTTGGTTGAAAATTGGTGGAGAGGTAGCTTAGAACCAGGAGACGGACATAGGATACTTTTTATCCCGTTCGACCGCGTTTCCGTCATATGTCACTATAAAACGTGGTATAAGAAAAACGCATCTGACATGGAATAACAAAACACAAATGACAGTGGAGTATAAAAAAGTAAATGACAGCTAAACGTAATTTTGTCTTTGGTTAAGTATGGTAAAAAATTTGACAATTATAAAAAGTGTTTTATTAAAGCATTACTGATATTATAAATGCGAAAGTGTGTTTGTTTGTTGGTTTGTCCTTCAATCACGTCGCAACAGAACAACGAATGGATGCGATTTTTTGCATGGGTATAGTAATGGATGCAGTAGTGGTTCCTCAGACCGGGAGAGCTACTTTTTATCTCGGATAATAAAAGAGTTCCCGCGGGATTTTTAAAAACTAAATCCATGCGGACGAAGTCGCGGGCATCAGCTAGTGTTTTAATAGAAGTTAAACATCATACTTACTGAGTACTGACTTAGTGCCGATTTCACCAACGCTGAGTGACGTTTATCCGAGGAATAAATTGGGCGTTCAGATAGTTTTGTATTGAAAATACTGTCAAAACATAAAGTTTACGCTCGGATAAGACTTATTTTGCACTAGCTGATGCCCGCGACTTCGTCCGCGTGGATTTAGTTTTTAAAATCCCTCGGGAACACTTTGATTTTCCGGGATAAAAGTAGCCTATGTCACTCTCCAGGTCCTCAATTATACCCATGCAAAAATCACGAAGATCCGTGGCTCTGTTGCGGCGTGATTGAAGGACAAACCAACAAACAAACACACTTTCGCATTTATAATATTAGTAAGTATGATTAGAATATTAAATTACATAGGAAAACACTGTAATATTACGTCCATACGATGTATTACATCCATACCTACTATGTAGTATGTAGGTATAATGATCGTTTGGCAAAATCTGACGCCTTTGGAGTAGTTTGACTTTGACAAAATAGTATCCACGATGGCTATATACGATAAATTACGCATGCCAGCTTAAGATGAGCCGTTCATTCAAAGGATCCTGTAGATTCTGGGGTTCAAGTTATTTGGACCTATACTGAAGATTGTGATGTCTATAATTTCTGAACTACGAAATTGACGACCTTGAAATAATTACAGGACAATTTCTAAAGAATCTGCTTTCTAACAAAAAAAGAATGGATTAAATCGGAATACGCCTTAATGAATTACAGCGAAATACACATTTTGACTTTCATCCCCTCTCCCAAGGGAGCCGTGCTGAATTTCGGGATAAAAAGTATCCTATATTATACCTCGTAGTATTAACTTAAATCGTGCCAAGTTTCATTTAAATCCGTCCAGTAGTTTCGGCGTGATGCGCGGCCAAGATACAGACAGACAGACAGACAGACAGACAGACAGACAGACAAAAAATTAAAAAAAAATTGTTTTGGCTTCAGTATCGATTATAGAGTGCCCTCAAACAAAAATTTTCAAAATATCTTCAATGTACAGAATTGGACCTGTTACAGTTTTATTATATTATAGATTGATGAAATCGGCCCTTATTTATTTTTATCAAAATTCTTCTCTCTTCATTTTCTTCGTAGACATTGAAACCTACAATGATTGTGTATCCAAAGTTGTGTATCCATCATCATCATCATTAGCAACCCATCAACGGCTCACTACTGAGCGCAGGTCTCCTCTCAGAGAAGGGTTATAGGCCATAGTCCACCACGCTGGCCTAATGCGAATTGGCGAAATTCACACACCTTCAAGAACATTATGAAGAACTCTCAAGTGTGCAGGTTTCCTCACGATGTTTTCCTTCACCGTTGAAGCAAGTGATATTTAATTGCTCAAACGGACTTGACTCCGAAAAGTCAGAGGTGCGTGCCCTGGATCGAACCTGCTACCCCCCCAAAAGGGGACCACAGTCCTAACCACTAGGCTATCACTGCTTGCTTTTGGTTGTGTATCCAAATCCAGTCAATCTTTATGACGACACCCCAGAACACTCAGCATAATTTTATTGGTTAGGGAGACCATTATCTGAATACTGGTGAAGCCTAGAAAAGCTGGCAACACTGAGGCATTTCATATAGGGCTTATGTTTATTTCTTTTGAGGGCATTATGCAAACACCAATCGTATCGTAATGTAATCGTATTCGTATACGATGACATTGGCGTCAAAGTAAAATAATCATTGATTGTATGGATTTAAAGTCCCAAATTCATTAAATACAACCGATTTTAAAATGGAGCTGTATGGATCGTATCGTACATCCGTAAACGTAAGAATGCATACACGAAATTGAGCTCTTAAACAATACAATTATGATTTATATTACTTTGATGCTCGATTTGACGATCAATGGAATAACTTTAGACAATTGCACCTCTGGTGGTGATTGTGATACCATTGGTTTGTGAATAGTTTACAGTGGACCCTGGGTACTTTTATCAGGTATTTTAGGTTTTATGTCTATTATGTTATATGCCTATACCTACCGGCCCGTTCCGACGGGCCAATTCAATGGGCTAACGTAGTCTGAAGGGATAAAAGTTACACGATAGAAAGAGAGACAACTTTTAGGTAAATATGGCTGCAAGTAATATAGCGGCTGTGCGACTTTAATTCCACTTTGTTGTGTGATAGCAAGAGTCGCTCGATTTGATGAGTCGATTTTGCAGAGTGAATCTTCTGTAGATACCTGTGTCTGTTTCCTGCCAGTATAATTTGAGTACTTTGCAAGAGCGAATAGACATCTACTAGGCAAGCGCGCTCCAACCTAGACTTCATGAGTGCTTACCATCAAGCGCAAAACTATCGCGCAATAAAAAAAGTTTTCGATTTATTTAAAAGGCGATTAAGATACAATCCGTTTTAGCGTAACGAAATAATAAAATATCGATTCCTATATCGAATACCGCTATCGACCACCCCGGTAATAGGTACACTTACGTTTCTTTTACAATGCAAATCGAATACTTTTTATTTGAGAAAGCCTTTGTGAAAGCCCGATTTTCAATTCGCTATAGAAACTTCTAATGCAATAAAATCCTATACGCCTAACGTTTTCTATGCAAAATTGAAGAAAAGAATCGAGTGTGGTATGGTATTCTGTAGTATCTCATTTTGAAAACACCAGCAGGCCAATAATTATGTAAAAGTTTTTTTTTTCTTTATTTGTTTAGGGGCTTTACATTTAATCACTAAAAAAAATTAACAAAAAAAAACTAAAATAACAATTACGAAAACTAAAATAAATACACTTACAGAGAAAAAAATTGGCCAAGTGCGAGTTGGGCCTCGCTCTTTTAGGGTTCCGTTAAAAAAAAAAAAATTATTATATTTCCATGTACCCATGGAAATATTTTAATTTAATTTTTTTAATTTAATTTAATTTTTATTATTTGTTGTTATAGCGGCAATAGAAATACATAATATGTGAAAATTTCATCTGTCTATCTATTACGGTTTACGAGATACAGCCCGCTGACAGACGGACGGACGGACGGACGGACGGACAGCGTAGGCTTAGTAATAGGGTTCCGATGGTACCCTTTGGGTACGGAACCCTAAAAAAATAAACAAAATTGTGATTACAATCAAATTAGACTTATGGATTTGAACAGAGATATAGCATCTTTGGATGCTGGACGAGCAAGTATGTTTAAAACATACCCGTGTCCAATCTGTTCAAATCTATAAGGCCTACAATTTCTTCTCTCATTGCTCCAGTCTTATGATTGGCTGAATTTATCGAGTTCTTTCTGCAACAATGTATTTTAGCCAATAGGGTATTTGACTACTTTTAGAAAATCATCTTAAATTGTTATTGAAGCTAACAAAACATCTATTTCGGCATAATTTTCATTATTTTTCATAAAAATCGAGAAATAAATTCAAAAAAATAAATTGCCGCGGAAACGTTCCATTTGCTTACATGACGTCACAGTTCACATTTCAATCAAATGACAATTTTATAATGTGTTTAGGCCGAGTGTCGCATACTATGTATTTGGTATTTAATAAAATAGTAACGACGAAAAACAGACGAAATTAGCCTATTACGCCACACAAACACGTCGAAATGTATTGACAAAATGAGAATTCCACAGGCTAGGTGGCGTGAACTGTGACGTCATTCGAGATTCAAACAATCACGGAACGTTTTCGATCTCGTGAACATGGCCAGAATTATAGCAATTTTAATTGATGTTTTCTAATTAAATAAAACAATTATTAAATATATTTTTTAGTTTTGTCGTATGGAATAATGTTTTTAGATAATTATCTTTTAGGATGACACCAGATGAAACGATATTTTTAATAAAGTCAAATACCCTATTGAGGGTGAGTACTGTCGAATCAGAGACACCGTAGCATTTTCAGAGAATAGCACCACTGATATAAGGGTAGTTAGTAAAATTTTATAATCTCATAATACATATATCACTGAGGGTGAGATCTATAGATCGTAGGTACTCTGGCTCTGCTCAAAACTCAAGATAAAGTTAAAATGAGACACAAATATGTCCTGATATAAATCTGTCTCGTTTTAACTCGGTCTTGAATCTGAGCTGAGTGAGAGTGCCAACTATAGATCTCACCCTGAGTCGCTCGGGATCGTCGTCCTAAATGAACTACATTCCATTTTTTAATTTCCAGCTGTGGACATATTATAACGGATAATCGGAAATATAAAAATTATCTTTAATTTTTTGATGATTTGTCATATTTTTTAATTTGTTTTTGTTTTTTAAAAGATTCTAGGGATTAGATATTAAATTAAATATAGCTTTTGTACGCGATTTCGCCCGTGTGACCGTGTGAGATTCTCCAAATACCGCGGGTACGCTCTGAGTTTCTCCGGCTATCTTTTATACCGGAAAAGCACAGAGATTTTGTTTTATTTACCTATCTATTTGAAGTGTCGCATACGACATCAACATAATTAGACCGCGATATCAAGTGCTCACAGAATAACACTCCCAATAGGTACACTCGAAAAGTTTGATTTTCGATTTGGATACGAATACCGGAGCAATTCCCGAGATCGCTCGATCGTATCGGCGCCCGATCGCCGGGGAAATCACCGGGAATGCAAATCTAACGGCTACCAAGAGCTAGGTGCTGCTGGATGAGCCACGCCTCCACACTTGGCCAGTGTAGACGAAAAAATATCCTTTTCATTCTGCAAAGATACGTGCAGTAGGTAATGGACCGGTCATGGGTTGATGACTTGTTGATAATAAAAAAATTGGTTGCCCGTAAAGTCGGTTTACGGACGATAGTTTTACGTGATAGCGTCATAAAGAAATATCGCATCATAGTCACAAGCCAACGCTTGGGCCGATGGTGCCTCTCTATCGCTTGTTCCGCGCTCTCGCTTGCACGCGCAGCCTCAGGCGGAACGTGACATTTTTTCGTGCGTGCAGCTGGTGTTCATCGATTTATAAAGACGTTATCACGTCAAAAAACGTGTGTGTAATTTAGTAAAGCGGGAGTTTGAAGTCGGTTGTTTAAAAATATTTTTTTTATTTTAAATTATTATACTTCAAATTGACTGATCGTAGGTACGCACGTCGCATCGATACGTCACGATTAAAGTCGGCCACCAGAAAAATTTAGATACATCATTTCAATTAATTCGCGCCGCCGGTGAAGGAAAACAACGTGAGGAAACCTGCATGCCCGAGGATTCATCGCAAAGTTCTCAAAGGTGTAATGTAAATATTTCAAAATCTTTATTGCCCGGTCTAGTAGATACGTGTGCTTTTAACTCTATGACACCGTTTGAATTGAAAACGCTGCAATGAGCATCAAATTAGATTACCTTCAGTGCTGGAGGGCAATCGAGACTTCGCTCAAATCGCGTTTGTGAAATGCTAATACAGCTTATTTACTTACCTGAAAATTTTGAAAAAATAATACTTATTTTTTAGATTTTTTAGATTTGATATTTTGACGTGATAACGTCTTATAAATTGATGAACACTGGCTGCACGCACGAAAAAGTGTCACGTTCCGTCTGAGCCTGCGCGTGCGAGCGAGAGCGCGGAACACGCGATAGAGAGGCACGATCGGCCCAAGCGTTGGCTTGTGACTAGAGAAAATTGTAATTTTCAATTAACTACTTCAAATAACGATAATTCAGTGATAATAGTTCAATTCAAGTCATAAAAGTATGCAATTTTTCATCAATGTTTGTCGTGTAACGTTATCACGTAAAACTATCGTCCGACTTTACAGACAACCAATTTTTTTCTGTTTGCTCTAACACAGGGAATAGGGGTGGTTTAAGAACATTAAAAAAATTCGGAAACCCCAAAATAACAAAAAATCAAAAGAAAAGCAAAATTGGTATATAATTTTGAATAAAAATTTTGTATAAGAATTTTAGATTACTTTTAATGGATGGCGAGAGCAAAACCACGGGTAAAAGCTTGTATTTCACTGACAGATAGCTGATGATATAAGGAGCATTTTTTGAAAGTCGGTCAAAAAAGTAGTGTACGTGACTACTTTTTTGACCGACATTTTGCTGCAGCGTTACTGCCCACCTAAACTGTGGTGATTTATTAACTGTTGATTATGAATAGTTGTTGTAGGTACCAAGCAAAGACTACATAGTTAAATTCCAGATTCCAACTCCTCAATCCTGATGCTGCAGGGGTTCTGCCCGCGCGGACAAAGTCGCGGGCATCAAGCTAAAAATTCAAAATTATTGCTCCTTGCCAAACTTGTGGCTCTTAAGACACGTCATGATTCTACCACCGGTTCGGAAAGCGGATTCTGCTGAGAAGAGCCGGCAAGAAACTCAGCAGTTGCTCTTTTCAAAATAATCATTTTACAATATTATGTAGTAGCTATTACATTGTAATAAGTTTTTTGGGCAGCTGGATAAATATAATTAAAATTAAAATATCAAACTCGTAAAATAAATACCCTGTTTACGTAAAAGCTGTTACTTCAAATCATGTGTTTTATGTTACTCATTAATAAAACAAATTAAAAAATATATCCAAAAATTAAGAAAATAAATTCAAGTAGCGATTGCGGCACACTTGTTAAGGGCCTACCATCTTAATTAAGTAATTTAGATAGTATAAAGACCTGGGCAGACACGGGGCGTCATGTCAGCGACACGCGATAACTACAGCTCAGCAAAACGTCACCACAGAGCAGTCGCTATGGATGTCATTCAGATATCTATAGTGATCATCTATTGCGATGTAAATAATATTTAGTGAACTACTGCAGAAGTTCCACCGTGACTGGAGCTCTCGATGTAGTTTATATGAAAAGTCGTCAAGTCAGCCACCAATACTGGCCTTAAGTGGTAATTAAGCGGCAAAAGAGAAGAAAAGTTAAAGCGTTGATTAAAAATAATATTTTAATCGGCTTTAGTAACTTTTCAATATTTTACACGCCTAAGGTGAGGCAAGTCATTCATTTGAAACTTGCACCAAATTGCTTGATCATGTTCAGTTAAATTTTGTAATGCTGTCACTTTTTGACAATACTATTTCAGAGATGACATGAGAAGGACAGCATTACAAAATTTAACTAAACATGAGTAGTCAGTTTGGTGCAAGTCGGCCTTAGTACCCATCTTTAAGCAAATAAAAAAAAACATTTCATTTCAAAAGGTTATTTGGTGAGTGCAATGGTCAACACTAGGGCCAACCAACACAAACCTTTCATGGCCCGTATTGGATGATACCGTTTCGCTGCTACGGTGGTCGGTGACGCGTTGCGTTTGACCAGGGCTTAAGTAATTAAGATATAAGAACAAAATAAAGCGCATTGTAATCTACTCCGGAAGCCATTCGGAAGCCAAACGAAAGCGAACCGAAATATGTAAATAATAAGTTACTCTGCATTTTAAGCTTTTCATCCCCTACCATTTGTTCTTTACATTGAAGTTAGACATTATATTATGATCGAGTTCGGTCTACATTCGCGTTAAACAAATGAATAAAGTTCTTTTTTGGTTTGACCTGGCAATCGAATCAAAAAGAATAAATATTCCTAAAACCTATGTTGCATTTCAGATGTGAAAACCCTCGCTGTATTTAAAATATAATGTGTAAACCCCAGTACTCACGGAGCGGTTTTCCCCCGCGTCCGCAGCGGTTGCGGGCCTGCGGCCTCCTTTGAATGCAGATTTGTATGGAAAATCAAGTAGCATTTTCACGGCGCGGTTTGCGCCCGCGGCAGGCGCGGTCATAGCGAGCTTAGCGGCCATCGCCCGCGGACTCTGCGATCGGTCGCGCTGACGCGTGGCGACGCGACGTAGGCGGGAGATGTTCTCTCCTTCCGATGCCTTTTATTGCAGTCCTTTCCCGCAACCGCGACGGCTGCGGGACCACATAAACCTGCGGTGTCGTGAGTATTGAAATAAAATCGCAACCGCTGCGGGCGCGGGTGAGAACCACGCCGTGAAAACGGACTGTAAATCAGTTGACATTTTGTATTTTTTCCATTCATTTTTTGCCAGCTTGGTTTGTTGGTATATAATTATTTGAACGCTCGAAGTATCCATGCGTAATTAAATCAGGAATGAGGAAAATGACGTGCCACATGCTTGAAGGACAAACGAACAAATAAATATAAAGATAAGCTGATGGTAATAAGAAATCTGATATTGTTTTCTATGTATGACTATAATGTGTACTTGAGCCTAGTAAATTTAATTAGTTAACTAACATTATATTTTCCATGTCAATTGACGAAACATACTGGACATTGAATAATATTATGTTAACATCTTATTATTTATGTACAATGTTTCTTGCAAATAAATACATTTCATTTCATTTATTTTGGGCTCGAAAAAAGCGCAATCTGCATAAAACTGTCGGCTCTTTTGGCGCTCAAAGCCTTAAGTAACACTGAAGACACAATTCAAATTCTGAACACGATGTATAAGGCCGGCCTCATAGTAGGGGTCGGGATCATAAAGCGAGGTGCACACTACATAAATTCCAATTAAAGAAGGTGTCAGCTGAGCACGCATCTTATCTACATCTCGAATACGTTCCGTTTACCGTTCGTGTATTGTGTGACGCGCGGCACCTTTGACGTAGCCCCAATCTAATATGCTGATGGCATAACTAGCATGGCTCAAAACTGTTAATTGATTCCGTAGAACTCATCAGTATCCATTAAACTATTTTATTATTTTGTTTGGACGCATTTTGTTCATTAATTGCCAATTCCACCATCGCTGAGTAACTAACTTTAACTGTGGAATAAATTTGATCTTTTGGCAGATTTTCAGTACAAATAAAAATTAAGTAGCACTCGGGGACTGCCACGGTAAAGCTATTGCATAGCATTTTTTATCAAATAATGCAATAATAATATTTATGCAATATTTTTTTGCATAACAAAAATTATGCAAAAAAAAATTAAAAACAAACAAACAAGAAAAGCGCACTGTCAGTACTTCGCGAGTGAGATTCGAACCTGCGACATCATACACCATACGGTAAAGAAAGCGGTCGTTCGCCCACTGCGCCAAACAGAGCTACTTAAGAACCTCTAAAATGTTGAACGCTTACTGAACGACCGACGGTGTCAGGTTTATTTTCGTTACGGAATTTCTTGATTCGGTCGCCACGCTCAAACTGTTTGTGCTATAGTTCAAAAGCTATGCAATAGCTTAAAAAACGTCGAATTTAATCCTCAATTAAACGTAAGGCAAAATCATAAAGTAGTTTATTAAAGTGCCTATTTCACCAACGTTGACTGACCGCGGTGGGAGCCCTAATTTTCAAACATTTTTCTTATTAATAAATTTGATGCCAATTTTACCAACTGAGTACGTCGAGTGACGTTTAACCGAGACAAAAAGCGCTCTGACAGGTTTTGTATTGAAAATCTGCCAAAATTTCTTTACGCTGGGATTTAGTCGTTAGTTAGATAAGTAAGACTCATTTCACGTTGGTGAAATAAGACACATAGCTTTGATAATAAGTCAAAGATATTGCGATGTCTGGGATCGACCCCATGACATCCTGAAAATGAGGAAAGTAACTGAAAAGTATTAAACACTATACCATCGCCCATGAACGTATTAGTGCATACTAATAGTTATCTTTAGCATCTATTTTCTTCGATCTCGCGTGGGTCCCCGGTCGCCCAAGAAACTTGTAGTTCGAGAAATACACAATTTAGTTCGCATTATTTGCTTTAACTAAAGACTTTGTAATAAATAATACTGTAACGCAGTCGTAACAAAGACGACATGTCTCGCCGAGTGAACAGAGTAGCTTTGATTTTGTTTTGCTCAATTAATGCTCTACCGTGAAACGCTGTCAAAAGCGAAGCGAGCCGCCACGCCCCTCATTCTACAGTCGCACAGAAAGGTGATAATTCTAATGGGCTATATAAAAAAAATATTTATAGGATAAAAGTAGATATGTTTTGTTGTTATAATAATAATCTTTATTTGGATCATCCAAGGCTCTGCGATTTGTTATTAAGGTGGAAGACAAGGGTCTGCCCGCGAAATTCAAATTTAATTTGGTTTTTCGCAATTTGTAAACTAATACGACAAAGTAGGCTTATGGCATTCTAATTGCGCCAGTAGAATAATTATCATCTTCACAGGTTTACATAAAAATCTTTACTTGAAAGTGACCAGTTTAAGAAATTAATCAAAATACTGAGTTGGACGTGAGTTACTCACAAATTAGTCGATATTTTGATTAATTTCTTAAACTAGACACTTTCAAGTAAAGATTTTTATATAAACCTGTGAAGATGATACTGCCATTGTCGCAATTAGAATGCCATAAGCCTACTTTGTCGTATTAGGTTACAAATTGCGAAAAACAAATAAAACATGCATATATTTTTTTCGATGTTACTCCATAATTATATCCGTTAAATCTATATTTACTATAAAATTAAAACTACCCACTACATTAAAATTAAATTTATTCTAAAATTAAAACTAAAATAAAAATTAAATAAAATCTAAAACCCCATCGAAGTCACTGCAGTGTGGCATGGTACCCAAGATGCTGGCAGCAAAAAAAATTATAAAAAAATTATATCCCAGTCTTTGGGATCAATTGAGGTGTCGTACTTGGCAGAGGCAAGAAAGAATGGTCAGCGATTAGCCCAAATCAATTGCCGGTTTCTCTTCCTTCCCAGAGACAGTGGGATGACATTATTTGTAAAAAAACTTTTGACGCAATGTTAATGGAAGCAAATTCTAAAGACCGTACTCGTCTTCTCGCTGTCTCTGCGAAAGAATCCGGCCACTGGCTCCATGCTCTCCCTTCTGCTAATCTAGGCACTCTTTTAAACCACGCCACTCTTGCAGTGGTAGTTGGCCTTAGGCTCGGCGCCAAAATAACCCAGCCTCACCGTTGCCACTGCGGTGACCACGTCGACGCTTACGGTCATCACGGACTCTCCTGTTCGAAGAGCGCTGGTCGTTTCTCCCGCCACAATGCCCTCAACGACATCATCCGCAGGTCTCTTGCTACTGCTCACGTGCCAGCTGTATTAGAACCTATTGGTTTGGCACGTAGTGATGGCAGGAGACCTGATGGTATGACGCTTGTTCCTTGGAGGACAGGGAGGTCGCTTGTGTGGGATGCCACCTGTGTAGATACTCTAGCTGCATCCCACATCCATGCGACCTCCTCTGTGGCGGGTGCAGCGGCTACTAGCGCCGAACAGGCTAAGAGGCGCAAATATGAAAAACTTGACAGTGGTTTCATATTTGTGCCTTTTGGTGTAGAGACCCTTGGGCCGTGGGGCCCGGAGGCTCGAGCGCTTTTTGTAGAGCTAACTAAAAAGGTGATCGAGTCTACCGGGGATCCAAGAGCTGGCAGCTACCTTGCCCAAAGGATTAGCTTGGCCATCCAAAGGGGTAATGCTGCCAGCATCTTGGGTACCATGCCACACTGCAGTGACTTCGATGGGGTTTTAGATTTTATTTAATTTTTATTTTAGTTTTAATTTTAGAATAAATTTAATTTTAATGTAGTAGGTAGTTTTAAAAACAAATTAAATTTGAATTTCGCGGGAAGAACCGTGTCCTCCGCCTTAAAACACAATTTTAAACTTGTCGGCGATCAGTTGTATGTTGACAATAGACGGTAGCGCCATCTAGTTCCGGTAGTCTTGTAGCGGTGATTTCATTGGTCGTTGAGCACTACGTCATGCTCCCCACTAGTTCAGTGCATAAAAAGGAGACGTACAGCGTGTATCGTGGCATTCCGCTTTCTGCAGTCGGCATTGCTCATTCGGCAGTCCGCGTTGTGCATTCTGTGTTCGGCGTTAGGCATTCTGATTCGGTATTGGGTCGCAGTGTGCTGCGCAGTGTTGTTGGTCTTAGGGTTTAGTTTGGTGTAGTGTTTCGTTGCCTTATGATAGGCCATAAGCAACTCTCTCATTTTACTCTTACGAAAGGAGATTTGCTTGGGTCTTCTTGGTGGAGACGGGCGGCTATAAAGGGGTGGTTTGGAGACCGTACCTAGGCTAGGATAGATAGCCGGGTTTGTCTAGATAGACATGGAAATATTGGGTTCCATGTCTGTTAAGTAACGATAACAATGTACCCTCGTGTATGTAGTTATTTTTATTGATGTAAGGCGATTGCTGAGAATGATAATTATTCTGTTCTGAGATAGTTCATGATTACTTTTATTAGACGCTCGGCGAGAGGGGTGCAGTCATACTTAAATCTAATGTTAGTAAATAGGTAAAAACTAATGAAATAATTTATAATTGTGGCCTCACCAACACTTGAATAATATGTTCAAGCATTGGCGAGTGCATCTCACTCGTAAATATGTTAATGCTGTTGGAACTTGAACGCAGTTTTGTCAGCAGTGACGACGACCTGTTCCGCATCATCGCAAATAAGTCATCGGTCTGCTCTTTTGCGAATATACCCGACGCTGAACAAAACCGTGGCAGTTACAAATATCAGTTATTCAAATATTTAAAGTTAATTTATATATGTCAAACTAGCTGATGCCCGCGACTTCGTCCGCGTGGATGTAGTTTTTAAAATCCCTCGGGAACTCTTTGATTGTCCGGGATAAAAAAGAGCCTATGTTACTCTCCAGGTTCTCAACTAGGTATACCCATCTCAGAGTAAGTATTAGTAGGTAGTAGGAGTAATTATTGGTAGTACCTACTAATAATTACTCTGAGATACCCATGCAAAAAATCACGTCGATCCGTAGCTCTGTTGCGGCGTGATTGAAGGGCAAACCGACAAACAAACACACTTTCATATTTATAATATTAGTATGACGTATTAGTAAGGAAGAATTAATACCACGATAATAAAGACGATCTAATTAAATTTTAGAACATAAAAGCTACTATTGTGACTTAAATATGATAGTTAGATGTATTCCCTCGGGGACTTTTTTGTAGAAAATAATGAGTAGGTACTTTAATCATGTAGTACATCATTTTTATGTATCATCAATAGTTTTCTCAGCACACGCCAAATAATGCATTTTATAGGCAAAATTTTCCTACTTTGGGTACATTATTGCAATTTTCTTAATCTCTAATTTTTTGACAATAAATTATAGCCTATGTTACTTTCTGATAACTTAGCTTTCTTTTGGTGAAAAAATAGTTAAAATCAGTCCAGTAGTTACAGAGCCTATTCGTTACAAACAAAAAAAACTTTCCTCTTTATAATATTATGGTATAGATAAGATATAATATAAAATAAATATTTTAAAATATATTTTGTACGCAACTGTACCCAACTCTTTGTATTAGCTGAAATCCTCGCGAGATAGCAAAGTTACACACAGACGCCACTTCTGAACCGAAGTCGCTTTACGACTCCACAGTACCCGGTACTCGCTGTTCCTTGTACTATAACCCATACTTTGTTCGACCGTACCTACTACATAGACTAAAGTATACTCTATTTTTTCTTAACTGTCTTAAAAGTGGTTGCTCGCAGAAAGGCTTATATGACGCGGTAAGCACAACCCATAGAAAGTTCTAACGGCACTCAAATTCAAATTCAAAATTATTTATTTCACATAGGCCAACCTGTGGCTCTTATGACACGTCATGACTACCACCGCCGGTTCGGAAAGCGGATTCTGCTGAGAAGAGCAGGCAAGAGACTCAGCAGTTGCTCTTTTCAAAATAATCATTTTACAATACTATTATGTAGCTATTACATTGTAATAAGTTTTTTATACTATCTTGTGGGCAGCTGGATGTCAAGCCGATTTAACCCATGCTACTTTGTTAGAATAGAATACAATATTTCCACAATGAGGGGATATCGAAGTTCCAAAAATGCGTACTACAATTCAATACATGTAAAGATGGGCAGATATAAAATAGCCCCATTCCCGCCGGTGCATGACACATGATCCAGCCGTTGGCGTTGCTTCGCTCAACCATATTTGACTGACTATGAAACTGTGCTACAAGTGAAAAACAAAACTTAAGGCCGTCGTAAGCCCCGGTTACATTCGTTAGAGTTTCTTCGAAATGTTTTCTGTGATTTGTTTACCTTATAACTTATAAGACAACTAGGGAAAAATCGATTATACATAACACTATACTCGGAGAGAATAAGTGGCGCTGGCTCATCTTCTCCACAGACCGAGAATGATGAAGAATGAAGAAGATGCGATGCCGAAACTAGGCTGCTATCTTCTCGTTTTGAATGCCTCACTGCTGGTGAATTTTCTGGAAAGTAAAAAGGCAAGTCCTGGAAAGTTTTCTGGTGAGTAGAAAATTTTGGTGAGGACATTATGAAAATTAATAAAACTATTACTCTAGTTGATGCCCGCGACTTCGATTTAGTTTTAAAAATCCCGTGAGAACTCTTTAACTTTCCGGGATAATAATTAGTAGCCTATGTCACTTTCCCGGTCCTCAATTATATCCATAAAAAAATCACGTGGATCCGTAGCGCTGTTGCGGCGTGATTAAAGGACAAACCAACAAATCTAAAAAAACAAACAATACATTTTTTTCATTGTTTTTAGTTATTATTTTAAAATTCTTATTTCTTGCATTGCAGGTTTGTTTTCATTGAGCTCAGTAAAAAGAAAGACAGAAAAAAGATACAAAATACGAAGCCAGAAACTCGGCTCACGCAATGCCATGGCTTCAGTTTTATGAACGTAATTCCGTCTCCCGTAGGAGACCGTAGTCTGTGCTGTACTGCTTGTTACTGCAATGGGCGGGACATACGCAGAACGACAATTAACTCGTCCAATTCCGGAATTGGCGCCTATTTTATTTTAGTTTTTAATTATTTCCATAAACTTTTACCAACATTTTAAACAAAGGTGTATATAAGTTCAAGTCTAAAACATGATAGCAACAATATTGAGTTGAAGAAGAAGTTTAATGATATTACTAATATTATAAATGCGAAAGTGTGTTTGTTTGTTGGTTTGTCCTTCAATCACGCCGCAACAGAGCTACGTATCGACGTGATTTTTTGCATGGGTATAGTTGAGGACCTGGAGAGTGACATAGGCTACTTTTTATCCCGGAAAATCAAAGAGTTCCCGAGGGATTTCAAAAACTAAATCCACGCGGACGAAGTCGCGGGCATCAGCTAGTTAGGAATAAAGTCAGAAGTAGGTACTATTAGAGATATCACAAAGATAAATTTTACTATAACGCTTTTATTAAATGCTATAATAGATCTACAAAAATGTGGAAATTAATTAATTCTCTCACTAATAATAAAAACAAAAGAAGTAAGTACCTACTTACGTGTCGAATTTATAAACTTCTTTCTTTTAAAGTCTGTTAAAAACAATTTTAACCTCGCATACTACATGATTGTTTCAAGCGAAATAAGTAGATACTTACTTTTTACCATAAACTAATTTTTAAGTGCCATAGACAAGTTTATCTATTTAAAATGTCTGCCCATTAAAGTTTATGGGCCGTGAGCAGATTACAGAAACACCCCTGTTCCGATATTTATGGTGAGGGTGCGACGCCCACTTCCTGAATTATTATGTTAAGTTGTGTTATTTTCATGTTTAAATAATATTAGTTACGAAGGGGTGGATTGAAGTGAGAGAAAATAAGACCTGGGAGAGGTAAAACTCACTGAGTAAAACGTTTAAACTTTAAAGGTGTGTTTGTTCCTTCAATTCCTTCAATTGAATTGTAGTACCTACGCTTTTTTTGTGGAAATATTATATGCTATTCTATCCTAACAAAGTTGCATGGGTTAAATCGACTTGGCATCCAGCTGCCCACAAGATAGTATGAAAAACTTATTACAATGTAATAGCTGCATAATAATATTGCAAAATGATTATTTTGAAAAGAGCAACTGCTGAGTTTCTTGCCGGCTCTTCTCAGCAGAATCCGCTTTCCGAACCGGTGGTAGTCATGACGTGTCATAAAAGCCACAGGTTAGCCTACGTGAAATAAATAATTTTGAATTTTGAATCACGCAGCAACAGCTGAGTAACGAAGAAGTAGGTACCTAATTATTTATTGTCATAGAGCTACTTTTTATTTCCGATAAACTCCCTGGCGCAGTGGTGAGTGCTGTTGTCTTATAACTGGGAGGTCTCGGGTTCGATTCCCGGCGGGGTCAATTTGGGAATTTATAATTTCTGAATTGTCTCTGGTCTGGTCTGGTGGGAGGCTTTCGTTGGCCGTGGCTAGTTACCACCCTACCGTCAAAGACGTGCCGCCAAGCGATTTAGCGTTCCGATGGCGTGTAGAAACCGATTAGGGGTATGGGTTTAATGTTCACTGCCATACCCCTTCCAAGTTAGTCCGCTACCATCTTAGACTGCATCGTCACTTACCATCAGGTGAGATCGCAGTCAAGGATTATCTTTGTCATCGAATAAAAAAAAAAAAAACTAAAGGTGTTGGAGTGGCGACTCCGCACCGGGAAGCGCAGTGTCGGCAGACCCTCCACTAGGTGGACCGACAACA
The DNA here is from genome assembly GCA_029955525.1 of Oeneis ivallda. NCBI lineage: Eukaryota > Metazoa > Arthropoda > Insecta > Lepidoptera > Nymphalidae > Oeneis > Oeneis ivallda. The sequence goes on from JARPMR010000025.1 coordinate 16,527,005, forward strand.
TCAAACGAGTCACCGAGAGCCGCTGGATGCATGCGGCGCAAGACTGAGGCCTGTATAAGTCCATGCAAGAGACCTTTATCCAGCAGTGGACGTCTATCGGTTGACAAAGAAGAATATGAAGAAGAAAGATGCCCGCTGGATTTCACACTTGACACTACTCTTGAAGCATGTGATATTTAATTGCTTAAATGCACGTAACTCCGATAATTCAGAGGTGCGTCGGGATCGAACCTGCGACCCCCCGAATAGACGACCGCAGTCCTAACCACTAGGCTATCACTGCTTTTAATATGCGATTCCTCGAATTTATTCCTCGGTTATAGGTACGTCACTCGACGTTGGTGAAACCGGCAGAAGGGATTTTCACCATTTTTCATCCCTCAAAATTCTATAAAAAAAAAACACGTGAAGCCAGACAGAAGGTATGTGAATAAAACGTCATTCGTGCAGTTTTTAATAAAACGAATGAAAAACGCCGAGTCATTCGTCTGGATGTGATACGAACGGGGAAATTGGAAACCGCGTGAAAACATTTTGTCTGGGGTGATTTCGGGAGTAAATTTTTCGTACATTTTTCAGATTGTTTTTCAAACAATAACATCACTTACAATTCTGCAAAATATTTTTTTTTAATATGCATTTTGAAAGCATAGAAAATATATAGGGGCAAGTGCTGTGCCTATGGACACTTTACCTGTGGACACAATCGATTCCGTCGAAACTAGCAACCCTAAAATTCTAATTTGAACGCGAACTGTCAACCATAGACAAAACTTTACTGTCGCGTTCAAGTTTGAATTTTAGGGTTGCTTGTTTCGACGCAATCGATTATGTCCACAGTTACAGGCGTCCTAAATTTGTTCTGGTAGTCATCAGAGTTTCAAAATGGGACCTCAAAAAGGTAAAATTTAAAGGTACCGCCAGTCGGAGTAGGATAGACTTAGATAACTTATAAGTATCCCGCGTGTAAGAATTAGGCCCCAATTACACTCATAAGTTTTACTTACGTAATTCGCTTACATGAGTACCTAACTTACGAGTGATGTAAGTCGCGTATCGTTTGCTATGTTAGTTAAATGTAAGTTACTAACGTCAGCTAATTACGTAAGTACCTATAAACTTACAATTACAATTGGGCCTTACATTATATGCAAGACAATACGCACCATCACATAAACCCACCAAACTATTTATGTTATCAGCTCATGATGTATAGACTACATCATGGAATTGATGAAATATAGCTATGATAAGCGAGTATGATAGAGTGTATAGTATAAAATTAATTCTTAAAATACCTTAAGTTTGTCTTCCATATGCCGTAAAAGGTGCAAATGCAAAATGTAAAAATGTAAATGATTTATAAATAGTTCAAGAATAAAAGTTTATATTAATTATTGCGTATTGCTTTCGCAGTCTACGGATGTTTCATAACAACAAATAAAGTTGGTAATGGTATATATAATATAACCCAAATGATATTAACTTTAATACAAAAACGTATTTGTTCAAATTTTATCAGTCAATACTACAACCGGAACAAATCAGATTTTGCTGAGAAGAGCCGGCAAGAAACTCAGCAGTTGCCCAGTTAATTTATACAAGGCATAGGTATAATAGGTGTGTATGACAAGCCAGGCTGTAACGACAAAACTGCAGGAAATTAATATTTTTATCACGGACGCGACAAAGGGATCCAATAGCTCGGAGCTGCTGTGGAGTGTTTTATTTCCTTTTTATGACGTGCAGACAAACGGACAGGTATATAGTATTACTCAATATATATAAAGCACATGTATCTAGCACATTGTGTTTTGTGAATGCTATGCAATGCCATGGAAATCCGTGGATTTCTATAGCACTGCGGCTACGAACCGACATAGCATTTTGTAAAAGTTTATTTTAATAAAACACTTTCCTCTTTTGAAAACACCATCTCCTCATCATCAGCTCATGATGTATAGACTACATCATGGAATTGATGAAATATAGCGATGATAAGCGAGTATGATAGAGAGTGTAATAATATAAAATTAGTAACAGTATAAAATTAATTCTTTAAATACACACATCAAAAGTGTCTAGGGATCAACATATATTTTTGCAATAACTTTTCTCCTGATTGATATTAATTAAAATTTTCTTTAAGGATTCATCAAATAAAGTGTTTTCGTTTGTCACAGTAACGATAAACCAAGTCACCTTTGCATTAATAAAGAAATTTGCCATTTTCCTAATAAAGGGATTTTTGACATTTGAACCACTAACATTAAAGTTCGAAAAAAAGACTGAAATAACAGTTTTCTTTAAAATTTTATTGGGTAACTTAAACAATTAATAATCCGTGTTTCTACCGCGAACACTAACAACACAAGAACATCGATTTGGCATACTCAAAATGAGTTCATCCAAATCACGCTGTGGAATGGCCGCCCATGTTCGTTGCAACAACAAAAAAAGGTCTTCTTGCCACTGGATACCCTCCATATTCGGCAGAGCTCTTCTCTGTAGCATATCCCATGCATGCTCAATCGGGTTCAAGTCTGGCGACTGAGCAGGCCAGGGCAGGACATTGATGTTAGCTGCGGCGAGAGTCTGTCTTACAACTCTTGCGGTGTGCGGTCGTGCATTATCATGCATTAACTGAAATAAGGGACCGATTTGCACTTGTAGAGGAACGATGACGTCTGATACAATCGTCTCAGCATAAATTTGAGCGTTGAGGTTGCCTCTGATCCAAATCAACTCAGTTCTTCCGCCGATCCAAATACCCGCCCATACCATGATGGTTCCACCACTATAAGGATGGACTTCCTGGCAGGATTTTAATCGCTGATTATGAAATTATGAAATGCACCAAAAAGGATCCATATAAATTTATAAAATCATAAATTAATTACAAAGCCACATCTCAATCTCAAGAAATCCGCATAAAAATGCTTGATCCCTAGACACTTTTGATGTGTGTATCTTATGTTTGTTTTCCATATTTTTATTTCATTCATTTTTCATTTTTCCATATTTAAAAATTTATATTTATTGCATATTGCTTTCGTAGTCTACGGATGTTTCATAACAAAAATTAAAGTTGGTAATGGTATACCTAAATGGTATACCTAAATTATTTAACTTTAAAACAAAAACTCTCCCGTATGATGTTTCTCCAGGTGGTTCTGTTCTCGGAATCACCATCCATGGTAAGGATCGATGGATGAATGGATCACCATCCATGCTAAGGATGTCGACCCTCAGTAATGAGGATAACGATGCAGAGAGAAAGAGGACAAAAAGAGATAATCTCGAGGCGGTGATAAAGAAAACATTTAGGTATAAACGCTTCCCCCAAAAGAAATCCATCCGAAGCAAACTAAAGGCGTCATCAAACGATTTCGCAAATCCCATAAAGCCATTAGCCCAAAGCATACACGCCGCGACAGGCGACGCGACGCGCGATAAACGATGTAATTCACGAATATCGCGTATCGTACGCGCGCGCGATAATACGTGCCACGTGACCGGTTATGAAATGTGATGTCGTCAGTTGTAGAGCGACTTAACGTAGCAGATGCGACACTCTAAGTTATTTAGTTTCTACCTATTTCCTTAAAGGCCCATTAATTCGTCTACGTAAACTTTATATAGCCAACAAATGAAAAATTATGCAAAAAAATAATTAAAAAACAAACAAACAAGAAAAGCGCACTGTCACTACTTCGCGAGTGAGATTCGAGCCTGCGACATCTAAAGAAAAGAAAGCGGCCGCTCGCTCACTGCGCCAAACAGAGCTAAATGTGAACCTCTAAAATGTTGAACGCTTACTGAACGACGGTGTTAGGTTTTTTTTCGTTACGGAATTTCTTGATTCGGTCGTCGCGCTCAAACTGTTTGTCCTAGTTCAAAGCCCGCGATAAAAGCTATGCAATAGCTTAAAAAACAGATTACCTTCTGATTCACCGTAGGTATATTATTTTATGATATTGTAGTCGTACGTCGTCTAATACCTTGGGCACCTTTAAATCAAGAATGAACAGGCATCTTCCAAGGTTCCATAGTCACGTCACATTGTCACACGTCACATAGGTGTGATCAACAGTCAAGAGTTAGTCTATATATTTAAAAAAATCTAATCAAAAGATATAATTAAGTACAAAGGTAAAATATACACTTGCAATGAAATATCTACACAATTTCATTAATCTTTGACCAATAAAATAAGGGTGCTACCCTTGTAAAAGTCAGCGTGAATAGAGCTAATCCTTATCACCGCCGGGGGTTAGAGTGAATCAATTAAAGATAAGCAAATATGGTCCATTGTGACCAGATTGAATTTGTTGGTGTGAGAGAGGAAATTAACTTTTGCCGGATAAAGCGATCCGTCATGTTTGAAGCCCCCTTAAGTTAACTGTAAAGTATTGTTTCACTGATTTATACAATTAAAAAATACGTGTGACACTCGGGGACTGCCGCGGTAAAGCTATTGCATAACATTTTCTAGTCGCACGCAGACAAACACCGTGCCGAAGTCTACCGAATTGAAACGACGGCGTTAGGCTCATTTTCGTTACGGAATTTCTTGATTCGGTCGCCGCGCTCAAAGCCCGCGATTAAAGCTATGCAATAGCTTAAAAATTAAAGCACCTATGATTTAAGACTGCAATCATCAGCAACCCATCAACGGCTCACTACTTTGCGCAGGTCTCCTCTCAGAGATAGGTTTTAGGCCATATTCCACCCACGCTGGGACGATGCGAATTGGCAGACTTAACACACCTTTGAGAACATTATGAAGAACTCTCAGGCGTGCAGGTTTCCTCACGATGTTTTACTTCACCGTTGAAGCTTGTGATATTTAATTTCTAAAACGCATTTACCTTAGAAAAGTCAGAGGTGCGTACCCGGGATCGAACCTGCGACCCTCGAACAGGAGACCGCAGTACTAACCACTAGGCTATCACTGCTTCTGTGCTATAATATCTAAGCCAGTGTTTTTCAATCTTCTTGAAAACGCGACCCCTTTACAAGTTAAAAAATTCTGTCGACCCCCCAGGGTCTTACCTCAAAATAGGTTTTTATTAAACGTAAAATCAAGACAAGATCTGTGTAAATAAGTAGGTCTTGCCTTTTGAGGTGCGTTTTGGATAATATTTAATCTCCCCGCGAATAAGAAAGAAAATCTTATAGATTTAGCAAGTGACGGCATGCTCAAAATGGAGTTTAATTCCCAAGATATTGAATTGTCTTCTGGATGAAAAGAAAACTGGAGTATGTATCCAGACTCCAGAGCTAGCAAGCGACGCTTTAAAATTGTTAGTGTCATGCGCCACTTCTTATTTAATAAGCGAATGAATATTTTCTACAATGGTGAACATTAAAACAACATATGCAAAAATAGAAATAGGCTCCAATTAGATTGATCATTAATGTCTCTAAAATAGAACCACGTTTCGATAGATTGTCAAAAATGAACAAACACGGCCTTCTCATTGAAGTTGTAGGTTTTTTATTGTAGTGTAGGACCAACAAACACTTTTTTTTTACTTTCGACCCCCCGAGTAAGGGTTGGCGACCTGGCGATCTATGCTATAACAATTTATTAATACCTATTAAATATTTTATAATATTAAAACTATACAATCTAATCTAACTGCTAGGTACATATAAGTTTTTGCCCACAATTTTCAAACCCCTATTTTACCCCATTAGGGGTTGAATTTTCCAAAATCCTATCTTCGCGGATAGTGGATACCTACGTCATAATAGCTACCTGTATGCATTTCAGCCCGAGTATTGCCTTTGGCTAACTAATCTTATTACAACTTAGTATATCTGACCGCGTATAATACGAATATCGAACCTAACACCTTACAGCACCCCTACTGAATAATTCATAGCTAAAATTATTATTAATAACAATAAAGCGATCCCCCACAGTTATTATTGCTATCCATTATCCGATATTAATAAAAAATTTAAATGAGCTTACACGAGTAATCCACGCATTAAAACTGTTTGGAGTTCTCACATTAAAAAGACCTAATAAATTGCTGTTTTATGTGTGGGTGGTAGGGATTATAAAGCTTAGGATGTTGTGTGAAAAGTCAATAGTTTGGTTTTGGATTCGTGTATTTTTTTCTTTGTTGTCTTTTCTCGTTTTCTCTGTGGAAATTCCTGGTACAAGTATTCGTTTTATTATGTTGGTAATAGGTAGGTATCTACATTTTATTGTGTTGGTAATTGTCACAGCCAACATTACCAAAAAATTTAATCTTTTGTCATGATTTCGAGCCATGTTTACCATCATATCATTTACCATACAAAACATCGTAACTCAATATTAAGCGATTTTGAGTTAAAATCATATTCCTAGTAAATAAAAGATTCTTTTAGGTGTCGATTTGATGTCATGATCCACTGGGAAGGAATAAATCTTGAAGAAACCTGCAGTTCTGACTTTTGAGACTTCTCCGTAGTTCTCAAGGTTGTGTGAAGTTTGCGAGTCCGCACTTGACCAACATGGTGGACTATGACCTACACCCTTCTCATTGCGAGAGGAGATCCCAGCAGTGGGCTGCCGTTGGGTTGGGATGAGTGATGATGATGAAGCGTCATTACGGAGACATTACGCGGCGAGGCGCCGGAGCGCGACGATAAAGCGCACATTAGGAGTTACAACATTATTAACGTTGACACGGAAAAATCGCTAAGTGCTTATGGAACATCGAAAACTGTCTCCAGTGTCTGCAAACGGCAAGGATATGATGACGGACGGTTTTAAATGCTATCGCATGTCTCTGAATAATAAATTTATTAAAAAAAAATACCTGCAATGATTAATTTTAATTTTTAAGCTATTGCGTAGCTTTTATCGCGGGCTTTGAGCGCGGCGACCTAATCAAGAAATTCCGTAACGAAAATAAACCTAACAACCCGTCGTTTCAGTTCGGCAGACTTCGGCACGGTGTTTGTGTGCGTGCGACTAGAAAATGCTATGCAATAGCTTTACCGCGGCAGTCCCCGAGTGCCACACGTATTTTTTTCGTTGGGAGGCTTTGTCAGTGGCTATAGTTACGACCCTACCGACAAAGCAAAAAATTGCAAATAGCCCATTTTAACCGCCATTATATAACCGCCTCTTAATAAAATTCGTGTTTTTTTTAAATCGACATTTTTAAAGAAAAGTATCGGTGTAGTAAACACGAGAATACGTTTGAGTACCTACGTTTTATGTAAGAGGGCGTTTAATTCATCTATTTTTCATGCATATAATCCTATGCTTTTCTGTGATCGAAGATATAATCAGTCCAATGGACTGGGAGCCATGGACAATCAGCCCTTCGGCATTTATCATTTACTTCTTCACGCGACAACTAATGAACCAATTTGGCTGAAATTTGGAATGAAGATAGATTATACCCTGGATTAACACATAAGATACCCGTGAAAATCCATGGTTCACCAAATCAGTTAGCAAAAGTGTGTAACCTTTGCTACCTGATATCTCCCAAAGCCACCATCCAATCCTCATAGTTCTCATAGTATGATCCAAACTTCATAGTTGGGGATCGTTCTCACCTTAATGGGGGGCATACGCAGAGAAACTATCAGCTTTTATAAAATGACGACTACAAGCTGCAGATGTCCTTATCGGCTGTCGTTCGGTATGCTTCGGAAGCAGTGCGACGACAAAATATTAATTAAAAAAAAACGTATAAGTACTTTGAATTTCATTGCTGCCCGCTTTTAGTCTTACGTGTACCTACAGTTTTGCCATCGAGTAATGGAAACACACTCTCAATATTTCTCAAGGTTCACGTCACAGCGTACAGGTACGTAACAAATGGTTGTTAGAGCGCGCTGCGTCGAGTGAGTGTGCGTAATGACACGTGAGAGATTAGCGATGCTGGCATAAGAGAGAACAGAGAAATCAGTAAGGGTACATGGGTACATGTTATAGGTTTTGGGATAGAAACCTGCTGGCGATCGCAATAACCTTTGATTGGCTGGTCACTGGTCACTCTCTCGCTATTAGTTAAAATATTATATTGATGCAGCAAGAACGCCATAAATGCCGCCAGTCACCACAATTGAGACTAGCAATGATTGCAACAGTTACACTGTATACTGCCTTTACCTACTTTTGCTAATTCATTGGGAAATCTTAAGATACCCTATATATCCTGGGGGAGAATATCGGGTTATATAGAATTTTTACCCACTAAAACCCCCTCGATAGCTACCCGATTGGAAGGCTCTGAGATCTCATACGAATACATAACTACCGGTGCCTCCCTTGCGCGATGCCCATTGGGCTCAAAATTCAGAATTCTAAATTATTTATTTCACGCAGGCCAACCTGTGGCTTTTATGACACGTCATGACTCAACCACAGGTTCGGAAAGCGGATTCTGCTGAGAAGAGCCGGCAAGAAACTCAGCAGTTGCTCTTTTCAAAATAATCATTTTACAATATTATTATTATGTAGCTATTACATTAGAATAAGTTTTTTATACTATCTTGTGGGCAGCTGGATGCCAACCCACAGCAAGTTGCCCTCTTCCCAACACTGTACCTACCTAGCAATAATTTTTTACCAGTTGTATAATAATTATTGTACGATAGACTGAAATGTTTCTTAAGCGCGTCGTGCATGAGTATTGACAGTACCAATCCAGAGGTGCGATTGCGTAAAAGTTGCTGATCAAAATCGTGGTTTGATGGCGTAAACGTACAATTTCATCTGTCAACCGGCTGATTCGAATTTTCTAAGTGGTTCATCAATGCTTTACTATTTTGATCGTTTTTTTAGACGATGAGTGATTGCACACAATGATTCGATAGCATTTGACAGATAATTCCGATTGTGTAAGTTTTATGAGCTCATTACTAATGTCAAATGATTGCGGTGAGTAGGTTACGTTAATCGTATAAATCCATTGTCTTGCGCCCTAGGTAGGTATATATTGTATTAATAAATTTAAAAATTAACAAAAATAGTGTCTTTTGGGTTTAAATTAAAGTTAAATTAAGTTTCTTGTATAAGTATCGTGTATTTTTGTGTATAATTTGTGTTTTATTTTTGTGATTTAGTTTCATTCCCCCATTATGTGCGCACATCTCTATACACGCTGCGGGTGGCCCGGAGAGTTTGCGCTGCCCATTTGAGCCCCGAATCATTGGGAGTGTTTGGTCAGACTAAATGGGCTATAATTTGAAACTTATATTTACCTACTTACTAGCTTTTACACGTGACTATCAGATTTATTGAAAATCTTAACAATACATAAGCATTCACAATACATAGGCATTCCAAGGGCATTCCGAACCAGTGGTAGACTCATCGATTATTCAAAAGCACTTGTAAAAAGTTACTTAAATAAAAAACATTTCTATTCTATTCTATTCTATTCAGCAGTGATAGCCTAGTGGTTAGGACTGCGGTCTCCTGTTCGGGGGTCGCGGGTTCGATCCCGGGCACGCGCCTCTGACTGTGGAGATAATTTTCGATTTATATCGCATGCTTTAAGGCCAGCCGCTCATTGTGATTTTTTATCGCCGTGACTTTTTTGTCGCTGTCACCTACTGTCGCCCACGATACGCCCACTGTTTTAATGTGACTGGGCGACAAAACGCGCTCATTCTTGAAATGGATTTCAAGTGTCGTCAGTTGCTGAAACTATTTGTCGCCGTATTGTCTCGTCTCTACAGTGAGCGCACTTCCATATATCTTCATATCACCCCACTTGGCGACAAAAAGTCACGGCGACAAAAAATCGCAATGAGCGGCTGGCCTAACAGTGAAGGAAAACATCGTGATGAAAACCTGCATGCCTGAGAGTTGTCTATAATGTTCTCAAAGGTGTGTGAAGTCCGCCAATTCGCATTGGGCCAGCGTGGTGGACTATGGCCTATAACCCTTCTCTGAGAGGAGAGTGGAGACGAGTGCCCATGGAGTGGGCCGGCACGATGAGTTGAGATTTGATATGAAAGAATGAAATTAATAATTTTATATTCTTGGGGCGCTTGTATCCAGAGGCTCCCTGCGATTCGTCTGAAGTCGTCTAGGCTGTCTATATATCATAGACAAGAGTAAATTGAAAAATAAAGTCAAAGGGGATGTTTCAAATATATGTGGAGCCTGGGCCAGGTTTTTGTACAGTCTTTCAAAATGTTTGTGGTCATGAAATAGTGATTATTTTTTCTTTATTTCTCATTAAAAGGTCCTTTTTATGACGTGCAATGCGAAATTACTTTGCAAAATATAATCGCAACAACATGGCGTTCTTTTTGACAATGACACGTACTTACACGAGTCATGATGACATTTGACATAAAAATAACCACAATTGACATTTGACATACCAGCGATTGACGTTTGACAATTGAAATGTCATTAAGATGAGGTAACGCCATTACAAACATAGGCTACAAAAGCAGATGGATACCTACACTCCGAATGTTGCTATTCTACAAATGTACCCAATTATCAATTTTATATTTGTACCTCTTAATCACTGTAAAACTGCAAAAAATCATATTTTATTTCAATTTCTATGATTGAATACTATTAATTAGCGTACAAGTACCTGTCCCAAGATGAAACAACCCCTTTTAATACATTAACTAGAAATAGCTCTACACTGCTGGCCCCCGAAAATATACACTTAATTTAATAAAATGAATTAATTTTTTTTTTTTTAATTATTTTTATGTTTTATTTTATCATATTTCATAAAGTTCGCCCGATGAAATATGATAGATAGATATTATTATTAAGTAGGATGTTAGTATATTGTGAAATTATTTCGAAGATAAGTACTAAACTCGCTATTTACTTGACAATAATACCGCCGTTCAAATATCGATACAATAAATTCAATCCCAATATAGACAATGGGACTTATGCATCAAAATTATTGATATACAAAACCAAGAAATACAGTCTATCATGAAATAAATAAATTATTAAAGGACAATGGGCAAAAATGTATTGAACTTGGTCCAAGAGCCTCCACTGATGAGACTTGCGGGAAACGAAAGGTCAAAGTTGTCGTATGATTCTGGCAAAACTCTATTATATTCTGTCCGGGGGTTATTTTGCTACGGTCATGTTTGTTCTGACTAAATAATATGACTCGTGTTAAACAATTCAGCGTGTATGTTAGGTATCTTTTTATTAAGTCATTCGATCAAAAGCGCCAATAGATCGCCAACACTAGCTGACGTCCGCGACTTTGTCTGCGTAGATTTCGTTTTTAAAATCCCTCGGGAACTATTTTTTTCCCGGGATAAAAAGTAGCTCATGTCTCTCTCCAGGTCCTCAACTAAAACCATGCAAAAAATCCGTAGCTCCGTTACGGCGTGATTAAAGGACAAACCAACAAACACACTTTCGCATTTATAATATTCGTATGATGACCAAGATCTTAATAAGCTCAATGTAGTTGATTGCTGGAATAACAAAACAAGATTGTAGGGGAAGAAATCATATTCATCTATTATTATAAAATCTAAAAATCTGGCTGGTTGATGTATGTCATCTTCATAACGTGCATAGCCTAGATACCATATGATGACCATGATTGATTGTTTAGATATGGTCTATGGTATGAAGATTAGGGTAGGTGAAAAAGTTCATCACCGACATGAGCCACCAGCGTCATTAACCTTGACGACCGCTCCATAAATCCCCCATGATTAAGTACTCTCACAAGAAGCTAGAAAGAACTTAGAACACGGGGCGGTCGCCACAATGACTGCGCACTCGCTTGCCGGTTGTTGGACCGGGCCGGTGCGGTGCCGGTGCATGCATTCACAACAGACTAGGACTGCGGGAGGGGGACATACACAATGATTATCCCACCCCCTTTGACCTTCCTTACCTTGTTTTGTTTACCTGGACGCGAGCGGAGAACATAAACGTACTCCATAGTCACATTATATCTGCGCCTGGTGACGATGACGTCATATCGGTGTTCTGGTAGGTGTCTGATGGGCGAGGGAAGCGCGGTGAGGTTAGGAGAAGCGGGAGGGACATCGAATTAAAGATAGATAAAGAGATTAAGAGACCATGTCATAATAAAGACAACGTTATGTAAGTAAAATCATATTATTTAGTCGGAAAAAACATGACTAAGTATAACAAAATAACCCCGGGACAGAATTTAATAGAATTTTGTCAGAATCATACGATAACTATGACCTTTCATTTCCCGCAAGTCTCATCAGTGGAGGGGAGGCTCTTGGACCACCTTCGCCCATTGTCCTTTAGACAATTTTTAGTCAATTTTTACAAAATAATTTAAGTAAGTAATTATGTTTCTTTGTAAATGTTGGCGTCGAAATTGTTTTCAACCATTTAAAAATAAATTAAACTTATGCATAATACACATATAAATAATACACATAATATAAACTAGCAAATCTCACACACCTTTGAGAACATTATGGAGAACTCTCACATATGCCGGTTTCTTCACAGTTTTTAGGGTTCCGTACCCAAAGGGTGCCAACGGGACCCTATTACTAAGCCTCCGCTGTCCGTCCGTCCGTCCGTCCGTCTGTCAGCGGGCTGTATCTCGTAAACCGTAATAGATACACAGTTGAAATTTTCACATATTGTGTATTTCTATTGCCGCTATAACGACAAATAATAAAAATTAAATTAATTTAAAAAATAAATTTCCCATACATGGAAAAGGAGTCGAAATAAAATTTTATTGCATTTATTGCAAACCCCTGGCATGTGGGGTGTCATTGTCTAGAGCTCATTAAGTGGAGTTCAAATATATATTTTTTTATTTTTTAGCTACAAAAATGAAGAAATAGGGGGCTGTCAAAGTTTTCGGTTTTAGACCAATTTTATTAGGGGGTCTATCTCAAAAACGAAACTAGTTAGGAATTTGAAATTTTGGTATATTATGTACTATATAGTCTATTTAAACAACAAATACTGAAAAAACCGATTCATAATGCGGTTTGTAAGTTGTGACCAAAACAAACGAGCATTTTTTTCCCATATACTAATTTAGTACTTTCTAAGAACTAAGATATCTAAATATGTCTTCTTTCTTCTTTATCAACCTATAGACGTCCACTGCTGGACAAAGGTCTCCTGCATGGACTTCCACAGGCTTCGGTCTTGCGCCGCTTGGATCCAGCGGCTCCCTGCTACTCGTTTAATGTCGTCGGTCCACCTGGTGGGGGGCCTGCCAACACTGCGTTTCCCGGTGCGGAGTCGCCACTCCAACACCTTGGGACCCCAACGACCATCAGCTTTTCGAACTATGTGCCCCGCCCATTTCCACTTCAGTTTCGCGACACGCTGAGCTATGTCGGTGACTTTGGTTCTCCTACGAATCTCCTCATTTCTGATTTGATCTCGCAGCGATATACCGAGCATAGCTCTCTCCATCGCTCGCTGGGTGACCCTGAGCCTTCTTATGAGGCCCATAGTTGGGGGGGTAAGGGAGCGCACCTTCATCTAGCCCTCCAACAGTCAACCTCACCTGCCCGCGGTGCCCCCTGCTGGTTTACTGACCAGGCTATGGCGACCGACAGATGGCGGTATAACCATCTCTATACTAGCTAGACTGAACAAATGGCACAGGCCGATGTCGGGCAGCAGCGACATAGGCGCGATCAGTCTAGCCCTGCGATGACCAACACGCCTGCCCAGCGTGGTCATTATGGGCAAAACCCATCTAAATATGTATTTAGTTTTAATAAATGATTTGGTCATATGACTCGCACTTGGCCGATTTTTTTACGTCACCGTTACATCACACCTCACATAACTCCGAAAAATCAGAAGAGCGTGCCGACTGCCGGGTTATTATGGTGAACTCTCAAGTATGTAGGTTTCCTTCCCATGCTCAGTTTTGTGTATCGATGTTTTAAATACACCGACTCATATTTTGTTACAAAAGGCGTCTGGAAACACGCTTATTCAACTCAGGCGAATAACATCGCATAGTAATGTAGTCCGTATACCCGCATGTCATAAATACGTACGTATCGAACGATAAATATACGAAACAAAGCGATACACACGTATAAAACGAGCCTACATCTCTTAATGATATGTTGATTCGCCGCATTAGTTACATGGCTATGTTCCCAGTGGAAACATCTCGCAAGCCGGGGCCATTTTACCTTGTCCTCACTATGACGTACACTGCAGGCTAAAATAAACAGTAAACCCTGCACAATAAAATTCATTTAGCAACAAACTAATGTTACACTTAGGATGTTTTGGTACAAAATCCATTCCAACTCATTAAACAAGACATAATTTAAGTTGGTTAAATGACGTCATCCGATTTAAAGTTGAAACAAAAGGCGATAAGCTTCAATTTCCAACGCGGGACGTGAGTATTGTTGCTGCATTTCAGATTTGTAACTGAAACTTCGTGCAACTTTACTTTCACTTGAAAATGAACCTTTTGAGTGGTAAATATGGGGTTGATTTTTGTTTGTTTGTACATGGAAATTGAGACATTAGAAACCCTCGAGCGACTATTACCGTGTTCTTTTAACAAATGCACGTCGTACGGAGTAAGATGTAAGTCTGTGGCGGTGTGCATAAATAAAGGCCACGAAGTATCGGTTATTTTAATACCGCGACCCCAGGTGGGCGTGGACCCCTCATATATCATCGGGAACAATTATTAAATTATCTTTTTCGTTGACATTAAGTAATTGTTTCGTTCGGCCTGCGCTCATAACTCGCACGCCAGCAGCGATGAGGTATAGCTTTTAAATTATTGTTTTACGTGCTCAAATTCCTTTGTGAGAAAATATTTACGGTATTTGAAATAATGATGCTGGTTTAACGATTGTATTCGGGATATTTAAGTTTATTAACATAAATAAATGATGGACGCTTTTATTTTTACAACATCGTAAAATATTTTTTCTGTTAAAGTTTTGGCGAAAATTATTATGTTTAAGTGTTCTTCGACAGCCATTTTTAATTAGAAATTTTAAAACGTTTAAAATCTACTTATTCCAAACAATTAAAGAAATTACATTTCGGGGTTTCTTGAAAATGTACATTACCTAAGAAGAAATTATTTTCTTCTTGACTTGGTAGTTGGTGCACTTCAACGCAAAAAGAAATGTTTCTTTTTTACTTTTTGTTTGTTAAAAAAGGAATGTAAGAATTTGCTTGAATGTATATATATTAGACATAATTGCTCAATTTACACCGTGATTTATATTAGTTGCTGAACACTAATCTAAAATCTCAGGATTTCCGCTAATACTAACAAGTAATAATTTACATCTTAACCTGACACACAGTTATATACCTAGGTACATTTGTTACTCATAATTGTACCAGTTTACAGTTTACACAATAACGCTTACACAAACTCACA
Organism: Oeneis ivallda; assembly: GCA_029955525.1. NCBI lineage: Eukaryota > Metazoa > Arthropoda > Insecta > Lepidoptera > Nymphalidae > Oeneis > Oeneis ivallda. The sequence continues at coordinate 16,542,382 of JARPMR010000025.1, forward strand.
AATGTTAGTTTTAGAAGCACCATTTATCATGCACGGGCGTGTAAACGGAACGGTGGGAATTGTGTACTCACAATCGGGATCGACATTGAACTTCGAAAATTGAAAATTACTGCTTAAAAGTAATCTAACTTCAAAAATAAAATCTGAAATTACAGTTTTGTTTATTATTTAGTAAAGTTCATTTTATTTGGTGAATTATTTTATGATTTAATAAAGTTTTATCTCGATCATCGATTGCGATTGGTGATCGCAATTGCCCTTTGATTCAACGTCGGCAATTCGTGTAGTGAATCAAAGGGTAATTAACTAATAAAGTTATCGCAGGCTGAAGTGTACACGTATCCGATGGGAATTTGTACCAGTTAATGGGTTTAAATGGCCTGAAGTGTACTTAAGTTATTTTGATACAAATGACTGTGACCTTAATATAAAGTTGTTAATAACATAAGTGGATAATTAATTATAGTAGGTTAAAATAATTGGCTCAAAATCACCAAGGTGCAGAATTCGCTTTGCGAGCAATTTAATGTCTTAAATCTTGACTTTATTGAGAAAATAAAATTAATAAAATACTAAAACTAACCTGTTTTGTGTGTACATCAAACAATATAATTTACTAATGAAGTAATTTTTAAATTATATCAATATACATGCATAGAAAGTCATTTCGGGAACGCGTCCTAATGTACGATCTTCAACAACAAGTCCAAAATATTAATGAAAAAATTAAGATATTTAACACCTGTCAATACTTAATATACCGTAAATTTTATACAAAATCTAGTTTTGAAAAGGATACTAAAAGCTTGTTTATTTTTAATTATAAAAATGCAAAAATAGTTTGTCCGATAGCGCACGCGTCATGTCAGTGAACGAATCGATAATCGAACAAAAATAATTTTAAGTGAACGCAGCCATTCGGTGTCAAACGTCAGTAGAGGAAGAAAACAATAACAAAGCCGGCTGTCAGTGTATTTATCGTCAAATAAATTATATCTAAGTGGTAAGTACCTTTCAATTCATTATTCGTAGAGCGTACATCAATAGTCCGTCAATTCGTGAACGTGTTTATTACATTTAATTATTGATGAAATTCTTTTTTACGACACGAATTATCAAAGTAACGTCAAATATTTTAGTATTGTCAAAGTCAGATCGAATTTAAGATGGCCGCCGTATAATCAAAGCGCGTGCTTATTTGAAATCGTCATTTCGTGAACGGTCATTTCGGGAACGTTCCCGGACATGATACTCAAATTGTAAGAACTGATTACAACTTTAAGGAGATATAACTATGACTAGAAGTTCCTCTAGGCTGATTTATGAAAGTGTTATAACTTATTTATAATAAGAATGTATTAATAGTAAGTGATTTTTCTTGAGTGCAAACAATATGGCAATATAAATAAATAACTTTGTTATTTAAAACGTTGTTTATAATTATAATATTTCCTAACTTATGCCTTATGATATCAATACCATCACTTCCGTAACATTTTTGTCATTCCGGGAACGGTTGATCGTTTCCGGGAACTAAATTTCAATAAAATACGCATAATTTGATCTATTTTTTTAGAAAAAACATATTTTATTACATTAAAAAACTTTCATTCTGTTCATGTAACGTTAATTCGATTATTAGAGTTTTGAATATTTTGAAATTTCTTAAATTTTATCCACGATAATAGCAACTTCTTTAATTTTTTGACGTATTTTACTTGTAGAAGATTTTGTATGTTTTGTTTTCATTATTGTTTATATAGTATAAATATATAATATGCCCATGTTATTCAACAAAGCTTAAATTATGTACTTTGTTTTGTTTTTGTTAATTTTATCAAATTTAGAAAAACGTTCCCGAAATGACGATTTTCTGTAAGATATTCGCCAAAACGCAATATTACAAAAAAAGTATAGAATTCTGTGCGCTGCCCTGTTAAAATTTATTAATATACAAATTTTGCAACAGTATAAACCAAGAGTCATCATTATAGTTTGCATTTTTTTTTGTCATAAAACCAATCTTGAAATTCGCAACCTTGGTGATTTTGAGCCAATTACAGCTGCGTATTAGGCCTCACAGGATTAAGGATTAATTTGTGCATTTTGGAATTATTTCTCCGGAATTATAATAAACAGCTTATGTTAAAGTTATGTACCACTCTAGGTCCTTAACTATACCCATGCAAAAATCCCGTCGCTCCAATGCTCCATCGCTGCGTGATTGAAGGACTAACCAACAAACAAACACACTTCTGTACTTCTTTCTTCTATTTTATTGTAATATTAGTAAGAAGTATGTGTAAGCAGTGATAGCCTAGTGGCTAGTACTGCGGTCTCCTATTCGGGGGGTCACAGGTTCTATCCCGGGTACGCACCTCTGACTTTTCTAAGTTAAGTGCTTTTAAGAAATTAAATATCACCAGCTTCAACGGTGAAGGAAATTATCGTGAGGGAACCTGCACACCTGAGAGTTCTTCGTAATGTTCTCTAAGGTGTGTGAAGTCCGCCAATTCGCATTGGGCCAGCGTGGTGGACTATGGCCTGTAACCCTTCTCTGAGAGGAGATCTGCGCTCAGTAGTGAGCCGTTGATGGGTTGCTGATGATAATTAGTAAGAATTAGTAAGCAAGTAGGAATTTTTATGTATTGCACACACAATAAAATAAAAACTTTAAATAATGTGTTAATATTAAGTTTACTTTAAATAAACAAAATACTTAATATCAATTAAGTAATGGTTATTTCAAATTACCGCCATTTTATCTCAGAATGCCACATTGAAACCACTTATCGCATTCACACTACAAAGTTAATTCCTAGTGGGAATAAAATTAGCTCCTAAATCCGTTCACTGCAGCGGCGCAGACGAATCAATTAAGACAATAATGTGGTCCAGCGATGCTATCACGAATGCGCAATCAACTAGCTCAACCCTGCCTTCCAGCGTTCAACCGTAGCGCAAGCTAAGCTAAGCTGAGCGATAAACAATCAAGAGCTTAAGGTGCTCAGTTCATAAAATCCCATATGAGCAAAGACAAATTTTTTAAGATTAATTTAAAGATTATATCTTACCTACCACTACATAAAAGTCTTTCCATTAGAGACAGTACAAACAAAAAATCCCGTCCAATTTCCATCTCACAAAACATGAAATCATCAAAAAATTACTTTGATCAGTTGCTCCGTTGCTGCGTGATTGAAAATCAAACCAACGAAATTAGCTCCTAAATCCGTTCACTGCAGCGGCGCAGACGAATCAATTAAGACAATAAGCCTTCCAGCGTTCAACCGTGGTGCGAGCTAAGCCAAACAGCATCAAACATGATCATGAATGAGACTGAATGAAAATGTAGCAACTTCATCAGCGTTTATTTAGGTTTTAAAAATCCCCCGGGAACCCTTTGTTTATTCAAGATAAAAGGTAGCTTATGCCACTCTCCAAGTCCACAACGATTCCCATTTATAAAATCACGTCGATCAATTGCTCTTTGCAGCTCACAAACTTAATATGAATTTCATCCTTATATTATTATAGTAAATCATTATCTTAATAACTATCACTTCCTTACTTCCTTTAGTTTCAACAGTTGAAAGACGTTCATCATGATCATCATCATCATCATTATTATTATTATCATCATCAACTCTTCAAAGGCTTCACACTCCTTCGCTGTCCACCAATTCGCATTGGGCCAGCTTGGTGGACTATAGTCTATAACCTTCTCTGAGAGAAGACCTGCGCTCATTAGTGAGCCGTTGATGGATTGATCATGATGATGACACATCTTCGAGAACATTATGGAGAACACTCAGGCGTGCAGGTTTCCTCACGATGTTTTCCTTCGGCGTCACATGTCACATAATATGCCTCACATGTGAGAAATTTAATTGCTTAAACACACACAACTCCGAAAAGTTAGAGATGCGTTGACTGAGATATACAAAGAGATATATTCTTGTGTTAGTGGAACTGCTACCTACCAATATATCAGTACCTAGTTACGTTAGCTGATTGCTAACTTGCTCGAGACAGGAAATATAGTGAAAATAAATATTTGTCAGTCTGCTTGTGGTGAGAAATAGTCCTAGTATCTGTATCTTAGCTTTGGTGATAATGTAGGTGCTAAGTCAATGGTGCTAAGCGAGAACTCGGCTCTTATCAGCCTAGAGAGATACTAGCTGCCACATAAGTCGTATTTATGCAGATATTTTTGCTATTCTCTGTTTTTATTGCTTTAACTTTGACGTGAAAACGTCTTATAAATCGATGAACACCGGCTGCACGCACGAAAAAGTGTCACGTTCCGCCTGAGGCTGAGCGTGCAAGTGAGAGCGCGGAACAAGCGATAGAGAGGCACGATCGGCCCAAGCGTTGGCTTGCGACCAGAGAGCGCCCGCCGCCGCCCGCCAGTCATCGCGTGCGCGCTGTATGACGTTATCACGTAAAACTATATTCCGTAAACCGACTTTACAGACAACCAATTTTCTAATAAACGGGAAATCTTTGATTTTTCCGGGATAAAAAGTAGCCTATGTCACTCTCCAGGTCTTCAACTATACTCATGCAAAAAACCACGTCGGAAGGACAAACCAACAAACAAATACACTTTCTCATTTATAATATTAGTAAGACTCAGGTGATACGCTGTCTGGTTTAGTCCGAGTTTTTTTTAAACCCGAAGAATATTATACATATAAAGTAGGACCAAGAGGGCCCGGTAAAGTGGCGTTCGAGACGCGTACGTCATAAATTTGAATATTTCCGCGAAATAAAACCCGGGGCACGATAATATACGGCTGTATTGTCAGCTCGCAGGACATGCGACGCAACAAAAGAAAATATTATGTACTATAGATAGGTACCTAGGTATATCCATATTAATATCACACTGTTATGAGTGCTTCTAATATTGACTGTCAGTATATATCTCTAATTCTGTAACACTTGGTTCAAATTTATTATTGCAGCGCCATTTTGGCTTAGGTACTATGTTCGCGCTAATAATTTTCAGGAATCAAAAAAAAATTGCCCACACTCATTGACCGAGCGAAGCGAATGTAAGTATATAGCTAAACATAAGTTATAAAAAAGAGTGTGTGTGTTGAGCTACCACTAGTCTATTTTTCAATCAGAATTAAAATTCATTTCATTGTGCTTTTCTACCACTAGATGGCGCTGATACTAAGTAGCTCGTTATATTATAAGCTTTTAAATTCTGTTCTTCACTTGAAACATGATTTTTTCTAAGATAAAAAATACCTACTCTATGCTCCTATTCAGGAAAGAAGCTACAATCTGTGCAGATTTTTAAGCATTTAGCTCTGTTTGGCGCAGTGGGCGAGCGCCCGCTTTCTTTAGATGTCTCAGGTTCAAATCTCACTCGCGAAGTAGTGACAGTGCGCTTTTCTTGTTTGTTTTTTTTGCATAATTTTTATTATGCAAAAAAAATATTGCATAAATATTATAATTGCATAAGTTGATAAAAAATGCTATGCAATAGCTTTACCCCGGCAGTCCCCAAGTTCCACTTAATTTTTTTTAAATAGTTTGAGAAATTGCACGTAAAAGGTAACAGATAAACAGACAGACTTTATGACTGTGTTGAATTCAAAAAACATAACTTTTCTTAATAAGCCTTTGCATAAGAAATTCAAACAAAGATCGACCTGTATAACAAGGCTGTTAAAATGTTTGTGGTCCAATTTGGGCGACTTGCGGCGATTTGTGCCTTTCCAGACTCCATTATGCCTTAAACGGGCCCCGCGGACCCTAATGAAGGCAAGGGTTAATAACAAATGGGGTATTTATTTGCGTCCCGACCATTTATAAGTTTATTATGTAAATAATTGCTAGAGTTACATATTAATAAGTTAGTAAGTAGGTATGCGATGGATATCGCTCTTTACTACAACTTTGCTCGAAAATGCAATGATTTTAATAAATGTAAAACAAATGTAAATAAAAAGAAGCACCCCCGACATCGTTAACATTATAATAAGTTAGTAAGTAGGTATGTTAAGTATATCGCTCTTTACTACAACTTTGCTCGAAAATGCAATGATTTTAAGAAATGTAAAACAAATGTAAATAAAAAGAAACACCCCCGACATCGACATGTGGATTTATAGCCTGACTATGTACGATATACCTGGCGTCCTGTTACCCAGTTTTCTGCTCCATTATTAAATCCTCGATCATCTAACAACTTCTCATTAACACCATTCTTATGAGTCCAAAAACACTATTTTTTTTTCTTTATTTGTTTAGGGGCTTTTGTACCTTGGTACACGTCAAAAAAACACTATACCAGCTGCAGTAAGTTGCTGAGGAGTTGGTTATCCAGCTGATTCAAAAAACATAACTTTTCTTAATAATACTTTGCATAAGAAATTCAAACAAAGATCGACCTGTATAACAAGGCTGTAAAATTGTTTGTGGTCCAATTTGGGCGACGTGCGACGATTTGTGCCTTTCCAGACTCCAGTAGGTATGCCTTAAACGGGTCCCGCGGACCCTAATGAAGGCAAGGGTTAATAACAAATGGGGTATTTATTTGCGTCCCGATCATTTATAAGTTTATTATGTTAATAATTGCTAGAGATAACATAATAATAAGTTAGTAAGTAGGTATGTTAAGAATATCACTCTTTACTACAACATTGCTTTGGCTCGAAAATGTAGTGATTTTTAATAAATTCAAATTCAAATTCAAGTTCTTTATTTGCCAGATTGAGTACATCTTAAACAATTATAATACACGCGCTTCAATCCGCCACAGAGTAGCATGCAAATAATTAGTTACATAGTTAATAATTGTCGTTGTAATTAATAATTTTAATTACTGAAAAGGTAAATGTAGAACAAGTGTAAATTTAATATTTAAAACACTCCCGGCAAGTGAATCTATGGCCGGCCTATGTAGATACAAAAACCTGACATCCTGTTACCCAGTCTTCTGCTCTAACATTAAATCCTCGATCATTATCTATCTAACAACTACTCATTAAGACCATTCTAATGACCCCAAACACACTATACCTGCAGTAAGTTGCTGATGAGTTGGTTATCTTGCAGACTACTTGATGCTGCAGCATCAGCTCAAGGCTACCATGCCTTGGAAATAATACGAAGTAACAGTACACCAAACAAATCAATCGCACCAGTGAAAGTTTGTAAGAAACTTTAATCAAGTGGTAAATGAGCTGATCTTTAAACGCCTGATGGTCTTCATAATTTATAACTGAGATCCATCTCGATCACGTTAGGTATCGAATAGAAAACTGCATCAAAATTGGTCCATTTATTGGAACAGACACGAAAGGCTACGAGGGAACAGACAGACACACAGATAGCTATACACAGATACACATACACGTCGAACTAATAACACCCCTTTTTGTCGGAGGTTAAAAAAAGAAAGAAGATGTCTAATAAGGTACATTATCAAATCAGCAACTCTTTTTTTATCGCGCATAATATAGTTAGGGAGCTGGTGTGAAATACTGAACTATGACGTCAAAAATATTCATTTATCGTATTTTTGAAGTGAAATCAAACAAAAAATAGTTTTGATCTCTTTTAAAAAAGGTGGTTATGGGTCTCTTTTAAATGGTTGTTCAAAAACCCTTTAATTACCATAATTTTTGTTAATTCTCAAACAAGGTTATCAACACAAAGTACCAGGAGCTCATAGGATGGCGAAATCCTGTAGTAATTTCCATACGTCATCAACATCGAGCATGATGAAGGGGCTGGTTCAACATAATTAGTTTGTTTGTTGTCTGGATTAGGGTATTTGCGATTTGGAATTATCAAGAGTTGTTAATAGTGCTTTAAGGGTTCCGTACTTTGTACTGAAAACGGAACCCTTATAAGATCTCTTCATTGTCCGTCTATCTGTCAGTCTATCTGTCTGTCTGTCTGTCTGTCCGTCTGTCCGTCTGTCCGTCTGTCCGTCTGTCCGTCTGTCCGTCTGTCCGTCTGTCCGTCTGTCCGTCTGTCCGTCTGTCCGTCTGTCCGTCTGTCCGTCTGTCCGTCTGTCCGTCTGTCCGTCTGTCCGTCTGTCCGTCTGTCCGTCTGTCCGTCTGTCCGTCTGTCCGTCTGTCCGTCTGTCCGTCTGTCCGTCTGTCCGTCTCTCAAGACCCTTTTTCTCAGGAACGCGTGGAGGTATCAAGTTGGAATTAATATCAAATAATCAAGTCTGCAATTCCTTGCAGAAGATCCATCCAGCGGTTGGAGCTGTGCTTTTATAGATCAGTCAGTCAGTCACCTTTTCCCTTTATATTTAGAAGAAGAAGAAGAAGATGATGATTCAAACACAATAAAAAGGGGAACATTAGTCATGTAGAGTATCTAGCCATATTACATTTAGCATACATATGGCTAATATTATTTTAAAATAATCCTATCCTATCCTATTAATATTATAAATGCGAAAGTTTGTGAGGATGGATGTATGGATGTTTGGATGGATGGATGGATGGATGGATGTTTGTTACTCTTTAACGCGACAACTAATGAACCGATTTTGCTGAAATTTGGCACAGACATAGATTACAGTCTGGAATAGCACATAGGCTACTTTTTATCCCGGAAAAGCAAACAGTTCCTGCGGGATAGCATCGCTATTTTTTACGCATTTGTCCTTCAAAATTCGCGCAATGGAGTTTTATATTAACGTGTTTTTTTGTATAGGTAAAGTTAAGGGCCTGAAAAGTGACAAAAGCTACTTTTTATCCCGGGAAAACAAACAGTTCCTGCAGGATATAAGTATTCTACTTTTCACATATTTATCCTTCATGCGCCAACGGAGTTACAGATTGATGTGTTTTATTGGATAGGCATAGTTGAGGACTTGAATAGTGACAAAGGCTACTTTTAAACCCGGGAAAACAAACAGTTCCCGCGGGATATTAGTATGCTACTTTCACATATTTATCCTTCAATTTTGCGCCAACGGAGTTAGAGATTGACGTGGTTTTTTGTATGGGTATATTTGAGGACCTGAAAAGAGAAAAGGCTACTTTTATCCCGGGAAAACAAACCATTCCCGCGGGATATTCGTATGCTACTTTTCACATATTAATCCTTCAATATGCGCCAACGGAGTTACAGATTGACGTGGTTTTTTGAATAGGCATAGTTGAGGACCTGAAAAGTGAAAAGGCTACTTTTTATTCCGGGAAAACAAACAGTTCCCGCAGCTTATTCGTTTCTTACTTTTCACTTATTTATCCTTCAATTATGCGCCAACGGAGTTACAGATAGACATGGTTTTTTTGATAGGCATAGTTGAGGACCTGAAAAGTGAAAAGGCTACTTTTATCCCGGGAAAAGAAACAGTTCCCGCGGGATATTCGTATGGTACTTTCACATTTTTATCCTTCAATTATGTGCCAAGGGAGTTACATATTGACGTGATTTTTGGGATAGGCATAGTTGAGGAACTGAAAAGTGAAAAGGCTACTTTTTATCCCGGGAAAAGAAACAGTTCCCGCGGGATATTCGTATGGTACTTTCACATTTTTATCCTTCAATTATGTGCCAAGGGAGTTACATATTGACGTGATTTTTGGGATAGGCATAGTTGAGGAACTGAAAAGTAACAACGGCTACTTTTATCCCGGGAAAACAAACAGTTCCCGCGGGATACCCGCTCCCTACTTTTCACATATTTATCCTTAAATTATGCGGTAATATGCATGCATACATGTATGTATGTATGTTTGTATGTATGTATGTATGTATGTACGCATGCATGTATGTATGCGTGTATGTATATATGTATGCATGCATGTATGTATGTATGCATGCATGTATGTTTGTATCCTCCCCCTCCAATAACTACATTACCTATATTCGATCCTACTTATCCCACTAATATTATTAATGTTGTTAAGTTAGTGTTAAGTTTGTGAGGATGGATGTATATTGTATACGGATGTATGTTTGTGTAGATGTAGTATAGGGATGTATGGATGGATGGATGTATGTTCCCTGAGATAGGGGTTGAAATATTTTGACTGTTTTACTCCATAACTTCGTTGAATTTAAACTAATTTTTATTATTATTTTAACCGACTTCAAAAAAGGAGGAGGATCTCAATTTAACGGAATCTTTTTTATGTATGTTCACCGATTACTCGACCACACCTGAACCGATTTGGAAAATTCTTTTCTGTTTCAAAGGGTCCCAGGTGGTCCCATTTAAATTTTATCGAAAAATCAACAATAAATTATATACTTTGTAGTGGCGCGGTCGTTTAAATGTATGTTCCCGGGACAAAAAGTAGCCTGTGTTATTTTCCAGGTCCTAAACATTACCTGTGTAAAAAACCACGTCAACTATATGCACTTGCACCTTATATGTGAAATATTATAAATGCGGAAGTGTGATGGTTTCTCCTTCAATCACGCCCGAACAGAGCTACGCATCGACGTGATTTTTTGCAAGGATACCTATAGTTGACCTGGAGAGTGACAGGCTACTTTTTATCCCGCAAAATCAAAGAGATCCCGAGGCATTTTAAAAACTAAATTCACGCAGACGAAGTCGCGGGCATCAGCTAGTATCTTATAAAAAAAGAGGTAATAACATCTCCCTACATATATTTACCAAAACTAAGTTTCTTATCAGATTTACAATCACAGTGGGTTGATGCTTGATGAATGAGCGTTTTGTGATGTTAATACGTACACACAGATTAGGAAACACTATTTTCATTTAAAAGTGAACCTAAAGCTGATAGCTTTTAGGTCAAATTTCCTTAGATAGTTTCGTTGTTTAAAATTTTCGAATTGTAAAGCCATAGTCACATGTCGTGTGATACGCGAAACTATTTTATCGCACGAACGCAGAAGAAATTATTTATTTCTCCGTAATCTCGCATTCCTTTCGCTTAATTGTTCTCATTACATGTGTGTAGGTGATTATTACTGAATCCGATAGCAAGAGGTATTTCTAATGTGCATAATGCACGCTATTTGGCATACACACTTTTTATTATAAATGCTAAAATTGTCCGTCTGTTTATTTTTCACTGCTTGACTATTTGGTGGCCTTTTTTTGACGGAAATATAGCTTGTGAGTTGCATGTTGGAGTTGATGGACTATAATATTATTCTTTAACGAAAATGACTAAAATTAATCTATTTTTATTTCGGTTTTTATTCAGGATATAATTTTAGTAAATTGAGCATCACAGCAACTCAAACTTATATTAAGTTCTTTTTTATATTAATATACCCACGCAAAAATAGGAAGATTAAAAAAAAATTATTTCAATGCGGACGGAGTCAAGATTAATAGCTATATTTGAAAATAGCTAGTGAGTTATATGTTTTGGTTCATTCGTGATTTAACGGAATTTACTCGTATGTAAGAATAAAGTATAGTCCATAGACTGATGTGATTTTGTTCCATAAAATAACTGCAATATAAAAATAGGTTCTTTAAATGTTTGCCAGGTTATTTTCCATCCCACTTTTAAGGATACATGTGCGATGAGAATTTATGAAGCATTAGATAAATCCTTACTAAGTATTATAAAAGTGAAAGTATGTACTTGTTTCTTTGTTTATTGGTGTGTCCTTCAATCACGCAGTAACAGAGCTATGGATCAACGTGATTTTTTTGCATGGGTATAGTTGAGGACCTGGAGAGTGACATAGGCTACTTTTTATTCCGGAAAATCAAAGAGTTCCGGCGAGATTTTATAAACTAAATCCGACGAAGTCGCGGGCATCAGCTAGTAACATTATAAAAGCGAAAGTGTGTTTGTACTTTGTTTGTTGGTTTATTGATATGTCCTTCAATCACGCAGCAACTGAGCAACGTATCGACGTGATTTGTATAGAATATAGATACAGTTGGAGTAGGTAACATGGGCTACTTTGCAGCTAAGATATCAAAACAAAACGTACCCGTGAATTTTTAAAACCTTACACTATACGGACGTATGTCGACATATGCTAGTAAATTGCTAGTAAATAATAATGAAAATTTCAAAGCACCCAGTGTAAAATACTACACATTGTAAATTACGCTTGAAAATATCGCTTTCAACTAGCTTGCAGTACACCAACGCCCTTAAAACCTTAGTACACGTGTCACCTTATCTCTGATTAGTCTAAAACGCTAAGCCCTTTGTCCTTTTGTGCTAGTCTGTGCACTGAGGGACTGCCAATCGCTTGTGAATGATTTATTGTTGACGTGAGATGTAATTGATAGCATCTTATTAGCTCGTTTGTTTTGGCTTTCAGTGAGCGCCCCGCTTAATGTTACTCGGAAGCTTATTCTCCATGGAAGTAGGAATTAAGACTACGTTATTCTCATTACGCCATATTATTTTTGACTAGCTGATACCCGCGACTTCGTCTGCGTGGATTTAGTTTTTAATAATCCCTCGGGGACTATGATTTTCCAGGATAAAATGTAGCCTATGTCACGCTCCAGGTCCTGAAATATACCCATGCAAAAAATCACGTCTATCCATAGCTCTGTTGCGGCGTGATTGAAGTACAGACGAACAAACAAACAACCACGCTTTGGGATTTATAATATTGGTAAGAAGTAAGTGATGCGGGTTGCTGCGTTTCCTCAAATATGGTTGAGCGAGGCAACGGCTGGGTCATGCGTCATGCTCGTGAACGGGTACCACCAGCGGGAATGGGGCTGCTTTGTGTCTGCCCGTCTTGGGGTATATTGCGTTGTTAGTAGGAACATTTTTGGAACTTCCCTCATTGTGGAAGCACTGCATACATAGCATAGTATTTTATTGAGTTATGAACTTGTTTTGAAAAGAGCAACCGACGTGTTTCTTGCTGGTTCTTCTCGGCAGGAAGGGCATTCCGAACCAGTGGTAGACTCATCGACGATTCCAAAGCACTTGTAAAAAGTTTGTTTGAATAAAAAATATTTTTATTCTATTCTATTCTATTCTAAGAACTTAAGAAGTAAGATATGGGATTAAATTTTTTTATTTCATCAACAACCTGTTGCTGGTCTTTCCTCTCAGATTTAGGCCTCATCTCAGAATATGGATTGTAGCCTATCGGTTAAAGTCAACATCAAAAATTTAAAAAAATGACAAGTTACACCACAGACAATCTACCACCGGTTCGGAAAGCGGATATTGCTGATAGGAACCGGCAAGAAATAATAATAATATAGCAGAATTGCTTTTTCCAAACGTCCGCCAATTCGCATCGGGCCAGCGTGGTGGACTATGGCCTGTAACCCTTCTCTGAGACGAGACCTGCGCTCAGTAGTGATCCGTTGATATGTTGCTGATGATGCTCTTTCCAAAACAAAAAGTTACAATGTTATGTAGCTATAGAAAAGTCAGAGGTTCGAACCGGCAACCTAATAGGAAACCGCAGTCCTAACCACTAGGCTATCATCGCTTTCAATAATATTACAGAGGTTAAAATTATTTCAACCCCCACCAGGATTTGGATGGCTGGACGCTTTATCCCGGGTGCTTAGATCTACCTAGCGATTGATTTTCGGAAATGGACCCCGAATTATACCCCTCCGATTAACTGATTTGCACCGGACACACAGTCAAATTAAACATCTATTAATGTAACGGTGAACTTTCAACGGAGAATAGCCAACTAATTTGAAGATCATACAACTTAATATTATAAATGTGAAAGTGTGTTTGTTTTTAGTTTGTCCTGCAATCACGTCACAATAGAGCTATACGGATCGACATAGGGCTATTTTTTATCCCGGAAAAATCAAAGTTTCCGAGGGATTTTAACAATTAAATTCACGCGGACGAAGTCGCGGGCATCAGCTAGTAGGACAGTAGGTACATATGAACCTGACCCGGCTTCGCACGGGTAGGCTACAAAACAAACATAATGGTACAAACATCTAGTGCCAAGGTTGGTTTTTAGTCTATGCCTGTGGCTATATAGCTCATAATTTATACGGTATTCATGTATTCGATCGACGATCGTTATCCTATAAGTGAGTGGCTGTTGCTGCTACCCGTGTAGAATTATGTCCTCTATCTCCTATTAAAACTACACAAACTAAAATAAGACAAACCATGCCTGATAGTATGCACTTTTAAATAAAAAAAGAACCAATAAAATCGGCTCTTTGACGGAGTTATGAAGTAAAACCAATAAAAAATTTCATCCCCTATCCTGGAGGTGCCTTATTGTTTATCAGGATAAAAACTATCCTATATGTTGACCCGGAGTATCGCCTATCACTACACCAAATTTCATTCAAATCCGTTCAGTAGTTTTCGCGTGATGCCCGGACATACAGACATACAGACACACAGTGCACTTTTGTTTTTTTTTACTTGTATAGTTCGAAAGGATGGTTATCTGACATGACTGGCGACTATAACTTGACTATGACTCCCTGGTGGTGAGCGCTGTGGTTATATAACTGGGAGCTCTCAGGTTCGATTCCTGGCGGGGGCAATTTGGGAATTTGTAATTTGTTAATAATTGTCTCTGGTCTTTGGTGGGAGGTTTGGCCGTGGCTAGTTACCACCCTGCCGTTAAAGACGTGCCGCCAAGCGATTTAGCGTTCCGGCACGACGGCTTGTAGTTACCTACACTTCTCGTGGGCAGCTGGATGCCAAGCAGATTGCTCTCGCGCAACTTTGCCATTAAAAGCCTGTACTACTAATAGATTAGATTAGAAGCAATGATAGCTTAGTGGTTAGGACTGTGGTCTCCTATTCGGGGGTCGCAGGTTCCATCCCGTGTATTATGCACCTCTGTCTTTGGAGTCAAGTGCGTTTAAGCAATTAAATATCACTTGCTTCAACCGTTAAGCAAAACATCGTGAGGAAACCTGAGAGTTCTCCGTAATGTTTTCGAAGGTGTGTGAAGTCCGAATTCGCATTGGGCCAGCGTGGTGGACTATGGCCTATAAATGTTCTCTGAGAGTCCGTCCTTCTTTTTTTATTCGAAGACATAGATAGTCCTTGACTGCGATCTCACCTGATGGTAAGTGACGATGCAGTCTAAGATGGTAGCGGGTTAACATGAAAGGGGCATGGCAGTGAACATTCAACCCATACCCCTAATCGGTTTAGATAACTTATTACATTGTAATAGCTACTACAAATAAAATTTTGTTGTGTGAAAAGAGCAACAACTGAGTTTCTTGCCGGCTCTTCTCAGAAGAATTTGCTTTCCGAACCGGTGGTAGAGTCATGACGTGTCATAAGAGCCACAGGTATGCCTACATGAAATAAATAATTTTGAATTTGAATAAAGAGGTGTGCTTTATGAAAATGATTTATAATTTTTAAGCTACTGCATAGCTTTTATCGCGGGCTTTGAACTAGGACAAACAGTTTGAGCGCGGCAACAGAATTAAGAAATTCCGTAACGAAAATAAACCTAACACCGTCGTTCAGTAAGCGTTCAACATTTTAGAGGTTCACAAGTAGCTCTGTTCGGCGCAGTCGGCGAGCGGCCGCTTTCTTTACCGTATGCTGTATGATGTCGCAGGTTCGGATCTCATTCGCGAAGTAGTGACAGTGCGCTTTTCTTGTTTGTTTGTTTTTTAATTATTTTTTTGCATAATTTTTATCATGCAAAAAAAATATTGCATAAATATTATAATTGCATAAGTTGATAAAAAATGCTATGCAATAGCTTTACCGCGGCAGTCCCCGAGTGCCACTTAATTTTTTTTTGCTTACCTAAGCGGCCGTGTGTCTCAGCGTTATCAACATCGGATCAGCAATCGCGACGGATTCGGTAATGGCTCGACTATCGTGTTAGCCGCTGCCAGCTTAATGTGTGTTTGCTGAGCGATTGGAGAGGGCGGCTGTAATGGAGGCGTTATTTAATTACTTTGATAATAGGCGGAGTTACACTCTACTCGTTTATGTATTTTATTTGTTTGATTAAAATGTGAAATTCTGATGAAAAATTAGGATTTTTGAGAGTAGAAGGTCTCTGAGTCTACTTGAGTGAATTTGCACTTGTCCGTCCTTTCGTCTGTCCGTCCGTCTGTCAGAACCTTATAACTTCTGAATTACTAAACGTAAATTACTTCAATTTTAGTCGAAAATGGCTTAAAAGTTATAAAAATCTTTATTTCAGGGGGCTCTCATAGACGCGAATGCGAAGTAAAATATTTTTTATAGCGTTCCATAGGATTGCGGTATATCATTTTAAAGATAATTTGAAAAAGAGTACAAAAGTATTTTTTTTTTACTTTTTTCCTAAAATTGATGAAATGGGGGGAAATATACTTATTCTATGTCTGTGAAATTGGGCTTTATTTGATTAAGGGATTTCACAACCTTCAAATTTTTAACCGACAATTAAAGTTGCCGTTTGGGCAGCTTTTGTATGGCCAATCTGTCAAAACGTCATTTATTCGTCGGTTAAAGTTTATTTGAAGGTGGTGAAACAGGAATTAAAGGGTACGAACTCATATAGGTAGGTATGTACCTACCTATGTATGGGGTTGACAACTTACATGTTGGATAAAAAAGGCATAATAGTGTATTTGACTACTTTTAGAAAATCATATTAAATTGTTAATAATGCTATGCTGAAGCTAACAAAACGTATATTTCGGCATAACTTTCTGTATTTTTCATAAAAATCGAGAAATAAATTCAAAAAAATAAATTGCTGCGGAAACGTTCCATTTGTTTACATGACGTCACAGTTCACACACAGTTCAATGACAATTCCAAAGCCCAAAGGTGGCGTGAACTGTGACGTCATTCGAGATTCAAGAACGTTTTCGATCTCGTGAACATAGCCAGAATTAATGTTTTCTAATTAAATAAAGCTTTATTTTTTAGTTTTGTCGTATGGAATAAATGTTTTTAGATAATAATCTTTTAGGATGACACCAGATGAAACTATATTTTTAATATAGTCAAATACCCTATTAGGTACATCCCTCTTATTCATTCCTATAAGATTAATTCATCTAAGTTATTTACTCACAAAAGAAACAAAAACTGCCAGCAACACAAAACAAAACTTATTTCTGGAGCCAGCGTTGTTGGCTCGTTACAAGTTACAACGAAAATTCATTAGAAGTTGCCCGTCGGAGATTGCTTAATTTTCTTTAATATTAACTTGTTCGGACCCCTTTTTAATTAATATCGACAAAATAGTCCGAGAGACCGCGAGCGTGCCTGATAAAGATTATAGTGTTGTAATGTAATAATGTCGATAAACGCTAAGATCTACAACATTCATGGCATTTGCAGTTAAAATTTTTATAAACAGATATCGATTTCAATTTTGTGGGTTAAATCAGGCCACAAATAACGTAGTATTCCTTACATATGCCACTTTTAGCATTGCCGAATAATGTTGAACCGGAGAGTTGACGCTTTGAAAGATTTTCAATACAAAAACCGTCAGGTGTCTTTATTTTTCTTATTGCCTATTTATTTCTTTATCTGATTAGTAACTTAACAGTTAAATCAACTTACGATGATCTATGATAAAAAAATATTTTTAAAAAACCGACTTCAAACGCCCGCGCCATTACAAAGTATATAAGTAATTTATTGTTGACTAGCTGATGCCCGCGACTTCGTCCGCGTGGAAAAAGTAATAAAAAAGAATTGTTTTATGTTAATCGTGAGGTTTTTTACGATTGTACTACGCCACTATATAATATTCTGTACCTACTTGGTACCTGCAAACCTACAATATCAATTCAAAATGGAAATTTTGTAAATACCCACAATTTAGGCAGGACCAGCAGCATCAGGATTGAGGAGTTGGTAACTGGTCTTCAATGATTGATTGGCAACTGGTCTTCATTCTCGATTTTTCGATTGCACTACGCTTCTTTTTAGTTTATACTTGGCATCTACAGTAGCAAATGAAAACCGAAATTTTCGTGAGCGAAGCGAGTGCGAAAATTTTTTGATCGCACTACGCCTCTGTGTAGCCCATACTAATTGGTATCTACAAAAGCAATCTATAATCGACATTATCGCTAGTAAAGCCAGTGCGACATTTTAAGGATTGCACTACGCCACCATATAGTCCATACTTGGCACCTACATAAGCAACACAAAAGCGACGTTATCGCGAGCGAAGCAAGCGCGAAATTTTCAGAACTGCACTACTTAACTATGTACTCCATACTTGGTTTACACTCACAACAACAATTAAGAAAAGACATTTTCGCCAACGAAGCGAGCGCGAAAATTTTTAAGATTTCATTGCATCACTATGTAGTCCAAAACGGACATTTCGCAAAATTTTTAGGGCTGCACTACATAACTGTGTCATTCATACTTGGTTCTTACAGTATCAATCAAGAAAGATACATTTCGGGAGCGAAGCGAGCGCAAAAATTTTCGATTGCACTACGCTTATTTGTAGTTCATACTTGGCACCTACAGTAGCAACTGAAAACTGATATTTTCGCGAGCGAAGCGAGCGCAAAGATTTTTTGATCGCATTAAGTATGCCTCTGTGTAATTCATACTAATTGGTATAGACAAAAGCAATCGATAATCGACATTATTGCTAGTAAAGCGAGTGTGACATTTTTTACGATTGCACTACGCCACTATGTAGTCCATACTTGGCACCTACATAAGCCAAAAAAAAAACTGACGCTGTCGCGAGCGAAGCGAGCGCGAAATTTTTTAGGAATGCACTACTTAACTATGTACTCCATACTTGGTTTACACTCACAACAACTATGAAGAAAAGACATTTCCGCGAGCGAAGCGAGCGCGAATTTTTTTACAATTACGTTGCATCACTATGTAGTCCATACTTGGCAATCGAAAACGGACATTTTCGCAAATTTTTAGGGCTGCACTACTTAAATGTGTCCTTCATACTTGGTTCTTACAATACCAATCAAGAAAAGACACAATTTCGCGAGCAAAGCGAGCGCAAAAATTTTAGATTGCACTACGCTCCTTTTTAGTTTCTACTTGGCACCTATATTAGCAAGCGAAAACCGAAATTTTCGCGAGTGAAGCGAGCGCAAAAATATTTTGATCGCACTACGCCTCTGTGTAGTCCATACTAATTGGTATAGACAAAAGCAATCTACAATCGACATTTTCGCGAGCGAAGCGAGCGCGAAATTTTTTAAGACTGCACTACTTAACTATGTACTCCATACTTGGTTTAAACTTACAACAACAATGAAGAAAAGACATATATTCGCGAGCGAAGCGAGCGCCTAATTTTCTACAATTACATTGCATCACTATGAAGTCCATACTTGGCAATCGAAAACGGACATTTTCGCAAATTTTTTAGGGCTGCACTACTTAACTGTGTCCTTCATACTTGGTTCTTACAATACCAATCAAGAAAAGACATAATTTCGCGAGCAAAGCGAGCGCAAAAATTTTAGATTGCACTACGCTCCTTTTTAGTTTCTACTTGGCACCTACAGTAGCAAGCGAAAACCGAAAGTTTCGCGAGCGAAGCGAGCGCATAAATATTTTGATCGCACTACGCCTCTGTGTAGTCCATACTAATTGGTATAGACAAAAGCAATCTACAATCGACATTTTCGCGAGCGAAGCGAGCGCAAAAATTTTCAATTGCCCTACGCTTATTTGTAGTTCATATTTGGCACCTACAGTAGCAACTAAAAACTGATATTTTCGCGAGCGAAGCGAGCGCGAAATTTTTTACAATTACTTTGTATCACTACGTAGTCCATACTTGGCAATCCAAAACGGACATTTTCGCAATTTTTTAGGACTGCACTACTTAACTATGTACTCCATACTTGGTTTACACTTACAACAACAATGAAGAAAAGACATATTCGCGAGCGAAGCGAGCGCCTAATTTTTTACAATTACATTGCATCACTATGTAGTCCATACTTGGCAATCGAAAACGGACATTTTCGCAAATTTTTTAGGGCTGCACTACTTAACTGTGTCCTTCATACTTGGTTCTTACAATACCAATCAAGAAAAGATACAATTTCGCGAGCAAAGCGAGCGCAAAAATTTTAGATTGCACTACGCTCTTTTTTAGTTTAAACTTGGCACCTACATTAGCGAAAACCAAAATTTTCGCGAGTGAAGCGAGCGCGAAAATATTTTGATCGCACTACGCCTCTGTGTAGTCCATACTTATTGGTATAGGCAAAAGCAATCTACAATCAAAAAATTTCGATTGCACTACGCATATTTGTAGTTCATAATTGGCACCTACAGTAGCAACTGAAAACTGATATTTTCGCGAGCGAAGCGAGCATACTCGGTTTACACTCACAACAACAATTAAGAAATTTTCGCCAATGAAGCTAGCGCGAAAATTTTTACAATTTCATTGCATCACTATGTAGTCCATACTTGGCAATCCAAAACAGACATTTCGCAAAATTCTTTAGGGCTGCACTACATAACTGTTTCCTTCATACTTGGTTCTTCTTCTTCTTCTTCTTGAGGGGCCATCTCCTACCGGAGGTCGGCTATCATATTGGCTATTCGGACCTTACACACAACTGCGCGGAATAAGGATCGAGTACCCAGTTAAAACCATGTCCGGAGATTCTTGAGCCAAGAGGTCCGTCTTCTTCCAGGGGGTCTCCTACCTTGTATCTTCCCCTGTATTATTAGTTGGAGCAACTTGTACTTATCGCCACGCATTATATGTCCCAGATATTGCAGTTTTCGTTGCTTTATGGTTCGTTATACTTGGTTCTTACAATACCAATCAAGAAGACACATTTTAGCGAGCGAAGCGAGCGCGAAAATTTTCGATTGCACTACGCTTCTTTGTAGTTCATACTTGGCACCCGCAGTAGCAACTGAAAACTGATATTTTCGCGAGCGAAGCGAGCGCGAAGGTTTTTTTGATCGCACTACGCCTCTGTGTAGTCCATTTACTAATGAGTACATAATTTAATATAATATTTTTACAAAACAAAGTATATATTTTTTTTTCTCAATTTTTTTAAACCGCTCAACCGATTTCGGTAAAATTTAAAAACCACCTGGGAAGTACCCTTTCAAACAAAAAAGTAAGAATTTTCCAAATCAGTTCAGGCGCCTTCAAGTAATCGGTGAACATACATAAAAAATTGAAAAAATAGATTTCGACGAATTGAGAATCTGCTCCTTTTTCGAAGTCGGTTAAAAAGAAATCTACAATCGACATTCTCGCAAACGAAGCGAGTGAGACATTTTTTACGATTGCACTATGCCACTTTGTAGTCTTCACTTGGTTGGTACCTACAATATGAATTCATTATCGACATTTTGTAAACACCCACTATTTAGGTGGGTATTATCATCAGCAGCATCGGGATTGAGAAGTTGGTACCATTAGTAGTTGTAGCATGGGGAGGAGAAGGGAGGTGGATGATTCCTAAACCGAACCGAGCGATAATTAAATTAGCTGAATAGATTGATGCCATCTAAGAATACAAAGCTACTGTGGGAAATTTTAGTAAACGGAAAACGGAGACGCGAATTTTTTTACGGCTGCGTTATGCCACTACCCTAAGTAGTTCATACTAATTGTTACCTATCATTGGTGAGCAGCACCCAGCAGCATCAGAATTGAGTCCTCTTTTATGGCTCCACTACACTATTATATTTTAAATATTTGGCACCTACAATATCAATTCACAATCGACAGTTCGTAAATATCCATGATTTAGGTGCGCAGTACACTGCACCATCAGGATTGAGGAGCTAGGGCCTGGAGGTGAGTGATATAGTCTAAAATTAGTATGTAATGAATAGCTCAGGTCAAGATATGGCTATTGTAACTGAACTAAGTATCCTACGAAAATCTCTACCCTATAATTCCTATAAATCTTTCTATTTTTAAATTATGTCTTTAGAATGGCACGTGATTCGCTAGTGGTAGAACCCTTTATAATGTTGTGATCGCATTAACCCAAGAACTTTTAGAGCGTCAGAAGTAATGAGTTCATAAGACCTAGGCGATATATGCAAGAGTTCGTGTATTAGATTTTAGTGGGTTCCCGTATTGGTTTATATTAAAGAATGTTTAAAATCCAGTATGAATGATACCGGTTTGCTCCATTATCACGAGACTCAACACTGATGTCGAGAGACACAATTATTTCTATGGGTAAACATCAAAAGAACCTACATCACAACTTATGCACCTCGACATTCAACATCACATTGAACGTCTACACTACACATCGTTGCTTCAAGTTCCTTTGAGTCCATAGGCAACGTTCAAACTTAAGATGGCATCATTTCATTGTAAAAAAAAAATGAAATGATGATCGTTGGCTCCCTGCACGCCAAACGATGGTGAGCTCCTACCTTTTGTGGTACATCAAGGACCACTCAGTTGCGTCCATTAAAACAATAATGTATTATTATAATAATTGACGCAATGAGATCACAGCTGGAATTTCTTAAACATACATATTTTACTTTAGGTAATTATTTATCAATAATCAGGCATGTTTACAAGTCCCTGAAATACCATCAAACCTTGAGCCCCCCCCCCCCCCACACTGTCATCATTCACTCACACACGAATGTGCGAGGCTTTTTTAACCGTGGTTTGCTCCACAAGACTTTTTTAAAGTGGTGTGATCCACTGAAGACACTTTTTTAACCGTGGTGTGTTTCCACAAGACTTTTTTATAGTGGTGTGATCCACTGAGACTTTTTATAGAGGTGAGTTCCTCTCTTAGGTATAGTTTGTTGTACGTTAATAGTTATACTGCGTGAAGTCACCACGGAGTGGTGAAGGACTCTAACAACGTTAGAGTCTAGTTCGAGGTTGGTGTCGGACGCCTGGACCAGACAAAACCATAATAGCAATTGCCATCATTAGCTTCATCCTATCTCAGCATCCAACAGTTGGTTGTCACCACGAAGTGGTGATAGGCTCCAACTTAACGTCAGAGCAAGTTCAAAAGTAGGATCAGACACCTGGACCAGACAGCCCGGACTGGCAAGTGTATTAGCCCATCCTAAGCTTATCCTATCCCGGCATCCAACCTACAGGTTGACACAACACTCAGCATAGAGCATCGCGATATAGATCAATCTTCATCTGAGATCGTCGGTCGCAAGCCCAAAGACAGGTTCATAAAGCACCAAGGTGCTAGAGCTCCCCATCTATTAAGCAGCTTCCAACGTCAGATTAGGTATCACTCATAATATATTTCGTGTATCGCCCCTTGTACTTTATCAATATTAATTGATATATAAAGTATGTCACTACATACCACTTCACATTTCTCATAATACAGCATGTGCATGTTTAAGTCTCTGAACATATGCCCCAAACACGGACAATGTTCTTTCTTATATACGATCCGCGCGTCACGCGACGCTGCGGTCGTCGCTGCCTTCCCTTACAGTATATCGTTCTACAGAATAGCGTCAACGTCAAATTGATATTATATGACATGAAAATTGAAGTTCCGAAAATTATTATTTTTATGATCTCATGTGAAAGTACATCTCATAACTTAACTGCTGTACCGACTTTGATAAAATTTAATCAACAATTTTTAGTACTATCAAACATGAAAAATTCCTTAGTACGAAGGACTAGGGTCGTTACATTCAACCCCCTAAATTCTATGAGGCATGCAAAATAGAATGATTTCTATGAAGTATGCTGAATAGAATTTACACTAAATAATATTTTATTCGCAATTTTCCCTTATTGTTCAAATTAATATCATCACAACCTCCAGACTTCTAACATTTGTTTCTAAAATGAAATTATACACACACATCTGAACCTGTATCCAAGGATTACTCCACGATACATCACTTATCTTCACATTTTTCTTTTACTTAATCTAATGTTTTGTACCTCCAATACTCTATACAACCCCCAGACCTGAAGTCAATTTGATGTCATATTAATAATAATTTTTATGGATAATCATGCTCCACTTAGATTCTTTTACACTTGGCATCAATTTACACAACCCCCTGTCAACCACACAATTAAGTTCCTTTCACCCATAGAACCAGGATTTGCCTGCCCCCGTTTAAATAATAAAATAACCTTATTTACATCACTCGTCCAAATAATCCTCCTATCAATAACCTAGTTATAATCGAACTCTCGCACAAAACGCCATGATCATAACGAACTCAAAACTTCCTCAGACTCTTTCCATTTCACGAGCAACATATTGTAGGCTTTCGCCTACTTTGTACTTCCCTAATCAGCCGTTTGACCATCCTGGTCACGTTTATATTATTCTGTTTAGCCGTGTTTACCATCCTGGTCACGGCACCATATTGTAACTGAACTAAGTATCCTACGAAAATCTCTACCCTATAATTCCTATAAATCTTTCTATTTTTAAATTATGTCTTTAGAATGGCACGTGATTCGCTAGTGGTAGAACCCTTTATAATGTTGTGATCGCATTAACCCAAGAACTTTTAGAGCGTCAGAAGTAATGAGTTCATAAGACCTAGGCGATATATGCAAGAGTTCGTGTATTAGATTTTAGTGGGTTCCCGTATTGGTTTATATTAAAGAATGTTTAAAATCCAGTATGAATGATACCGGTTTGCTCCATTATCACGAGACTCAACACTGATGTCGAGAGACACAATTATTTCTATGGGTAAACATCAAAAGAACCTACATCACAACTTATGCACCTCGACATTCAACATCACATTGAACGTCTACACTACACATCGTTGCTTCAAGTTCCTTTGAGTCCATAGGCAACGTTCAAACTTAAGATGGCATCATTTCATTGTAAAAAAAAAATGAAATGATGATCGTTGGCTCCCTGCACGCCAAACGATGGTGAGCTCCTACCTTTTGTGGTACATCAAGGACCACTCAGTTGCGTCCATTAAAACAATAATGTATTATTATAATAATTGACGCAATGAGATCACAGCTGGAATTTCTTAAACATACATATTTTACTTTAGGTAATTATTTATCAATAATCAGGCATGTTTACAAGTCCCTGAAATACCATCAAACCTTGAGCCCCCCCCCCCCCCACACTGTCATCATTCACTCACACACGAATGTGCGAGGCTTTTTTAACCGTGGTTTGCTCCACAAGACTTTTTTAAAGTGGTGTGATCCACTGAGACTTTTTATAGAGGTGAGTTCCTCTCTTAGGTATAGTTTGTTGTACGTTAATAGTTATACTGCGTGAAGTCACCACGGAGTGGTGAAGGACTCTAACAACGTTAGAGTCTAGTTCGAGGTTGGTGTCGGACGCCTGGACCAGACAAAACCATAATAGCAATTGCCATCATTAGCTTCATCCTATCTCAGCATCCAACAGTTGGTTGTCACCACGAAGTGGTGATAGGCTCCAACTTAACGTCAGAGCAAGTTCAAAAGTAGGATCAGACACCTGGACCAGACAGCCCGGACTGGCAAGTGTATTAGCCCATCCTAAGCTTATCCTATCCCGGCATCCAACCTACAGGTTGACACAACACTCAGCATAGAGCATCGCGATATAGATCAATCTTCATCTGAGATCGTCGGTCGCAAGCCCAAAGACAGGTTCATAAAGCACCAAGGTGCTAGAGCTCCCCATCTATTAAGCAGCTTCCAACGTCAGATTAGGTATCACTCATAATATATTTCGTGTATCGCCCCTTGTACTTTATCAATATTAATTGATATATAAAGTATGTCACTACATACCACTTCACATTTCTCATAATACAGCATGTGCATGTTTAAGTCTCTGAACATATGCCCCAAACACGGACAATGTTCTTTCTTATATACGATCCGCGCGTCACGCGACGCTGCGGTCGTCGCTGCCTTCCCTTACAGTATATCGTTCTACAGAATAGCGTCAACGTCAAATTGATATTATATGACATGAAAATTGAAGTTCCGAAAATTATTATTTTTATGATCTCATGTGAAAGTACATCTCATAACTTAACTGCTGTACCGACTTTGATAAAATTTAATCAACAATTTTTAGTACTATCAAACATGAAAAATTCCTTAGTACGAAGGACTAGGGTCGTTACACTATGGTATGAATATAATAAGATCTATATACGTATATATCGTATGCGAGTGACCTGGAACTATCCGAGAGAAGTTTTGACCTCTATCTCTGATAATATCTAGCAGATCTTCACCAAAATTGGTCATTGTATTTCTTGTCCTACACACTCACAAATAAAGAAAGAATTATTAAAATCCGTTCAGATTTGACTGAGTTATGGAGTAAAATCAACAAAAAGTTTCATCACCTATCCTGGAGTAACCTTATGTTTTATCGGGATAAAAACTATCCTATATGTTGACCCGGAGTATCAGCTACCGCTGTACTAAATTTCATTTAAATCCGTTCAGTAGTTTTCGCGTGAAGCGCGGACAGACAGACAGACAGACAGACAGACAAAAATTAAATAAAAATCTGTTTTGGGCTCAGTATCGACAGTCAAGCATCCCCCAATTAAAATTTTCAAAATATATTAAATGTACAGAAATCTTCCAGTTACAGTTTTATTATAAGTATAGATTTTATAAAAACCGCTAGACCGATTTCGATAAAATTTAAATGGGACCATCTAGGAAGGCGTCTGCGAGTAATCGATGAACATACATAAAAAAAAAAGATTCTGACGAATTTAGAACCTCCTCCGTTTTTTAAGTTGGTTAAAAAGACATCTGAGTGTCCCTGATGGCTTGCAGTGTGAACAGAACACTACTATTTTAGCCAATTTTGAAGTGGGGTTTGGCATTCTGAGGGACTGTTTTACCGCCTTCAAGTAAACTTTAACCGAAATAAATTTGACGTTTAGACAGATTACCCATACAAAAACTGTCAAAATGTCAACTTTATTTGTCGGTTAAAATTTACATAAAGGGTGTAAACAGGCCCTGAATGTCCGTTAAAATGTTTTTATTCATAAGTTAAACTTTACAAGGCACTTATAGGATGCTGAAATTAGCACGTAAACATACAATTTTACTAAAAAAACTTGTTTTTGGTTTTTAACTGATTTCCAAACAAATCTGTCTCACGTAAAATTAAGTTAACAGAACGGTAAAATATTAATGTACTTAATTATTCTAGTGTAATATTGAACGCATCTGACTGAAAGTTCCTATTGGCTTTACCACGTCAAAATATTCTACAATAATCATAAATAACACACGATCCCGAAATAATTAATGTATCGACATTCGATAAAATTAAGCGTAGTCGACACTCAGCATATTAATTTCAAAATTGGTTTAAATAGGTATTCGCTTGTTAGGCCGGGTCCAAAATGAACTCATTAAAACTATAAAAGCGGCGGTAATTAAGGCCGCCCTCGGTCGGGCCCCCCCATCCCCTCCATTGGGCGTTGATTTAGTCTCCACAACCCCTATAAACCGGGAAAACACAGAGTGGGAAAAACTGAAAGAGTCTTCACAATTATCTAACAACACTTCGAATCAATCTTTTTGGCGTCTGTTAAGTTAGCCACATACTTAGTTCGAAGAACTCGTAGAACCTAGTCGTAGAATTCCCAAGGTGCTGGTGTGGCAACTTAGTACCGAAAAGCACATGTCGTGTTGTTACGTTCCCTCAAATATGGTTGAGCGAAGCAATGGCTGGGTCATGCGTCATGCTCGTGAACGGGTTCCACCGGCGGGAATGGGGCTACTTTCTGTCTGCCCGTCTTAACATATTGTGTTATAATTAGGTATGCTTTTGTGAAACTTCCCCTCATTGTGGAAACACTGCATACATAGCATGGTATCTATTATATTGTAAACTTGTTTTGAAAAGAGCAACTGCCGAGTTTCTTGCTGGTTCTTCTCGGCAGGAAGGGCATTCCGAACCAGTGGTAGACTTATCGACGATTCAAAAGCACTTGTAAAAAAAATTATTTGAATAAAAAACATTTCTATTTTATTCTATTCACAGTGTTGACAGACCCCTCACTAGGTGGACCGAAGAAAACGAGTCACAGGCGTAAAACAGAGACCTTTGGAAGTCCATGCAGAAGACTTTTTTTCCAGCGGTGGACATCATTTGCTTAATAAAGTGATAAGTGCCATCGCAATAGCATTATTGTGAGTGGTGCGCCCCTGCTGACACTGCGTTAGGAGTAAGTAGGTAATATAGCCAAGGGTATTAGTGACAGTAAAAAAACTGTGCTCACTCTCAATTGCCAAAAAAATGCTTCTGAATCCATCAGCCGCTATTGGTACCTAGCTCTACCTACATAGCTGTACCTAAGACTTTTATGTTGAAAGAGGATTTCTTAAGTTTTCGCCAATACAGATGACAATTGTCTAGGACTAATTATTCTTTTAAAATAACTTACAGCAAGTTTACGTACTTACCTCATCTAGAAAAATAATATTTCTAAAACTCTCCACCCGCATTCCCGGCGACATTTTATCCCGGGCCGCGGTAATTTTCAACTAATAACCTGTTTAATTTTCACTGCTTTTTCCTGCTTTTACGGCGATACCGGGGGGATTATACTGCCTGGAGTTTACGTTTCATGTCAATTTCACTAAAAATTATAACAGTAAACTACCAAAATGTTTGTTTTTGGTAGGCCGACTATGGATTATTGGAAATAATATCCATCGAATTGATTTTATTCATCTACTAGACGATGCCTGCGACTTCGTCCGTGTGGATTTAATTTTTAAAATCCCTCGGGAACTCTTGATTTTCGGGATAAAAGTAGCTTATGTCCAGGTCCACAACTATACCCATGCAAAAATCACGTCGATCCGTAGCTCTGTTGCGGCGTGATTGAAGGACAAACCAACAAACAAACATTGATTAGTATGAAGTAGGTATGATAGTATGACAATGTTGAAGCTTGTGATATTTATTTTCTTAAGCGCACATAACTTAGGTAACGGTGAAGGAAAAAATCGTGAGGAAACCTGCACACCTGAGAGTTCTACATATTCAGTTCTCGAAGGTGTGTGAAGTCCGCCAATTCGCATTGGGCCAACGTGGTGGACTATGACCCTTCTCTGAGAGGAGACCTGCGCTCAGTAGTGAGCCGTTGATGGGTTGCTGATGATGATATAAAATGTTCTCTGGTTTTTTACGGATCTCCTCATTCCTGGTTTGATCTCACAGGGATACTCCGCGAGCTCTCTCCAACGCCTGCTGAGCGACCCTAAGCCTTTCATATGAAGTTGGATTCTTAAGTCATCACTAAGTAGTAATCACGCACTCTTCGAAGACTGTGGTCTCTTGGAGACTGAGGTATTTTGGACGAGAAGACATCTTAAAGCTTCCCAAACGCTGCCCAGTCAGCTGCCAGCTTTGAACTTTAATTTAAATTTACTTTAATTTAATTTTAATTACTTGCAACTTTTTATCTTTAACTTAATTTTAATTTAATTGAGATTTGAAATAACTTTAATTTACTTTAATTTAAATCAAATTAACTTAAGCTTTAATTTAAATTATCTTTAACTTTCATTTTATTTAAATTACTTAGGCCCGCTTGCAGACACGCCGGGTTAGGATTAACCGAGGATTAAATTTGTAATTTTGACAGAAGCTTTATACGAAATCTATCACAGCAGCTAACCCAGGTTAAAAGGATAACTCGGCGTTTCTGCAAGCGCGTCTAGATAACTAAAAAATAAATTGTCACATTTTTTCGTAGAAAGTGTAGAGAAAAACATGAATAACAACGTAAACCACTTACCACTCGTTATTGAAGTGATACGAGCATAACATAAGCGTTCATAATATAATTTCCTACGTAATGAAGCGACCCAGCAGGCTATCCCGGCTTCTAAACTACTTAATAGGGTGATAATTGCGTGGCCATTACCCGCCCCGCGCGCCCTTCCGCACCCGGTGGGGGGGCTCCAGTTAACCTATAACATTAGGTATAGGCACCTACTTCACAATCTCATGTGAAGTTTATATTACACTAGCTGATGCCCGCGACTTCACGCGGATTTAGTCTTTAAATTTCCACTCTTTGATTTTGGGATAAAGAGTAGCCTATGTGACTCTCCCGGTCCTCAACCATATCTACCTATCCAAAAAATCACGTCAATCCATTTCTCTGTTGCGGTGTGAATGAAGGTCAAACCAACAAAAATAAACACACTTTCGCATTTAATGCCCGCGGAACTAGAACGCACAACTAGAAATAATGATAGCTTAGTGGTTAGGACTGCGGTCTCCTATTCGAGGGGTCGCAGGTTCGAGCCCTTCGACTTTTCGGAGTTATGTCCGTTTCAGCAATTAAGTACATATCAAGTACTTCAACGGTGAAGGAAAACGTCGTGAGGAAACCTGCACGCCTGAGAGTTCTCCATAATGTTCTCAAGGGTGTGTGAATTCCGCCAATTCGCATTGGGCCGGCGAGGTGGACTATGGCCTATAACCCTTCTCTGAGAGGAGGCCTGCGCTCATGCTACGCAGGCATGCTATATGAGTACATAGGTACTCGTACGTTGCGGTTTTATGCATAATTATTTCCAGTCGGAACTCGGAGAGCCATGACATCGGGCTAGATGTTCGAGGCTTATAAATTACTCAATAAAATTCACTCGGCATTTCATTTATCTTCTAAAGGAATGCGCTTTTTCCCCATTAAAGATCTCTACAAACTATTATCCTATAAAGTCGGAGTCGATAAATTTTAAATGCCTTACGAGGCGACCGGCTAAAGGGTACCTACAACATTTTTTTTCCCATTTAAATCGTAAAAATTCCTCACATTTCTACTTACGAGCCACTTTAAATCAATATTCAAGGGAACAAAACGACCGTCGAGCAAATGAAGTTATAACAATGGGACCTTACATCCAATAGAAGGAAGTAACATCGCGTTCAAATATCCAAACAAATTTAAACTCTATGTTCAAAATAAAGTTGAAATCACAATGGCGTGCTCTATCAGATCTTGCATGGAAATGGATTTAGCAGATTTGCATTTTTCTTATCTTTTTTTGGAATCCGCGAAGTCGTGATATTCTAGTGTAGGTAGTCGTGGCCCCGTGGGTACAGAACTACAAATGCAAGGTGAAGTTGTTTTTATTTTGTTAGGAATTCTCGGTGTAATTTGAAAAACAATTACCGAGAGATGTGGCTCGCTTCGCTTGAGAGATCAGGTAAAAACACTGACCTCTGTAATACTCTCCGGACTTGTATCATAGGTATATGCAAATGTGTTTTTTGTTGGTTTGTCCTTGAATCATGCCGCAAAAGAGCTACGTATCGACGTGATTTGCATGGGTATAGTTGAGGGCCTTTTTTTTAACGCTGGGAAAAGTTGAGGGCCTGGAAAATGACATAGGCTAGGTACTTTTTATCCCGGAAAGTTACAGATTCGTCACGGGGTTTTTAAATACTTAATCCACGCGGGCGAAGTGCTAGGAATTAGCTAGTATTTAGTAATTTAATAACTAGATTAGGTAACGCGAGCTACGTTATAAATTACTAGCTGACCCAGCGAACTTCGTACCGCCAGCAAAAATATTTAGTGGTTGGTCACCCTTATCATTTAGGGGTATGAAAAATAAATGTTGGCCAATTCTCAGACCTACCCGATATGCACACAAAATTTCATAAAAATCGGTCCAGCCGTTTCGGAGGAGTAAGGTCACTATATCATCATTATAACATCGTGACACGAGAATTTTATATATTAGATAATGCTTAGCATTCTACTTACTCTCTGAAGGTATTTTAGTAGGTTTCTCTTGTAAAGTACATAGGGGTGTTAGGAATATTAGCGTGGCTCTCCGGTGGGCTGAGATAAAGCCTCAATAGCCCAGCAGCTAAAGGACTGAAAACTGAAAGGTCACAGGTTCGATCCCCATCTGTTGCACTTTTGTCGTACCCACTCCTAACACAAGCTTTCCACTTATCTGGAGTGCAGAGGAGAATAATGGTTAAGTTCAGCTTTAAAAAGTTTTTAGTAATAGCCTAGTGGTTAGAGGATTGTGGTCTCGCAGGATCAGGGGGCAGGATCTCGTGGATTCAGGGGGTCGCAGATTCGATCCCGGGCACCTTCGACTCTTCGGAATTATGTGCGATTAAGAAATTAAATATCACAATATGCTTCAACAGTGAAGGAAAACATCGTGAGGAAACCTGCACGCCTGAGAGTTCTCCATAATTTTTTCAAAGGTGTGTGAAGTCCACTAATTCGCATTGGACCAGCGTGGTGGACTGTGGTCTATAAACCTTCTCTGAGAGGAGACCTGTGTTCAGTAGTGAGCTGTTGATGGGTTGCTGATGATGATGATGATGACAATGACGATGATGATGATGAGCTTTGATTTAAAGTATGACATAAGCAATCTATTTCTCTTTACTAATCCCTGGTACAGCTTTCTCGTGTAAAGTACAGAGGGGTGTTATTGCAGCATTAGTTCTCCTATCTGTGCTCAGTTATGAGCACCGATAGGTTGCTGCTACTGATGATGAAGATAATGATGATGATGAGCTTTGATCTAAAGTATGACGTTAGCAATCTATTTCTCTTTACTAATCCCTGGTACAGCTTTCTCGTGAAAAGTACAGAGGGGTGTTATTGCAGCATTAGTTCTCCTATCTGTGCTCAGTTACGAGCTGTGGATGGGTTGCTGCTGCTGCTGATGATGATGATGAGCGCTGATCTGAAGTATGACGTTAGCAATCTATTTCTCTTTACTAATCCCTGGTACAGCTTTCTCGTGTAAAGTACAGAGGGGTGTTATTGCAGCATTAGTTCTCCTATCTGTGCTCAGTTACGAGCTGTGGATGGGTTGCTGCTGCTGCTGATGATGATGATGAGCGTTGATCTGAAGTATGACGTTAGCAATCTATTTCTCTTTACTAATCCCTGGTACAGCTTTCTCGTGTAAAGTACAGAGGGGTGTTATTGCAGCATTAGTTCTCCTATCTGTGC
This sequence comes from Oeneis ivallda, assembly GCA_029955525.1. Lineage (NCBI taxonomy): Eukaryota > Metazoa > Arthropoda > Insecta > Lepidoptera > Nymphalidae > Oeneis > Oeneis ivallda. The sequence goes on from JARPMR010000025.1 coordinate 16,575,222, forward strand.
TCAGTTACGAGCTGTGGATGGGTTGCTGCTGCTGCTGATGATGATGATGAGCGTTGATCTGAAGTATGACGTTAGCAATCTATTTCTCTTTACTAATCCCTGGTACAGCTTTCTCGTGTAAAGTACAGAGGGGTGTTATTTCAGCATTAGTTCTCCTATCTGTGCTCAGTTACGAGCTGTGGATGTGTTGCTGCTGTTGATGATGAAGATGATGATGATGATGATGATGATGATGATGAACTTTGTTCTAAAGTATGACGTTAGCAATCTATTTCTCTTTACTAATCCCTGGTACAGCTTTCTCGTGTAAAGTACAGTGGGGTGTTATTGCAGCATTAGTTCTCCTATCTGTGCTCAGTTACGAGCTGTGGATGGGTTGCTGCTGCTGATGATGAAGATGATGATGATGATAAGCTTTGTTCTAAAGTATGACGTTAGCAATCTACTTCTCTTTACTAATCCCTGGTACAGCTATCTCGTGTAAAGTACAGAGGGGTGTTATTGCAGCATTAGTTCTCCTATCTGTGCTCAGTTATGAGCCGTGGATGAGTTGCTGCTGCTGATGATGAAGATGATGATGATGATGACCTTTGTTCTAAAGTATGACGTTAGCAATCTATTTCTTTTACTTATCCCGGTACAGCTTTCTCGTGTAAAGTACAGAGGGGTGTTATTGCAGCATTAGTTCTCCTATCTGTGCTCAGTTGTGAGCCGTGGATGGGTTGCTGCTGCTGATGATGAAGATGATGATGATGATGACCTTTGTTCTAAAGTATGACGTTAGCAATCTATTTCTTTTACTTATCCCGGTACAGCTTTCTCGTGTAAAGTACAGAGGGGTGTTATTGCAGCATTAGTTCTCCTATCTGTGCTCAGTTGTGAGCCGTGGATGGGTTGCTGCTGCTGATGATGAAGATGAAGATGATGATGAACTTTGTTCTTAAATATGACGTTAGCAATCTATTTCTCTTTACTAATCCCTGGTACAGCTTTCTCGTGTAAAGTACAGAGGGGTGTTATTGCAGCATTAGTTCTCCTATCTGTGCTCAGTTATGAGCCGTGGATGGGTTGCTGCTGCTGATGATGAAGATGATGATGATGATGAGCTTTGTTCTAAAGTATGACGTAAGCAATCTATTTCTTTTACTAATCCCTGGTACAGCTTTCTCGTGTTAAGTACCGAGGGGTGTTATTGCAGCATTAGTTCTCCTAGCTGTGCTCAGTTATGAGCCGTGGATGGGTTGCTGCTGCTGATGATGAAGATGATGATGATGATGAGCTTTGTTCTAAAGTATGACGTTAGCAATCTATTTCTTTTACTAATCCCTGGTACAGCTTTCTCGTGTAAGCATTAGTTCTCCTATCTGTGCTCAGTTGTGGATGGGTTGCTGCTGCTGATGATGATGAACTTTGTTCTAAAGTTCATCATCATCAGCAGCCTCAATAGCCCAACGGTTAAAGGTGCGGACTGAAAACTGAAAGGTCGCAAGTACGAATCGCACCCGTTGCACTATTGTCGTACCCACTCCTAGCACAAGCCTTCCGCTTAGTTGGAGGGGATAGGAGGATATTAGTCAACTTCAATTTGACTGATATTCTTTAAAAAAAAAAAAGTATGACGTAAGCAATCTATTTCTCTTTACTAATCCCTGGTACAGCTTTCTCGTGTAAAGTACAGAGGGGTGTTATTGCAGCATTAGCACGCGCCCCGGCGCGCCGGGATTGCGACTGAATTGGCTTCCCGCGGTCGTCATCGCTAACACATTAACTTTACGGCGGGGATATTGCTTCATGCAATTTGCAACTCACTAAACGCTGCCAGATTGTGGCTCTCGCTTTTAGAAAGTAATACGCCATTTTGGTAAGATTAGGTATTTACGATAAGTACATATTACGGACATCTACTTATATTTTTCGCTTTTTGGCGGCGGACCCAGGAGTCCAATTAAAGACAGCTCGAGTTTTAGTTGTAGGTAAAGTTCACAATAGCATAATTGAACAAAGAATTACAAGAATAGAATAGAATAGAAATATTTTTTATTCATAATTCATATAAACTTTTTTACAAGTACTTTTGAATCGTCGATGAGTCTACCACTGGTTCGGAATGCCCTTTCTGCCGAGAAGAACCAGCACGAAACTCGGCGGTTGCTCTTTTCAAAACAAGTTTACAATACGAATTATGCTGTGTATGCAGTGCTTCCACAATGAGGGGAAGTTCCACAAAAGCAATTACTTACAATTCAATACATGTTATGACGGGCAGACAGAAAGTAGCCCCATTCTCGCCGGTGGAACCCGTTCACGAACATGACACATGACCAGCTATTGCTTTGCTCAACCACATTTGAGGGAACGTAGGTCTATTTTTAAAGGCGCGGCAAGAAGAGTATTATAGAAGAAAACATTGACAATTTGATAGGTAACTAATATTGATAACTCGCTTGTTAGTTGTCAGTGGAGACTGCGTTCGAAAACGGACCCAGTCGCACAGCTTAATTAGCTGGAAAAGTGCGCTAAACGGCCCGGGCAGACAAAAACGCCGATTGCCGCTGCGGCTGCTAAAATGTATCATTGGCAAGGACTCACCACTCTTAGCCAAACTTCAGAGCCTCGACCACCGTAGAAGAGTTGCCGGCTTATCGGTGTTTTATACGACATATATTTCGGTGAGTGTGCTCAGGAACTGTTTTGTTAATTGGTGACAGCCTGAAAATACTTAAAAAAGATGTATTAAGAAGCTTTGAATATTTATTACATGTACAAAAAAAGTCAAGTTGCAAGTTTATACTTTGTGCTTTTCCCTACTCTGTCACATTGACCCCAGCACAGAATAACCATATCTATAAGCTTAACTTGCTTTTACATAACCTAACTTATGGTCATAGAGAATATTTTCATTTCTTTAATACCAATAAGTTTATTAAAAAATTTCAATTGACAAGGGATACTATGCATCTACCCTTTAGATATAGGAAACAAATAGCTACATTAGTAGCTTACAATATACAAGATTCAGCTATTTTTAGCTTGAATGGCGATGGTACATGTTGTACAAATAATATTGACTTAGTTAGTAATATTACTAATTCAAGTATTTTGACAATAAAATCTAATGATTCAATTTTAGTTGACAAAAGTACATGTTGTACTAACAATATAGACATAATTAGTAGTAGTACTAATCCAAGTTTTTCGACATTAGACTCCAATAGGAATAATTCTAATATTGTTTTAAACTAACCAATAAGACAAAAGATGAGCAATATAAGATTAATCTTGTACACCAAAATATACAGGGCTTATCTGGCAAAGAACACGAGATTGAGCTATTTATTAAAGAATTCGATATTGACATCTTATGCCTCACCGAGCATTGGCTCAATTCTCATCAGTTAATTATACATTTTGATAATTATTTATTGTCAAGTGCGTTCTCCAGAAGGACTGCTATACGCGGGGGTTCTTTAATAATAACGCGCAATAACATTAATTGCAAAGAGTGAAAAGACATTGTTAGTCTTTCTATGGAACGCATTATTGAGCTGTCTTGTGTCGAGCTGGACCGATATATTATAGTCTGCGTGTACCGACCCCCCTCGGGCGATTTTGTTCATTTTGAGGAGGTCATGGAGGACGCCTTAGGGCGGCTATGTAGGTCATCAAAGAAAATAGTAACTTGTGGAGATTTTAATATAGATATTTTGCATCACACGTCTATCACAGGAAGATTACTAAACTTATTTAAAAGTTTCAACCTGGAAAATATTTTTGTTGAAGCTACAAGAATAACAGCGCATTCGGCAACTTGTATTGATAACATTTTCTCTGATTGTAAAATTATCAAACAATCGATTATCACTTGTTTAAGATCTGACCATTGCGGACAAATGATATCTATTCCGAGCAGTGAGCAGAATGTAACAAAAGTAGTAAAATATAGGCCAGTTACCACCAATAAAGTAAGGTAATTTAAACAAAATATCGCAGCTGCAATGCCGACGCTTGATGTTGCACAGGGTGGTCCGGATGAAATTTATAGAGGGTTTTTTGATCTATTAAACTCTCAATTTAACTCTGTATTTAAGGTAATAGAAAAAAGATTATTTAAAAATCTTAAATTTAGTGATTGGGCAACTATTGGCATCTATAAAAGTAGAAATAGGCTGTTTGACTTGTATGCAGAAAAACAATATAATTATGCCCCCGCGTTTATAGAATATGTAATAGAGTAAGATCCCAGTGCCGCCAGACCTAAGTTATTTTCTCAGCAATTATTTGTGTACGATAGAGTACTGTTCGAATGTCCTTTCAGTATATGCGTACCAGTTAGATTGTGCCGACGGCCAATTTCCAGATACCAGGTGCTAAAGGTAGGTAAAAACTAGAATAACTTACCTTAAATTCTCAGGGCTGATTTTCATATATGTTTTAAAGAATATTGTAAAAATTAATAAATTAATACTGCCAGACGCTTACCGCCGGCGGTTACTTTAGCCAGACGCTTTGAAGCTCCCAAAAAAAATATATAATTTAAGTTAACTTATATTCTCAGTTCTGATTTTTATACATGATACTCAGGGAACTATTGCGATATTATCTGTAAGCTGCCAGACCTATTGGAAGGGTCAAACATCCCCCCAGACACACATTATGCGTCCCCATATGTATGAGCGCTAGAACATGATTCACTTGTTTAAGTGTGTGAGAGATAATATCATCATACTATAATATTATAAATGCGAAAATGTGTTTGTTGGTTTGTCCTTCAATCACTCTGCAACAGAGCTACGGATCGACATGATTTTTTGCCTGGGTATAGCTTGCAGAAGATATTGCAATAGTTCTCTCTCTCTAGATCCTAAGCTATACCCAGACAAAAAATCACGTCGATCCATAGCTCTGTTGCAGAGTGATTAAAGGACAAACCAACAAACACACTTTCGCATTTATAATATTATAGTATGATGATATTATCTCTCACACACTTAAACAAGTGAATCATGTTCTAGCGCTCATACATATGGGGACGCATAATGTGTGTCTGGGGGGATGTTTGACCCTTCCAATAGGTCGGGCAGCTTACAGATAATATCGCAATAGTTCCCTGAGTATCATGTATAAAAATCAGAACTGAGAATATAATTTAACTTAAATTATATATTTTTTTGGGAGCTTCAAAGCGTCTGGCTAAAGTAACCGCCGGCGGTAAGCGTCTGGCAGTATTAATTTATTAAATTTTACAATATTCTTTAAAACATATATGAAAATCAGCCCTGAGAATTTAAGATAAGTTATTCTAGTTTTTACCTACCTTTAGCACCTGGTATCTGGAAATTGGCCGTCGGCACAATCTAACTGGTACGCATATACTGAAAGGACATTCGAACAGTACTCTATCGTACACAAATAATTGCTGAGAAAATAACTTAGGTCTGGCGGCACTGGGATCTTGGACCATAAGGCCTTTGGAGTAGTTTGACTTTTACAAAATAGGGCTATCCACGATGGCTATATACGATAAAGTACGCATGCCAGCCTAAGATGAGCCGTACATTCAAAGTATCCTGTAGATTCCGGGGTTCAAGTTATTTGGACCTTATACTGAAGATTGTGATGTCTATAATTTCTGAACTACTAAATTGACGACCTTGAAATAATTACAGGACAATCTCTAAAGAACCTGCTTTCTAACAAAAAAAGAATGGATTAAATCGGAATACGCCTTAATGAATTACAGCTAAATAGACATTTTGACTTTCATCCCCTCTCCCAAGGGAACCGTGCTGAATTTCGGGATAAAAAGTATCCTATATTATACCTCGTAGTATGGACTTAAATCATGTCAAGTTTCATTTAAATCCGTCCAGTAGTTTCGGCGTGATGCGCGGCCAAGATACAGACAGACAGACAGACAGACAGACAGACAAAAAATTCAAAAAAAATTGTTTTGGCTTCAGTATCGATTATAGAGTGCCCTCAAACAAAAATTTTCAAAATATCTTCAATGTACAGAATTGGACCTGTTACAGTTTTATTATATTATAGAAGATAGATAGATAGAAGAAGATAATATTACCTATCTACCTTCAATTTGTACTAGCGAAGAATAGTAATATTCCTGTAAACACTGGTCGTATCCTCCACGATGTTTATAGGATATACCTATTTTGAAAGCAAATCATGTTGGGCGTTGGCAGCCCAAACTAATTAGTTACCTGCCAAAAGTTACACTTCAACTGACAAGGACGAAACATTAACTTATTGCGTTACCGTTGTTTCTGGGTCCTTCAGTCAGTGAAAAGTGAAGTCAAAACATTGAACCTTTATATTTCGTGATCGATAATGCTGTGAGCTGGTGAGTGGTTGCTCACAGTTAGCGAGTGTTGAGAGCCCTTCACCACAATTTACACAGAGCAATATGCACTTGCAATTTAGTTCATCGTCTGAGTACTTCATTAAAATAAATTAAGAGCCAGACAGAGTTTACTGATGAGCAAACATATGCACTAACTCAGCATTGCTACTAATTATTTTGGCTGAACTAATGGCCGCGACTTCATCCGCATAGAGACGAACATTAGCTACTTTTTAGGGTTCCGTAGTAAACAAGGAACCCTTATAGTTTCGCCATGTCCGTCCGTCTGTCCGTCGCGTCCGTCCGTCGCTCAGAGACTATTGGTACTAGAAATCTGTAATTTGACAAGGGTATAAATATCAATCACGCCGACAAAGTGGTGAAATAAAATTGTGAAATAGTACATTGTTACCTTAGGGATGAAAGTAACTTATTTAGTCCCGAGACGGGGTTTGGCGCCCGAGCGTAGCGAGGGGGCCTATAGTTCGAGGGACTAAATAAGTCTTTATCCCGAGGTAAACACTGTGCTTTTCATTACGAATATAAGGAAAGTCAAAATAAAAATAGAAATTAGCTAAAGAAAATTGAGTGAACTTTATTTTACATAAATCAACAACTTTGGTGAGATATTTATTTAAAGTTTATGTTAAAATTAGAATTAGAACAATTAGTAATAGTTAGTGAAAGGTTTTTGCCGGGTATATTGATATTTGATATTTTCTGGGAAAATTGAGTTTCTACAGTATCCAGGGATTCTTGGGTGAATGTTGGCGACATTGGTATTGGTGTCTTTTCTTCAGCTGTTACAGTTATATTGTTGGATTCCACCTGATAATCTTTTGAAGTGCTCGGCTGTGGGGTATCAGTGGAGTGCAGATTTATCATTTTTGTTACTATGTGTGATATCTTAGTTTTATTTTCCACTGACTCTTCTATGTAGCCTTGTTTGTCCTTCAATCACTCTGCAACAGAGCTATGGATCGACATGATTTTTTGCCTGGGTATAGCTTGCAGAAGATATTGCAATAGTTCTCTCTCTCTAGATCCTAAGCTATACCCAGGCAAAAAATCACGTCGATCCATAGCTCTGTTGCAGAGTGATTGAAGTACAAACCAACAAACACACTTTCGCATTTATAATATTATAGTATGATGATATTATCTCTCACACACTTAAACAAGTGAATCATGTTCTAGCGCTCATACATATGGGGACGCATAATGTGTGTCTGGGGGGATGTTTGACCCTTCCAATAGGTCTGGCAGCTTACAGATAATATCGCAATAGTTCCCTGAGTATCATGTATAAAAATCAGAACTGAGAATATAAGTTAACTTAAATTATATATATTTTTGGGAGCTTCAAAGCGTCTGGCTAAAGTAACCGCCGGCGGTAAGCGTCTGGCAGTATTAATTTATTAATTTTTACAATATTCTTTAAAACATATATGAAAATCAGCCCTGAGAATTTAAGATAAGTTATTCTAGTTTTTACCTACCTTTAGTACCTGGTATCTGGAAATTGGCCGTCGGCACAATCTAGCTAGTACGCATATACTGAAAGGACATTTGAACAGTACTCTATCGTACACAAATAATTGCTGAGAAAATACCTTAGGTCTGGCGGCACTGGGATCTTGGACCATAAGAAATTATTCCAAATTGTTTAGAAACGTGTGCATACAAGCAAAGTCACTTCACATAAAACAAAAAATTGTCAATTCGGATAATAAAATAAAAGCAGTATGGGACATCATTGGTGATGAAATGGGTAAGAATAAGGTACATTATAATAAACTGGAGCTTAAAATTAACAACCGGATAATTGACTCTGATATAGAAATTGCAAATACATTTGAGAACTTTTTCAAAAATATACCAGTAACCACGACCAGTTCTCTAAATTCCTCGCCAACAGAAGCCTATAATCTTCTAAGAAGCAATGTCTCTGAGTGCAATAAATTATTTAGGTTTAAACACGTTACCCCATATGATATTATCAAAACATTCAAATCATTGCAAAATAAAAAAACAGGAGATCTATGGGGAATATCAGTTAAAATAATTCACAATATCATTGATATTATTGCGCCCTATCTTGCTTTAATTTTTAATAAGTCTGTAGATTCTGGATCTTTTCCAGACCTGATGAAATGTAGTAAATTAATACCTCTTTTTAAATCGGGAAGCAAATGTGACCCGAATAACTACAGACCAATTTCAATTTTGCCAACTCTCAGCAAGATATTTGAAAAAATAATGCTCAACCAACTGCTTCTACACTTTAATTTAAATAAACTTCTTCACCCTGAGCAGTACGGTTTTACTAAGGGTCGATCAACAACCGATGCAGCCGCAACGCTGTTGCAACACATATTCGATGCATGGAATAACTCACAGAATGCCATTGGTATTTTCTGTGATTTATCAAAAGCTTTCGACTGCGTTGATCACGAGACCCTTTTGCTTAAACTGAGCCACCATGGTATTAAAGATTTTGCGCTTAGCCTCATTGCGTCTTATCTTAGTGATCGTGTTCAAAGAGTATGTGTCAATGATGTGAAATCATCCGGATCAGCCTCGGTAATGGGTGTACCCCAGGGTTCTATTCTAGGTCCATTCATGTTTTTGATTTACATAAATGATTTACCACATTTTGTCCAAAATACTTGCGATATTGTACTATTTGCTGATGATACGTCTTTGATTTTTAAAGTCGATAGGACGAAAGACAATTTTGACGATGTAAATATTGCATTATGTATGTATGTATATACTTTATTGCACCACAAAACACAAATGAATTACAGGTTACAAAAAAGAAAACTTAAAATGTAAGTACAAAAAGGCGGTCTTATCGCTAAATAGCGATCTCTTCCAGACAACCTTAACGCTAGGGAGAAAATGAACAAATAGACAGTGGAAGGTGGTGTATATAATATACCTAAATACTAATAGGTAAATAAACTAAACCATATAATATAATAATAATAACATATTAACACACTAATATATACAAAATAAATATAATACACATACATAATACTATATATATAATATACATACATATATATATGTCGGCGCGAAGAGGTTATTAACCTCATTCAGCGGCGTCAAGAAAGTCTAGATTTCAATAACTAACCGCTTTTAGACGGTTTGAATCACAAATCAAACATTTCTTTGTTAATCAATGTTAACTACCCTCAATATGATTTTGTAAACATAATTTGGACGGTAGCAAACAATTTACAAAAGATGATTGTACAAGCATGCTTTCATTTAAATACGGGCGGCCGATCCCTCGCAGCTCATTCTCGCTCGAGGCGTCGGACCGTACGGACCTCTGAGAGTTGTAATAAAAGTAAAGTTTTATTTTGAAAAGAGCAACTGCTGAGTTTCTTGCCGGCTCTTCTCAGCAGAATCCGCTTTCCGAACCGGTGGTAGAATCTTGACGTGTCATAAGAGCCACAGGTTGGCCTAAATAAATAATTTTGAGTTTAAAGTCCGACAAGTTGTGTTTTGATTCCTATGAGTGAAAGTATTGAAGGTTGTGACGTCAGCAATGCTGACGTCACTGTTATTAAAAATGACTCTGACGGCCTTGAGCCGTCATCAGAAGTGGGATCGGCCACCACCTCATCTGGTCGATCATTAAATGTGCCGCAGCAAAACGACGCTAGCGCCGCACTCCGTAATGAAGTGCCTTATCAGTCTACGGGTGGAGTATCACCTCAGTTTTTCATGCAAATGATGCAGATGATGCAGACGATGTCGGAACGTTTGTGTGCTCCACATGTTGAGTCAAAAATCAGGATCAAGGACATTTACCTACCATCGTTTGACCCAGTTACCAACGTTGGTGTACGTGAATGGTGTCAGCATATAGACAAAGCAGTTGAAGCATACAAAATCAATGACTTCGATATCCGAATGAAAGTATGCAGCCTGTTGAAGGGACGAGCAAAAATGTGGGTTGATGACTGGATGGTGACCACATCTACATGGGATGAACTGCGTAAGAATCTCATCACCACGTTCGAACCCGAAAACAGATACTCCCGTGATATTCTCCGATTTAGAGAACATGTTTACGACTCATCGAAGGACATTGCTGAATTTCTATCACGTGCCTGGGTCCTCTGGAGGAGAGTCACCAAAGATAAGCTGGAAAATGAACATGCGGTTGAAGCCGTAATTGGTTGCATCAACGACGAACGTCTCCGAATTGAATTATTAAATGCTAGAGCAACCACAGTACCTGAACTCATTTCGATTGCATCATCAATACGGAAGAAGCGCCCACAACCAAGTTCACAACAAGTTCAAGGACCGCCTAGCAAACGTCCACGTGTTTCAGATAGCACACCATCAATATCAAGTTGCCGTATATGCAAGAGGACGAATCATACTACTAATGACTGCTGGTACAAGCCAAAAGAAACTAAGCCAGAAGTAGATGAGAAGAATTCTAAGCCTGTAAGTGTGACCACGTGCACGTACTGCAGGAAACCAGGTCATACCTATGATGTGTGCTACAGACGAGAACGTTCACTAACCTCAAGTGTGAACTGAGTCGCAGGAACTAATCTGGCTCCCATAATCGTTAAAATTGGTACGAAAAACCCTATCTTTGATAAACTAGACTGTGATATGACTAATGATGATGAAGTTGCACAGCTACGAGGGCTTTTGAATAAATACGAACATCTCTTCATCCGTGGCTATCCAAATGACCAACAGTACGTCATTCTAGCGAAGTACGTTTTATTTTATTATGCAACCAATAATAATCCGCACAGTACGCTTGCTGCCCTAAAACGAAGTGAGCACCTATTCGGAACACCAAATCAAATCATTGTTGATGGAGGAAGAGAACTCTTGTGGCAATTCAAAAACTATTGTGATAACCTCGGAATAGAAATTCACGCTATAGCGTCAGGAATCAGCCGAGCAAATGGTCAAGTTGAAAGACTCGTGACTACATTCAAGAATGCACTGACCATGATAATAGTTATGGAAACCAAGGAATGGCACACGTAGTCGGCAGAGGACGACCACGGAAAGTCTCCCATGACCAGCTCCCCCGAGATCCTCAACTTGGTGATCAGGAAACCGTGTCGGCGCCAGAAGATGAATGGCTGACTGATCCCGAATCGTTGCTTTCACGAGAAGGATTGCCAGAACAACTCACTCATGAAGCAACCACGGAAAATGCAGCAAAAACGGTGAGTCACAACCATGTTGTAAAGTCCGCTCATCAATAACCATTTGAGACACACTATTCTTTCTTCCCACTCTCCGAGATCCACGAGATCTACGAGAAAATAACCCAATTTCCTCTAAAACACACTATCCCTTTCCTCCCACTCTACGAGAACTCCTCTACGAGAAATCTACGAGAACTCTACGAGAACTCTACGAGAACTCTACGAGAACTCTACGAGAACTCTACGAGAACTCTACGAGAAATCTACGAGAAATCTACGAGAAATCTACGAGAAATCTACGAGAAATCTACGAGAAATCTACGAGAAATCTACGAGAAATCTACGAGAAATCTACGAGAAATCTACGAGAAATCTACGAGAAATCTACGAGAAATCTACGAGAAATCTACGAGAAATCTACGAGAAATTCCTCCCTAAAAGTAATCCCTGAAATCCATGAGCAATCCCTGAGATCTACGAGTAATCCCCGAGATCCACGAGTAATCCCCTACATCTACGAATTAGTCCACGGGTTTCAAAAGTATCTACTAGACATACTAAATCCTTAAGTACCAAAACATGAAAGATGTATTGGTCTATCAGAAATATGACTAAGCATCATTAGATGCTTACAGGTACCACACTCAAAAAGAAATTTATCTTTGTTTCAGAGCTAACATCAAACCGTCGAGAACTCTACGAGAAATCTACGAGAAATCTACGAGAACTCTACGAGAAATTCCTCCCTAAAAAGCTAACATCAAACCGTCAGGCTGGTGCAGAGCGCGCACCGCCTGTCAGAATGGCCGTGTCGGCGCGAAGAGGTTATTAACCTCATTCAGCGGCGTCAAGAAAGTCTATATTTCAATAACTAACCGCTTTTAGACGGTTTGAATCACAAATCAAACATTTCTTTGTTAATCAATGTTAACTACCCTCAATATGATTTTGTAAACATAATTTGGACGGTAGCAAACAATTTACAAAAGATGATTGTACAAGCATGCTTTCATTTAAATACGGGCGGCCGATCCCTCGCAGCTCATTCTCGCTCGAGGCGTCGGACCGTACGGACCTCTGAGAGTTGTAATAAAAGTAAAGTTTTATTTTGAAAAGAGCAACTGCTGAGTTTCTTGCCGGCTCTTCTCAGCAGAATCCGCTTTCCGAACCGGTGGTAGAATCTTGACGTGTCATAAGAGCCACAGGTTGGCCTAAATAAATAATTTTGAGTTTAAAGTCCGACAAGTTGTGTTTTGATTCCTATGAGTGAAAGTATTGAAGGTTGTGACGTCAGCAATGCTGACGTCACTGTTATTAAAAATGACTCTGACGGCCTTGAGCCGTCATATACATTACTGATTTCAACCGTAAACTATGTCGTTATTGATGATAGCACAGAGATAGGTAATAATCTTTGACGTCAGTTTTAAATTTATTAAGGGATTCAGCACGATGAATTTGCGAGGGAAGCTCGTTCCATAGACAAATAGCCTTGACCGTGAAGGAGTTACTAAAATACTTCGTCCGATGTGTAGGTGTCACTAGCTTGAGTTTTTCCGCAGGCCGTAAGACTCTATCTGGTCTGTCATGACCACGAAATTTAAAGTTCTCCTTTAAATAACTTGGAGTCATAGGATTGAACAATACACAGTACAGAAGAGAAACAATATGTAAATTCCGGCGAAAGCGAATGGGCAACCACTTGAGCCTTGAACGAAATTCGGAGACATGGTCATATTTGCGCAAGCCAAATATAAACCTAATAGCAAGGTTTTGAATACGCTCAAGTTTATTAAGTAGGTCCTCGGTTAAATCAATATAGCTTGCGTCTGCATAATCGAGAATAGAGAGGAGTAAAGATTGTGCTAACATAATCTTAGTAGGAATGGGGAGAAAAGAACGTAGACGCCTGAGAGAACCCAAGGCAGCAAAGGTCTTTCTACTAAGCTCTTTTAATTGCTGAGACCACGAGAGAGTAGTGTCCAAATGGACACCAAGATTTTTCACAGTGGCACTATAAGGAATAACAACGCCATTTAATATAACTGCTGGAAGATTATCCCAATCAACCCTTGAAATCCAGCCAGCTCCACCAATAATAATAGCCTGGGACTTACAAGGATTGACTTTTAATCCATAACACTTACTCCATTCGCTGACAGCCACCAGGTCATCATTAATGTTAGAAATAGCAGAGGGCAAGTCTTCAAGAGTTGACTGAGTGTACACTTGGAGATCGTCTGCATACATGTGATAGAGAGAAGTGATAATTTGAGAAATTGAATTAATGAAGATAGCAAAGAGTAAAGGAGACAACACACCACCTTGAGGCACCCCAGCACGCAATTCACACCAAGATGAAAACTTATCTTCGATGCGAATACGCTGCCGTCGGCCTCTGAGATAACTCTGAAACCATCCAACCACTGATGGAGATATGTTAATAGAACGTAACAGACTCAGTAAGATGTCAAAATCGACAGAATTAAATGCGTTGCTAAAATCCAGCAATACCAGCACAGTGAGCTGTTTATTATCCATGCCCCGTCGAATGTCGTCAGTAACTTTAACCAGCGCTGTAGTCGTACTATGACCCGACCGGAAACCAGACTGAAGGGGATTTAAAAGACAATTTCTGTTAAGGAATAGGTTCAATTGGTGGAACACTAGTTTCTCAAGAACTTTAGACAGAAATGGGAGAATGGAAATAGGGCGAAATTCAGAAAAGTGTAAGGCATGAGCCTTTTTTGGGAGAGGAATAATTTGAGCACTTTTCCAAGCTTCAGGAAATTTAGACGTCGAGATAGATACATTTAAGATATGTGTTAGAACAGGAGTAACAACTTCCAGGATAGGTAAGATCATATTACGACTAACGCTGTCATCACCCACGGCATTGGACGAGATTGATAATATGTTCTTTTTAACATCACATTCAGTGAAAGGAGTGAAATTAAACGGTTGGAAATCAGGAGCTGGTATAGATGAAAGAATTCTCAGAGTGCGTTCCTTATCTGAGCTATTAATTGTACTAGTAGAAGTAAAATGAATATTAAGGAGATCAATATCAATATTCTGATGAGGCGATCTAGGGGATGCTTTAACAACTCCAAGAGATTCTAGAAACTTCCAAACTTTGGCAGGGTCGCCGTTTTCGACAGATTTGTGAATGTGGCGTCGTTGTGCATCCCTACACGATGTATTGCAGCGATTCCGAGCTTTGTTATAATTCTGCTGATTTTTAACAGTCTTTTCAGCCTTGAGTTTGCTTTTCGCAAAGTCTTTATTCATGATAAGCTTTTTGAGATAATCTGTTAGCCAAGGCGCCGGTAAATGTTTGAGCTTTATAGGCTTAACCGGCGCATGAACGTCGTAAAGCTGTATGAGAAAGGAGTTAAATAATTCAACTTTCATGTCAACCGTAGCAGCGTTAGTAACAGCAGACCAGTCCAAAAGGCGAGCATCTTCAACAAGACGTTCTTTGTCCATTCCACTAAAACTACGTTGCAGAACGATTCTCGATTTTGCTTTTGGAGGACGGACTTTATATGACAGGAATAAAAGATCATGGTGAGAGAAAACATCAGCCTCGTGCTGGCCATGCTTCATAACGAATTCAGGTGAGGAAACAATAATTAAGTCAAGTAAAGATGGGGCACAATTGGGTATGTTATGAGTAGCAAAGAGAGGTAATATATGTAAATTACACGCATCGGTGACCGACTGTAACTGTTTACACCGACTGTCACCTTTGAGTAAACAGGTGTTGAAGTCACCCATTATGATTGTATGGCTATATGACGGGGTCAGATTTTCAAGTAAACGTTCAAAGGCTGAGAAATAATCGATATGAAGAGATGGACTATAACAAACGCCAAGAAGAATTTTTGTATGGGACAGCGTAACTTCAATGAATAAATGTTCGGCCGCATTAGAAGGAGGAGGCTGAGTGGACGAACTCACAACAGCAAAGGGAATGTAAGAACGAAGGTAAATCGCCACGCCTCCACCCCCCTTGCCAATACGGTCGTTGCGTATAAGAACGAACCCTGGTAAAGAGTAAGAAGTGGATGCTAAACAGGGCTTTAACCAAGATTCAGAGACAAGAATGGCGTGAATGTTACGAGAGTCAAAAGACGCAAGCATTTCAGAATAGTGAGCCGGAATGCTTTGTGCATTCAAATGAACCACATTGAAATTTTTCAGGGAATCTGAGAAATACGAAGCAAGGGCATCATTTAAGGGAATGGAAGATATTGTACTGTGAAAGCTAACCTCACTAGATGAATCAATAACTGACGGCAAAGAATAGAAATCACCAGAATCATTGGAAGATATACTAATATTATCTAACGACATCAAAAATAAATAAAAATAAACTAAAAATGAAATAAACTAGTGGTTCGCCCCGAACTGAGACCTCGCGGTAACGGTTTCCCATAATTACTTATTCATTCAATAGATACATGACGATCAAAATTGACATTATTATTATGCCCGTTTTCACCAACCATACCTAAATCATCCCCTTTGTAGAAGTCTCTTTACGTAGGTAGCCCCTAAATACAATGCTAACATCCCAATGTCATTTTCACCTTTAGTTGTCACAAAGTTGACAGAAAGTGTCAACTAACTTAACATAGGTAGCCCGTAAAGGTTAGGGAACTGTTATAGTGAAATCCTCAAGGCCTCAATTAAACTAAGGTATAGTTTTTTGGAACATTCAAATTAAATTATTCGTCATCTATCGACATGATCAGAAAACATGTAAAAACAAACTGCAACGTGAAGATAAAAACTTCACGCTGATGTTTGATATATGACTAAATAATAATTTTAATTGAATAATATGTTATTATATGTATTATTACTTGTCATACAAAATAATAATAATTTACATATAGCTGCATTTGCTATATGAGATGAGAACGCCATCTATTGACATCATTGTGAAGTTCTGTTAAAAATAGGTACTGCTGCTCATTAAAAGTTAAATAATTTAGTTTCCTTATTACATTTATCTTATTTTAGTATTTGTTGTTCAAGTACATGATATTACGCTAAAATTATAAAACTTTGAAGCCCCGGCTTTCTATGGTTAATCCGTTGTAAGGTCAAATATAATCTCCACTTTGAAAGCCCCCCATTTCGTCAGTTTTAGGAAAAAAATTAAAAAAAAAATACTTTTGTACTCTGTTCCAAATTATCTTTAAAATGAGGTACTGCAACTTTATAAAACGCAAAAAAATATATTTAACTTCGCATTCGCTTCTATGAGAGCCCCCCTAAATAAAGATTTTTGTAACTTTTTAAGACATTTTCGGCTGGAGGCCAACGGTTTACATATTATATCTAAAATTGAAGTAATAATTATGTTCAGTAATTCAGAAGTTATTGGGCTCTGACAGACGGACGGACGGACGGACGGACGGACGGACGGACGGACGGACGGACGGACAAGTGCAAATTCACTCAAGTAGACTCAAAGACCTTCGCTTCGCTCGGTCGATAAATAAATAAAAATTAATTAATTAATAAAACAAAAAAAGTTACTAAAAATAAAATAAATAAACAACTTATTTTCTTATTCCGCCAGCTGCCCAGTAGATTAATAAAACAAAACAGAAAAACTATACATTTGCACAAAATAACACTCAATAAAAGCAAATAATACAAAACAATGATAAAAATAAAATTAAAAATTACTTAGTACAAAATTACCCTATAGTGTGCCGTGGGCTTTACAAACAACTTAGGCAACTTAAAATTTCTGAACGAACTGTCAAGTGTCAATCCAAATGACGTTCTAAATGTCAAATGCCAATGACAGTACTGTTGAATAGATTATTGTCAAACCTTCAACTTTTGCAAATGTAATAAATCAATTAGTATAAATATAACTATACCAGCCAAAATCAAAACACCGACCATAGTACACATTATATAGCTACTAAGAGCAAATTTAGCAACAGCACACCAAAGGGAAGATGCCTTGATACTGAGCTATTGGAGCCTCCTGTCATGATTTTATAAAAATGACTGTTTAAATGAATTTTTCAAGTGGCAATTCTTTCAGTGTGGCAACGCTTGTTTTATGTTGGTGATTGTTAGTTGTTGGCAGGCATGGTTGCGTAGGCCAATCAGGAATCAGCGCGCGAACCCCCTACAAAATGACGCAAATAGTGGGGGAAATGGGGGGTAGTTAAGACATGGCCGGACGGTCGAGAGCTCAGTTAGTGTTCGAATTTTGAATGGCTCGGTTATAAAGTGTAAAGTGTCGATATTTGTGACAACTTCAGAAGTGACATATGAACCCAATGATATGTAAGAAATGATTACTTTGTATGAAATGTTATACCTTCAAAATAGTTGTGAATAATTATTTTTCGAATAGCTAAGATTATAGTATTTTTTATGGAATTAATGGTGTCAATTTAGTAATAAGTTGTTGAAAGGCTTTGTCATTTACAATAATTGTATTAAGACTACAGTGATTCTATCATATCACTTGGAACATTTGGCCAAGGCTACTCTTTGGTACTGTTTTCCTGTGATATTGTTAGCATTGCGACACTCATCATTAATTTCGGGTAGGTCAATTTTCATATTGGATTATATCCCGTATGAATATGACGAAAAGCTATGTTGACATATCAGTTTGGATCATTTGGTCAAAGCTACTCTTTGATAATGTATCCTTGCTATATTTAAAATTTGGAGAAATAGTCTTTTTGATATGAGAACTCGATACATTCAGAAGATTTTATAAGGTTGAAGGTATGACAACAATTATGAATCATTTATATACCCACATAAAATAATTTTCATATTTGATTTTGCTGCTGTAAAGTTAAGGCAAATAATATTAATACAGTTGCGAACTTGATGGACAGTTTCATTAAAAGTGTGGGGTTGATAAGGATAGTGAGTGAATAATGGATTAACAAAGTTTATTATATATTGGACTCAATGTGTTCATACGTATCCAGGTTACTTTAATGGTGACTATGTAAGTCCTTAAGTTGTAACCATGTGTGTTAATGCCATTCATTTCAACTGACAAGAGTTTCCCATAAAAATTTAATGTGGCAATCAAATTCAAGATTTGTAATTTTCGTTATGTTTTATTTGGAGGGTAAAATGAAATAATGGGTCGAGTGAAAATGATAGTTTGTAGCAGCCAAAGTTTGATAGATATATTTGATTCTAAGCCTTCTTACTTGGACGGCATAGTTGGACCATGAGTTGAGTCAAAATGATAGTTTTAGTTTTAGATGGTAACTGTGTATGTTACCTACTGTAGTGGATCATGTGTGTTCGTAGCTAAAGTTTGATAGATATATTTGATTCTAAGCCTTCTTACTTGGACGGCATAGTTGGACCATGAGTTGAGTCAAAATGATAGTTTTAGTTTTAGATGGTAACTGTGTATGTTACCTACTATATTGGATCATGTGTGTTCGTAGACCATGAGTTGAGTTAAAATGATAGTTTTAGTTTTAGATGGTAACTATGTATGTTACCTACTGTATTGGATCATGTGTGTCCGTAGACGGTAACTATGTATGCTACCTACTGTATTGGTCCAGGTGCGACTATAGGCGGTAACTATGTATGTTACCTAGTAGTTTTAGATGGTAACTATGTATGTTACCTACTGTATTGGTCCAGGTGCGACTATAGGCGGTAACTATGTATGTTACCTAGTGTATTGGATCAAGTACGTCCAACTAAGTATGATACCCACTATATTGGATCCAGTGCGTCCATGAATATTCGAGTTTTGGCCAGGTGTGCCCGTGGGTTGAAAGGAAGTGATTAAATTATGTTTGTTTGACTGCAGGTGTCCTAAAGATAAGTGAGTGTTATGTGATACATGAAATGAAATCGTTTATTTGCTAAATGTGGGTAATGAAGCGATAGTAATATAATGTAAGAAATTATTCTTTCACATTTTGCCACATTATGCATTGCGTGCAAATTCGCAGTTAAGTATCTGCATTTAATGAAAAAAACATTAAAATAAAATGCCATACATAATTTGATATTTGAACAAAATAGTTTATGATAGTGTTTTATCCACTTAAAAAAATACTGAGATTTCGTAATAGTCTACCCGCCTAGTAGAATAAAATCAGAATCAGTCTGGAATCGAGAATGATTATCAATATTGGGCAATATTGAATCTTGTTCATGGGTTCTCCTGTTTTCGTCCAACTTATTATATATTTTTCCAAACTTTGAATTTCCGTAATATTCCTAAATGCCGTATTTATCCTGAAAAAAAATTAAGCTACTTTCTAATTGTGATAAATAAGTGGTTTAGAGGTAGACCAAGTCTAACAGTGAATTATATCTTGGGTAATGTATTAGCAAACATTTAAATGATACGAAGGTTGGAAAACATATGACACGATTTAGGACGCAATTATCCTTTGATGATGAACTTAAGATCACTTGTATGGTGGTAAATATTGTCAATATAATGATTTTTCTTAATTGGCCGCGAGAGCAAGGATGGCTTGAACTTTAATCATAATATGAATGGCAAGTCTGTCAAAAGTCGGAAGGAATTCAGAGTATTTTCTTCATTATTACGTGGTCATGTAGCTCTTTGGTCAGCATTTGCGGGTAGGATACGCGATTGATTGACTGCGTGAATTGATGACGAGTTGTTTTTGTAACACTTGCCAATATTTTAAAAATGGATAAATTATTATTGAATTAAGTAAATATGCCTTCGGGTCGTTTGTTAATTAATATTTTTGCGAATATATAAAAAAATAAGTTTGAAGAATTACGTCTATATCCACTTTGCTTTGTAGTAATGCGTTTGTATGGATAAAAAAAAGTCGCGTGAGTAGTGAAATTTTTAATGTTTTTGCAATCGGGCATTTGACAGTTTAATCTTAGATCAGTATTGTTGGTGAAGACATTTTTTTTTGATGAATACTTATTTACTTGCTCACATTTTATAAAATTTTATTGCGTACCTACCTGATTACAGAGTATGGCAGGGACATGAAATATTTTATTCATAAAAACTTAACTTGATGAACCGAGGAACGGGAAATCTCGATTAATATTTATTTATTTATTTACTTATTTTAGGAAAATCAACAGCCAATGTTAGTAATATTAGACTTAAAAAAATCGGCCAAGTGCGAGTCGGACCTCGCTCTTTTAGGGTTCCGTTAAAAAAATTAAATAAAAATATTTCCATCTACCCATGGAAATATTTTAATTGAATTTTTTTAATTTAATTTAATTTTTATTATTTGTTGTTATAGCGGCAATAGAAATACATAATATGTGAAAATTTCATCTGTCTATCTATTACGGTTTACGAGATACAGCCCGCTGACAGACGGACGGACGGACGGACGGACGGACAGCGTAGGCTTAGTAATAGGGTCCCGTTGGTACCCTTTGGGTACGGAACCCTAAAAACTAGAGACAAATTATACGGCCAATTACAGATTTTCTCAAAAAGAAACAATTACAAAATAATTAGTCAAATGTGTGTGTGTGCATGTAGAGTATTATATATTATATTCTTTTCATTTTATACATAACTTTAGTAGCAAGTTTTGGTAGCATATTAGTGTAAAGTATATTAGTGACACATAGTGCTTTTGAGAATTACCTACCTAGTATTATCATTATGAATATTTGAAGTGATGAATATGATGACAATGAACTTTTCTTTGATAAAAAATAATCTAATGTGTATATTCTAATGAACCGTTTCTTGGTGAGTTGATGAAACATTTGTGTTTTGAGGATATTCACTACGGGTAGGTACGTTAGGCTGGGTATATTGACGAGGTTTTGATCATGAATTATTGATTATTTATAATTCTTGTAAATCAATTTGGTGATCGATTTACCAATGTATAGCGATGAAAATTACGATTATTACTACGCAAAATAAATAAACAGCTGTGTCGTATACTTACGTAGGTATAATGACAGATGGAAACTGAAGAGACATAGGTTAAAATACACCTTGAGAAGGTAAATTACTGGAGCAAAATATTATGCAATACTTTGAATTATAACTAATTTTGTTTTGTCTTATTCTTAATATCTTGTCTTGATTAAGATAACTCTTATTTAACTGTGCTAATGCTAAAAAAGACTTATTTAGTGGCATTCTTAAACCATGCGTCAGAGAAAGTTAATGTGTAGTTTTATGAACTATTTAATGTAAGCGCCCACAATTTGATGCATAGTTAAACATTTTCTAACATTGATTGATTTATTTATTTATTTATTGAAAAGGTACACAAAACAGGTTGCAACCAAATATAAACGTAATAAAATAACATCAGATTTGGGTTCCAGGTAACAACCCTTAATATGTGTACACAGTGGTTATAAAATTTATGCATAGAATTTAGATTATAGTTAGAATTACACAGTTTACTCAGTTACACAGTTAGTAAAGATAACATAAATATTTAAAACTTAAAGAGTATTTTTGAATATAAATATACCTGTCTAAAACTAAAGTTGTAAGTCGCTTGATTATGAGGTCAGAAAAAGTTTATGTATTTGGTTTTCAAATAGGTTTGCGTTATTATTAAAAATGTCAATATTATTGTGGTTAGTTATGTTAAGATCATTAAATATGCGGTACATACGAAAAATGCGATTGTAAATGGAAGTATTATTTTTGTGGACACTAAGAGTGAAAGTTTTTGGATTTCTTAATCGGAAGTTAAAATCAATATTGATCAACGAGATTGATTCTACTAAGATAGGCAGCAAGCAGATTTTTTTTTATAAAAAGGTATTTCAACGCATTTGTCGTCAACTTGCGCCTGTAGCAGAAATTTAAAGATAATATTTTAAAAAGAAACTGCATGGAAGTTCGAAACGATAATATCTTAAATTTTATAATCATAAATAATTTCAATTTGAATTGAATTTGAATATATTTTATTTTCATTATTTATGTGCAAGAAAAAATCTCTTATCTTTATATGGAGATTTCTTCCAGCTTCCATAAGAGTGAGGTGAAATAAAAAAGTGTTACATAGGTCAAAATTATACATCCCTAAATGATTAAAGAACAAATACACAAAAATAAATAAATATTTTTATAAATATTATGTACTATACATTAAGAAAGATAGTGCTGCTTCACTCTAGATTTAAAAGTGTGTTTTGACTAACTGTTTTTCATATGCTGAGGTAGTGAGTTCCATAGGCAATAATGCAGTGAACAAAATATCTTTCTGAACATTTTCAAACTGATTTAGTAACTTATGGTATAAAAAGAGTTTCATTGACGATGGGAATAAAATTATAGAAAAGAAGGAAGGGTGATTTTAGAGGTCCTTCGTCAATTAATTACAAATCGATCTAGGTACTGATATAGTTAGATTGTCTAGGTCTTCTTAAAGGATTTAGCAATTAAGTTCAGTTTTGATTAGTTGCTAGAGATTTGAGATCATCTGCTAATAAAAAAAAATATATAATTATATTTATTGCGACTGCTTGACAGAGATGAACGTCATTAATGATGTTGGAGGTAGATTTTCAGAATTTGACCCGTTTACCAATAACGAACAAATTAATTGTTTTCATGTATTATCGAGTTATTTTAATACGATTATTTAGTTATTTTAATAGAAATTAATGGTTGTTTACTATCGATATGTATATATTCGATATTCTTGTTGACCATTTTTTTTTTAATGAATAATATGATTAATTATTTTATACAAGTTCTGGGTTGTAGCCAGTAGATTTGTCAGGTAAAACATTTTTTTTTTGAAAAGACAAATTATTGCGTGATATTTTTATAAATTCGTAGTCTGCAATACTCGATAATACAGAACTGATGGTACCGCATTCACGAATGTGGTGGTGAGATAAATTACTTGTTTAGGATAAATAAGAGATAATTTGATATTATTGGAATTTGCTTAAAGTAGACCAAACCAAAGTAAAGTAAGTTTGATTTCAAAGTGAGTGAGTCACTTAATTGATTTCCGATTTCAAGATGGTATTTAAGTGAATAGTCAATATACAATATTCAGTAACATGATTGAAAAGAAATAGCATAATAGTAAAAAAAAAAATGAATGACTTAATTAGTAAATATTTGTTGCGGTATTTTTACTGGTTCTTCCCGCTAGGTTGCGGTATTTCGGACCAGAAGTTTAAATTAAAACTTAAAAATTTAAGTAGGTACTTAATATTATTTTCTAATTGACTAGACAGAGATTATGAATGCAGAGTTTAGTTTGTAATTGACAGATAGTTAAAAGAAATTGTTAAACTTTAACTGAAAATTATGTTAAGGTTAATAGAACTAATAAAGATTTGAATGAAATGAAGAGGTTTAGGGTTGAATTTGTGAATAAAAATTTTTAATTTTTAGTCTTGAGATATTTAGTCTGAAGATTGGATTTTGAGTGAGATAATGAATGACATTTTTTATAATAAAATGATAAGGGTTGAATGAGTTGGGTTAACCTCGCTCCTAAAATATCTTATAGAATGTGCTGGCTAAGCTACGATGAGTAGTTATTGCACGTAGCACGAGATAGTTCCTAGATAGGTCTAAACCTCTCGTTAGAGAGTATTATGTTCTGTGGGTCTAAAGTTTCTATAACTATAAGTGTAAGTAGTTTGTAATATAAAATTGGTATTAATTGGTTAATGCTAGAGTAATTCGTCATATTAAATTAATGATCAAGCTTAGTAAAGATAATTAGTTTCGAATCTGATTCACAATAAAATAAGTCCAGTGAGAATTACGACCGAATGTCATGATCAAAAATTAGGTTAAGTTGATACATATACAAAAAGATAATCAATTTATTTGAAATTTAGTGTGGGTATATTAACAAAAAATTATTTTATGTTGTTATTCTTGCATGTTGATAATACAGCGTTGAAGTGCAACTTTCCAGCAAAACGGTTTATATTGTGTGTATGATATAGATATATAGATATATCTATGTATGTAAGGTATACGGTTACCAGATTTTTAGTAGGGTACGTGCGCCGGAGGCTGCACGATATCGGATGGCCGAATGTCATGATTTTATAAAAATGACTGTTTAAATTAATTTTTCAAGTGGCAATTCTTTCAGTGTGGCAACGCTTGTTTTATGTTGGTGATTGTTAGTTGTTGGCAGGCATGGTTGCGTAGGCCAATCAGGAATCAGCGCGCGAACCCCCTACAAAATGACGCAAATAGTGGGGGAAATGGGGGGTAGTTAAGACATGGCCGGACGGTCGAGAGCTCAGTTAGTGTTCGAATTTTGAATGGCTCGGTTATAAAGTGTAAAGTGTCGATATTTGTGACACTCCTAACCACTACTTCTTCATCACTCTCTTGACTCGAACATTGGCGCTTCTGGAGTCTTTGGAAGCCACAGCATTAGGCGCAGGCCCAGGCGCAGGCCCAGGCGCAGACGTAGACGCAAGGGGAGGCTTAGATACACCCTGTATGGTCTTCAACTCCGACATGGTTGCTACACGATGCCGTTTACCATCCGAGTCGATCACCATTATGTTACCGTCCCTGGTCCAGCACTTCGTCACGCCAAAACGCTGTCGTGCCGCTATGAAGACTTTGTGGCGGCTTCTTATCAGGAACTCGGAGAGTGTAATCCCAGTGCCCTTCAGTTTAGTCTTGGCCGACCAAACCGTGTCCCTTAATGTCAGCTCTCTGAACTTTATGAGCACTGCACGAGGTTTGTCATCACTGGGCCGACCCAATCGGTGACATCGGCTTATAGAATCCGGAGAAAGCTGGGGCAACCTGAGCCGCTCAGATAACAACTTTGAAACCATTATGCTGGGCTCTTCCTTCTCAGTCTCCGCAACACCATGGAGGAGCAGTATTTTCCTCCTGGACCGCATCTCTAGTTCATCCTGCTGCCTTGCCAAAAGCTCCACCTGCAGCTGCAGGTTTTCTAAGGCAGTTAAGACGAAGGAACGGAAAGTACCAAACTGTGAATTTAAGTTTGATGTTGGACTTGTGGCGGGGATAGCAGTCTTCAATTCCTTCTGAAACTCCTCCATCTTGGTATTGAAGTGGTCAGTGATTTCACTTAATGTTGTTTTAATGGACTCCATTGTGAAATGAATCAGTCAAAAGTGAGGTTAACTTAACACTTAGTGAACACAATAAGTGAAGTTTATATTTGCACAAATATATTATGTGGGATTACTGGCAGACTCAAACTAACTACAGGTACATAATAAAATTATACTATAACGTACACTCTATGAATACTTATATGTCTAGAAAGAGCATCGCGCTACTAAAGAACGAAAAAAAACAGGCCAATGAAAATATGCTAGTGTGCGTGACGTGAGTGCCGCGCATGCGCGGCGTGGATTACTGAGCGTGCGTAATGATACCAGGTACGCAGGTGATTCCAATAAAATGGGGAGAATTATGTCATTAAAATTTTTAAACTTTAAAAATAAAATTAATATCTACTTTTTTTTTAATTTTTATCATAAAACAATAATTTTATTAATACCTTTAACTATAGTGAGTTATTGTATTTAGTATTTTGTATTACATAAATGGTTTCCAAAATTTTAAAAAGTCAGCTCCATACTCAAATTCTTTGTTATTGCACCGATGTCGTTCAAAATCGATATTATGGGTCCCCTAGCGTCAAATGAGAGGAAATGGTTGCCAGTATTTTTTTAAAAGTCAGCGCCATATTGAAATTCTTTGTTATTGCACCGATGTCGTTAAAAAATCGATATTTAGGGTTCCCTGGGGTCAAGAAAGACGAATTGGTGGCCAAAATTTTAAAAAGTCTGCGCCATATTGAAATTCTTTGTTATTGTACCGATGTCTTTCAAAATCGATATTTAGGGTTCCTTGGGGTCAAGAAAGACGAATTGGTGGCCAAAATTTTAAAAAGTCAGCGCCATATTGAAATTCTTTGTTATTGCACCGATGTAGTTCAAAATCGATATTTAATAATAATAATAATAATAATAATAATAAATTTTTATTCAGAACTTCAGAACTTTACAAAGAGCTTTTTAACAATACAATATACAATTAAAAATATCTTAATGTTCACATAATATAGCTACAGTAAAATGGCAGGGGTGGCACTGCATTAGTAAAAACTGTGTTGCAGATGCCACCGCTACCTCCGAGACTATAATTCACAAGTTATCACAATTATTATCACATTTAGTGTGTGTGTGTGTGTGTGTGTGTGTGTGTGTGTGTGTGTGTGTGTGTGTGTGTGTGTGTGTGTGTGTGTGTGTGTGTGTGTGTGTGTGTGTGTGTGTCTGTGCGTGTGTGTGTGTGTTGCCGGCGTATGAATGCGTGTTACTTCTTTATTATGTATGCAGAGTGTGAATGTAAATGATACTTAAAAACATTTGCTTAGCGAATTAAGGAAGTAGTATCGTTTCAGTTTGCTCGTAATTCATTTGCATTAGCCACAAATACATTGCTGATTTAGCTGAATATTTCGTCATTGGGTAGATATTAAGTTGCTTGTTGATCTTATTGTATAAAAAGGTAGACAAATATGAATGTTGGTGTTTGAAGAAAGAAGTTCGATGTTTATGAGATGACGGAAGAACGACATATTTTCTGCGTTTACTCGACTGCAATGACTCCAATTCTGGATCAAAAACCAGAGATGAATGTGTCTTGATAGTAATGGATAAAAGGAACAATTGACGAACTGTAAGAACTTTACTCATGGCATACAATAATTGGGTGGGAAAACGATAGTGTTTATGATGCATTACTTTGAGAACTGATCTCTGAGCCCGTTCAAGATGAATTAAATGAGTTTTGCCAATACCTCCCCACACAGAGATGCAGTAAGAAAGTATTGACTGACACAAAGCATAATAGATTGTCCTAAGAAGATTAGGTTCGATTACATTTCTCAATTTCTTGAACACCCATGCAAGCTTTCTAACACGTCCTGTTAATTGGTTAATTTGAGGGGTCCAGGACAAGTGTTCATCAAGGATTATACCCAGGTATTTAATGCACTGCACACGTTCAATCTGAGGACAGTTGCATGTTATGGAATGGATATCATTACAGGTATGTACTTTTAAAGTATGACTTATATTACTTGGCAAACTAGTTCTGGCTGAAATTGAGAATGTGAGGTGTTTGGTCTTTCCTGCATTAAGCGTTAGAAGATTGAGTTTCAACCATTGTGTAACAGTTTGCAGATCTATTTGTGCCTGTGTGTAAACCTCATCCCAACTTTCTCCCTGAAATACAATAGCCGTGTCATCCGCGAACGCAAATATTTTCCCATTATTCAGCTTGATTTGACATAGGTCATTTATGTAGATCAAGAAGAGAGTCGGTCCGAGGATACTTCCCTGCGGTACTCCGTAGTCTACTGGAAAGTCATCACTAAGATTGTCCTCAATTTTAACCTTCTGGACTCTATCTGTCAGATAGCTCTCAAAAAGTTTTAATGGTGTACCACGAATGCCAATCGAATTTAATTTGTTTAAGAGAGAAGGAACAGAAACGGTATCGAAGGCTTTTGCTAGGTCTAGAAATACAGCTAGGCACTTCTTTTTACTATCAAGGTTCAGCGAAATAAGATCTACGAGCTTCGTCACCGCATCCTCTGTTGACCTACCAGTTCTAAAACCAAACTGGTTATCAGAAATTAGTTCAAATTTTTTTAAAAATGTATTGAGTCTATTGTAGATTAACCTTTCAAAAATTTTAGATAAGGCTGGTAGGACAGAAATTGGACGGTAATTACTAATAATGTTTTTGTCTCCACCTTTGAATATGGGGTGAATAATAGCTCTTTTTAATGCTTTAGGGAAGTTACCCTTATCTAGGCATAAATTAAAAATATATGTGAGTAAGGGGATGATTTTATGCCTTATCTTTTTTAGTAACGCAGATGATATATTGTCCCACCCCATGGCACAATCGTTCTTGAGGTTAAGTATTAAGGTTTCAATTTCGGATTCGTCTGTGGGTAACAAAACCAAAGAATTGACGCAATATGTGGAGTTGTTAGTGGCGGACGGTAAATTACTATGAGTCACAGGTGACTTTAATCTAATATTATCGGCTAGATTTTTACCAACATTCGCAAAGTAAGAGTTCACTGCATTTACAGATTTAATGGGCGTGTTTTCTACTGTTAATAGTTCGCTTGGGGAATGTTTATTGCCAGAGATATCCGCTATTTTTTTAATTGTCTGCCAGGTCTTGGCTGAGTTATTACCGCCTTTTTGAATTTCAGATTGTTCATATTGTCGTTTTAGCTTTTTAAGTAAATTGTTGCAAAAATTCCTATATCTCTTATATGTTGTTTGAATGATTTCGTTGTTAGGGGATCTAAGAGCTTTGTTATGGAGCCTATCACGATTACGTATGCATTTTACTAAACCTGGGGTTATCCATGGTCTAAGTGGTCGATATTTACCTTTTATAACAACTTGTATAGTATGTTTTTTAATTATTTGTGATATTGTAGAGATAAGGGACTCAATTAAATGGTCTGGGTCTTGTGACATGTATACCCCCGAAAAATCAGTATTTTCTAATTCATGTGTTATCATGACCCAGTTGATTTTGTTTTGTATGCATGTATTTTTTGGTTCATAACGACCTGTGTTCATACACAGTAATATAGGTAGATGATCAGTAATGTGTGTATCAAGGATGAAAATAGAGGGGTGGGTTGCCGATTTTAATAAGACGTGGTCAAGACAATTTAATTCACGTGTAGGATGAGTATGTCCAGGTAAAAGACCGAGTTCCGAAATCAAGTTTAGATAGCGAGACGCGTTATTACTAAGACTATTAGTAGTTTTAATATCAATATTAATGTCGCCTAAGATTACAATATTTTTAATATATTTAAGTGACATGCATGTTTGCTCTAATGAATTCAAGAAACTATCAATATTCTGAAATGATGGGGATCTATAAAGTGCAATGATAGCTAATTCGGATTTTTGTTTAATTAGCAAACAATTTGCTCCCTCAAATTTTGGCTCTTCGACTTGATAATTTAAATTATTACGCACGTAAACAACGACACCATCGTTTTGGTTGCGGTTGATCGAAGTGTAGTGAATCATGTAGTTGGGGAGTTGTGGAGGTGATTTGTCAGGATTGAGCCAGCATTCAGAAAAGATTATGATGTCGCAATTGAATTTCAGCCTCCGGTGTAGGATTTCAAAATTAGGTAAGTTTTTGTAAATACTCCTTATATTAAGACTAAGGATTTTTAGGTTATACTTTTTGTGTTTTATGATAGAAAGACATTTTTCGGGTTCATATTTAAAAAAAGATGTTGCAATGTTAAACGTTCCAATATCTGACATTAAGTCCTTAGTATTTGCGCCTGTTGTAATAGCGTATGGGTGCAACTAACGAACTGAATGGGTTTAAAATATAGAGGCATGTAACAAAAATTTCTATCTGGATATGTAATAAGAGGCGAATAATTGAAGTGTCAGGACTTGGAAACATACAAACCCGAAAAATCTGTTTTTGAGTACAAACGTTGAATAATGATAGTTCCGTAAATAAGTTGATAACTATAAAATGGTTTACAGACAGAGTACAAAATGGGTATAACATCATTTTACGTATTTTAACACAATTTACTAAAAGTACATAACATAATAAATAATTATTAGATTGCAATCGGCAGAGGCTTAAAATTAGTACACTTACAAAGTTAAGTAGCTGATAAACTAACAAAAAACACTTACATAGATCAGTTATAAAACGCGACCTAGAGTAATATAATAAACTGTAAAATTCAGAACAATTAGATGGACAGCAGTATTGGTGCAGAGAACGCCTAGACCTTTGACTCACTAACGTCAACGTTGCCAAAAACACGTATACGGTCTTCTTCAGTGCGAATCCAATAAGCGCGTTTGCCATCCCCCTGCCTTGCGTATATTCGGCCGCGCCTGGTCCACGTGTACTTCCACTGTAGATGCCGTGCACTTTCTCTTACCAAGTAAAATAGTCTTCTATTTGTCGCAGTGAGTCTTTCGTTGATATATAACCGTTTAGCAGGTGATTCTGTTCCAAGATCAGAAGAAGTAACATTACGACGGACTCGGGCGGATCGAAGAAGCTCGTCTCGCAAGTCACGCCGGGATAAGCGAACCACAAGCCGCCTATATTTCTTTTCCGAGTGGCCATCGCTATTCTCACTTGCCTTACCAACCCTCTCTGCAAAAACAATGTCCTCCTGTTTAAGAGTAAGGCCGAGCTTCGCTGCCAAGACTGTCACGGTGTGTGTAGCATTCTCGCCTTTATTCTCATGCAGATTCGAAATTTCTATATCGGCTTGCAGAAGATCCTGGTCGCGGTCATTTAACTCATGTTTGAGTTGACTTATAGTCTGCTCAAGCGAGCTCACTTTGGTTATATTGTCTTTCTCTAATCTGGCCTCCAGTGCTGACAGCCTATTTTCAAACTGGTCTATACGACTGTTACAGTTAGATATCATAGTACGCAGACCTGAAATCTCCTGACGGAACTCCCTCACTTCTTCTCTAACTTTGCGCATTTCGTCACGGAACAAGCGTAACTCGAGACCCAGATCTACGTTACTTAACTGGGAGGAATTATGAGCTGCATCCGATGGATTGGACTCCGTGAGCAAGTTTTGCGCACCAGGGTTTGAAATAACCGCGATTTCTCCAATGGGAGAAATACAGCAGCTGGTCGTGCCATCCTCTATGTTTGACACTGAGAGGGAGTCATTGCTACTGTGTAAGCTCTTAACCGGAGTCGCTGAATTGTTACCCTTTGGTAGTTTATTCTTGCATTCCGGACAGACCCAGCCTGGATTTAATTGACTTTCTTCAGGCAACGCAATACATGCCTTATGGTAGATTGCGCTACAGCGCCCGCACGCCGCCGCTAGCGAGGTGGATAAAAACTTCCCACAGGCTCTACACTTAGCCATGTTGGTGTTTGCAGACTACGTTCCTTGTGAATAATTAATAATTAATAATTAATAATTATGTTTATTTATATAAGAGAAAGATCTATACGCACAGGTAATGTTTGTGCAAGTACCACCAGATGTAGATGTAGTTCACGGCGCCGCCAGTAGACTGCGTTGTGGTGTCGTGATTTGAGCCGGCCCTGTGACTCAAGCGTGTGAGACTGCGCGATTTGCGCAAGTACCACTAGATGGCGCGCACGCTTCCTTACGAAGTATCCGTTAGCTCGATATGGCTTTCAGCGAGATCCAATCAATGCAGTTCACGGCGCCGCCAGTAGACTGCGCTGTCGGCTCGTATTAATAGCACAGCGGGCTGTGGGTATACTCAGCAATGATATTATTGAAGAGTGATAAATACCCTCGCTTACCATCAGCTCGCCAAGATTAAATTGCCGATTTTTGCACCCTTATAGGCAGAATCCGTACACAAAAACACTGTCAGTATTTTGTTGCACTACCTAATTCACTCCAATAACCACTATATGGCGTAATACAAGATATTAAAATTTAAATTGGACAAAATACTCAAGAGAACTTGCTGTCGCAACCACGCACACGACTTTTAAACATTTTGGCAACTATTCCCTCTCTTTTGACGCTAGGGGACCCTAAATATCGATTTTGAACTACATCGGTGCAATAAAAAAGAATTTCAATATGGCGCTGACTTTTTAAAATTTTGGCAACCAATTCGTCTCTCTTGACCCCAGGGAACCCTAAATATCGATTTTGAACGACATCGGTACAATAACAAAGAATTTCAATATGGCGCTGACTTTTTAAAATTTTGGCAACCAATTCGTCTCTTAAGACGCTAGTGAACCCTAAATATCGATTATGAACGACATCGGTGCAATAACAAAGAATTTCAATATGGCGCTGACTTTTAAAAATTTTGGCAACCATTTCCTATTTTTGATCCAAGGTAACCCTAAACCCTATTTCCAACTAGATCGGTGAATCGCTAAATCGCTAAAGTCATAAAAACTCTCTCCCGGTAAAATATTCGTTTAAAAAAAATAAAAAAAATTTTAAGATGAATATAAATAAAAGAAAATCAAAAACGAAAAAGTTAAAAAAAAAATAAGAGGGGAATTCTTGAGTTCGATTATCGATGGAGACAATTTCGAAATTTATAATTTCTGAAATATTTCAGATCTGGTCTGGTGGGAGGCTTCGGCCGTGGCTAGTTACCATTCTACCATCAAAGACGTATCGCTAAGCTATTTAGCGTTCCGGCTCGATAGCGTGTAAAAATTTAATAAATCCTAGCTTATCCCCTTCCAAGTTAGCCCGTTACCATCTAAACTGCATCGTCACTTACCATCAGGTGAGATCGTAGAACAAGAACTGTCTTGGAAAGAAAATTAAAAAATGACATTATCTGCAATCGCTTTTCGAATATTATCGGTATCTACATACTAAGGTTTCATTATTTATTTGGGAAATTTTGGGTTCGTAAACTGGCAACACACATTAAATGGCGAACTCTAATTTAATTATTTTCTACAAATTTCAATTTCTTATTTTGCAGGAACTGATGTGCTTGAATGTTATTTACTGATGGTAGGTGATGTTATTGGTTATTTTAGATCGTCCTGTTAAGTTTTTTTCACATTTTATTTACCAAAAACCGCCATTTAAAAAAACAAAATATTGGCTCGCGAGCTCCATATCTGGTAATGACCTAATTCAAACTGAGCGCGGGAAAAGGGCGTGAACCACATGTGGCAGCACAAATTTTCGACGCGTTCACAGCCTTTAGACTCCATCTTGTATATCTTTGCGTACACTATTTATTATTTAAGAATATTTAAAACAGAGCAATTAAAAATATGTCTACTTTATTTAACGCCTACCCACCAAAAAAAAAATGCATTATCTCAAGTTTCTGAATGGTTTACGGCAAATAATCTACTTTTAAATGCTAAAAAAACCAAGTGTGTTGAGTTTTTATTGCCCAACACCAGAACTGTCAGTAAAAATTTAAAGATAAGTAATGAACCCTTGAAAAGTGAGGACTCCACAGTGTTCTTGGGATTAACCCTGGACTCAAAACTGCAATGGGGCACCCATATAGCAACACTTGCTGGCAAGCCTAGCTCTGCTGCTTACGCTGTTAGGAAGATTCGACAGTTAACTGACATAGAAACTGCAAAAATTGTTTATTTTGCATATTTCCATAGTATTATGTCATACGGAATCTTATTATGGGGTAAAGCAGCCGATATTGGAAAAATTTTTGTATTGCAGAAGAGGGCAATTCGCGCAATATATAATTTAAAACCGCGGGATTCCCTTCGAGAAAAATTTAAAGAAATAGGCATTCTTACAGTAGCTTCACAATATATTTACAACAATATAATATTTGTCAGACAAAACATCGTGAATTACAAAAAAAAGGGTGATTTACACGATAGGCAAGTTAGAAATCCAAACAGGCTCGTGATTCCTCCATGTCGCCTCAAGAGGGTCCGAAAGACATTTGTGGGAATGGGCGTAACGTTTTATAATACAATTCCACAGTCGATCTTAGACTTGCCTTTACACAAGTTTAAGAAATCAGTAAAAACTAATCTCATGAAAAAAGCATATTATGCAATTGAAGACTATTTAGATGATAAAAAAGCGTGGACATAATTCTTTCCAGCGATTCATGAGACAGCAGGTGGTAAATGAAGTTTAACTATTCTATTGAATGTAAACTTATTTTGAAAAGAGCAACTGCCGAGTTTCTTGCTGGTTCTTCTCGGCAGGAACGGCATTCCGAACCAGTGGTAGACTCATCGACGATTCGAAAGCACTTGTAAAAAAGTTTATTTGAATAAAAAACATTTCTATTCTATTCTAACTCTTCGACATTATCCCCCCTTCACCTTTTTACACCATCGCACTGCAAGACATCGGGAGGGCTTCCGTCCCTATATCGTTGATATACCATCCACGCGCACGAAGCGGTTCAAGTCTTCATTTCTGATTCGCGCGGCTAGGGTCTGGAACGCTCTTCCCAGATCTGTGTTTCCTAACACGTACAATTTGGGTATCTTTAAAGCAAGAGTGAATCTTCTAGGCAAACGCGTTCCACATTAGGCCACATCATCACTTTCCATCAGGTGGCCTAGTGTTGCCTACAATGTATAAGAAAAACATGTCTGCCCTGGCCCTGTGTGAATCCGAGGCACTCAATAGCTCTATATAATAAAATTTATCTATGATTAGGTAGCATTGGCCAAGCTGCTGTCATATTTTTCTTAGACCTACTTGATTGACGCCATTTTGGCGCTGTAAACAGTTACGAGTGTCCAAGGAACTAAAATTAGTGAGGGCACTAATTGATAGCTGATAGTTGATACTTTTTGACATTTCCTGCATCCCTATATTAATTACTTCCAGAGACACTCGTATGTCAAATGTGGCGCTTCAAATTGATCCATAGTTTAACCTGTCATTTGTATAGGGACAGCCAGTCTAGTGTCAACTGTCAATCATCATCAACATCAACAACAACCCATCAATGGCTCACTACTGCGCGCAGGTCTCCTCTCCGAGAAGGGTTATAGGCCATTGTCTACCACGCTGGCCCAATGCGAATTGGTGAACTTCACACACCTTCGAGAACATTATGAAGAACTCTCAGATATGCAGGTTTCCTTACGATGTTTTCCTTCACCGTTGAAGCAATTGATAGTTAATTGCTTAAACGCACTTGACTCCGAAAAGTCAGAGGTGCGTACCCGAGATCGAACCTGCGACCCCCCGAATAGACCACAGTCCTAACCACTAGGCTATCACTGCTGTCAATCATAGATTAATTATAGTATAAAGGTCAGTGATCCGCGGCAACAGTTAATTGCCCAACACAATTGTCAGTTGCCACACGAGTTGACCAACAATATTTTATTAACCGCCCATCAATGGCGGTTAATAACTGTTTAATAGACAACGATTTATCCTCCAAAACGCCAAGATCATATCTCACCCACCCCAAAAAGTCACACAACTATGATCCCTATGAAGAACAGAATAAGAAATACGAAATTAATTGAGATAGTTCCGATCAATTTGGTCAATATTAACGAAACCACGCATCAAAACGTCCTGCTAATTAAAAATTATTCGATTTTCAGTCGTATTAGCTTATATTAAGGGTTATAGAAATGTTAATAGATGTGTGGTTAATGTTATAAGAGGCATATCATCACATTTGAATCGCGTGCCATGATTCGGCGTATTCCGTCAAAGCAAAATGGACCACCAATGAGTCTAAGTTTGATTAGTGTTGCTTGTAATTATATCGATAATGATGAGTATTTCTCTCACTCTCTAACAAGGGCTTACCATTACCACCAAGTACCAAAGCTTAGTGTTATTTCGTTGGTGGTATGTAATAGATGTTAGGTACTGTCATTGAATGACTTATACTAACAGTTTAAAAGGTTAAAGTTAAGATTATGAAAAAAAACGATAAAACAATATTCAAAACATGATTTTTAATTAATATTATTTAAGTATCTTTCTTTCTATTTTCTTTTAAGCTATGGCATAGCTTTTATCGCGGGCTTTGAGCGCGGCGACCGAATCAAGAAATTCCGTAACGAAAATAAACTTAACAGCCCCACTCCAACCGGCACAGGGCGTTGAAGGCCGTGCATCGTCTATCGTCGTTTCAGTTCGGCAGACTTTGGCACGGTGTTTGTGTGCGTGCGACTAGAAAATGCTATGCAATAGCTTTACCGCGGCAGTCCCCGAGTGCCACACGTATTTTTTTTTGATTATTGTAAAATTGACTATTGAAAATTATAAGTATATTAATTTATATAAAAGCTATCTTAAAGAGCCATTAATTCCTTCTCAATTTGGTGACTAAGTTCACTTTTAATCAACTAAAATTTATAAATAGAAGCTGAAAGATCCAAACTTTTAACACATTCCCACGTCGGCAATAAATATCGATAAACGACACCACATCACTAGCGGTTACTAAAAAGCGTTCCGAAGAGGCACAATCAACACACATTGAATTCTTTGTTGGCGAGTGATTTATTGATTGCGTCTCTGTCAACACGGGCTGGCATTGCTGAATACTTCATTTGATCCGGATTTTTATCGATAATACACCCGATTATGAGTCACATCACTCGTTAAGTGTATTTAGTATACAAATGACCAGCGCTTGTCGGCCCTTCTTTGGTACCTGATTGAGACTTACTGAATAGTGCTTTTGATAGGTCTTTTTGCCCTATGACCATATTTCTGCTATTGTAAGAAGATTTTAATTTTATGGTTTGCTTCGTTTATTATTGTTATTGCACTAGATAAATTGTGTCGTAAGTCAAAAATGTTTGTGAACAAACTATTATTTAGGAAAAATTAAGCCGGCTTCAATATACCGAATTAAAGAATAAAGTGTCCATACCTAGAAAAAGTACTGAACCGATTTTGATGAAACCTTAACTGTTCCCTGAGTTGAAGTAAATGTAATCAAATAAAAATATGATCACAATCCGATTTAAATAGTTTTGGAGAAATCCGTGGACAAACATACACACATACATATACAATATACATTTACATACATATTATGAATGCCCTATTAAATAGATTGGCGCCAAACAGATTATCATAATAATGTGAATATTTTGCAGTTCCAATAACATTACATGCATACATACGTCTTGTCGTGTTGGTTTATTACTCAAAGGTCTTGTCGAATTGATAACCTCCTTATTTTGAAGTCGGTTAAAAATAAGTTCTCACCTACACTGGGATCACGTCATGTAACGTGTATTTCGACGTGGTCATAGTGTAATCTGAGGTGCAAATTGCGATTGTCTAAAGGTATCCCAATGATCGTAATCGTATTCGATGACATTAGCGTCGAAGTAAAATAAACCATAGGATAGAATAGAATAGAATATAAATATTTAGAATAGAAATATTTTTTATTCAAATAAACTTTTTACAAGTGCTTTTGAATCGTCTGGCTCTACCACTGGTTCGGAATGCCCTTCCTGCTGAGAAGAACCAGCAAGAAACTCGGCGGTTGCTCTTTTCAAAACAAATTTCTTCTTCTTTTCTTCTTTATCAACCGATAGACGTCCACTGCTGGACAAAGGTCTCTTGCATGGACTTCCACAGACCTCGGTCTTGCGCCGCCTGAATCCAGCGGCTCCCTGCGACTCGCTTGATGTCGTCGGTCCACCTGGTGGGGGGTCTGCCAACACTGCGCTTCCCGGTGCGGGGTCGCCACTCCAGCACCTTGGGACCCCAACGACCATCAGCTCTTCGAACTGTGTGCCCCGCCCATTTCCACTTCAGTATCGCGACTCGCTGAGCTATGTCGGTGACTCTGGTTCTCCTACGGATCTCCTCATTTCTGATTCGATCCCGCAGGGATACTCCGAGCATAGCTCTTTCCATCGCACGCTGAGCGGTCCTGAGCCTACTTATGAGGCCCTTAGTTAGCGACCATGTCTCGGATCCGTAAGTCATCACTGGCAACACGCACTGTTCGAAGACTTTAGTCTTCAGGCACTGAGGAATTTTGGACGAAAAGAAATCTCGGAGCTTCCCGAACGCTGCCCAGCCGAGTTGGATTCGGCGGTTGATCTCTTTCTCGAAATTGGACCTACCTAGCTGGACTGTGTGTCCCAGGTAAATATACTCGTCAACAATTTCGAGTGCAGAGTTCTCAACAATTACTGGGTGGAGCGGTGCATGAGCATTGGACATGATTTTCGTCTTGCTCATGTTCATTTTCAGGCCCACCTGTTGAGAAACCCTGCTGAGATCGTTGAGCATTGTATTGAGGTCACTCAGAGTCTCTGCCATGACTACTATGTCATCGGCAAATCGCAGGTGAGTGATGTACTCGCCGTTTATGTTGATGCCAAGTCCGTTCCAATCCAGAAGCTTAAAGACGTCCTCCAACGCAGCGGTAAAGAGCTTCGGGGAGATAACGTCTCCCTGTCGCACCCCACGCTGCAAGTGGATTGGCCTCGTAGTCTGGTCCTGTATACGTACTGACATTGTGGCGTTTTCATACAAGCACTTCAACACTTGGATATACCGGTAGTCAATTCGGCATCTCTGCAGCGACCTCAACACAGCCCAAGTTTCCACCGAATCAAAGGCTTTCTCATAGTCCACAAACGCTAAGCAAAGTGGCCGGTTATACTCTTCCGTCTTTTGTATAACCTGCCGCAGCGTATGAATGTGATCTATGGTACCAAAGCCTTTTCGGAATCCGGCTTGTTCGGGAGGCTGGAAGTCGTCGAACCTACGAGCGAGACGATTCGTAATGACTCTCGAGAACAACTTATAAACATGACTCAACATCGAGATGGGTCTATAATTCTTCAACAAGGTATTATCTCCCTTTTTGAAGAACAGAACCACCACGCTCCTGTGCCATGCTTCCGGCGTTGTGCCCTCGTGGATGACGGAATTGAACAATCGCTGAAAGATCTTAAGTACCGGTTTTCCACCCGCTTTCAGGAGTTCCGCAGTGATTCCGTCATCACCTGGCGCCTTGTTGTCCTTAAGCTGTTTGAGAGCCATTCTAATCTCGTATAGGCTGACGTCCGGGATATCTTCGGTATAGTGTCGGGTCAAAACAAATTTACAATACAGTAAATACTATGCTATATATGCAGTGTTTCCACAATGAGAGAAGTTCCAAAAATGCATACCGACTAACTTCTATCTTGAGATGGGCAGACATAAAGTAGCCCCATTCCCGCCGGTGGGACCCGTTCACGAGCATGACGCATGACCCAGCCATTGCTTCGCTCAACCATATTTGAGGGAACGTATCTAACAATCCGCATCACACGACACCACCACAGAAATGTTTAAAGAGTGCGTGACGCTCCATAACGCTCGGTATAAAATCGAAAAAAGCTACAGAATTTATGACTTTAAATCAATGCAATCAAGGAATATTTTACTTTGACGCTACTGCCATCGAATACGAATACGATCAATGAAATAACTTTTATACAATTGGTACCCCGGTCTACACATTCAGGGTGCGATTCCAGAGAGAAGAGAGTGGGTTCGAATTCGAACCCCGCCGCCCTGGAATTTTTGATACTATCTAGACTTTAATTCTGGTTTTCAGAATACCTAAAGTACAAATGCAGTGATAGCCTAGTGGTTAGGACTGTGGTCTCCTATTCGGAGGATCGCAGGTTCGATCCCGGGTACGCACCTCTGCCTTTTCGGAGTCAAGTGCGTTCAAGCAATTTAATATCACTTGCTTCAACGGTGAAGGAAAACATCGTGAAGAAACCTGCACACCTGAGAGCTCTTCATAATGTTCTCGAAGGTGTGTGAAGTCCGCCAATTCGCATTGGGCCAGCGTGGTGGACTATGGCCTATAACCCTTCTCTGAGAGGAGACCTGCGCTCAGTAGTGAGCCGTTAATGGGTTGCTAATGATGAAAGTACAAATATTTTATCTGTTAAATTAAAATTAGTGGTGCAAATTACAATGAATGTATGTACGGGCGAATGGGTGGCACACGAGTCGCGCTAATGAATGGCGTTCGCATTTAAAGTGCAATTATTGAAATTAAATATAGCAGGGCGACCACGCTTTTGTACTGTTTTTAACCGACTTCAAGAAGGAGGAGGTTCTCAATTCGATTGTATGTTTGTTACGCAATTATTCCGACATTAATTCGCTGATTAAATACTAAAGGGCCACAAATTAAAAATATCTAAAAATCGGATTACTTGAAAAAAAAAAATCATGTGAATCGATGTTATTTATAGTAAAAATAAAAAATTGCCGCATCTAATAATGTAATGAATTTAAAAAATAATCGAATATTATCGAACAAAAATTTAGAAAACAAAAAAATTCAGTTTTGTTTTCATGTTTTCAGTTTTAATCGTCCTGTAAAAAATGCACTTTTTTATTTGTGGCCATTTTGTATATAATAAGCGAATTATGAATTGATTTTGGTGATTCTTTTTTATTTGGATGTTCCGCAGCATTCCGTTAGCACCTAATCTACTGAAACGATTTTGATGAATGAGTGTCAATTAAATCTGTACAATACTGTCTTACCAACTGACGACCATCGCCTGTAATCTAACGATCATTATATATGTGTAATATGTTACATTATATTATGTGTCTCTAGTTTCTAAAGAGCTCCATTGTAATATGAGATCTTGGAAAAAGTAGATCAACAACTGTAACGTGTTGCTACTAGATGTCGCAAGCAGTTGCTTAAACTGATTGATACATATCACTAATTCCGATGCTGACGTGTAGTTCGACCGCGGCTGTGGTGCAAAGTCAACACACCCGGGCGCGATTCGCAAGAGATGTAGGTTCGAGCCAAGTTCGAGCCACGCCAGCCTCGGAATTTTTGATATGTGTTTATTCTGATATTTCCTTAAGTGTAGGTTAACACTTTAATAAAAAATAAATAATATTACATTATAGGGCCAGGCGAATGCTCCCGCTGAGGGACCGCCTTAAGAGCCACAGGTTCATCATCATCATCATCAGCAACTCATCGATGGCTCACTACTGAGCGCAGGTCTACTTTCAGAGAAGAGTTTATAGGACTTATAGGCCATAGTCCACCATGCGGGCCTAATGCAAATTGGCAGACTTCACACACCTTTGAGTACATTATGAAGAACTCTCAGGTGTGCAGGTTTCCTCACGATGTTTACCTTCATCGTTAAAGCTTGTGATATTTATGGTCTGTTTCACCACTTGCTGATAAAGTGCCTGATAAATAGCTAACAGATAAAATATCTACTGGATAAATCTGTGTGATATCTTTTTGAGTTTACCTAACTGTCAGATTGACTTATCAGATACTTAAGATACTTATGAAACAGAAATCTGCTATCAGACCTTTATCAGAAAATAGTGAAATAAGTCCTTAATTTCTTAAAGCCACAGGTTGTCCTACATGAAATAAGCAATTTTGAGTTTGAATTTTTCTTCCAACCGACATGGAGGTCAGAGACCACAATAGACGACGACCTCCCTGGCGCAGTGGTGAGCGCTGTTGTCTTATAACTGGGAGGTCTCGGGTTCGATTTCCGGCGGGGTCGATTTGTGAATTTATAATTTCTGAATTGTATCTGGTCTGGTCTGGTGGGAGGCTTCCGTTGGCCGTGGCTAGTTACCACCCTACCGTCAAACACGTGCCGCCAAGCGATTTAGCGTGCCGGCACGATGGCGTGTGGAAACCGATTAGGGGTATGGGTTGAATTTCCACTGCCACACCCCTTCCAAGTTAGTCCGCTACCATATATAATATTTTTAATATCGATAGTAATTAAACTATAATCTGTGATTTTATAAATAAGACTTGGCTTTTATATTATTTTATATATTTTGTTTTGCACATTGCTACGTTTTATTTTAAATTTATACAATAAACCTACTTATTTTATTGATTAGACTTTGTTTTATTTTCTAGTCAAAATTCAAAAAAATTTAGCTCTTTCAAAAAATACCATTCATACATAATATTGAAGTCCTGATAATATGTATGAAACGCTGATTTAATTTTTGTTAGTAATTTAATTTATGAGTTAAACAAAGTCGAGTTGTCCATGAAAAAATTTAATAAAAATGAATTATGACAACTCGACCATTTGGTCGAGTTTATTGCGGTCGAGATGTGCAATGACCCTCTTAGACTGCATCGTCACTTACCATCAGGTGAGATCGCAGTCAAGGACTATCTTGTCATCGAATAAAAAAAAAATAGCGTGGTCACCCTGCAGTACATAACGGTCGCTCCGCTTGTTTTCATTAATTGTTTTCTATTCAGTAATTGTAGTAGTCCACACGATAAGCTGTCCGCAATTTTGTTCATAATTGCTCAAGCAATACGTCTTGCTGTCAATTAGGGCTGCGTTGAAAAGTTCACAACTAACTTTATTATAATAATTTATCAATAAAATATAAATAAATTGTGACATAATAGATAGTTGAGTTAAACAGAGGATAAGGCATGACATGCTAGTGGTATAAATTACTATACCTATTATACTAGCTGTAACCCGTGGCATTGCACCGCCATCTTTTTTAAGCTATTGCATAGCTTTTATCGCGGGCTTTGAACTAGGACAAACAGTTTGAGCGCGGCGATCGAATCAAGAAATTCCGTAACGAAAAAAAACCTAACACCGTCGTTCAGTAAGCGTTCAACATTTTAGAGGTTCTCAAGTAGCTCTATTTGGCGCCGTGGGCGAGCGGCCGCTTTCATCACCGTATGGTGTATGATGTCACAGGTTCGAATCTTACTCGCGAAGTAGTGACAGTTCGCTTTTCTTGTTTGTTT
The DNA here is from genome assembly GCA_029955525.1 of Oeneis ivallda. Taxonomy (NCBI): domain Eukaryota; kingdom Metazoa; phylum Arthropoda; class Insecta; order Lepidoptera; family Nymphalidae; genus Oeneis; species Oeneis ivallda. Next base: position 16,618,110 of record JARPMR010000025.1, read on the forward strand.
GTTTTTAATTTTTTTTGCATAATTTTTATTATGCAAAAAAAAATATTGCATAAATATTATAATTGCATAAGTTGATAAAAAATGCTATGCAATAGCTTTACCGCGGCAGTGCCCGAGTGCCACTTAATTTTTTTTTATTCGATGACAGGATAGTCCTTGACCGCGATCTCGCCTGATGGTAGGTGACAATGCAGTCTAAGATGGTAGCGGGCTAACTTGTATGGGGCATGGCAGTTTACATTCAACCCATAGCCCCTAATCGGTATCTACACGCCATCGTTCCGGAACGCTAAATTACTTGGCGGCACGCCTTTGACGGCAGGGTGGTAACGACCAGACCAGAGACAATTCATAAATTATAAATACACAAATTGCCTCCGCCGGGAATCGAACCCGAGACCTCCCAGTTATAAGACCACAGCGCGCACCACTGCGCCAGGGAGGTCGTCAAAAATAATCGTATTTAAATAAAGTACTTAAATTGATTTATATTCTATTAAAGAAACTGGTGCACAACTCGCACAAGTATGATTTCGAAAAAATCTAACACCTGTAAGTCGATTGATTATACAATACAATAACTTGTCACATTTTCTGACAAATCCATCATTTCGAGATTAAAATTTGTCTCTTTTTGTACCCAAATTTTATGGGACCTATCCCGATGTGCCAGTAATGCGAAAATGATTGACTCCTCATTGTTGCTTTCAAGTGCAGTGTAGCAAGTAAAATCCAATTCTGTTTAATAATTCCATGTGCGTCGGTGGGTTTGTTCGGGAAGCAAAACGGAGTAAGTAAGATTTTTGGGTTTTTGAAATACTTAATAGAGAATAAAGGTACTTAGTAGTATTTGTTTGAGAAGTCTCGCAATGAAATCGCAATAAATAATATAAGGTATTTCATATTTAACTCGAATTCATTTCAACTAGTGGTTCGCCCCGAACTGAGACCTCGCGGTATCCCATAATTCCCATAAGGTAGTTTTAACTATATTATATTGTAATTAAAACGCGCCGAATCTGAAGACGTCAATCGTCATCTGCTTTCGTGGATGGGATGCGTATGCCTACAGTATTTTACTAAAATTCAGCTGGTTCGCTGAACGGGTGTTACGTAGTATACGATTTCATAATAAAAAATAAGAATAACTGACGCAAAACTGTATTTACAATATTAAAGACAGCGTCATCTATTAACAGTATAGTGAAGTTTTGTTAAAAACTTTGATGCCCATTAAAACTTAAATAATTTCGTTTCTTTATAATATTTATCTAATCTTAGTATTTGTTGTTCAAGTACAGAATATAACTCAAATTATGTGTAAGTTTCAAGTTTTAAAACAAAGTGGTTTTAGAGATCTAGCCTCGAATACAATCTCCAATTTGAAAGCCCCCATTTCGTATGAGAGCCCCCCTGAAATAAAGATTTTTATAACTTTTTAAGCCATTTTCGGCTGGAGGCCATCGGTTTACATATCATATCTAAAATTGAAGTAATTACGTTCAGTAATTCAGAAGTTATAAGGCTCTGACAGACGGACGGACGGACAAGTGCAAATTCACTCAAGTAAACTCAGAGACCTTCGCTTCGCTCCAGGGCCGCGCCGCCCCTGTGTGCGAAGTGTGCGGCGCACACAGGCGCCAAGACAAAAGAGGCGCCGCCATCGAAATTATTTTGGTTACACTTACACAACAACATATTAATTTGTTGTTGTGTATTGTCTGAAACAAGATGGTCAAGCAGAATAGATGCTATCAAACCGCTGTTTACAAATTTAGCAGAAATTTATGATGCCTTATATCAAATATCAAACGGTATATCATATGATCAGAAGGCAAAATATGACGCTAAATGTCTAGCAGAAAAAATATGCTCCTTTTCATTCATTTGTTCACTAAATATATGGCAATATCATAATATTGACTAAAGTAAATTTTGTGAGCAAAATTCTGCAGTCCATCGATATGAATATGCAAATTGCTTTGGATGCTTTAACGGAATTAAAGAAGTTTTTGATAAAAATTAGAACCGACGCAAATTTTGAGGAAATTGTAAATGATGCCATGAAAATTGCTGAAAAATTAGATGTCGAGGCTGAATTTGAAACTTTCAGATCCAGACCCCTAAGACGTCGTAAGACTCCAAAGAGTTTTGATAATGAACACGAAGACCATACTATAAATGATCCGAAAACCGCCTTTAAAATTAATGTATTTTTTTATATATTGGATCAAGCTTTATCCTCCGTAGACGAAAGATTTAATTTATTGAATAATCAAAATGACGTGTTTAATTTTTTATTTAAACTAAGTGATGACCAAGATCAAAGTCGATTAAGAAGTAGCTGTCATCGTTTGCAGGAAAAACTTTTTTGGTTATTAACGCCGATGATTTATGTGAAGAAATTGTAAAAAAGTATACAATTAGATATAAGTTATAAAATCATAAACTAGTGGTTCGCCCCGAACTGAGACCTCGCGGTATCCCATAATTCCCATAAGGTAGTTTTAACTATACCTATTATATTGTAATTAAAACGCGCCGAATCTGATGACGTTAATCGTCATCTGCTTTCGTGGATGGGATGCGTATGCCTACAGTATTTTACTAAAATTCAGCTGGTTCGCTGAACGGGTGTTACGTAGTATACGATTTCATAATAAAAAAAATTATAAACTGCCATGACTGCGCGCTTGCGGCTTCTGAGGCGAGCATGTCTAGATGCGCGCTCATCTTTACATTCATAGACACAGTACCATGATACCATCATACGGTAGTAAATAGGTGCTAACGTCTAATTATTGTAAATAGAAACGGATTTACTTTTGCAAAAACAACGTGATACTTTTATTGATAATAATTTGCTAATTGAATAACATAATTAGTAATAGACAAAATAAGAATAGCTGACGCAAAACTGTATTTACAATATTAAAGACAGCGCCATCTATTAACAGTATAGTGAAGTTTTGTTAAAAACATTGATGCCCATTAAAACTTAAATAATTTCGTTTCTTTATAATATTTATCTAATCTTAGTATTTGTTGTTCAAGTACAGAATATAACTCAAATTATGTGTGAGTTTCAATTTTTAAAATAAAGTGGTTTTAAAGATCTAGCCTCGAATAAAATCTCCACTTTGAAAGCCCCCCATTTCGTCAATTTTAGGAAAAAAAAAATACTTTTGTACTCTGTTCCAAATTATCTTTAAAATGAGGTACTGCAACCCTATGAAATGCAAAAAAATATATTTTACTTCGCATTCGCTTCTATGAGAGCCCCCCTGAAATAAAGATTTTTATAACTTTTTAAGCCATTTTCGGCTGGAGGCCATCGGTTTACATATCATATCTAAAATTGAAGTAATTATGTTCAGTAATTCAGAAGTTATAAGGCTCTGACAGACGGACGGACGGACAAGTGCAAATTCACTCAAGTAAACTCAGAGACCTTCGCTTCGCTCGGTCGATAAAGTATGTAAAAATTTAATTCATGTTTTATTTTTCGCAGTAATTGGCAAGCGGAAGCGAACTGGTTTTACCTATTTAGGAAAATATAAAACTGGAGAACATTTATTTCCGTTAAAAAAAATTAAATTAAAATATTTCCATGTACCCATGGAAATATTTTAATTTAATTTTTATTATTTGTTGTTATAGCGGCAATAGAAATACATAATATGTGAAAATTTCATCTGTCTATCCATTGCGGTTTACGAGATACAGCCCGCTGACAGACGGACGGACGGACGGACGGACGGACAGCGTAGGCTTAGTAATAGGGTCCCGTTGGTACCCTTTGGGTACGGAACCCTAAAAACATAAGTTGAAACATGAAGATACGTGAAAAAAGAGGCGCTTCCTAGGTTTCGCACACAGGCGCTGTGGGGGGTCGGCGCGGCCCTGCTTCGCTCGGTCGAAAATATCTATTTCATGAAGTCACGGAATAGTTTTAAACAATAGGTATATGGACATCAACAGATAACTATAATAGATTATAATAAAAGATAATACATATTACATAGATATAAGATGGGCATCAATACAAGATAAAATGACGTGATAAAATATTACGTTACGTTATTCCAAAATGGATTACGCAATACAAGGGGAGAGGGAAATCAGGGATTGAAAAAGTAAATAAAAGTGGTTGATTATTGAATTTTAAGAGACTACTAGATACCAGATAAAAATGCACAGGGATCTTGAATATTAAAATGTACTTAATTTATTAATTTCCCGCAATTATAAATTTTTCGAGTTACTGCACTTCATCTCTGTACATTCATAAAATTTCACAAAAGTGGTATATCTATTGTTTACAAGTAAAACCCATGTTTACTTGAGTGACAGGGCAACGGGTGGGTGGGCCACAATGCGCCAATCAGGCACAATGCGCGTCAACTGTCAAACAAACATTGAAATATGCGCCGAATGTGCACCAAGCTTTATACTATTAATTTCCTAAATATTGGATATATACATACTTTCAATTATCAACGTTTATTTAAAAAAAAAATAAGTGGCACTCGGGGACTGCCGCGGTAAAGCTATTGTATAGCATTTTTTATCAACTTATGCAAATATAATATTTATGCAATATTTTTTTTGCATAATTAAAATTATGCAAAAAAATAATTAAAAAACAAACAAACAAGAAAAGCGCACTGTCACTACTTCGCGAGTGAAATTCATACGGTAAAGAAAGCGGCCGCTCGCCCACTGCGCCAAACAGAGCTTCTTGTGAACCTCTAAAATGTTGAACGCTTACTGAACGACGGTGTTAGGTTTATTTACGTTACGGAATTTCTTGATTCGGTCGCCAAGCTCAAACTGTTTGTCATAGTTCAAAGCCCGCGATAAAAGCTATGCAATAGCTTAAAAAATTGAGTGTTGTGGAACACTCTGTTGGAACGAAATTCCTTCTAATAATAAATTAATAATAAAAATAAATAAAATAAAAAATAATAATCTGAAGTCAGGGTTCGAACTCCCGAACCGATAGTTTCACTCCTTCGTTACAATTTACACTGTTACGCCACCAAAGTTATGATGTAACGTGTGTAATAAACGAAGAAAATTCTGACGCCTAGCAACAAGGGGCATGACGCGTAATTCATGTACACATTTTTTCGTATCTGCGGATTCCTAAAGTCTTTTAGGAACCATACAATTTATACCGTAACTTTTCTTTTGTCTTGTAAGTCAATTATTGTTGAAAGTCGTAGTTATACCTTTTTACTTTAATCACGAAATGGTAGTAATTTTCTGGGGATCATAATACGTCCTTTTCATCTATACATATAATAAAACTGTAACTGGAAGATGTCTGTACATTTAATATATTTTGAAAATTTTAATTGGGGGATCCTTTACTATCGATACTGAGCCCAAAACAGTTTTTTATTTAATTTTTGTCTGTTTGTTTGTCCTTCTTTCACGTAAAAACTATACCGCACAGATTTCTACAAATATTTTTATACCGTGGTAGCTTATTACTCGGGTCAACATCTAGGCTACTTTTTATCCCGGAAAATCAAGGAGTTCCCGAGGGACTTTAAAAACTAAATCCACGCGGACAAAGTCGCGGGCATCAGCTAGTTATTTATATTCAAAAATATACTTTAAGTTTTTATTAAGTTTTAAATATTTATGTTATCTTTACTAACTGTGTAACTGAGTAAACTGTGTAATTCTAACTAAAATTTATATAGATTCTATGCATAAATTTTATAACCACTGTGTACACATATTAAGGGTTGTTACCTGGACTGGAACCCAAATCAGATGTTATTGTATTAAGTTTATATTTGGTTGCAACCTGTTTTGTGTACCTTTTCAATAAATAAATAAATTTCAAAATATAAATTAAAGTTCCGTACACGCATACAGCATAACAGAAATTAATCTCATACTTAAAATATTATAGACTTTGGAATAGCCTGTTGCTTCAACATGGATATTTTTTATATGTAATAGAACATCTTTTGGAAGATTACAAAAAAAATGCAGATTATATGCGCTCGAGCCCACCTTCATCGAGCAATATTTTCGAAAACAAATTATTATATTTCCATTGAAGCTGAGTAACATCATTCAAGTGAAGTCTCAACAAAGGCGCCCCACAGATCCGTGCTAAGTCAATTATGCACACAAAAGGCTTAAAAACGGACTTACGCCTGTTTTGTTGTGAGGTGTGCTAATCCTGTAAAATCTTGAAAAACTACTTGGACTTGTTTGGATTTAACGTATTCCTATTATTACCCGCCTACGGCAAAACCACACGGAAGGGTTGTGATTTTAGCAGTCTATGTATGTATGTATTTTACTACTTACGAATCAATCCAACTACGGAAAATTGGAAGTAACATCCGTCCATATTGATTTTCATCTGACTACGCGACGCAAAGGAGTGGTAATGTGTTTATCAGTCTATGTAAGTGTGTATGTATGTATGTTTGTTCCTTTGTGGCACTCTAGAGACCAAACGCGTGGGCCGATTTTTATAAGTGGCACGTCGCGTTTGATTCGCCATGCCAGCGTGAGTGTCAACGAGAACATAAAAATTTGAAAAATTCAAAATGGCGACTTTGGAAGCCATAATGTAGGGTTCAAACAATTTTTTTTTCTTCAAATCCAATTGAGTGGGGTATCAAATTAAAGGGCTTGAAAAGGTGATTACGAAAATATATTTTCATCATACCTATTCGAAAAACGAATATTGGCTTCAGAGGATAGCGGGAGCAAAATTTAATTTTAACCCCATGGGACTTTTCATTTCTCTCTTCTGATTGGTCCGCGTTCGTGCTTTAGCATACTAAATCACTAACGCGGAGCAATCAGAACAGAGAATTCAAAAATGTGTCGAAATTCAAAAATGTTTGAGAAGCTGTTGTCTTCGATAAGTCACGTGATCTTTGTCGATTAGATATGTACGCCCATACTACATACCAACATAAATATTAATGTTTAATTATTTCATAAAAAATTATTTGTGTTTTATTTAAACTTTCAATATACGTATTGGTAATGTCTATACTCTATACAAAGTAGGTTGATACTCCTAGCTTTTTCTCATAGGTAATGATGAAAAATAGTGTGTGTCATTCGGGGCCAAGATTTTTTGTTCTCGGGCGGCGTATATTGAATTCCTCGCTACGCTCAGGATTCTACTTTAGAATCCCTCGCTGCGCTCGGGATTCTAGTATAGAATCCTTCACTTCGCTCTGAATTCAAAATAACGCCCTCGGGGAACAAAAAATTCCTTTGGCCCCATATAACACAAATAACTATTTCTTTTTTTTCTCATAAATTTGATAATTGATATTTTGATTGATATTCTTTAAAACAGTCTAGTATTTTATGCTTTTTTAATATTTTGCTCGAGTTCATTTATAATATAATCGATTGACACTAAGTATATTCATTAAAATCGGTTCAGTAGTTTGGGCACTGCGATGGAACATACATACGCACATACATACATAGACTGAATCAATCAGTTATATCAATCATCCTTTACATTGTAGTAGTTTGTTAAAAAAGATGGTAGAGCGTGACCTTAAAATGGTAAGGAGAGAAGAAAGAAATGTGGCCGGTGGGTAGGTACGGCATGGCAGGTATAGGCACATTACCATTTCAAGTATTACGGCCGTTGAGCCTGTTAAGATTATAGGCACAATTAACATAATACGCGTTAATACACACTGACATGAATATTTATACCGGGGTCGCGTCGGGACAGATGCACCATCAGCAGTAAAAACCGCACAAAAACAACCTAATGTCGATAATCCTTACTTCCTTACTAATATTATAAATGCGAAAGTGTGTTTGTTTGTTGGTTTGTTGGTTTGTCCTTCAATCACGCCGCAACAGGGCTGCAGATCGACGTGATTTTTTGCATGGGTATTGAGGACCTGGAGAGTGACTTAGACTACTTTTTATGCCGGAAAATCAAAGAGTTACCGAGGGATTTTAAAACTAAATCTACGCGGACGAAGTCACGGGCATCAGCTAGTATTATTATAAAGGCGGATGTGTGCTTGTTTTTTGATTTGTTCACCAATCACGCAGCAACGAAGCAATGGATCGAAGTCATTTTTTTTCAGTTAAGGACTTGATAGAACGACATAGACTAGTTTTATCCCGGAAAAATAAAAGAAGACCCACAGGATCTTTAAAAAGTAAATCCACGCGAATGAAATAGTAAGTATCAAGCTAGTATTATAAATGCGAGTATCTTTGTGTGAAGGTTTGTCCTTCAATCACGCAGCAACGAAGTAACGGGTCAACGTTTTTGTATAGCCCAGAACTTTTTACAAGGATAAGCAAACAGAGTGTTATCGCAGAATTTTTTAAGACCTACTTATTACTCCACGCGGTACAAGACGCGGGAAAGAGCTAGTTCTGTTTTAAGCCGTAGTTCACCACGCTGTCCTTCTAGACACACCTTTGAGAACATTACGGAGAACTCTAAAGTGTAAGGCATGCAGGTTTCCTAATGATGTTTTCCTTCATCGCTAAAGCAGGTGTTAAGTTTACTTAAGCCTTAACCACTAGGCACTTGCCCCCCGATTGTCTAAAAGTTGCCGATCAAAATCGTATTCATTTGATGGCATTATAGCGTCAAAGTAAAATATTCTTTGACTGTATTGATTTATAGTCACAAATTCAGTACAACCGAATTTTAACATGGAGCGTTATGGAGCGTATCGTACATACCTGAACGTATAACAATGCAAACACGAAATCGAGCTTTAATTCAATGCTGTTATGGTTTATTTTCCTTTTACGCTAATGCCTACAATAGAATACGATTTTGTTCGGTAACTTTAGACCCTATGGGGGCAGGAATCCTACTGTGTAGACGAGAAAAAGCGAGTCGCAAGGGGCCGTTGGATTCAGGCGACGCAAGACCGAGGCCTGTGGAAGTCCATTCAAAAGACCTTTTTCCAGCAGTGGACGTTTATCGGTTGACAAAGAAGAAGAAGTAGACGAGACGGGAGACGAATATATTAAGAAATGAGTCACATACAAGTTAGAGCTCTATCATCATCATCATCATCAGTAACCCATCAACGGCTCACTACTGAGCGCAGGTCTCCTCTCAGAGAAGGGTTATAGGCCATAGTCCACCACGCTGGCCCAATGCGAATTGGCGGACTTCACACACATTCAAGAACATTATGAAGAACTCTCAGGTGTGCAGGTTACCTCACGATGTTTTCCTTCACCGTTGAAGCAAGTGATATTTAATTGCTTAAACGCACTTGACTCCGAAAAGTCAGAGGTCGTAGATAGGTCGTAGAGAGGGCGTACCCAGGATCGAACCTGCGACCCCCAGAATAGGAGACCACAGTCCTAACCACTAGGCTATCACTGCTTCAATTAGAGCTCTATACTATGTACTTTCGAATACTACTGATGTCGTTATGGTCCATCTCGCCCAAAGCCACCCTAATAGGGGTCGGCGAGCGCCAAACGGACATGTTGCGATAATCGACCGACACGCCACTTCTCTCATCTGTCCGGGTAATAATGAGTAGAAACGTTACCACTGGTAGCCTATAACGAGTAAGTGAGCACTTCGTCACATCCACGACACACTTACGAATCTGCGAACGACGGATTTTAGAGCGGAGAGTTTTGAAAGCTTTGAAATATAACTGAAATATAAAATATTATAAATTCCTCCATCACCCTTCTATCATCGAACCGCAAGGCATCGCTCGAATCTGCACCGCTACGTGATCGAAATTCCACGATCCCGCACTAAGCGCTTTTCTTCCTCGTTCCTAATCACTTACCATCAGGTGAGATTGCAGTCAAGCGTTAGTATATATAAAAAAAACATTTTAAGGGATAAAAAGCAGCCTATGCCACTTAACAGGTCCTCAACTATGTCCTGGATGCAAAAAAATCACGTGGATCCGTTATCCGTTGAGAAACGGCGTTGAGTAACGAACCGACGTGATGCATGGGTATAGTTGAGGGCCTGGAGAGTGACATATTAGGCTACTTTTTATCTCGGAAAATCAAAGAGTTACCGGGGGATTTTAAAAATTAAATTCACGCGGACGAAGTCGCGGGCATCAGCAAGTTGTTTGTAAATATTCAGAAACATAGGTGATGACCGCGTCTGTACAAATCCCATGTGAACTTTTTAACTCAGCTTTCTAACTTAAGTTCGACTTATAAGTCGACTAGAAAATTACTTGTAAGCATTTTATTGTCAAGACAAATTTTTTCGAAACCGATTCAACGATGTAGGTTTGAAAAGATAAACAGACAGACAGACTTTATAAAAGACAGTTGCTTTGCATTCATAATAACAATATTATGGATTATAATATTGTAATTAGAAATTCAACATGGACGAAGAACTTAGAAAAAAGTAGAAAAAGTAAATAAATTATGTAAACAATTTATTTACTTTTTAGCCCTACCAATGCCATCCCATGTTGTAATATAACGGATATTTACTGGTCTAATGGACCCCGTTGAATGGTAATTGTTTTAAGTGATTTTTTACAATGCAATTATACTTGAATAATTGTGGAATAATTGTATGCTCATTAGTATTGATGAGCTACAGTCATTAAATGCTAAGTTATTACTCTACTACTACTACTACAATAGATAATGTGTGTTTTTCGTGGCCATTGTTTACATGAAATCAATTCGCACAGTTCAATTTAATTAAGTAGCTCATGTGAACGTAAAAGCCGTTTAGTGAACAGCTGTAAGAACAAGCTTGACAATTTCTAGAGTTAATCATAAAACATCTCAACAGTGAGAAAAATGGAAATAGTTCTTTCAGACTCAGTAACATCCTACTAATACAAGTTTTTGCAATTCACGAGCTTTACTCGTGGTTACTTCGTGTACATGCACATTGCATAAGTGTGCGTGCCTGTCAAAGCCAAGGTGGGAGCGGGCAGGCGCGAGCATTGCGCTCGCTCACAGTTATACAGATACGACACACACACAACCATAAGTCAGTCGCCCTCGTGAATTGCAAGAACTATATCATAAATACTCCCTCCTGCTAACTAATCCTACTAATATTATAAATACTGCGAGATCAAATCAGAAATGCGGAGATCCGTAGAAGAACCAAAATCACCGACATAGCTCAGCGAGTTGTGAAGTGGAGTGGAAATGGGCAAGGTCGTTGGAGTCCCAAGGTGCTGGACTGGCGACCCCGCACTGGGAAGCGTAGTGTTGGCAGACCCTCCACTAGGTGGACCGACGACATCAAACGAGTCGCAGATAGCTGCTAGATTCAGGCGGCGCAAGACCGAGGCCTGTGGAAGTCCACGCAAAAGATCTTTGTGCAGTAGTGGACGTCTATCGGTTGACATAGAAGAGGAAGAATATTATAAATGCTAAAGTTTGTGAGCATGTAAGGATGGACGTTTGTTACTCTTTCACGCCACAACGAATGAACCGATTTGGCTGATATTTGGAATGGAGATAGCTCATACCCAGGATACATATGCTTTACTTTACTTTTTAGCACGGAAAATTACAGATTTCCCGCGGGAATTAAAAAACCTTAATCCACGCGGACGAAGTCGCGGGCATCATCTGGTAATATCTATTTCCTTGTCAAGCCTGGACATACTTAAGTCTCTTATTGATGAGACTTCCACATCATTCAGTCTTGGGCTGCCTGTATCCAACCTCTCTTTATTTTTATATTCTTTATTTATACCACCGAAAACAACAACAAAAATAGAAAAAAAAATTTTTTTTGCCCTTATATACATTGAAGAGTTCCGTCCTCCATCACCGAAGATATTCATCAGATTTTCACCCAATTTAAATAGGACCAACCTGACGGTATGAACTTTCAAATAAAAAATAATAATGAAATAGCTTCAGATTTGACGTAGTTATGGAGTAGCATCGACAAAAAAAATACGCGTTGAATTAATAACCTCCTCCTTTTTTTGAAGTCGGTTAAAAATACAAAAAATACTCGCCATGCCCGTCTGTTGACACACTCTTGAGAATGGGGACGACTCTTAACCACTCTTAACTAATTTCTCCCATCGCTACCGTACGCCGTGAGTGTTAATTGCTTCGTGTGAAGGAGACATAAAATACATAATTATCTCTGAACGAGTGAGCGGGATAGAACATTCACGGTATCGAAACAAAAAGTGGTCAGAACGAGAACTCGTACTGAAAAGTTACGCGGTCCCTCCCATCGGGAAGGAGAGTTTGTGCGATATGTTCGCTCTGTCAAAGTATCAGACCGGTAGGTCAAAAAATGTTCTATTGAAATGATATTATTATCTGAGGTGGTGTTCTATTTTTTATGTCTTAAAGCTAAGCTCTTGTCGTCCTCTCTAACATTATAAATGTAAAAGTGTGTTAGAGTATTTGATGATTGGTTTGTTGATTTGTCCTTCAATCACGCATCATCGGAGCCACGGAGAGCCAATTTTTTTCATGAGTCTAATTGAGGATCTGGACAGTGACGGACGTAGGCTACTTTTTATTTCAGAAAAACAAAGGGCTCCCTGGGGATTTTCCAAAGCTATTAGTATTAATATTATATTATTAGAATACAAGCTGTAGCCCGCGACTTCGTCCGCCTGGATTTATTTAGAAAAATCGACGATTCTTACCTCTGTGGCGGTGTGATTGAAGGACAAACCAAAAAAGAAACACTTTCGCATTTTTAATATTATTTCGGTACGAGCTTTTTCCTACTTCTTAGCAATGTTCTGTGAAAAGAATGTTACGTAGCAACTCGTATTTGTATCACTCAATGACACATACAGTAGCAGAAACTCGTTAAGAGCCCAACCCTTTAATGATTGGGTAATATATAATCGTCTCTTTTTGAACCGGTCTGTGATATTCATTAATTAATTAGTAAAATGTACGGAGCAATAAAATTATGGGTTTGTTACGTCGGGAATGCGTGATTATTATCAGTAAGCTGCTTTTTAGTTGCACTTGCGAGTACTTTTATGGTTCTGTGGAGTAATTTTACTTTTTAACTGACTTCAAAAAAAGGAAGAGGTTCTCAATTCAACGCGTATTTTTTTTTATTTTTTTTTTGGTAAATACTCCATAATTCCGTCAAATCTGAACCGATTTCTATAATTCTTTTGTTTTATTTGAAATGCCATACCGTCAGGTTGGTCACATTTAAATTTGGTGAAGATCTGATGAATATCTTCGGTGTTGGAAGACGGAAATCAATGAATAAGAGCAAATCGCTCGCGATTAGAGAATGTGTTGATTAATTCTATGAAGCTACACTAAAAAGCTTAAAACAATCCTACTATAATATTATAAATGCGAAAGTTTGTGAAGATGTTTGTTACTCTTTCACGCAAAAGCTACTGGCTGGATTTTGATTAAACTTCACAATGTAATAGCTTATGCATCAGAAAAGCACACGGACTATAATATTTTATTGCGGAAAATTAAAGTTTCTGCGAGAATTAATCAATCAATCTGGTAATAATATGTAGAAATCCTTTTTTAAAATCCAATTTCAAAACGCCACTATAAATGTATAAAATAATTTTAGTTTGTAGGCTAGCGTTGCGGATCGGTTTCATCGTACTATTTAACGACTTCCAAACCAAAATTATTTTAAACTTACTTCAAAAAATTACATAAATGGCGTAAGTTTAATATTGTGATCTTAACTTGTGAGGTAGCATATTATAGCGCGCTGGCTATTGAAGTTGTTAATAAATATACAATTATTATCAAAATTGCTTCTGAGGCTCGCGATAGAGGTATCAGATATCGCTTTCTACGAAACAACTGTACGCTGAGAATTTGAGCTATAAAAGTCATAGAAACGGCAATCACATAATGTAATAAGTTCACTCGCTGATATGTTTTAATTTATACTCGGCGCGGCGAACCTTGATCCCTATGACAGTTCGTGTTAGTGATGGGTCGTGTCATTGGTCGTGTCGATAATTTTTTTTTAAGACACCTTGATCCCTATGACAGTTCGTGTTAGTGATGGGTCGTGTATTTGGTCGTGTCGATAATTTTTTTTTTAGACACCTTGATCCCTATGACAGTTCGTGTTAGTGATGGGTCGTGTCTTTGGTCGTGTCGATAATTTTTTTTTTAGACAAAGGCGTGGCTTGCATTCAGCCACGTTGGTAAACATGTTTTAAAAAATATTATAATGTGCATTTTTAATGTCCATTATGTTGTTGTTGTATTAATTTAAGATTTTTGGCATAGATTAAGTAGGTAAGTAAAACGAAAGTTTCCAACCTTGTTATTTTCTAATAATGTTTAACCCGGTAAACACGTTTTTGCTATATAAGTATATATTTTATCATGAAAATGAATGTTCCCCATTTATTTATTTTGTCTGAAAAAATTTTGTTACAATAGGTTATAATAATATTATTATATAATATAATAATATTATTTTGCCCTATAGCTGTTATTTTTTAATTTTCTTGGGTATAATATAATCATGTGTGTATGTATGAATGGTATGATCGTAATATTCTGTTCCATTCCATAATATATGAACTAAAATGTGAGTATGAAAAAAAATTGTGCACTCGTTACCATTACCGACATTTTTACTTGCCGCCCTAGTCGATAAACGTCACACGACGTAAGTTTTGCAGGACGTAAACATAAATTCAGATTGAGATAACTTCTTGTAAATGTTAAGAATTGTTAAAAATATCAACGGAATATCATTACTAATGGTATAAAGCTACGTAAAATTTATAAATGGCATTTTTAGACGCCCCCAATATGATCCCAATTTAATGGTGACGCCACTACAATGTTATATGGTGACATTAGCTGTCAGTGTCATAGGGATCAAGGTTCGCCGCGCCGATTATAAGTTAAGACATTGTACGCTTGCAGTGTTTTGTGTCGTCAGATTTGCAATCACTGAAAAATTTCAGGTTTAATTCAAATGTACTTACCAAGGAGACCGACGATGACTGACACCACATCATCCGGCATCAGGCATCATCGGCAGTCACAATCACTCTGTCAAGAGTGACCGATTGGGAAGAATATGTAGTGGCAAATTGATATTTGACTGATATTTTTTTAAATAAAGTTTTTACATATTATAACACCATGCCATTTTGCTTTTTTAAATATCTTATCTAGTATCTGCGAAATATAGACCTTTAAAGTTTCCTGTTAGACAGATAGAGCGCTACTGAAGTGTGATGTCACAAATCGGCAACTCCATACACTCTCCATAGAAAATTTCGTTTTAGAAACAGACAGATACAGTCACAGTGAAACAGCTAATTACTTATTTGTTTTTTGACCGATTTATTTTCTGCTTTTACAGATGATGATATTCTTAGTTACATTTTCGATTATAATTAACGCATATCAACATTTTGACGACGTTCAAATATCCAATTACTTTAAGCGTCTTAATTTGCAATTTGCAGCGCTTTTTTATAGCCAGGGGAGATCCCCTGGCTATAAAAAAGCGCTGCAAATTGCAAATAAACTAGTGGTTCGCCCCGAACTGAGACCTCGCGGTAACGGTATCCCATGATTATTCATTCAATCGATACATGATAACCAAAACTGACATTATTATTATGCCCGTTTTCACCAAACATACCTAAATCATCCCCTAAGTAGGAGTCTCTTAACGTAGGTAGCTCCTAAATACAATCCTAAGTCCTAACATCCGTCCCAATATCCTTTTAGGTGTCCCGTACAGGATCGTGATAAATAAGTTGACAGAAAACATCAATCACCTAACTTATAGGTAGCCCGTAAAGGTTAGGGAACGTTAGTGAAAACATTGAATTATTTATCAAACATTGAATTTAACTCCAAAACTGACATTATTATTATGCCCGTTTTCACCAAACATACCTAAATCATCCCCTAAGTAGGAGTCTCTTAACGTAGGTAGCTCCTAAATACAATCCTAAGTCCTAACATCCGTCCCAATATCCTTTTAGGTGTCCCGTACAGGATCGTGATAAATAAGTTGACAGAAAACATCAATCACCTAACTTATAGGTAGCCCGTAAAGGTTAGGGAACGTTAGTGAAAACATTGAATTATTTATCAAACATTGAATTTAACTCGTAGTTCCATGGGAATAGTTACTGACTGCGCCATCTATTAGCATTATTGTGAAGCTATGTTGATGCTATATGAATTACTGACGCCCATTAAAAATTAAATAATCTCGTTTCTTTATAATATTCATATAATTTTAGTATTTGTTGTTCAAGTACAGGATATAAGTGACCTAAAAACATAAAATCAGTTTGAAAATCCATAGCGGATTTTTCTAGAGAGCGTCTTCAAGCGAGCGTATAAAATCGCCACTTTGAAAGCCCCCCATTTCGTCAATTTTAAGGGAAAAATTAAAAAAAAATATTTTTGTACTCAGTTCAAAATTATCTTTAAAATGATATGTAACAATTTTATGTAACGCGATTTTTTTTTTTTTACTTCGCATTCGCTTCTATGAGAGCCCCCCTGAAATAAAGATTTTTATAACTTTTTAAGCCATTTTCGGCTGGAGGCCATCGGTTTACATATTATATCTAAATTTGAAGTAATTACGTTCAGTAATTCAAAAGTTATAAGGCTCTGACAGACGGACGGACGGACGGACGGACGGACGGACAAGTGCAAATCGCCCTAGTTAACTCAAAGACCTTCGCTTCGCTCGGTCGATAAAAAAATGTGATCATGAAGGAACATGAGAAATAAAACAAATAGATGTATTATGGTAATATTTTATTTTATAAATCGTCGCCGTCTTCGCTATCGCTATCGCTGTCACTTTCTGTAACATGTATTATAAATGTGTCAACACAATGGATCTAAATTGGCTGAGCTAATACAAAGAGTATAAAATAAAGATAAGTATTATTGTTATATGTCCGCTCTTCACGTTTATAGCTCTACAATTAAAGGTTATCGCGTATGCAGTCGACATAACAATTAGGAAGCAGAGAAATTTAAAAAGTCATACAGTTTTTATACAGCTTTAAAGTTAAAGATAAGCATGTCGGGGGCGGGCTATAAACCTATCAGTTTATTATTTCTGGCGTGTGTTTACAAAACGAGAACCCTGGGCTTGTTAATTAGGCTGTGACGTCATTGACTGAGATATTTTACCAACCGGTTAGCCACATTGCCGCCTACACTTGTTAACCTAATGCCCCCATTTAATGGCTAACCTAAGCGGCTTAGCTCGTGAGCTAAGCTAAGCCAAGTCAGTTGAGATCACGATATCGCTTGCGTTTTATTTGAATATTGAAGGAGCGACGGAGCGAGGCTTCTGGCGTAGCCCATTTGATTTATAAATAACTGTATTTTTAATGCAACACAGTAGTAATAGGGTTATAAACATTGCCGATGTTATAAACATTTCTTCAATAAGCCAGCTTTAAAATTCTTTTTAAACAACCAACTTCAAACTCCCGCTTTACTACATTACACACACACTATACAAAGTATTTAATTTATTGTTGATATTTTAAAAACAACTCGACCGATTTCGATAAAATTTATATGGGACCACCAGTACCCTTTCAACAAAAACAACCAAAAATGGAATTATCCAAATCGGTTCAGGCGTCTTCGAGTAATCTGTGGACGTTCATAAAAAAACCTCCTTCTTTTTTGGAGTCGGTTAAAAAGAGTTTTTTATATTCAATTAGGTATAACCAATAGCGAGTGAATCATCGTCAGAGGTGATTGCGATCGTCACTATCTAGCAATTAATTTTATACAATCCCACAGCAGCTGACTGCACTGGCTGCGTCACAGATAGGCAAATGTCACCATAGCTGTCTCATCTCCTGTATTGATAGTGATAGTGATAGATAGATAGTGACATTCAACAAAATTCACCTAGCCTGAACCCGGTCTAACCACCTATATCTACTTAGTAGTGAAAAGGTCGTGGGCTGACCGTTATAGAGATAGATACCAACGTTATCGGGCGTGCGTAAATTTAGCGAATGTATACTGTTTACATTATAGCATGGACGTAAC
The DNA here is from genome assembly GCA_029955525.1 of Oeneis ivallda. Taxonomy (NCBI): domain Eukaryota; kingdom Metazoa; phylum Arthropoda; class Insecta; order Lepidoptera; family Nymphalidae; genus Oeneis; species Oeneis ivallda. Next base: position 16,636,137 of record JARPMR010000025.1, read on the forward strand.
CACCTGACCTGCAGATTACAATAATGCAATATTTTTAATTTTAATGGCCATAATTGTACACAATTATCGTTTATGGCAATATTCAAAGATAACGGTGCAGCTTATTGCTTGTCAGTATTCCGTAGTAAAATATGGAACCCTTATAAACTGTAAGGGTTCCTTATATTGTTCCTTAAAGTTATATAACTAGTCCAGACTCTAGGTCGTCTTTCCGTCTCTGATGATAAGTTAACACTGGAACGAGCTTTCCCGAGCGAGCCCCATACCGAAGGAGTATGATTCTTATTTGAGATGCGATTGTCTAAAGTTATTTCATTGATCGTAATCGTATTCGATGACATTTGTGTGCAAGTAAAATAAACCATAACAGCATTGAATTAGAGCTCAATTTCGTGTTTACATTCTTGTACGTTTTTGTATGTACGATACGCTCCAACGCTCCATGTTAAAATCGGTACAAGCAAAAATAAGGTTAAACATAATTATTTTAACAAAAATTATTTCATTTTAAATGTTTGACTGTTCGATTCTCTTCGATGCTGCCGTTTGATTCAAATAAGAATCAAACTTGAACTTCATTTGTATGGGGTGTGCTAGACTGATGCTGAGATCTATAGGTGGCGCTCTCTCTTACAGACAGATTTATTTCAGGACACATTTGTGTCTCTATTTAACTCTATCTTGTGTCTTGGGCACAACCAGAGATCCTATCCTACTTCATACTAATATTATAAATGCGAAAGTTTGTGAGGATGGATGGATGGATGGATGTTAGTTACTCTTTAACGCCATAACGAATTTAACCGATTTGGCTGAAATTTGGAATGGAGACAGCACATAGGCTACATTTTATCCCGGAAAATTAAAGAGTTCCCGTGGGAGTTAACCCTTAATCCACACGGATGAAGTCGCGGGCATCATCTAGCGATCTTAGCCTTAAAGCCTACCACGCACTCGTTTCAATGTGAGCCACCAAGAGATAGATATTTCCTCTTATTTATCCCGTACACTGTTATCGACTCATCTCCATATATATTTTTATGTCTCTATCCACGTTTTCCGGTAGCCGTTAATAGTTTAACCCCATTAATGTTAATTATAAGACCCCGTTTATCTCGTGTTATGGCTGCTCTACATCATTACACTGGGTCCAGTAAGTTTACTTCACTAGACCGTGGCGTATGGCGTCACAAGACGCATCGCCTATATTATTACAAACTATGAAGGTAAGAGACACCTGTTAGGTAACGTTTTTAGGTCTAAGGATTATAAGTGATAGATTCGGATGCCTAAACCGCGTTGAAGAAATACGCGTCCGCCATAGTAGGTAAATATGTAGTAGGAAGGTCAGTTAAGAACGAGAACTCGTGTACTAATTAAGAACAAGTGGAAATTATTTTTAATTTTTTGCCAAATACTATTATTAAATTATAAATAACTAGCAGATGCCCGCGACTTCGTCTGCGTGTATTTAGTTTTTAAAATCCCTCGGGAACTCTTTGATTTTCCGGGATAAAATGTAGCCTATGACACTCTCCAGGTCCTCAACTATAGCCATGCAAAAAATCACGTCGATCCGTAACCCTGTTGCCGCGTGATTGAAGGACAAACCAAAAACCAACAAACAAACACACTTTCGCATTTATAATATTAATAAGGATAATAAATTAATATTAAAAATAAAATAAAAAAGCCATGATTCGAACCCCCGAAACCGATGGTTTCAGTCGGTCCTTCGTAAAACTGTTACACCACGAAAGCTATGATGTAAGTTTGTAATAACTAATAATATGTTTGTAACACGGAATTTTTCTATTCCGTGGTTTGTAATTTTTTCGCCTAGCCCCATTGACGAATGATATTTACTACCTATCCGCCAAACCATCAGAAAAGGAACTTCTAAATTCGTTCTAAATTAAATAACCCAGCCACAATCCAGCGCTAGAATGCTAGAATGTAGCGCTGGACTGGAATGCTACTGGCATCCAGTGCAGTGTAGCTCGCCATTAGTTTTATGAACTATAAAGCCGTCTCGGACTCAATTTGTAAAAGAGACGCAGCTCGTTTACATAATTTAGAGTTATTTATCGGCGGTCTCGAATGCGGTCCCGCTTTTTTTATATTCCCATTTGAGTGGCTTTGCTTTAGATCAGAGATACCCAAAGTGGTCGATATCGACCCCTTGGGGTCGAAATCGGTTTCCCAGGGGTCGACATAAACGAAAACTGATTTTTCGGGTCGACGAGGTCTAAAAATCGACCCCTATTAATTAACACAAGTTCTTATTTGAAACTTTCAAGATACTGAATAAGTTGTGTTACGTGTACCAACTTATAAGAATGAATATTTTAGTAGGAAGTATGTCGATTTATTTTGTAAAATATTGATGAGAAAATGATGTCAAGTATACTCACTTAACCAACCGCGAAGTTTTTAAATTGGTATTTTGTATCAATAGGAAAAAACTAGAGATCGTATATTTTAATTTATTTGGCTATGGAGGTCTGAGGTATCAGTTGAAAATGAACTGCATTTTGGAAAAGGGGTCTCTTGCCCAAAATAGTTTGGGAATCCTTGCTTTATTATGTTGATTCCTACCCATAGAGCACCTACGTCTGACTAGTAGTAGATGTATGGATGCATGAGAAAACCTTTCTTATTATAAACTAGCTGATGCCCGCGACTTCGTCCGCGTGATTTAGTTTTTAGTCCTTTTTAGTTTTAAGTCCCTCGGGAACTCTTTGATTTTCCGGGATAAAAAGTTGCCTATGTCACTCTCCAGGTCCTTAACTGTACCCATACAAAAAATCACGTCGATCCATAGCTTTGTTGCGGCGTGATTGAAGGACAAATCAACAAAAAACACACTTTCGCATAATACTAATACCCATTATAAATGCGAAAGTGTGCTTGTTGGTTTGTCCTTTCCTCCGTTGGGATTTCAAAAAGTAAATCCACGCGGACGAAGTCGCGGGTATCAGCTAGTATTAGTATAAGTATGATATTAGATATTAGTATGATTAGAAAGTGTTTGTCCTTCAATCACGCAGCAGCGGAAAAACGAGTCGACCTTATTTCTTTCATGGCTATAGTTGAGAACTTGGAGAGTGACACAGGATACCAGGAAAAAGAGGGTTCCCGCGGGATTTGTAAAACCTACCTCCACGAGAAATAATTTTTTTTATTTTTTTATTCGATGACAAGCTAGTCCTTGACTGCGATCTCATCTGATGGTAAGTGACGATGAAGTCTAGGATGGTAGCGGGCTAACTTAGAAGGGGGTATGGCAGTGAACATTCAACCCATACCCCTAATAAAAATCGAGATAGACTCCTACCGGATAGCGTAGTATTGACCCCCCCAGGCCCCAGTCGATACAGGCGGCGAAAGACTGGGGCATGTGAAAGTTTATGCAACAGACATTTGTCCAGCTGTGGACGTCTATCGGTTCATAAAGTTAGTTGCCGTAAGCAAGCTTAGCGAAACTGAGTAAGTATTCATCATCATCATCATTATCAACCTTTAGATGTCCACTGCTGGACATAGGTCTCCTGCATGGACCTCCACAGGCCGGTCCTCCACGGTCTTGCGCCGCCTGAATCCAGCGGCTCCCTGCGACTCGTTTGATGTCGTCGGTCCACCTAGTGGGGGGTCTGCCAACACTGCGCTTACCGGTGCGGGGTCGCCACTCCAGCACCTTGGGACCCCAACGACCCAAACGACGAGTAAGTATTAATACGACTTTATACCAATTATCTCGATCACGTATGGTACTTAACGACTTAAATGTAAGTAATTAATTGACGGCTTGTTTATTTTTACGAGGCTTCTTAATTTGGTAACATAATAAAGTGGTTGCCGCGACTGTATGTTAAGTATCGTGAATTGGTTTGTAATAGCCTAATAGGTAATACCTACTGGGTATTTAAGAGGTCGTGAGTTTAATTTTTGGTCGTCATCATCATCAGCAACCCATCGACGGCTCTCTACTGAGCGCAGGTCTCCTCTCAGAGAAGGTTTATAGGCCATAGTCCACCACGCTGGCCCAATGCGAATTGGCAGATGTTATAAAAGCGAAAGTGTGTTTGTTTGTTGGTTAGTCCTTCAATCAGTCTGCAGAGCTACGGATCGACGTGATTTTTTGCATGGGTTGAGGAACTGAAGTGTGACATAGGCAACTTTTTATCCCGGAAAATCAGAGTTCCCGCAGGATTTTAAAAACTAAATTCACGCGGACGAAGTCGCGGGCATCGTCTAATCTACTAATGTATAATTAAGATACAGTTGTATATATACGTAGGTATAACTACAAGTAGTTCTATATACCTAATGCGTAAAACTCGGACTGTCATTACGGGTGGGGTAAAACTTTACGTTCGACATTTAAAAACCTTAGCACGTTCTACATGTATTGATAATTATGTGGTCGGGGCCTTTGTGCTACCGACGCTGGGTCTCGTAAGGCTGCAGTCGCACTGCAAGCTATATAACATTCACCGCTATAGATATACAAACTATACCTACACAATATTATGTAAAATCTAACAATGCCTATTTAACTTTCTTTCAATTGCTATTGCAGTTGTCAAGTATCACTACATAGAGGCACAGTGCACTCAAAAAATTTCGCGCTCGCTTCACTCGCGAAAATGTCTTTTCTGAATTAGTGTTGTAGGAACCAAGTATGAATAACAAAGTTAAGTAGTGCAGTCCTAAAAAATTTCGCGCTCGCTTCGCTCGCGAAAATTTCCTATACGGTAGCTCTGTGTTTTTATAGATGCCACCAATATATACAACTAATTTCACTACCGTTGGGTTTGTATTGCGAATCGCCCTCCTTTATTCTGCATCACTGAACTACAACATTGAAGACCAGTTACCAACTCCTCAATCCAGATGCTGATGGGTACTGCCCACCTAAATTGCGGGTATTTTCAAAATTTCAATTGTGTTTTGTGTAATTGTAGGTTTGTAGTTACCAAGTAGCTATATAATTTTATATAATTAAATATTAATACTATAATTTATATTATTAATATAAAAATAATATAGTGGTGAAGAAAAACGTAAAAACCTCGTGATTAACACAAAGTGGCTCTTTTTTTAATAAGTACTTTTTCCACGTGGACGAAGTCGCGGGCATCAGCTTGTATGTAATAAAATTACGCACTTACCTAATAAATAATACCTAAGCATCGTATCTTAAACAGGGGGATTGAGGACACAGATTTATTTCTGTACCTATAGCAAGGAGTGGAACCGGATCCTATTCCCTCTCAATAACTAAGCAATCAGGGCCTACGGAGGGTCACCGATATTGGACCTCAAATGCCTCAAACAAACATAAAAATGGATAGTAAAATTTTACGAGCACCGATTTAGTGGACCGTGAACTATGGGAGAGGAGCGGGACGTACGGCCGGATCGATTTTGGGTTTTATGTACTCATTTTTACGTAATTCTGGTGCGTGTAAAATTTTATTGTTATTTTTAAAGCCTTTTAAATTAAGTACCTATGTGGGTTTACGTCCAATTTATGGGTACAGAATTGTCGGAAGTTGTCTATGGTCGTAAAGCTTGGATTTAACTGTGAATTGTTAAAACGTTAACTGAAATTTAAATAAATAATGATTATGGGTCTTTTAAATCATTCTTTCATTTGTTCATCTGAACCGATCCACTAGGCACAGGTCTTCTCACGTAAGTAAAAGTTTTAGGCCATAGTCCACCACGCTGGGCCTTCACATCGGAGAACCTATAAATAGGAAACTCTCAGGAAAGCAGATTTCCTTACGATATTTTCCTTCCTTTGATCCCAGGAAAGCATCTTTCATTTTCGGAGTTACGTGCGTTTAAAGCAAATAAACACGGTGAAGGAAAAGGTTCTGCATAATGATTGTTCCTGAAGTAAAAGGAGGTTAGTAATAAAATAAATTACCATTAAAATAAAACAAATAAATCATAGCAGCAGACCCTTTGCACTCATAACCAGCAGTGCACCAATAAAGCAGTATCTTTAATAGCCTATATACAATAGCGGGCAATCATTCATTCTCAGTCATTCATGCGTTCATTCATTTCCCAGAAATAGCTTTATCTGGAGGAAGTCATAAACCACTCAAGTGTTCTATCACTCGTCTGGTGTCAACTCCTTTCTTTAGAAAGGAAATATCTTTAGGTATCTACATGTAAGCACTAGATGTAGATGTCTAGTGCATACTTTGAATGAACGTCTAGGAAGTCTAGTGCATACGTTGCAGTCAATTCCCGAAGATTCACTGCTCCTAGTTTTGACTAGATTTTTTTCATTCATCGCCAGGTCACTTGTTGACACAGATCTCCTCTCGAATGAAAATTGTTTAGGCCATAGTCCACCACTAGGGCCAAGTCCGGATTGGCAGACTTCACACACCTTTGAGAACATAATGGTGAACTCTCAGTAATATCTTCAGGTTTTCTACCGATGTTTTCCTTCACCGTTAAAGCAAATAATATTTAATTTAGTATTTTACAAACGCAAACCCAAGTTCTCATTCGAGAGAAGAACGAATGAAATGAATGAATGAAAACATTAAGTTTTATACTTTTAGTTTTCTAAAAAAACATATGTGTAATAGACGATCTTATAATGGATTCCAACGGAATCCTAAAAACTTGTATTTTAATAATTATAATTATTATGGTCAATATTAATTTAATTGGCCACATTATTATCTACACAATATTTATGAAAAGATAATGCAACTCAAAATAAATAACTTATAAATGTGACAGCAACTTCATTATCAAGAGTTATTACTTACTTGTCATTCATTGATGCTCATTATTTTATCCGCATCGATTAAGGATTTTTAGTATTTAATTTCCCGGAATCCCGGAAAATTATAGAGCTGGCGCGGGATTTCATGAGCTAAATCCACGCGATTGAAGTTGCGGGCCTCAGCTAGTATAAAAACAAATACAGCTACCTTGGCCAAAGGATTAGCTTGGCCATCCAAAGGGCAGACCCAGCATCTTGGGTACTATGCCACACTACGGTGACTTGGATGGGGTTTTAGATTTTATTTAGTTTTTATTTTAGTTTTAATTTTAGAGTAAATTTAGTTTTAATTGTATAGGCTTATAATTAACACAGATGTTTGCGTCTGCCCGATGCGACGTATACACAGATACGCTATCTAAATGTCTCTTTTACTGAACAATAATTGTTACATTATAATTGTTATGATCGGCGCAATAAATAATTATGATCGCTTATATTATTTACGACGATTCCGATTGGGAAATGACTGAGTGCGTTTATTGGAACGGACGCTGGTTTTATGTGTTTCAACATAATAATTTATATTATTACTTACTCAGAAATCTATATATCTATATATATGGTGCATGGCAAGCAGTGATAGCCTAGTGGTTAGGACTGTGGTCTCCTATTCGGGGGGTCGCAGGTTCGATCCCGGGTTCGATCGACCTCTGACTTTTCAGAATCAATCAAGCATAATTGCAAGCATAAAGATAGTTAATTTAAGCAATTAACTATCACTTGCTTCCACGGTGAAGGACAACATCGCGAGGAAACCTGCACACCACAAGAGTTCTTCATAATGTTCTCGAAGGTGTGTGAAGACCGCCAATTCGCATTGGGCCAGCGTGGTGGACTATGGCCTATACTTATCCCTTCTCTGAGAGGAGACCTAGTAGTGAGCCGTTGATGGGTTGGTAATGATGATGATATCTATGGTATAAACCATTTTCTATAGAAATCCAAGTCACGCCTTGTAATTAAAATACAAGATCTAGCTTAAATAAAGTATGCTCTTGAAAGTAAAATGAAAAAATTGCATGCTCTCCTAGTTCCTACTATAGGTTGTATTCATCAATCTCTCTGGTGCAGTGGAAAGCGCAGTGGGATAGACAGGTCTTTGGTTCGATTCCCGGCGGGGACAATTTGGATAATCATATTCTCTGTTTCTCTGGTCTGGTCTGGTGTGGACTTTGGTCAAGGCTAAGTACCACCCTAACTCTACCGTCAAAGCGATTTAGCGTTCCGGTACGATGGTAAGTAGAGCCCGATTAGGGGTATGGTTTTATTAAAATTGCCATACCTCATTTCAAGTTAGCCCGCTACCATTTTAGACTGCATCGTCACATACAAAAGTCAGACATGCGTGCTTGGAATAGAACCGCGGATCCCCCGAAAAGGAGACAGACGTCTTAACCATTAAGCTATCACCGATTAGAATAGAATAGATAAGTTTTTTTATTCAAATAAACAAAGTGCTTACGAATCGTCAAGTGGATCTATCACTGGTTCGGAATGCCGTTCCAACCGAGAAGAACCAGCAAGAATTATATTAGGCTTTCACTGCTGTTTATGCAGTGATAGCCTAATGGTTAGGACTACGGTCTCCTATTCGCGGGGTCGCAGCTTCGAGCCCGGGCACGCACCTCTGACTTTTCGGAGTTAAGTGCGTTTTAGCAATTACATATATAATACTAGCTGACCCAGCGAACTTCGTACCGCCAACTTATCTATATAAATAAACTATCCTAATCCAAAAAAAACCATCCTATCTTTTAAGTTGGACCAAATTACAGATAGTTACGAAGTTTGATAAAAATCGGTTAAGTAGTTTAGGAGTCCATCGCGGACAAACAACGTGACACGTAATTTTTAGATTGTAATATGCTTCAACGGTGAAGGAAAACATTGCGAGGAAACCCACATACCTGAGAGGTCTCCATTGTTCTCAAAGGTGTGTGAAGTCTGCCAATTCGCATTGGGCTAGCGTGATGGACTATGGCCTATAACCCTTCTTTGAGAGAAGAAACGCTCAGTGGTGAGACGTTAATGGGTTGCTCGTGACTGCTGTTTAAATATACCAATTCAATTAACAATGAGGTATCTAATAAAAATGCCTTTTATTTGTCACGCAAGAGATCACTCAGTCGGCAGCGGAGAAGCCAAAAGAAAACAACCGCAGCCATTTGATTCGGCAATGGCGGTCGGAGGCTGGCAACTTGACAGATTTCGCTCTGCGCACCGCGCTCACGCTCGGTCTGCGACTAATGAGCGAGCCAGCCGACCCTGCACACTGACCCGATTGACCAGGGATTCCCAAACTATTTTGGGCAAGAGACCCCTTTTCCAAAATAGAATAGAAATGTGTTTTATTCAAATAAACTCTTTTACAAGTGGTTTTGAATCGTCGATGAGTCTACGACTGGTTCGGAATGCCCTTCCTGCCGAGAAAAACCAGCAAGAATCTCGGCGGTGGCTCTTTTCAAAACAAGTCTACAATTCAATAGATACTAACCTATGTATGTGTTTCCACAATGAGTTCCACAAAAGCACACCTAATTATAATTCAACACGTTAAGACGGGCAGACAGAAAGCATCCCCATTCCCGCTAGTGGCACCCGTTCACGAGCATGACGCATGATCCAGCCATTGCTTCGCTCAACCATATTTGGGGGAACGTAACAACCCGCACCACACGACACCACCACAGAAATGTTTAATTAGAGCGGGACATGCTTAGGCATGAATGAATTGATAACTCAGACCCCAACTGCCAAATTACTTTAAAAATCTATAGTTTATTTTTCCTATTGATACAAAATACTTACTTACCAATTTAAGAACTTTGCGGTTGGTTAAGTGAGTAAACTTGACATCATTTTCTCATCAAAATTTAACAAAATATCTATACATATACAATTATGTAAATATCAAGTGTAATTAATAATTATTAATACGAATTACGTAAAAATGCTTAAGTAGTTAGGTAATCATTTTTTGAAAAAAAAAAAAAAACATTATAATCACAAAGTAAAGATGAAATTAAAAATTTTATTTTTAAATGCAAGCTTTTAGTAGCTACATCATTAGACTCTGGATATCATCTAGGATCAGAGTACTTGTTATGACGAATCAAACGAGCCCAAGCTCGATGTGGTCACGTCGTTTTATTACAGAGTTCCGATAGCCATCTTCCGTCTCCATCATCAGATCAGCTCCATGTCACAATAATATTGCATTGTCATCCTATTTAAATGCAAAATTTCAGCTCGATCAGAAACCGGGAAGTGGGTCTAAATTCATCTTGCAAGATTTGTCCCAAACAAACAAACTGGTCAAGCTAAATAAAAGCTTGTCAAAAATTAATAATTCAGTGTGATGGATGAACCTGGTGACTTTCAACCAATCTAGCTAAATCCGGTTCAATATTGGTGAGTTGGTTAATTAATAGGGGTCGATTTTTAGACGTTGTTGACCTCCAAAATCTGTTTTCGTATATGTCTACCTGGGAAACCGATTTCGACCCCAAGGGGTCGATGTCGACCACTTTGGGAATCCCTGCGATAGACGATCTTTATACATAGTAATACTAGCTTTTGCCCGCGGCTTCGCAAACGTTAACTTCGTTTTTTTAAATCCCTATTTTACCCTCTTAGGGGGTTGAATTTTCTAAAATGCTTTCTTAGCGGATATCTACTTCTTTCTGAATGCCAAAGTTCAGCCCGATCCGTCCAATGATTTGAGCTGTACGTTGATAGATCCGTCAGTCAGTCACTTTTTTCCTTTTATATAATTGCGTGAAAGTGTTCGTTAATTTGTCCTTCAATCATGCAGCAACAGAGCAGCGGATCGACTTGATTTTTTGCATGTCATACCCATGCAATTCCAGGATAAAAGGTAGCCTTTAACCAAGTAGGTATAGTTGAGGGCTTGGAGAGTTACAAAGGCTACTTTTATTACCTCGGTCAAACAGAAGGTATATAAAAGGGGACTAAAGCTAGGTAGTTAAAAATATATGTATACACCTACGTCCACGGCTGGTCTCTTGCGTAAACTTCCACGTGTCTCGGTCTTGCGCCGCCTGAATCCAGCGGCTCTCTACGACGCGTTTGATGTCGTCGGTCCACTTAGTGGGGGGTCTGCCAACACAGCGCTTCCCGGTGCTGGGTCGCCACTCCAGCCTGATATTGCCACTTCAGCTGCGCTAAGTAATGTAATCAATTGTAATTTGTAACCAACCAATTAGGTAATTGACTGTTACCAAAATGTTAATAATTCATTAATTACAATCGAAAATGTAACATGTAAAAATAATATTAATTGTAAAAATAGAAAAGAAATCGATCCAAAACAAGTTAGTTATAAGGAGTAAATATTCTTAGGTTATACCTAAGCAATTTTTTTTAAAGAATATTAGTCAAATTGAAGTTGACTAATATCCTCCTATCCCCTCCAACTAAGCGGAAAGCTTGTGCTAGGAGTGGGTACGACAATAGTGCAACGGGTGGAATTCGAACTTGCGACCTTTCAGTTTTCAGTTCGCATCTTTAACCGTTGGGCTATTGAGGCTCTGATTTTAGGGCGAGTGTAGGTGTTTGTATCTTTCTAAAACGAAAACTATGAAGATAGTCTTGTGTACACTACACAAGACTATCTTCATAGTTTTCGTTTCGTACACGTACTAAGTACTTTTAGGAATGAATTCCCGACACTGAACGAGAACGAACTATTCCTTATGTAGGGGCAAGTGCTGTTCCTATGGACGCTTGTACCTGTGGACACAATCGATTCCGTCGAAACTAGCAACCGTAAAACTCTAATTTGAACGCGAGCCGTCAACCATAGACAAAGCTTTACGGTCGCGTCCAAACTAAAATTTTAGTGTTGCTAGTTTCGACGGAATCGATTGTGTCCACAGGTACAAGCGTCCATAAGAACCGCACTTGCCCATAGATCATTCGCTCGGCTCCGAACAAGCGGGGCAAGGAATCAGACAATTATTAGTACATCGTTCATTCAGTACCTACTTCGTTCCTTGTAGACTATTTAATCTATGATTCTGAACTATTATACTTTTACTCCTTTTAGGGTCCGAGCAAGAGCAAGCCTACTATGAAGAGTGTATGATCTTCTAAACGCTGCTGATTATTACCTACCAAAGATCGGAATAACGCAATTGGGTAAAATAACGTTTTTAAATATAACAACACAATGCCATTTCTCTCTTTTAATTATCTTTACTAGTCTAGAAATTATAAGCTGTTTTACTGTCACTGTGTCTGTTTCATTCTAAAACGAAATTTTCTATGGAGCGTGTATGGAGCTGCTGAATTGTGATATCACACTTCAGTAGCGCTCTTTCTGTCTAACAGGAAACTACAAAGCTCTATAACTTACATATTTGTTTTTGGACCGATGTATTTTCTGTTAATACAAATTTTATTCTTTCATGTTAAATTTTCGATTGTAAATAATGAAAATTAAAATTTTCGATTGTAAATAATGACAATTAACATTTTGACTACAGTCAACTATCCAATTAGGAGTTAAGTGTGCACTCCCCTTAACACAAAACATTTCAGCAACTGTAACAGCCAAGCATCTCAAGCCATTGCAACTACAAAGCCGCCCTGTGCCCTGAAAATTAACAAGCACGCTCGATTTATGTGATTAATTTCAGCAATTCAGAGCAACAGTCTCCAAATTAATAAGTTATTTTTAATTACACAGTAATTGCAAAGGATAGACTAATGGGTGATATCGCAGACTGAGTTATTGAGACTTGAGAGTTGCAAAAGTGAAGCTAGAAAATCAAGCCGTTTAATTGGCTTCGTCAACTCGCTAACGACGTTTCTCTTACAGTGGTAGAGTCTGTTCAATAAGTCAGTTTATATAGGCAAATTGAAAAATAATTGGTTGTAGTAATACTTTACATAAAAAGATATCTGATTCTAATAAAAATAAACTATAGTACACATTAATGTGGAAAGGTAGATTAAAATGAAAAAAAGTAACCCATGTATGTAAACTGACTTATATACTGAACAGACTCTAGCGTTTGGTCTTGTCAGTAGTTAGTACTATTTCTCAATTAACTCAGTTCTTGAATAGATTGTACAAGTTTTTTTATTCAAAAATAGAGTGCTCTTGAATCGACCAGTGAATTTACCACTGTTTCGGAATGCCGTTCCAACCGAGAAGAACCAGCAAGAAACTCAGCGGTTGCTCTTTAAATAAAAATACAAAATCAATACATATTATGTTGTGCACAGTTTACAGTTAATTACCGTATTATGAATTGCTGCAACGAGTTATATCCATGTTTTTTTATCAATAATAGTTTATTCTTCAATTTTATAATTTTCTTTGCTCATGAGCATACTTTTAATTGATTTCATATACTTGTGTAATAGGCAAATCTAGCTGTAGGTACTAGACCGTCTAACGCTTGGGATGATGATGATGATGATGATGATGATAGTGGTTGGTTCAGTATGGGCACGTCCATTGCTTGACGACGATGATCATTCTATGATTCTCATTCCTCTATGGTTCGTTGGTGAGCATACTGATATTAATTAGTCTGTAATGGAGCGGTGAGCGTTTCACATTTGCGCTCAATGGCACGTTAAGGAATTACTTGTACACAGTGATACTTCTTGTGCTGTATTTAGAGGCGACTGATATTAATACTTAATTATATTTTAAGTTCCAGTTTGTTTTTGAACTTTATGGTTCCGTAAATCGTCCCAGTTTCTGTTCCGTGTAGTCCGTCTGCCTGTCTATTTGCCCACAGAATTATTGAGATTTATCTTGCATCTCGCAAAATAAGATCGTAGTATCAAAGGCGTTAACACCTGTAGGTACTGTCAATATACTGTCATTAATTTGTAAGAACTGTTTTTCCGTCGCTTGCGTTTGAGAACCTTATGTTAAATGTATCGAAGAAAGTCGTATAACAACTCTATGATTGTGTTAGAGTACGTACCTATTTATTTATTTAACGAAAGAATTACGTAGGTATGCAACTTTGCAAAATGAATAAGTTTATCTTTTTAATTAAAATTTCAATTTGATTTAACTTTAGTGAACTCAATTATTAAGTAATCATTCGTAAGCACTTTGTAAAGGTTTATTTGATTAAAAAAAATTTATTTCTTTAAACATTCTATTCTATTCTATTATCAATTGCGAATCAAGCATTAATAAGTAACATCGATGTGGATGTTACAATAATTATACTTAATTATAATTATTATTTTACTTAAACGCAACGTGAATTAATTTAATCAAAAGTAGGACAAAGATCGTCGATGTAGGTACATTATTTGCCATTATAATCATTAAGATAAAAATTGTTTGTGATAGACATTGTTTAGGCTGAAAAGTTTGTATTTACAGGCTGATTTTTTAAATATAATATAGCGATAATTATCTATAGTTAACTAGTTTTGTTATAAGATTTGCTATGTAGGTATATGTACCTAATATGCTAATCGTTCCAAATAAAGATAAATAGGTAAATACCTACTTGCATATTTTATACACTTATCAGCTGTTATGATTCAGGATCCTTCATCAGCAACCCATCAACGGCTCACTACTGAGCGCAGGTCTCCTCTCAGAGAAGGGTTATAGGCCATAGTCTACCACGCTGGCCCAATGCGAATTGGCGGACTTTACACACCTTCATGATCATTATGAAGAACTCTCAGGTGTGCAGGTTTCCTCACGATGCCTTCACCGTTGAAGCATTGTGTTAGCATATTTAATTGCTTAAACGCACATAACACTAAAGTCAGAGGTGCGTACCCGGGATCGAACCTGCGACTCCCCGAATAGGAGACCACAGTCCTAACCACTAGGGTATTTCTTGTTATTGCAGTTACTCTTGCGGATTCGATAGTTACTCTTCAAAAGAACTTGTATTCGGACCAGCCTCTATAAGCTATCCGTGATCACATATCGGGCGACCTGACCCGGCAATCAGACAATTAACTTTAATGGGCTTATTTAAATTAGTGGCCACTTTATTACAACATTATAGCCGCTTATCGGCAATTATAACGATAAACAATTACGCCGCGCTGAAAATTCGAGACTCTGTTGACTGAAATGACGTCAATTGATTAGGTTCTTTAATTATTAATTAGTGCTACAGAAGCACTGATAGCCTAGTGGTTAGGCCTGCCACCTAAAATAAATATTAGATTATTTAAACAAAAAATTAAAGACAATTATTGAAAAAGTGCTACTACTCAATTAAAGGATTTTTAGATGATAGTTGGTAACTTGGTGGATGTGCATTGACATTATAGATTATTATGATGAAATGAATGACCTTTGGACTAAGAGTCGATTTCACCAACGTAAAATCTAATGTCTTTAAACGAGCAATTCTTGTATATTAATATACATATATATAATCTGAATCTCGGAAACGGCTCCAACGATTTTCATGAAATTTTGTATGCAGGGGGTTTCGGGGGCGATAAATCGATTTAGCTAGGTAAAATTTTTAGAAAAGGTCGTTTTATCCGTGTTTTCAGGCAATGAAAAACCCCTTACAATATCATTAGAATACGAAGGTAAATTTCGCCATCATCTATAAATTCCCGATGGCTCGACTGTAAGTCGGGCGGTCCCGAAACCAGAAGACACAGGTTCGAGTCCAAGACGGTTATATTTTCCCCTATGAATTATATTATTATTTTTTTATTTATTATTTTTTTAATATATAATTTCCAAAAAACACGATTTACAAAAAAAAAAAATAATAACCGAGCAAAGCTCGGTCACCCAGATATTAAGTCTTATCCGAGCGTAAATTTCACATTTTGACAGTATTTTCAATACAAAAACTGTCAGAACGCCCAATTTATTCCTCGGTAAAACCACAACGTCACTCGACGTTGTTGGTGAAATCGGCACTTAATGAAATAAGTATGACATTGTATATTGTTTTAGATTTGATTGGTGAATTATATTTACTTTTTTTGCATGCTACTCAGTGGCAGATTGAAGCGCTATTAATTATTTTATCTACTCCAACATCGAAAAGTTCCAATTTCGAGTTTGACAGCTGAATCGAAATGAACCCTCTTTCGGTTTTGCTTCTCATTTCGATGCAGCTCGTTGTATGGGAGCTGAATCGAAATGGTTATCTTCTTAAAATAGGATACCTAAAGCTAAGGCTCTGAGTTCTGGCACTTTTGTACCGTTCATATGACAGAGGCGCCACAGGCGGCTGGTGGCGGCTTACGGAATTACTTTTTGTTGACAGAGGCGCCACAGGCGGCTGGTGGCGGCTTACGGAGTTACTTTTTGTTACTTTATTGAGCCTACGGCGTATTTTGTTAATGATTTTACTTCCTTGTCGTAGATAAAATCTTGTATGCAACTGAACGTAATTAGTCATTTTAATTCTCGTACTATCCTATTTTGATACTCGGCAAGCCTCGTATCAAAAAACAGCACTCGAATTAAAATGACCCTCATTACGATGCAGTTGCATAAATAGCTATATTGTATAACTAATATCTTGTTATTACTCAATTGAATTTGAATTTGATCACCTAACGCGATCAGGGGTTCTCTGACATATCGGAGAATATCACGACGACCAATTTTGACGACTCCCCTGGCGCAGTGGTGAGCGCTGTGGTCATAGAACGTCAGGTCTCGGGTTCGATTCCCGGCAATTTGGGAATTTATAATTTCTGAATTGTCTCTGGTCTAGTCTGGTGGGAGGCTTTGGCCGAGGCTAGTTACCACCCTACCGTCAAAGACGTGCCGCCAAGCGATTTAGCGTTCCGGCACGATGGCGTGTAGAAACTAGAAACCAATTAGGGGTATGGGTTGATGAATGTTTACTGCTATACCCCTTCCAAGTTAGCCTGCTGCCATCTTAAACTGCATCGTCCTTTACCATCAGTTGAGTCAAGGACTATCTATCTTGTCATCGAATTAAAAAAATATATTTATCACATGTTTCAACTGTGCAGGAAAACATCGTGAGGAAACCTGCACGCCTGAGAGTTGTCCATAAAGTTGTCAAAGGTGTGTGAAGCCTGCCAATTCGCATTGGGCCAGTGCGGTGGCCTATGGCCTAAACCTCAAGAGGAGACCTGTGCCCAGTATTGGGTCAACGGTGGCGTGAGATGAATGAAACGATATATCTATAATATAATAAAACTGTAACAGGTCCAATTCTGTACATTGAAGATATTTTGAAATTTTTTGTTTGAGGGCACTCTATAATCGATACTGAAGCCAAAACAATTTTTTTTTAATTTTTTGTCTGTCTGTCTGTCTGTCTGTCTGTCTGTCTGTATCTTGGCCGCGCATCACGCCGAAACTACTGGACGGATTTAAAGGAAACTTGGCACGGTTTAAGTTAATAAATACTACGAGGTATAACATAGGATACTTTTTATCCCGAAATTCAGCACGGTTCCCTTGGGCGAGGGGATGAAAGTCAAAATGTGTATTTCGCTGTAATTCATTAAGGCGTATTGCGATTTAATCCATTCTTTTTTTGTTAGAAAGCAGGTTCTTTAGAGATTGTCCTGTAATTATTTCAAGGTCGTCAATTTCGTAGTTGAGAAATTATAGACATCACGATCTTCAGTATAAGATCCAAATAACTTGAACCCCGGAATCTACAAGATACTTTGAATGAACGGCTCATCTTAAGCTGGCAAGCGTACTTTATCGTATATAACCATCGTGGATAGCCCTATTTTGTCAAAGTCAAACTACTCCAAAGGCGTCAGATTTTGCCAAACGATCATTATACCTACATACTACATAGTAGGTATGGATGTAATACATCGTATGGACTTAATGCTACAGTGTTTTCCTATGCAATTTAATATTCTAACCATACTAATATTATAAATGCGAAATTGTGTTTGTTTGTTGGTTTGTCCTTCAATCACGCCACAACAGAGCCACGGATCGACGTAATTTTTTGCATGGGTACAGTTGAGGACATAGGCTACTTTTTATCCCGGAAAATCAAAGTGTTCACGAGGGATTTTAAAAACTAAATCCACGCGGACAAAGTCGCGGGCATCAGCTAGTTTCTATAATAATAATACATTTCTGGGTACCAATTGTCTAAAAGTTATTTATTCCATTGATCCTATTCGTTTTTGATGATATTAGCGTCAAAGTAAAATAATCCTTGGTTGTATTGATTTAAAGTCACAAATGCAGTATATCCGATTTTAATATGGAGCGTTATGCAGCGTATCGAACATACTTAAACGTGTAAGAATGCATATACGAAATTGAGCTCCAATTCAACACTGATAAGGTTTATGTTACTTTGACGTTAATGTCATCGAATACGATTACGATCAATGGAATAACTTTAGACAATCGCACATCTGTATTCCCACACATCCATGCATCCATCAACAAGTGACCATTGCTGTTGGGCTTTCTCTCAGAATGAGATGGGTTATAGGCCATAGTCCACCACGCTGGCCAGTGCGTATTGGCAGACTTCACACACCTTTGAGAACATTATGGAAAAAACTAGATATTACGCTCTACTTCGTAAGCTTGGATTAAGGTTTATTAATTCCAGCGGGAACTCTTTGGTTATCCGGGATTTATTGGAGCTTATGTGTTAATCCTGGGTATGAGCTATCTCCATTCCCAGCCAAAACGCTTCATTCTTTGTGGCGCGAAAGAGTGACAAACATCCATATTCCATCCTCACAAACTTTCGCATTTAGGTAGGTAACATTTATTAGGATAGGAGTATCAGACGTGCAGGTTTTCTCACGAAGTTTTCCTTCACCCTGAATGCCTGATAGTTTACCTTATTAGAATAGAATAGAATAGAATAGAAATGTTTTTTATTCAAATAAACTTTTTTACACGTGCTTTTGAAAGTTTTGAATCGTCGATGAGTCCTCGAAGGTGTTTGAAGTCTGCCTCTACTAGACTTGGTTAGAACTATGGCCTAACTCCTTTTAGATCTCTAAGATGATGATGATGATAAATCAATTACCTACTAACAGATTAAGGGCCGATTTCACCAACGTAAAATAATTCCTAATCGAGGGTAAATTTGATATTTTGACAACATTGTCAATATAAAAACTGTCAGAATGCCTAATTTATACGCCGGATAAACGTCACTCGATCAACGTTGATGTAATCAGCACTAATATAAAGTTGAAATGGAGTTCAGTATTTTAAAAATAAAACCTTATATTAATGTCATTACATTTTAATATATTTACTACACAAGTACAAATATCAATTTACAAATAAATCCTATTTTATTTACAATATTAAAATGAAATTCTTGAATAATGGATCCCGAGTAATTTTGTACTAAACATAAAATTAACATATACTTTGCATAAGTAACTATTATTATGATTTGGTACAATAGATGTTTTGAAATAAAATAAAATAGGTAGGTATATCTACATTACATTAAATAATACACAATCATAATATTATAATTAATTTATATCTTACAGCTATATTTACAAAAAAATTATTTACAATTCAACTTTGAAAATTAATTATTTCCGTCGGAACAACATTCAATCTTTTTACAAGTAAAGATTGTTACTCACTTATCAACCCGACACCCATCCAGCATCGCCTCGCCTATAAATCGTTATCAACTCCGTAGCGTTACGGGATTGATTCGCTCGCAAACTGTCCATAAGCGGACGGCGAGTGAACAACTCGGTGACCACCCGCTGCTCGCCCGCTTAGGCCACGTTTTCGCATAGGCGTGGCGTTGCGCTTCGCGCGGCGCGTCGAGTCGCGTGAGCGGTCGCGCGATATGGCCAAGGTATGAGGGCGAGCGAGAGCGAGCGAGCGACGCGCCGCGCGACGCGCAACGCCACGCCTATGCGAAAACGTGGCCTTAGCGTGCGTTGCCCACGCACAGTTCCCGAGTTATATTTGACCTATTTTGTTCTGTGATTGTACTAGAGCACAGGAGATTGATCACATAGTGTCCACCCATTCACCACTGGGCGGCCACTCTCCAGTCGCGTGACATCACCGCGAGGACTACTCGTTGACAACGAGAGGACGCCGTGCGAAGAGGCGACGCTGGTCGGATGACGAGTTAATAAGTATGCGATAACTTTAATTCTAATGTTTTAAAGAATCTTTTGTGACATTTCATTATTCAAATGTAATAGTATTTTCGGCTGTGTTTATAAACCCACAATAGTCTTGTCATAATTTTGATTAATGTTGTCTGGCCTTTAAATTGTAAATCTAGACGTACTACAAACAGTTTAATTATTTTGTCATTCAAAAATATGCTCGGTAATTGTGTAATTTGGTATGTATTTTTAACATTTCTTCTAATATATAAATTTAAACATTTCTTCTAATATATAAATTAAAATAAAACGGAAAGTATATTTATTAATAACTAGTCATTCAATCTTTAGTCATTGTTATACATTTACTCAACCAAAATCTATATTAATTTTCATTCAATATCGAATTCAGTCTCTTTTTAGGTAACCAAATTATACGAAATCTGAAATATATCAATCAGTCATAATATTTTGTTTTCATTCTCAAATCCCGTTTTTAACACTTTCCAATAATACTACAATATTTTTAAAGTGAATCGATTCAACATTCATCAGCAACATTTTCATTGTAATATCTCTCAATAAATAAGGAATTTCTCAATTAATTAAAAAATAGTAACTAGTGGTTCGCCCCGAACTGAGACCTCGCGGTAACGGTATCCCATGATTATTCATTCAATCGATACATGATAACCAAAACTGACATTATTATTATGCCCGTTTTCACCAAACATACCTAAATCATCCCCTAAGTAGGAGTCTCTTAACGTAGGTAGCTCCTAAATACAATCCTAAGTCCTAACATCCGTCCCAATATCCTTTTAGGTGTCCCGTACAGGATCGTGATAAATAAGTTGACAGAAAACATCAATCACCTAACTTATAGGTAGCCCGTAAAGGTTAGGGAACGTTAGTGAAAACATTGAATTATTTATCAAACATTGAATTTAACTCGTAGTTCCATGGGAATAGTTACTGACTGCGCCATCTATTAGCATTATTGTGAAGCTATGTTGATGCTATATGAATTACTGACGCCCATTAAAAATTAAATAATCTCGTTTCTTTATAATATTCATATAATTTTAGTATTTGTTGTTCAAGTACAGGATATAAGTGACCTAAAAACATAAAATCAGTTTGAAAATCCATAGCGGATTTTTCTAGAGAGCGTCTTCAAGCGAGCGTATAAAATCGCCACTTTGAAAGCCCCCCATTTCGTCAATTTTAAGGGAAAAATCAAAAAAAAAATATTTTTGTACTCAGTTCAAAATTATCTTTAAAATGATATGTAACAATTTTATGTAACGCGATTTTTTTTTTTTTACTTCGCATTCGCTTCTATGAGAGCCCCCCTGAAATAAAGATTTTTATAACTTTTTAAGCCATTTTCGGCTGGAGGCCATCGGTTTACATATTATATCTAAATTTGAAGTAATTACGTTCAGTAATTCAAAAGTTATAAGGCTCTGACAGACGGACGGACGGACGGACGGACGGACGGACGGACGGACGGACAAGTGCAAATCGCCCTAGTTAACTCAAAGACCTTCGCTTCGCTCGGTCGATAATTCTGCATATTTTTGCAAAATAATATTAAGACCCAGATTGATTCACTATGGGTAGATACAGATCGTCCCATCAATGGGTGAGGAAAGTTTTGCTGCAAACGTTTACCTATACCTAATTGTCTTATTGTTGCCCATTAGACTGTATACTGGGTGAGAGTGAAGTGGGTTGGCATCATGGGTAAAGGCCGACCCACCCATGGGTGAGGAAAAATTTTGCTGCAAATGTTTACCTATACCTAATTGTCTTACTGTTGCCCGTTCGACTGTGTACTGGGTGAGGGTGAACTTGGTACAGATGCTTGCATGGCCAAGTGTGGCGGCATCATGGGTAAAGGCCGACCCATCAATGGGTGTGGGAAGTATTGCTGCAGTGGGTGCGGATACATGTGGTGGGGGTGGCGAGTGAACTGCGCCATTTTGAGCTTCTCTATCTCCGCTTCTTGCACCCTTTTCGCTTTTGCGCGTCGATTTTGGAACCAGATTTTGACCTGTGGACAACAGAAAATTTAAATAACTTTATATCCCGTCTTAACATGAATTGGATTGTAGTACGTACCTACGCTTTTTTTGGAACCTCACCTGGAATATAATATTTCCAATATTATATTCTATTTTATTCTAACAAAGTTGCATGGGTTAAGTCGACATGGCATCCGACTGCCCACAGGATAATATAAAAAAACTTATTACAATGTAATAGCTGTATAATAATATTGTAAAATGATTATTTTGAAAAGAGAACTGCTGAGTTTCTTGCCGGCTCTTTTCAGCAGAATCCGGTTTCCGAACCGGTGGTAGAATCATGACGTGTCATAAGAGCCACAGGTTGGCCTAAATGAAATAAATAATTTTGAATTTGAATTTGAATTTGATATGAAATCTATGGGCACGCTTTTTGGATAGACTGACTCTTATGCCGTGACAGCAAACGGCATAATGCTTTCTATGCCGTCATGTCCTTTCTGAGATTTCTCTCTCAGCGAAGCATGATACCTTATGATATGCTTATCAACAAACTTGCTCCGTAGAGCACGTAGCTTTTACAAAGATATAAAGCGGTGAAGGTGATGCGGTGATAAATTGGGTTTAGTATCTTTTTGAAAGTATTTTTAAGACCTATCTGATGGTTTTTGATAGCCCAAGGGATGACGAAAATTTTCGGTCTCTCGGCGAAGCTTACTAAAAAAACTAAGTCTCTAGAGCACGTAGCTCTTGCGCAGTGAAGGGGTTACAATAATTGATGATTACTTGACTATACCTACTCAAATCAAGACTGTATTCTACAGATATTGTAAGACAAACCTCAGTTTCTGATAGCCCAAGGGATAACGATAATAATTCCGCTCTCTCAGCGACGCTTACCTACTACAAACTTACTCTCTAGAGCACGTAGCTCTTGCGCAGTGAAGAGGTTACAAGAATTGATGATTACTTGACTATACCTACTCAAATCAAGACTGTATTCTACAGATATTGTAAGACAAACCTCAGTTTCTGATAGCCCAAGGGATAACGATAATAATTCCGCTCTCTCAGCGACGCTTACCTACTACAAACTTACTCTCTAGAGCACGTAGCTCTTGCGCAGTGAAGGGGTTACAATAATTGATGATTACTTGACTATACCTACTCAAATCAAGACTGTATTCTACAGATATTGTAAGACAAACCTCAGTTTCTGATAGCCCAAGGGATAACGATAATAATTCCGCTCTCTCAGCGACGCTTACCTACTACAAACTTACTCTCTAGAGCACGTAGCTCTTGCACAGTAAAGGCACAAGGAATGACTGATGATTACTTGGCTATAGTCAAATCAATTTGAAGCAGTTGGGAAAGCAGTGATAGCCTAGTGGTTAGGACTGTGATCTCCTATTCAGCGGGTCGCAGGTTCGATCCCGGGTACGCACCTATGACTTTTCGGAGTCAAGTGCGTTTAAGCAATTAAATATCACTTGCTTCAACGGTGAAGGGAAACATCGTGAGGAAACCTGCACATCTGAGAGTTCTTCATAATGTTCTCGAAGATGTGTGAAGTCCGCCAATTCGCATTGGGCCAGCGTGGTGGACTATGGCCTATAACCCTTCTCTGAGAGGAGACCTGCGCTCAGTAATAATAATAATGTCCTCCCGACCGAATCCGATCACGGCGGCCAACCTCCTTAGAGATTAGCCAACTGCGCGGGAGATATTATAGTGCACAAGTGTGTGCGCAAACACAGGTGCACTCTCTATTCCCTCACTCTCATAGTCCGATGGGACGGAAATCCGACACGACCGGAGAGAGATCAGGCGCAGGACCGACGGCTTTACGTGCTCTCCGAGGCACGGGGGTGACTCACCGCCAACTTCCTAACTCCGGGCTAGTACTGAGAATTTCTTTGGCAGAAAACCCAATACATATTTTTTTTAACGGTCCGACCCGGGAATCGAACCCGGGACCTCGTCATCTGCAGTCGAACAAGCTAACCACTAGACCAACGAGGCAGTTACTGCGCTCAGTAATGAGCCGTTGATGGGTTGTTAAAGAGTTAAATCAATACAAGTAGTAGTTGCAAGACCTACCTGAGTTTCTGATAGTCCAAGCGATGAGGAGAATTCCGCTCTCTCGGCGATACTGAGGTATTGCTTGTCTACAAACTTGCTCTCCAGAGCACGCAGCTGTTGCGCGGTGAAGGGGGTGCGCGGCTTGCGGTTCGGTTTGTGCTTGCGCAGGTTGCATTTGAGTTTGGGGGGCTCACCGTTGGCGTCTGTTGGCAAAAGGAAATTATGGTTAAGTATTTTCTTTATATAATACAATAGAATTTTTGAAGTGAAAACTTCTTTAGGTGCGTTGAGCACTTTTTTGGGTGAGCAAAAAACATTGATTTCGCGTCATCGTGACCGTCACGCGTCACGCGTCACACGAAACGCTTTCCATGAGCTATATTATATATTGTGTTAGGTACTTAGTTTTCACTGCTATCGGCAGTCCCTAGGACTGCTAACTTTTTTTTTATTCAAATAAAGTTTTACAAACTGCTGTTGAATCGTCGAGTGAATATACTTAAGTAAATAATATTATATAACTAAATGATGACGAGAAAAGACCTTAATCCACGCGGACGAAATCGGGGGGATTTCGTCCGCGTGGATTAAGGTCTTTTTAATCTCCTCGGGAACTCTGTAATTTTCCGGGATAAAAAGTATCCTTTATATTCATGCTGGGTATGAGCTATCTCCATTCCAAATTTAAGCCAAATCGGTCTATTCGTTGTGGCGTTAAAGAGTAACATCCATCCATCCATACATCTATTTCTGCGGTGGTGTCGACGTGTGATGCGGGTTGTTACGTTCCCTGAAATATGGTTGAGCGAGGCAATGGCTGGGTCATGCGTCATGCTCGTGAACGGGTGCCACCGGCGGCAATGGGGCTACTTTCTGTCTGCCCGTCACATGTGTTGAATTATAATTAGAAATAATTACGTATGCTTTTGTGGAACTTCCCCTCATTGTGGAAACTCTGCATACATAGAATAATATCTATTAAGTATACCTATTGTAAAAATATTTTGAAAAGAGCAACTGCCGAGTTTCTTGCTGGTTCTTCTCGGCAGGAACGGCATTCCGAACCAGTGGTAGACTCATTGACGATTCAAAAGTAGATACTTGTAAAAGTTTATTTGAATAAAAAAAAACATTTCTATTCTATTTCTATTCTATTCTATTCATCAATCCTCACAAATTTTCCAATTTGTAATATTAGTAGCAGCCTCAATAGCCCAACGGTTAAAGGTGCGGACTGAATACTGAAAGGTCGCAGGTTCGAATCCCACCCGTTGCACTATTGTCGTACCCACTCCTGACACAAGCTTTCCGCTTATTTGGAGGGGAGAGGAGAATATTAGTCAAGTTCAACTTGGTTGATATTCGTTTAAAAAAAATTGAAATAAATAGTAAGTAGGATAGTAGGATGTAAGATTCTTTTATGATGGACACCTTATCTTAATCACTGTCAGTAGTAGTGTTTAGTGTAGTAAATACTGCGTATGATGTCAGTCGTAATAGCTATTTATGCAACTGCATCGTAATGAGGGTCATTTTAATTCGAGTGCTGTTTTTTGATACGAGGCTTGCCGAGTATCAAAATAGGATAGTACGAGAATTAAAATGACTAATTACGTTCAGTTGCATACAAGATTTTATCTACGACAAGGAAAATAAAATCATTAACAAAACACGCCGTAGGCTCAATAAAGTAACAAAAAGTAACTCCGTCAGCCGCCACCAGCTGCCTGTGGCGCCTCTGTCAACAAAAAGTAATTCCGTAAGCCGCCACCAGCCGCCTGTGGCGCCTCTGTCATATGAACGGTACAAAAGTGCCAGAACTCAGAGCCTTAGCTTTAGGTATCCTATTTTAAGAAGATAACCATTTCGATTCAGCTCCCATACAACGAGCTGCATCGAAATGAGACGCAAAACCGAAAGAGGGTTCATTTCGATTCAGCTGTCAAATTCGAAATTGGAACTTTTCGATGCTGGAGTAGATAAAATAAGTTTTCGAACCTATTTTCATAATATGTAGTAAGTTTATGATTTTCAGTGGGAAAGAAAGAAGCTTAAAAAATTATGTTCCTTTGAAAAATCTAAGTTTATATCTTGTAAAGTGGCTAAAATTAAAAGTAATTGAAATATGACAACAGCTGAGTTTCTTGCCGGCTCTTCTCAGCAGAATCCGCTTTCCGAACCGGTGGTAGAGTCATGACGTGTCATAAGAGCCATAGGTTGGCCTACGTGAAATAAATAATTTTGAATGTGAATTTATAACTTAACATCGACAATGACAATAGTTTTTTACAATAGCTAGGATGTCAATTCGACATCCCTAGCTATTGTAAAAAACTATCAGCATTTAAAAACATAATAAAATATTTTCACAGCCATAACATACCTAATAATAAATACAATAGTTCCATAATAATCATAATATACATCGCCCCATTTAAAATGTCACTAGTAAAATAAAATATGCTATTACCAATAGTTTACATATAAATAAAACAGGCTTTTTAAGTATCAAAATATCTGATTACATACATTTTACTATCGGCGCGGTTTGGTTTTGTTTCATTTGCGAAGTACAATGGTCGAATTACAATTTGCAACGATTTAATATCAATATCACCATCGACCTTTCCATGGACCGATAATATACCTAATAATAGGCTTAGAGCTGGTGGGAAATTTTGAAAAGCAACTTTTCCGCGCTTGCATTTTCAAACTCTTTGTAATTGGTACAATATTTTTTGTATCTATGAGTCATATGACAAGATAAAGTGTGAAAAAAACTCATTTTATAGTTTGAACTGAATCTTATAAGTGATTTTTTTTCTTCAACAATTATATTATTGTGAGAGAATTGGCATTTGGCAACGTATTGTATTTATTTATGTACTGTGAATGTTTCTACTTCATAGACTCAATGTAATGAAGCCACGTCATTCCATAATACTGCTCATGCAACTAATTTATCACACAATATTAATATATCTAATTGAGAATAGTTGTGAAGGTGATCTGAAATATATGAAAAGTGTGTGAAAAAACCACATAGTACTTTGATAATTTATAATTAAACTTAAGTACAACATAAGGTACATATTATAGCACTATAACTGTTGACTAATATTTAAATTGGTTTATTGAACCTTGCAATCGACCGCCTTAATAGCAAGCTGGTCAGAGAGAGAAACAATGTTGCTATAGCCAACATGATATGGTTAGTGTTTACATATTTATTTAATTGTATATTAATTATAATTTACTTAGCTAAAAGGACTTGTCAAATGTTTCCGTCCACTCTTCGTCTATAATGGCTAGAGAACTAAGGACAGCCCATTAAGGCTATTTATTTACTTGTTGAGAAACATATCAACTCAATAAGCAATGGCACCAAAGAATGCCGACCCATTCTCTTAGGCTTGTCTAACACGGGCCACATTTAATTTACAGACAGATTTAAGTATGGCTATTAACCGTTCAACTGACAACTTAATTGAAACAACTACATTGCTTGGTTGCCTTAATCATTACATTTATTGAAGAAAATTGAGTGAGTTCCGCGACTTCGCCCGCGTGAATTTTTTAGTGTAAAGATTTAAGTGGGAACTATTGAATTTTCCGAAATAAAAAGAATTTTTTGACCATCTCCAAGATGCAAGCTGTCTCTGCACCTAACGTCAACCAGCAAAAGCTTCGGGAAAAGTTTTTTGGAGTTTACTCCTTAAGAATCGATTTTAGCAGCCCGGTTTGAGAAAAATCCGGGCAGTAAAATCAATTTATCAATGACCTCGTTACGTTTTTCACAACATTGAAATTTCTACCCTAACGTTGAGTAAATAAGGTTGGTTTTCGTGCGAAAGTCGGTCGGGGCGCGCTCGGACCCGAGTCGCGCGCATAGAGAAGGATATAGCGTCGCGCGTAAACTCCAGTCGTGCGTCGGAGGCCAGAGCTGACACACACTTTTTTTATACTTACCTACTGTAATATTTCAGATTATAATGGGGCGCACATGTCCCAAGGTAAAGTGCCCCTAAAAAATAAAGAAAAAAATGCATAAGCGAGTTTGTTTACTGATTTTTTGGCTGTCCTTCAATAATTACCACCTATACGCAGCAACGCACAACGGAGCAACGGATTGAAGTTTTTTTTTTTGGTTTGTGTGCCATGTTGTCACGTGGGAAAAAAGAGGACCTATTGTCACATGAACAGAAAGAGAATGTGATTTTGTACAAAGTAGGGGACGCCATATTGTGGTGCGGCGACCGGCTGCTGGATAGTAGCGGCGTGAGCATCGGGCCTTTGTTTTCAAAGGCCGTCCTTTTGCCGTCGATCTGGATGCGCTGTTGATGAGGAGGGAAGTCTGAGGTTGCAGTTGAAATGAAATTACCTTTTTGACTAAATACAAGATGATGATTTAATTTAAGTTTCTGCAAAGATTTAGATTATGACTAAGTTAAAATTAACTAAAAAGACTTACAGACTAGTGGCACTGAGTCCAACGCATCGTCCGTAGAATTTAATGTTGTAACTCACGAATCCGAGGGCTGACAGCTGGGCCAGAGGCTGACCTGGTCAGGCCCACCTTAAGCCGACCGTAGCAGGGGAGGTCCGCTCGACCAGGGGGTTACGGACCCCGCAGGGTTGGTTAGGCGAGGAGGCGCGGCTCGGTCAGCACGCCGCCTCCTTGTTGCGTCTCGCGGGAACCGGCGCGGCGAGGAGGCTATCTCCTGGAGATTGCATCGAGCTCACGTAGTTCACTCACTATTTTCACTAGAGACGTCACTGGATCTAAGCCGACTACATTGTTCTTGCTACTTAACGAGAATATCGCTTATATGGTAGACAGGGTAATCGCGTGGTGTGGCAGACGTCCATACTAATTTGATAGGTCCGCTGCCGAAATACGTCGCTGCGGCGACGGCAAATTGTCCGGTCACATGATCGGTAGTTAAGGAGAGGTAAAAACTCTCAAGATGCCCTTAAAACGGGATGATTTTAGAACATGGTTCCCAAATGAACCGCGCGTCCCAGGTTAGACGGTGACAAAACGCGGGAGTCGATCACGTACGCGACCTCCGGTGGCGGTATTCGAGCCTCGACTCACTGTGACTGTCGGTTGTCGTCTGTCACTCTCGTGGCCGCCGCTCGAGTATGAAAGAGACGGGTTATGAATTACGATACCACAGAGAGGGACAGACTGTTCTGATGTTCCGTCGTATGCGTTCGGAAATATAATATGTCATGGAACTGCGAATGCGCAGGTAAAGTGACTTTGGAAGTAGTGTGTAACATTACACTACAATGTATAAGCAGCCTTTGCATATCGGTCAATATTATCCGTACAAAACGAAGCGAAAGAGCGGAGTGGCCGATAAAATCTGTTCAAACTATTTAATTTAACGATAAAACTAAACATTATTTTATTACACAATAGAATGTTTTTAATGGTTGAACAAATAACTTCCAAATAATTTTCCTTTCGTAAAAATGGATTATGTACTTCATTTAATGAAGTATAATAAATAATAGTTGGGTAATATACGAAGGTAATTACTAATTACTTAGGCCGGTATTGAACCGACTTCAAAAAAAGAGGAGGCAATCAATTCAACGCGTATGTTTTTTTGTCGATGATACTTCATAACTCCGTCTCTGAACCGATTTCAATTTTTTTTATTTGAACGGTCATAACGTAAGATCCCATTTGAATTTGAAGAAGTTCTGATGACCATCTTCGGTGATGGAGGACGGAACTCCTCACTCGCGATCAGAGAATGTGAAGATTCATCCTATGAAGCTTAAGCTTAATTATGTATAATTTAATGTGAATAAGCATTTTTATATAATATTATTATTCACATTGGAGTTAGTTCATCAGGAAGAGATTAAATCGCTTATTTGCTACAACAATGTATCATCGAAGATTTCATCGTGATCGAAGGTTTCAACTCGAAAAATACCTACTGAGTTTAACTACAAATGTAGAAAAAACACAATTTCACGCTCTATGAAAACTAGATTATAGTTGAAAAATAAACTCACAGAAGAGTTTACTATTACTTAATTAACGGAAACTAAGATTTGACCCCATTTTTTTAAAAATCGCGCTTTTTGAGATAATTTAAAATTACACGGTTATTTTTGAAAAAAAAAACGGAAATTTTATGATAACAGTGTTGCAGCAAAAGAGCGAAATGATTGCATGACAAAGTAGGATCAATTCACGTTGCATCCATGTTGTGACTTTTGAGTAGTGACGTAGGTATTACATTATAATTTATAATGCCTATGCATTACAAACAATTTGTTTTAAAAAGTAGAGCAACTGTTGAATTTGTTACCGGCTTTTTAGGGTTCCGTACCCAAAGGGTACCAACGGGACCCTATTACTAAGCCTACGCTGTCCGTCCGTCCGTCCGTCCGTCCGTCCGTCTGTCAGCGGGCTGTATCTCGTAAACCGTAATAGATAGACAGATGAAATTTTCACATATTATGAATTTCTATTGCCGCTATAACAACAAATAATAAAAATTAAATTAAATTAAAAAAATTTAATTAAAATCTTTCCATGGGTACATGGAAATATTTTTATTTAATTTTTTTTTTTAACGGAACCCTAAAAGAGCGAGGCCCGACTCGCACTTGGCCGATTTTTTCAGCTGAATTGTTTTCCGAACCGGTGGTAGAGCCTTAACTTGTCATTAACGAGCATCAGGTTGCCCTCGTTGGTAATGACTGATGAAGGAGCTAATAATAGGAGTTTAATAGTTTTTCAGCACATTCTTCGAAATAGGTGTATATTTAGGTACCTACACATGTGATTTAAGCTATCGAAAATCGATACGATATTCTAATTTATGCTCACTTCTTTAATGGCTCATTAAACTGACGATAAAATAATATTTATTATTTCGGAAACCGGTCAATCATAAAACTTTAACGGTTACAAATTAGATAACACAAAACTCCAATCTTTTGTGGATAATGCGAGTTTCAACTCGCCTGTGATAAGACAGTTTATGGGCAATAAAAACTAATTAATATGTAGGGACTAATTAACGCGTATATGCGTTGATTGATTGTGAGCTCGTTAGAAAGTATTATAGGCAGATTGTAACGCCGACAGTAGCATAAATATTATGGAGCGTACAAACAAAAACAGTTTTTCTTACTACCTTCTGTTATTTTTAAAACTTAGGAAGAAATGTAGGTAGTAGGTAGGTTGGGTAAAACCTTTTAAACTATAGTATACCTATTTAGTTTTTAACCTACTTTAAACAAGGAGGAGGTTCTCAATTCGTAGGAATCTTTTTTTATGTATGTTCACCGATTACTCGAAGACGCCTGAACCAATTTGGAAAATTATTTTTTTGTTTGAAGGGGTATACTTCCCAGGTGGTCCCATTTACATTTTATCGAAATCGGTCAAGCGGTTTTTAAAAAATCAACAATAAATTATATAGTTTTTAGTAGCGCGGGGCGTTTGAAGTCGATTTTTGAAAAAGAATTTTTACATCAAATTATTCTTTTCTTTACGTTTTTGAGTAGGTTTAAACTTTAAATTAGTTATGATATAAATATATAGCATATTTATATCACAACTAATTTAAAGAAGTGTTTCCTGCTATTTTTACTTACACTAAAAGATTACTTCTATCTTTAAATGTGTCATCATTAGTCATGATTTTTGTCTATATCTCGCATATTAAATAAGATGCAATAATTTTTATTGTAATATAATATTTCTCAAATGTTATATCACTGTTGCATGGTTCATGTGCTGACAAATCGGTGCCGTCTTAGGTTAAGTTTTAGGTTTTAGTGTTACTAATATAGGTTTAAGTTTATTGTTACTAACACAATATGATCCCAGATGGTCGAAATAAAATATTTTTATTTATTTATTTATTTTATATGGATTATCGACACCCGCAAGGAAAAACATTGTAACTCACTTTTTAGCGATTTTCAGTTAAAATCACGTTCTTAGTTAATAAAAGATGCTCTTTTTGCACTCAACGAAAAATGAGATAGGTACGATGTTTTTCTTTGCAGGTGTCGATATGTCCATAAAAAAACTCGTCGGTTCGTAAGTATGACCTAAAAGTGATTAGCTCTTACATTATAATAGCTAATAAGATAACCCTCAATTTACGCAAATCGAATCGTAAGCGGCCATTCATAAAAAGCACTCTATAAACTATACCTATGTCTATAAATATCGAATAGTTAGATATAATTATATGTCATAGAATCAGAATAATAATAATCAAAACAATTAATGAGGTCAAAATATAATATTATTTTGATAAGATTATGAGATTGACATGTTTTGCATTAATATGATTTATCATAATCATAATTTTCAACATGTTATAAATTCTATTTAAAACGATCTTAAGGTTGTCTTTATACTTTTCTAGGTTGTCATTGAAATCATACTTACCAATCCTTACTAATATAAGGCGTAAATGCGAAAGTGTGTTTGTTTGTCCTTCACTCACGCAGCAACGGATCGACGCGTCAAATCAAACAGTTACCGTTTGAAAAGAATTGGGTATTTGACTGTTGTCAAAATGTTGATATTCATTATGTTTGATAGAAAATGTAACATGTAAGAATAACATTTGTATTAACAGAAAATAAATCGGCCAAAAAACAAATAAGTTATAAGCTGTTTTACTGCGATTGTATCTGTCTCTTTCCAAAACGAAATTTTCTTTGGAGCGTGTATAGAGCTGCTGACTTGTGACATCACACTTCAGTAGCGCTCGCTCTGTCTGACAGGAAACTTTAAAGCTCTATTTCCGGGACTAGTTAAGATATTTAAAAAAGATAAATGGCATTGTGTTATAATATTTAAAAACGTCATTTTAAATAAATAAAAAAATATCAGTCAAATACCCAATTGCGTACGAGAAATCGAGTGTAGGACAGGACAAAGATAAAAAAGATGAAAAAAGGTAAACGCTAAACATATCAAAGGAAGATATATTAGGCCCGGTACAGAAGCTAACGATTTCATCGTATTAATCCCGTTGTCAAACACGACTCGCTTAATAGCTAATGGGCCACAAAACGCGGGGAAAAGTAAATTATGTGACAGCCGAAAAAAAGTTCACGCGTATTAATGTCGCGGGACGTCAAAGCGCTGCCGGCACTGAAATACACGTTAGGGGGCGCGCACACGTACCACAGTGCGACTTAAGAGGAAATTTCAGTTAAATATAGCGATAGAACTATGACGTCCGTTTAAGGCGTTAAGAGCTGTGAAATGCCTAAATTTAATTCAAAATATCAACATAATGTAACTGTTAAGCCGTGAAGAAGTAATATAGAATGTTAGATAAAGATTCAATAAATGCAACATAATTATATTTTTGTCAACCCTCTTTTATAAAAAATCGGCCAAGTGCGAGTCGGGCCTCGCTCTTTTAGGGTTCCGTTAAAAAAATTAAATTAAAAAATTTCCATCTACCCACCTACCCATTTTAATTTAATTTTTTTAATTTAATTTAATTTTTATTATTTGTTGTTATAGCGGCAATAGAAATAGATAATATGTGAAAATTTCATCTGTCTATCTATTACGGTTTACGAGATACAGCCCGCTGACAGACGGACGGACGGACGGACGGACGGACGGACGGACAGCGTAGGCTTAGTAATAGGGTCCCGTTGGTACCCTTTGGGTACGGAACCCTAAAAAAATCCCCAAAGAGTACGTATTTTTGTCATAATTTGCGAAATTTCTCATAAAGGACGCAAGCTTTTTAATTAGTTCTTGCAAACAAAAAAGGTCTTAAAAATTTTAATATTTTTAACTCAGAACTTTATTTTTACTCCGTCTTACACCCGTGTAAAGTAATTTTTTTCTGAAATTCTGCTCCGTGGCCCTATAAATTTGCTTCTTAAGGCCTCTTTAACGTTTTCGGGCTGCCTAAGCTAAGTTGTCCGCCAATTCGCATTGGGCCAGCGTGGTGGACTATGGCCTATAACCCTTCTCTGAGAGAAGACCTCGCTCAGTAGTGAGTGAGCCGATGATGGATTGAAAAAAAAAAGCTAAGTTAAGTGACGCTTTCTGTCAATTTCGTTTTCACGAACCTTTAGGGAACACCTGAAAATGAAAATGACATTGGGTGGGATAGTAAATAAATGATTTCTGTTTGATACTAATTGACTGATGTAAGTGGAGATAGAACTACGGCACTAGAGGTATAGAAATTTCTTCGAGCTTTTTTCGAAAGCTATAATACTCGTCCGTATGTAGGATTCCTAAGGCATCCACATCTCAATAGCGCCTTTTAAAAATATATGCCCGGGAACCATCTACTCCACTGTTAATTGTCTAAAGAGATATCAGTAGGTACAGATGCTTACATCTGAATTATGCGCGTCTCTTAATGGCGTCGAAAGAATTACGAGGCATTTTAAAATGTAACTATTCTGAAAGACATGTGGACATGCCTTAAGAATGTATGATTGAATGAAAGAACGATGCGCCAGTGCGCGGCGGAATGATCGATAAATGGCATCCTTACTAATGTTATGATGCGAAAGTGTGTTTATTTGTTGATTTATTGGTTTGTCCTTCAATCACGCAGCAATGGATGAGTGGAACAACGGATGGGAAGTGGCGATGCACTCACTATCAGGGCTAACTTGGAATATGTATAGCAGTGTTGTTAACCCATACGGCCTTATCGATTTCTACCCGCCATCGTACCGAAACGCTAAATCGGTATAATGGTACCTAGCCACGACCAAAGCCTCCCACCAGACCAGACTATAGACAGTTAAGAAATTATAGCTAAATTCCTAAATTACACCCACAGGGAATCGAACTTGAGACCTCTAATTTGTAAGACAACAGAATAGCGCTTACCACTGCGTGAGGAAGCTTGTGTAAAGGATTTAAGATTGCTTTGTATAATTTATAATAAAATCCATTGTTTTTTCGCCACTAGCATATTGTATTGTGTGGGGTACAACAGTATAATTATTCTCATGTTGCCTATTAATAAATAATAATTATAACACAATCTTACTCTCGTAATAAATTTATAGTGACTGCATATTAACATAATAAAATAAGATTAACATATAAATAATACAATAAAATTAACATAATAATTATTGCGAAGAAATTATACAGTGTTTTTATTAAATTAAAGATGAATGACATCCTAACATGGAATAATATTTTCCTCTGTCTTAGAAAACTTGTGTTAGGAGCGGGTACCACAATAATGCAATGGGTGGGGATAGAACCTTCGACCTTCCAGTTTTCAGTCTGCACTTTTAATTGTTGGGCTATTGGGGCTTCGAATTTGAATAGGTGTAAATATCTCTAAATTCGTATTACTATTATTTCATTATTATAAGTAGATAAGTACATTGTTTGGGAAATAAATGACTTACTACGTAGTATTACGTAGCAACTTACTTTGGCAATTAGGTACACTGTCCCTTTTTTAGGGTTCCGTACCCAAAGGGTGCCAACGGGACCCTAATTAATAACCTCCGCTGTCCGTCCGTCTGTCTGTCCGTCTGTCAGTGGGCTGTATCTCGTACAACGTAACAGGTAGACAGTTGAAATTTTCACAGATATTTACAACACAGAACAACAAGTAATAAAAATAAAATCAAAAAAATAAAGGGAGCTGGCATATAATATGAAAAAGGAGTCGAAATAAAATTTTATTTTTTTACCCTGGTATGCGGGGTGTCATTCAAGAGCTCAATAAGTCGAGTTCAAATATATTTTTTATTATTTTTTAGCTCCAAAAATGAAGACATGGGGTCCGTCAAAGTTGGTTTTAGACTACTCTTGTGATTCGGGGTCTATTTCAAAAACTAAACTAGTTAGGAATTTGAAATTTCTGTATATTATGTACTATTTATAAACAAACACTGAAAACGCCGATTTATAATGCGGTTTGTAAATTGTGACCAAAACAAACGAGCATTCTTTCCCCATTCTTTTTTAATTTTATCTAAGAAATAAAATATCTAAGTACCTAGTTTAAAAATAAGTGATTTGGTCATATGTATGAACCCTAAAAGAGCAAGACCCGACTCGCACTTGGCCCATTTTTGCAATCAATTTATGCAATTGAAATATTTCGCGCAATCAATGCGCGCTTAGCTTAACGACTGAGTCAATTAAAGAACAAACGGAATAATAAATGTAAAGTACAATACGCACTAAGCTTTACGAAATCAATTTAAATATTCTGACCGTACTATTCCTGCCGCTAAAAAGACAGCTGATATATTAATGAGCGTGTTTGCTTTTTGTGCGAGCCGTACCATTAATCGTGCGAGGCGTGGTATGTCATTCATTCCGATGTTTTAAACGGTTTGTTTCTTGACGTTTTTGTTGTCTGTACATTTTACAGGGGTGGCGGGAATTCTCGCGAAATTGAGCCTATTATGTTTATAAAGTAAATACTATGATATATTATAGTTTACTAGCTGAGCCCCGCAGCTTCGTCCACGTGAACTCTTTGATTTTCCGATATAAAAAGCAGCCAATGTCACTCTCCAGGTCCTCAACTATACGCTATAGGTCGCTTCATTCATGCATAATTGAAGGAGAAACGAACATACACACTTTCACGGTTCACGTTTAAAAATCCATGTAATCCACGTAAAACAGTCCGCCGGGCAAAAATAAAATCGGCCACAAAAAGAAAAGTTGATAAATAAATAAAGCTTATTTAATAATAGCAGAAGCAAAAGTTTTTGTACGGACTGTTTAATTTTATTATT
This sequence comes from Oeneis ivallda, assembly GCA_029955525.1. NCBI lineage: Eukaryota > Metazoa > Arthropoda > Insecta > Lepidoptera > Nymphalidae > Oeneis > Oeneis ivallda. Next base: position 16,672,920 of record JARPMR010000025.1, read on the forward strand.
TTTGTTGTTATAGCGGCAATAGAAATACAAATTCTGTGATAATTTAAAATATCTATTACGGTTCGTGAGATACAGCTGACAGACGGACGGACGGACAGCGGCGGATGCTTATTATTAGCAATAGCACACGAGTAAGGTAATTACTCGTGTGGTAATAGGGTCCTACTAATAGGTACCCTAAAAACATTCGTGTTACTACTTGTAAGACTGGTAGTAATACGGATAACGAATGGTTTTCTTATATGAAAAGCGCGCAAAGAAGCAAGCGGGTCACCTGATGTTAAGTGATTACCGCCGCTCATGAACATAATATTTTGTAGCACCAGAGGCACCACCTATGCGTTTATTAATGTGGTTTATTGCACATTGCAGTGCTAGCCTAGTGGTTAGGACTGTGGTCTCCTATTCGGGGGGTCGCAGGTTCGATCCCGGGTACGCACCTCTGACTTTTCGGAGTCAAGTGCGTTTAAGCAATTAAATATCACTTGCTTCAATGGTGAAGGAAAACATCGTGAGGAAACCTGCACACCTGAGAGTTCTTCATAATGTTCTCGAAGGTGTGTGAAGTTCGCCAATTCACATGTGGCCAGCGTGGTGGACTATGGCCTATAACCCTTTTCTGAGAGGAGACCTGCGTTCAGTAGTCAGCCGTTGATGGGTTGCTAATGATGATGATGATGATGATTGGTATTGAACACATTGCTGAAGGAATGAAAAAAGTTGTGTACCTACCTATTGGGTAAGGTTTTCAAAGACCGCAGAATCATTTGAGACTTGAAACATTACAAAGTAATTTCTAGTCAAATCACAGTGCAGGCTGTTAACATTTGAACACTGAACAAGCCGTCGCCGGCAGTCGCTGGCGGCCAGCCAACAGTCTAATGTTCCATTGAATAGTGCTATTTGTAACCGAGCTAAACAGTTAATAGATTGCTTAGGGCTACTAAATACGCTGGAAACATGTTCATCCTTATTAATATTGTAAATCAGTGAGTCGGATTGTTTGTTGGTTTGTCCTTCAATCACGCAGCAACGGAGCATCGACGTGATTTTTGCATTGGTGTAGTAGGAGTAGGTAGCAGTGATAGCCTGGTGGTTAGGACTGTGGTCTCCTATTCGGGGGGTCGTAGGTTCGATCCCGGGTAGACTTTTCGGAGTCAAGTGCGTTTAAGCAATTAAATATCACTTGCTTCAATGGTGAAGGAAAACATCGTGAGGAAACCTGCACACCTGAGAGTTCTTCATAATGTTCTCGAAGGTGTGTGAAGTCCGCCAATTCGCAATGGGCCAGCGTGGTGGGCTATGGCCTATAACCCTTCTCTGAAAGGAGACCTGCACTCAGTAGTGAGCCGTTGATGGGGTGCTAATGAGTAGGAGTATAAAGACTTAGAAAGTGACATGATTCATTGAATAATGCTATTTGTACTTGGGCTCTATTACATAAACATGCTATTACGTATTCTGTAGCTCTATATACGGCTATGTTTAGGGCTAGTAAATACGCGTTTTCATCTCTTATACATAGTTACTTACTAGTAATCTAAATAAATGCTTATTTATTTATTAAATGCATATTAAATATTATTATTTATACTTTACTTAAAAAGTCTACCAAAATATCATTCCACATTCAACGTTGGTGAAATCGGCACTAGTATAAATGAATTGCCAGCCAACTTTTCCATCAACTGAACTGTCAATTATTGAAATTTACTGAATAATTATAACAATAATTAAATTATTAATATGCAATCCAATTAGTGATATGTATAATCAATCAAACTATGGTGGTGACTAATTACCCTCATAGTTTTAGTCTCTCGGTGGTGTATTCCTCATGGCCTCTTTTCTCTATTTACTTTATGATTATAGATTTTTATGATTAATCGATTTTTTAGCTGTTATTTTGAGGTTTCTCCATCTTTTTGATTTTTATATTGAACAAAACAAAATAAAAATTATTCAAATCGGATAAGCCGTTTTTAGGGTTCCGTACCCAAAGGGTACCAACGGGACCCTATTACTAAGCCTACGCTGTCCGTCCGTCCGTCCGTCTGTCAGCGGGCTGTATCTCGTAAACCGTAATAGATAGACAGATGAAATTTTCACATATTATGTATTTCTATTGCCGCTATAACAACAAATAATAAAAATTAAATTAAATTAAAAAAATTAAATTAAAATAATTCCATGGGTAGGTAAGTAAGTACTTACATGAAAATATTTTAATTTAATTTTTTTTAACGGAACCCTAAAAGAGCGAGGCCCGACTCGCACTTGGCCGATTTTTGAGTTTTAGCCAGATTACGAACAGCAATTATTGATTTTTATTTATGTACAAGAAAAAAATAAATATAACTATTTATATTTATTTTTTTCTTTCTAATAATACTTAGATATAAATGTAGATAGATAGATTGTCTGATATCAATGATAGGTATTAATTGAACTGACGACTAAACGTGCTCTCCAAGGCACGGAATAAACGAAAAGACCTTATTCGAATCGACAGTCAGTCCAACCCACAAAAACCAACCAACAAAAGTACCTAACTATATTTAACTCAACATTGTCATGTATTCATGTTGGTAGTTCATAAGAAATAAATAAATAAATAAATAAATAAAACCCATCCAGTTATTGATGAGAATTAACGTTGCTTAACTTCAGGTCTCGAGTCCCTTAAACCGCATCCCTTGAATTAGTTTACTTACCTTTCTAGTAAAAATTATTAGTTGCTCAAAGTGTAAGATTTTTTTTGAGTGTAGGTACTTATTTAAGTAGGCAACTATACCTAATAGGTATAGTAAGCGAAAATAAAGCTAACATAATATGTATACCTAATCAGATATCAAATCAAAAGTACAATCTATTGAACATAACTTTATCAGAACAAACTAAAAAGTATGTTGACAGACTTATACAAACCACTCAATTCAAGATTATTCTAATCGTAGACCAAAACATAAGCTAAAAAACCTCTATTAACAAAAATCCAAAGCTACCAATAAATGGGTAGATAAGGGCGTGTTCACACTATACCTACCCACTTAGAGTGTCAAATGTTAGTAAGCGTCCAATATTATTTAGAACTAGCTGATGCCCGCGACTTCGTCCACCTGAATTTAATTTTTAAAATCCCTCGTGAACTCTTTGATTTTCCGGGATAAAAAGTAGCTTAAAAATCACGTCGATCCGTGGCTCTGTTGCGACGTGATTGAAGGACAAACCAACAAACATACTTTCGCATGTATAATATTAGGTAGGTATTAAGATAGAGTTTTCGCACTATATGCCTATGAAAGCTAAAAGTTTTTGCAGTTAAATTCTCCCTGCGAGTTTGCGGCAGTTTTGCAGCAAAGCTAGCGCACATAATCTAGTCGGCTGCGATACGCTCTAACCCAGCTCACAAACCACAAACAATTAAGTAGACACGAGTACGTCTGACGGTCTGTCTAGGTTTGCTGCCTGGAAGAGATCGCTTCTTAACAACAAGGTCACCTGTAATTTTGCTGATTATTATGATTGAGTTATATGCTGTCCTTGTTTTATGGTATACATCTGCCTGTCTTAACATGAATTGAATTGTAGTACGCTTTTTTGGAACTTCCCCTCATTGTGGAAGTATTCTATTCTATACTATTCTAACAAAGTTGCATGGGTTAAATCGACTTGGCATCCAGCTGTCCACAAGATGGAAAAACTTATTACAATGTAATAACTACATAATAATATTGTAAAATGATTATTTTGAAAAGAGCAACTGCTGAGTTTCTTGCCGGCTCTTCTTAGCAGAATCCGCTTTCCGAACCGATGGATGGTAGAGTCATGACGTTGGTCAGGTTGGCCTACGTGAAATAAATAATTTTAAATTTTGAATTTTGAAACACAATAACCAATCTATATTTCATTCACACGTCAGTTTTATCATACTGATAGTAGGTACAGTGAGACCTCGCTGAATTAAGACTCAAAGTTGGCCGACAGACACTACGTCACCGTTTGTGAGGTTAATATGAACACGCCCTAAATAAACTGCTTCCGCGTGTTCTATGGCCCCCATTAAAATGAATGCCCCGAAAGGATTCCGTTTGATCGCAAGATAATTTATATTATATGAAAAAAAAAACATATAAAAACCTATATATTGTGGGTGTACGGAATCGGGAAGAGTTGTTAATGGTTCGGCTTTTGTTTGGGCCGATTTCGAGATTTATATCGCGCTTCCTTTTCACAAAAGGGGCAATATTTTTCGCTTCGTCCGCTCTTTTGAACGTTTATATTATTAGGGTTCAAGCAGTGAATAGTGATAGCCTAGTGGTTAGGACTGTGGTCTCCTATTCGGGGGACAGGTTCGATCCCGGGTACGCACCTCTGACTTTTCGGAGTCAAGTGCGTTTAAGCAATTTAATATCACTTGCTTCAACGGTGAAGGAAAACATCGTGAGGAAACCTGCACACCTGAGAGTTCTCCATAATGCTCTTGAAGGTGTGTGAAGTCCGCCAATTCGCATTGGGCCAGCGTGGTGGACTATGGCCTATAACCCTTCTCTGAGATGAGACCTGCGCTCAGTAGTGAGCCGTTGATGGTTGCTAATGATGATGATGATTATTAGGGTAAGATTATGCAGGGACATAGTTCGAAAAACTGATGGTTGTTTGGGGTCCCAAGGTGCTGGAGTGGCGACCTCGCACCGGGAAAGTTAGCAGACCCCCCACTAGGTGGACGTTATTGATGACCTCCCTAGCGCATTGGTGAGCACTGTGATATTATAGCTGGGAGGTCTCAAGTTCGATTCCCGGCGAGGTCAATTTGGGAATTTATAATTTCTGAATTGTCTCTAGTCTGGTCTGGTGGGAGGCTTTGGCCGAGGCTAGTCACCACCCTGCCGTCAAAGACTTGCCGCCAAGCAATTTAGCGTTCTGGCACGATGGCGTGTAGAAACCGATTAGGGGTAAGTATGGTTTGAATGTTCACCTGCCATGCCCCATCCAAGTTAGCTCGCTACCATCTTAGACTGCATCGTCACTTACCATCAGGCGAGATCGCATTCAAGGACTGTCTTATCAACGAATAAAAGATAAAGTGGTCGCAGGGGACAGCTGGATACAGGTGGCCAAGACCGAGTCATGTGGAAGACCCTAATAAAGAGGCCTACGAGCACGTTCAGCAGTTGACTTTACGGGTTGAGAACGGCAATGAAGCGACTATCTGCAGAGTTTACTGGCTCTTCTCAGCAGAATCTGATTTCCCAACCAATTGCAATGGTACCGTTGACTTGCCTTATGAGCCAAAGGTTGGCCTACGTGGAATACAATTTGTTTTTCAATAAAAGTTCACTCAAATTATTTTTTTACTTTTAACCGACTTTAAAAAAAGGAGGAGGTTATCAATTCGTCGGTATCTTTATTTTTATGTATGTCCACCGATTACTCAAAAACGCCTGCACCGATTTGGAAAATTCTTTTTTTATTTGAAAGGGTATACTTCCCAGGTGGTTCCGTATAAATTTCATCGAAATCAGTCAAGCGTTTTTTAAAATATCAACAATAAATTATATCTATATTTTGTATAGTAGGTATGTGTGTAATGTAGTAAAGCGGGAGTTTGAAGTCGGTTGCTTAAAACTATAATATTTTTATATTCAATTATAGGCCTATAGTATACACTATAGAGCAGCTCAAAGGTACACCTATATTTGAAATTATAAAGATGTTTTTGTCAACTGTAGGTACATGTGACGAAAAGCACCCATTAAAATAAGACAGCGTAGTTTTTGGCATCAGTACGCAAATGGAGGCATGCTCTTGTTCTTCGGTAATTGATTGGGAATGCTTCTATAATTAGGAGAATGACTTGTGGACGGTACTTTTGAATAGGGTCGTCACGGCTTAGATAATTTTTATTTTTTACTGAGCGAATCTATTTGGGTTCTAACATGAATTGAATTGTAGTACTTTTTTTTAATTTCCCCTCATTGTGGAAATATTATATTTTATTCTAACAAAGTTGCATAGGTTAAATCGGCTTGGCATCCAGCTGCCCACAAGATAGTATAAAAAACTTATTATAATGTAATATTTTCATAATAATATTGTAAAATGATTATTTTGAAAAGAGCAACTGCTGAGTTTCTTGCCGGCTCAGCAGAATCCGCTTTCCGAACCGGTGGTAGAGTCATGACTTGTCATAAGAGCCACAGGTTGGCCTACGTGAAATAAATAATTTTGAATTTGAATCTATATTTTGTAAAACTGCACCATGTAACATCGCCCTAACGCAGGATAATATTGTAAGTAATGCGCTTAGGAAAAATAATTTTAATAGCTTCAGATAATTTTTATTATGTCCAACTATGTGAATTAAGTAGACGATAAAACACAAGATAAAAAACGACGAAATTATACTATACCTACTATACCTATAATACTATACCTAGTAAAAATTTTTGAACAATTTTTTCCAAAAGCATAAAATGATGGCCAGCGAGATTGCTTTAAAAAAAAGTTTGCCGACTCAAAAGTAGTTTACTTACAAGTTACATTAGTTAAGGAGCTTAGTTATTAAGAACAAAAAGGTTTATTAGAGCGAGCCCTATCACTATCCCACAACCTGAGCATTTTTGTGGTACACTTCACTGAAAAACTTACACGCCTATAGATTTGTGCTCTAACATAGTAATTTAAATTCATATCCAGATGTGTTATCTGTCAAAAAGTATAATTTTATAACCATTAAAAAAAATTAACATTAATGAATTTTGTATTCTTTGGATAGAATGTTATTGTACTACTAACGCCATCTGTTAGAAACCCAAAGAGTTAACATCGCTGCAACAGAACTAGTTATTACACTTTAGAAAACTACGCGAGCCCTCACAAAGCTCAGCTTTTTGCTAGTTTTATTTTTCCCTTAGGTATTAGTTGCTTCGGTTCAATTTTTAGCATCGTATTAGCAGCTTTTACCATCGTAGCAGCTTTTATCGTACAATATAAAAGCCCAATCTGCACTTGGCCAGCATAGTAGACTATAGCCTAAACCTTTCTCATTCTGAGAGGCTATCCGTGCCCAGTAGTGAGCCAGCGATAAGTTGAGATGATTATGACTACAGTACTGAGCACCTACCTTTGTGACCTAAGTAGCAGCTTTCACTATCGTAGCAGCTTTTGTCGTACAATATAAAAGCCGAATCCGCACTTGGCCAGCATAGCCTAAACCTTTCTCATTCTGAGAGGCTATCCATGCCCAGTAGTGAGCCAGCGATAAGTTCAGATGATTATGACTACAGTACTGAGCACCCATAGTTATGACCTTAGTAGCTTTTATTATCGTAGCAGATTTTGTCGTACAATATAGAAGCCACTTGTCGCGACAGAACAAGGAGTGTATTTTAAAAGCATTAGCAATTTTATCGCTATGGCCTAGGGCTTCCTTTCACTCCAGAGAGATCATGATGACGTACAATGCTGAGAACCTACGAGTGTTGTAGCAACTTTAATTATCGTAGCAGCTTTATCATCGTAGCAGCTGTTATTATCGTAGCCGCTTTTATTATTGTAGCAACTGTTATTATCGTAATAGCTTTTATTATCGTAGCAGCTTTTGTCGTATAATATAAAAGCTACTTGTCGTGACAGAACAAGGAGTGTATTTTAAAAGCATTAGCAAATTTATCGCTACCATTCTCCAAATGAGTATTCAAATTCGGTTCCAAGAAGCTTGTCATAATTTATGGAGCGGCCACAATGCGCTCGCTGCGATGACAAATTATCTAATTCGCCACGCTTTTAATTAAGGCTATTATACAAAAAATAATAATAAATAATGTTGATAGTAATCGATTTTTATGTGGGAGATTATTCGATGTTGTAAACTATTTGACGTAAGCTTAATTTATCAGATACCTTTAATATTATGATTAATAAAATATAAATTTTCGATGTAATCCGTGAGAAAAATATGTGTTTATAAAAGGCCCTTGCCTTTATGAGAGGTTATTTTTAGTTTCTTGGGGCATTATGAAGTTCTAAAAAATTTAATTGATTCTTTGTATTGTACTTTATTTACATGTTTTCGGTGCAGAACCCAAAAAAGTTGAATAAGTGAGTGAATGAAATAAAATGTATCGCATAATATTTATGTAGAATAGAAACTTATGTGTTCAAAGTATTTTCAACTTTGTTTCTTTCTTCTTTATTACGTATGTCTGTTATTATTATACTTACTTGCTACAATAATAACCCTTTAGAAACAATAATAATAACACTTTTTATCTAAAGTTTAGATACAGAACCCTGTATAGATGATTAAGTAAGTCATTGAACTAACAAACTAGCGATGCGATTAATGGGAAAACAATCTAACTATTCGATTGTTATTATTATTCGATGACTATCGATTAACAATTATTGAACTATCTATCTAACAACTATCGAATAAGTAATACTAACGGTTTTTATTGTTATTCGATTGTTATTTAAATAACACTATTGTCGTAGGACTTCTAAACTTTACACTTAATTTTAAATAGGAAAATGGACTATTTTAATCATGTTTGAATTGGCGAAAAATTCCTTTTTTTTTTAATACATAAAAGGAGTATTCTCTTAAACAATATTCAACAGTTCTTGGTAATCTTACAATCAGAACATTAATAACGATATAGTTTCAGACTATCAAACGAAAATGGTATCCTCATTTACATACTAACAGTTAGATCGACTGTCAATAATTTACAGATTAAATAATTATGTATTCAACAGTTCGCAACAATTGGTATCTTAACGGCATCTGTATTTCGCCGAGAAGCAATTAGTTCGGTTCCATTTATAAAATGTAAAATTGATTTTTATCATCATCAATTCAGAATTTTATTAATTTTACGGTCCGCTTAATTTAAAAATCATTTCCGTCGCTTTATGACTTTTTAAATAATTTTGATAGTAAGAATATCGATTAGTTTTATAAAAGGCAGGTAGGTACTTATGGCAACTTATGGAAAAAATGTCGAAATAATTTGACTGTTGACAAATCAATCACACCAGTGAAATCCTTTTATCAAATAGGAAATGAGCTGATAATCTTCAAACGCCTGAGCAAATCTTCATAAATTATAGCTAAGATCCACCTCGATAACATAATCTTTCAAACAGAAAAAACCGCATCAAAATCGCTCCATCAATGAGGCTGCTATACGAGGGAACAGATAGACATACAGATAGGTACACAGATACACATCATGTCAAACTTATACTACCCCTCCTTTTTGTCGGGGGTTAAAAAGAAACACGCCACGCGGACGAAGTACCTATCGGCCGAAAGCCATCCTTACTAATATTACATATAAATGCGAAAATGTGTTTGTTTGTTGGTTTGTCATTCAATCACGCTGCAACAGGGCTACGGATCGACGTGATTTTTTGCATGGGTACCCATAGTTGAGGACCTGGAAAGTGATATGTCACTATGCGCTACATTTTGAAAAGAGCAACCGCCGAGTTTCTTGCTGGTTCTTCTCGGCAGGAAAGCATTCCGAACCAGTGGTAGATTCATCGACTATTCAAAAGCACTTGTAAAAGTTTATTTGAATAAAAAATATTTCTATTCTATTCTATTCTATTTTATCTTGGAAAAAAATCCACGCGGACGAAGTTGCGGGCATCAGCTAGTCCATAAATAAAAGAAAGCCTGCAAAGCTTTGAATAAAAATTCGAATGATTCGAAATTCTGTCCCCGACCTATGCGTTGACCAATTAGAAATGCCCATTAAAGCACGCGTTCGTTTTGCGCGTTTTTTTCGCGAAATGCATTCTTTCACGAAACGGGCGGCGGGCGATTAAATCCGTCAATTTGCACAAACAAGCCACTGACTTCTTAAAGCTCGTCAAGTGTTTTTTTAGTCGCAGGTGCAAGCGATATTCAAATTATGTTCGTTTTCTAAGGCCTGCAGCAAACTTTCGACGCGGAATTTCAATTGGGGGCTCCTAGAGATCTATGGATCATACTCTGGCTCTGCTCAAGACTCAAGGTAGAGTTAAAATGAGACACAAATATGTCCTGACATAAATCTGTCTCATTTTAACTCAGTCATAAGTCTGAGCTGAATGAGAGTGTATGTGAAAGGGTATACTTTCCAGGTGGTCCCATTTCAATTTTATCGAAATCGGTCGAGCGGTTTTTAAAAAATCATTAATAAATTATATACTTTGTAGTGACGCGGGCGTTTGAAGTCGGTTTTTTAAAAAGATTTTTTTTATAATAATGTAAGTACATACAGTATAAAACAGTACCTACTCTAGAATTGGCAGTGGGTAACGGTCTATACACCTCTTTTTATGTATATAATATCATTGGTCTATACGGAGTATTTTCTTGCCTAGCCACGCCAATCTCAAAAATCTTTCTTTGAAGTCCTCAAACGCCACTTTCCTCTATTCATAGATATTGGATTCTCCGAATTGCGTGCGGTGGGTAGTTCGGCTCGTTTGTGCAATAGTCAAAGAGCTGACGTTTAGCGCGATACACTAGAGCGTACAAATGTGACTAATAGCGTACTTTAACGTTAGGCCTTGCGCAGATGACCGATACATGATCCTTCAAGTAATCACATCACATCACATCACATCACATCACATCACATACATCACATCACACTAATATCACACTTCACACTATTTTAATATTGCAAAGGCGAAAATTTGTGTGTGTGGGTGTATGTTTGTTCCTCTTTCACGCAAAAACTACGGGACGGATATGGCTGAAATTTGGAACGGAGATAGATTATACCCTGGAATAACACATAGGCCACATATTATCCCGGAAAATCAAAGAGTTCCCGAGGGATTTTAAAAACTAAATCCACGCGGATGAAGTCGCGGGCATAAGCTATTAGATAATAATTATCATTTTAATAAAGTTGTAGACGGCGACAAAGTAGAATAGGTACGCTACGTGAAAGCAAAGTATTTTTAATGAAAAGGGACTTAGGTACCTACTAGACAAACGTATGCAATTAATTTCTACTTTTTTATTTTTATATTCATCATCATCATCATCTCAGCCTGCGGACGTCCACTGCTGAACATAGGCCTTTCCCAGAGAACGCCACCACACCCGGTCCTCAGGCTTCCTCATCCAGCCACTTCCCGCCACCCGCTTTATATCGTCGGTCCAACGTGCTGGAGGGCGCCCCACACTACGCTTACTTGTTCGCGGTCTCCACTCTAGAACTTTTCGGCCCCAACGGCCATCGCTTCTGCGACAAGCATGGCCTGCCCACTGCCATTTCAGCTTGGTGATGGTTTGGGCTATGTCGGCGACCTTGGTTCTCATACGGATCTCTTCATTCTGAATCCTGTCCTTAAGAGAAACTCCTAACATAGCCCTCTGAGTGACTTTAAATTTGTGGACCAAGCCTTTTGTTAGTGTCCACGTTTCAGCGCCATTTTTATATTAGTACCTAGGTAGAATTTTTTTTTCACTTCTAAGGTAACTTCCCATCAAAAATTTTTGTCTACAACAAAAGCACCCAATACTTAAATAAAATTTACATCCACCGTTAGAATTTAAGTTACATAACCAATTTAAATAATCGTTTAAACTAAAAATATGGAGTCAAATGACGTCACAGTTCATTATTTAATGCAAGCTGCCATACTATGGGCGCTTTTTGACTTTTGATAAAAAGTTGTTGGTTTAATTCGTTCGTAGCATCCCCATTGTGCACTATAATATCTCTTGCGCAATCGGCCCTTCTCCGTAGGATTGGCCGAAGTTTTGCATAGTAGATATTAAGCCTTACCTAGTACTTAAGGACGTCCGCGCCGGCCTTTATAACAGCGTACTTAAGACTTAAACAGCACTTCTATTCATTGTCTACAGCCGTTACTAATATTTGTACACTTCTGCGAACAACTAAAAATATATTACACTTAAAACTGCCAGCTTCCTTTACCAAATAATTACACGAAATTGTACTTTACTCCCTTGGCAATAAACACTAGTGCTTGGCCAATTAATGGGAGTGCAAGCTAATTTGTGTTTGCAGGAAGCACGGATGGCGTGATGGGGATCCCAGGAGCGTATAATCTTCACTTGTGATGTTTATCTCAAGATTTATTGTGGTCTGTCAACGGCCAAGAGATGGCAGCACGCGTCACTGGCTTTCATATCGACGTGGAGATACAATACAAAAGTGGGCTAATTTTCAAGTCTGCTTTCATTTTCAGGGTTCCGTACCCAAAGGGTGCTAACGGGACCCTTTTACTAATTATGTATGTCTGTCAGCATACTGTACCTATCTCATGAGCCGTAATAAGTAGATACTTGCCAATAAATGTGTACCTACTTAATTAATGAATTTGTGTATTTCTATTCAAATTTCAAAAAAATCAAAATTTAAAATTATTTATTTCACGTAGGTCAACCTGTGGTTCTTATGACACGTCATGACTCTAGACCATCGGTTCGGAAAGCGGATTCTGCTAAGAAGAGCCGGCAAGAAACTTAGCAGTTGCTCTTTTCAAAATAATCATTTTACAATAATTATTATTATGTAGCTATTTACATTGTAATAAGTTTTTTATACTATCTTGTTGGCATTGCCACTATAACAAGAAATAATTAAAAAAAGTTAAAATTAGAGATGGTCTCCATAAAATATTGTATTTGCACGATCATAATAAGAGCTGGTGTTAACTGTTAATCTTGTAAGATGGTACGGAACCCTTCGCGTGCGGGTCTGACTCGCACTTGGCCGGTATTACCAGACCAACACACCAAGGTATCCAGCGATCAAACGCGACGCAATCAACCGTCAATTAGCCAGTAACGTGAAATTAGCCGTTCCACTCATTAGCCGTATTATATTACAGGAAAGTAAATTAATTATATCCACTTGCAATACACTAGAATACAGTACGCAGCGCTACCTACTTGTATTGTAGATAAATGCGTCCATATTTGTCTATCAGAGTAACTGTAAAGTCTTATCGAATACCGAACTCGTTAACGCTTGCAATTCGAAACCCCTATTACGATTGTCGCGATAGTTCGACTTTGAATCTTTACACCGTTGTGGTTGGGTTCAAATTCGCTTGCAGGGTCGGTTTAAGGTCTTTTTTCGCCCTGTACTCGCACGATTGCCTCTCCTAATTGGCTCGCCATCTGTTTTAATTCATTTCGCGATAGTTTTACAAGTATTTTATTGACGCGTGGCTCCGCCTGCGTTTGGTGCTATTACGCTTCGCGCACACGACAAACAATTTGCGATTCACTGTACTGGTTAGATTCAGTTTGCAAAAGTTTATTTGAACAAAAAATTATTTTATCCTATTCTATTCTATTCTAAAGGGTGCCAAAGGAACCATTTTACTAAGCCTCCGCAATCCGTCCGTCCGGCGTTCGTACGTGTGTTTGTCGGTAGGGTTTGGCAATGGACATTTTCTAGGCAAGCGCGCTCCAACCTAGACCTCATCAGTGCTTTCTAGTATTGATTGCCGTCAAGCGCAAGCCTATCCCGAAATAAGAAAAAAGGCTGTAGGTAGGTATCTCATAGTCATGAATCGGTAATAATAAATAGGTAACTAGATAGATTTTGCTAAATTCTAAATTAGATCATTTTAATAAATTTTCGCCTCGCCTTTTAGATATAAAGCCACACATGGCCATATATATTTTACGGTTATGTTTATTTGCGCCAAAATTCATGTATTTATTACGGTGCAGTCCCATTTGGAAATATCCTATTTTAACTTATAATCTAGACGTGTCTCTTAAAGATACTCTTTGCAAAATTCTAAATTTACAGTTTGATGACCGCACCTGGACTCAAGCCAGCCTACCTGTTAAATACGGTGGCTTAGGCATACGTTCCATTTCAAGCGTAGCGCTTCCGGCTTTCTTATCTTCTGCTTTTGGCTCTATCACTCTCATCAGTCAGATCCTTAATCTGTCTAGTCCGGCTGATGATGTAGTGGAGAGTCTTGCAGAGGCGAAGTTAGCATGGAGTGCATCTTGTCCTGGTGAGAGTTTTCCTTCGGCTGTGGAATGTCAGGGTCTTTGGGACAAACCGCGTGTTGTTTTGACACATGCAGATCTCGTAGCGCAGTGTACCTCAGATACGGATAAAGCCCGTATTTTAGCCGTATCCGAAAAGGAGTCAGGTCACTGGCTACACGCTCTGCCATAGCCTGGGGACGATTCTCGACAGGACAGCGCTTCGTGTGGCCGTTTGCTTGCGCTTGGGGATTAAGGTATGTGAGCCTCATCGCTGTCCTTGCGGCAGCCAAGTGGATCGTTTTGGTCACCATGGACTCAGTTGTTATCGGAGCGCGGGCCGCTTGTATCGCCACGGTGCTCTCAATGATATAGTCCGTCGCGCTCTGGTCACTGCCTCCATCCCTGCACAACTGGAACCCTCCGGTTTGTTCAGGGATGACGGCAAGAGGCCGGACGGGATGACTATAGTACCGTGGACGATGGGTCGCGCACTGGTGTGGGACGTGACTTGCGTTGATACGTTGGCTGCGTCCCACCTACCAGGCTCGTGCCAAAAGGCGGGTGCAGCTGCCGAATCCGCTCAGTTGCTTAAGCGCCGCAAATACTCTGCCATTTCTAAGGATTATATTTTTGCGGCGCTTGCTTTTGAGACTCTGGGTCCATGGTCATCGGACACGAAAAATTTTGTAAATGTCGTGTCCCAAAAATTGATCCACGCCTCTGGTGACCAAAGAGCTGGCGCTTATTTAGCCCAAAGGCTTAGCCTCGCTATTCAGAGAGGTAATAGCGCCAGTGTTTTGGGCACCATGCCCATTAGCGATCACTTGGACGGCGTGTATTTTTTGTAAATATAATTAGTAGTAATTTTTTCGCTTTTATATAATACTAGCTGATGCCCGCGACTTCGACCGCATGGATTTAGTTTTTATAAATCCCGCGGGAACTCTTTCATTATCCGAGATAAAAAGTAGCTCTCCCGGTCTGAGGAACCATTACTACATTCATTACTATACCCATGCAAAAAATCGCATCAATCTGCTGTTCTGTTGCGACGTGATTGAAGGACAAACCAACAAACAAACACACTTTCGCATTTATAATATCAGTAATGCTTTATTATAACACTTTTTATAATTGTCAAATTTTTTACCATACTTACTTAACCAAAGACAAAATTACGTTTAGCTGTCATTTACGTTTTGTTATTCCACTGTCATTTGCGTTTTGTTATTCCATGTCAGATGCGTTTTTGTTATACCACGTTTTATAGTGACTTGACGGAAACGCGGTCGAACGGGGTAAAAAGTATCCTATGTCCGTCTCCTGGTTCTAAGCTACCTCTCCACCAATTTTCAGCCAAATCGGTTCATCCGTTCTTGAGTTATAAATAGTGTAACTAACACCACTTTCTTTTATATATATAATATGTAGATCCACTTATTTCTGATTAGTTTTAATGTATACACAAAATGTAATTTTAGGTAATACAAAATCACAGCTTTACCTTAATCATCCCACTAGATAGGTACTTGAAATTTTCACTTAATGTGTACTTCTATTGTTGCTATAAGAGGGTCCATACCTACAATAAACTTGTGTTTTTGCTTGAACTTAATATTATTAGCTTTAACCCTAAAAAACCAGGCAACTAAAATGGTACTTACTACAAGTGGTAAATAGGCAAAACGGCTAAAACCTCCCAACAGATAAGGTAGATAGTAGGTACCCAGAGGCACGATTGTCTACATTATACCTGTTCATAGATGAATAATACGATAGTCATTGATCGTAAAAACTGACGATCCAATGAAGACCTAAAAGTGACCCGTTGCTTATAAACGTAAGAAAAAATCCGTTTCATTATTATGCATTAGCATTACTGAAACTTAATTTTAATATCTATTTTATTTCATTGATCGCTCATCGTCTAAAAATAACCATTATCATTTAAAAAATGGCGATCGAAATCAAAAAGCCTATAAGAACCCCATAAACAATTCTAATCAGCTGTTCGGCAAATGAAATCGTACGTTTATGCCATCAAATGAATACGATTTTCATCGGCAACTTTTAAACAATCGCATCTCTCTGGTTCGTGTTAAAAGCAATTTGATGAGTTAATTACAGACACACAAAAAACAAGTATGAAATCAATACACCAATTACTTACTGCCTACGTTAATTTATTCAAAGCAAATAGGTAAATTATTATTTGAAGGATACGGGAAAACGTGAATTCAGTTTTTGCGAGAACTCGCAATTTTAATAATAATTTTCATTGCGTTGTTATAAATAATAATTTAATATAATAATTATTTCAAAGTTATTGTTATTATTATATTATAAATAATATGCAATCAGTAGTGGTTAGGTAATAAATAATAATTGCCTAATATAATAAATTCAGAATATTATACTATATATCTATATATATATAAAAGAAAGTGGTGTTAGTTACACTATTTATAACTCAAGAACGGATGAACCGATTTGGCTGAAAATT
Source organism: Oeneis ivallda (assembly GCA_029955525.1). Taxonomy (NCBI): domain Eukaryota; kingdom Metazoa; phylum Arthropoda; class Insecta; order Lepidoptera; family Nymphalidae; genus Oeneis; species Oeneis ivallda. Next base: position 16,689,422 of record JARPMR010000025.1, read on the forward strand.
GGTGGAGAGGTAGCTTAGAACCAGGAGACGGACATAGGATACTTTTTATCCCGTTCGACCGCGTTTCCGTCAAGTCAATATAAAACCTGGTATAACAAAAATGCATCTGACATGGAATAAAAAAACTAAAATGACAGTGGAAGAACAAAACGTAAATGACAGCTAAACGTAATTTTGTCTTTGGTTAAGTATGGTAAATAATTTGACAATTATAAAAAGTGTTACAATAAAGTATTACTGATATTATAAATGCGAAAGTGTGTTTGTTTGTCCTTCAATCACGTCGCAACAGAACAGCGGATTGATGCGATTTTTTGCATGGGTATAGTAATGGATGTAGTAGTGGTTCCTCAGACCGGGAGAGCTACTATTTAACTCGGATAATGAAAGAGTTCCCGCGGGATTTTTAAAAACTAAATCCATGCGGACGAAGTCGCGGGCATCAGCTAGTATATTATAATATTCAGAAATGATAATACATAAATTGATTGTGAAAACGCCGACGGTTGTTTTCTATTTAATTATTAAACCGTCTTAGTAACTGTATGATAAGCAGTAAGTACAGCATATAATATGCTATCCTAACTAATATTAAAAATGTTTAAGTGTTTGTTTGTTGGTTCCTCCTTCAATCACGGCATCAACGAGCAACGGATCGACATGATTTTATTGCAAAGATGTAATTGAATACTTGGAAAATTATAGAATATTAAGTATACCACATAGTTCGAAGAGCTGATGGTCGTTGGGGTCCCAAGGTGTTGGAGTGGCGACCCCGCACCGGGAAACGCAGTGTTGGCAGACCCCCCACGGTCGACCGACGACATCAAACGAGTCGCAGGGAGCCGCTGGATTCAGGCAGCGCAAGACCGAAGCCTGTGGAAGTCCATGCAGGAGACCTTTGTCCAGCAGTGGACGTCTATAGGTTGATAAAGAAGAAGAAGAAGAAGTATACCTATTAAGTATGATTCTCCAAGTGATCTAGTAATAGTGTAAGTACGAGACCCAAAGGGTGCCCCTTTGGGTCTCGGTTGGAACGGCATTCAGAACCAGTGGTAGATTCACCTGACGATTCGAAACCACTTTGTAAAAGTTTATTTGAATAAAAATTACTCTATTCTCTTCTAGTATAGTCTAGTATTGCTCTCTTCTCTTCTATTCTTCTTCAAAACATTGTGAATTACAAAAAAAATCGGCCAAGTGCGAGTCGGGCCTCGCTCTTTTAGGGTTCCGTTAAAAATATATTAAATAAAAATATTTCCATGTACCCATGGTAATATTTTGATTTAATTTTTTTAATTTAATTAAATTTTTAATATTTGTTGTTATAGCGGCAACAGAAATACATAATATGTGAAAATTTTATCTGTCTATGTATTACGGTTTACGAGATACAACCCGCTGACAGACGGACGGACGGACGGACGGACGGACGGACGGACGGACAGCGTAGGCTTAGTAATAGGGTCCCGTTGGTACCCTTTGGGTACGGAACCCTAAAAAGGGTGATCTACATGATAGGCAGGCTAGAGATCCAATCAGGCTCGTGATTCCTCGATTGCTCCGCAAGAGGGTCCGAAAGACATTTGTGGGAATGGGCGTGACGTTTTATAATAAAATTCCACAGTCGATCTTAGAAATCTAAGATCGATTGTGGAATTCTTAAACTTGTGTAAAGGCGCCTTTACACAAGATTAAGAAATCAGTTAAAACTAATCTATACTATATATTATTATTATAATATATATAGCTCGATTACCACTGACTGACACACTCACTCACTCACTCACTCACTCATTGACAGGGTTGTTCTCCTAGAAGGAGACGGAAATCGATATAATGATGTAGGGGAGATATGTCCAGGTGGGGGATTCGAGTTGGGGAAAATTATGACATTTCGGAAAAACAAGATGGCGGCCGACGTGAATCTTGCAACTCTTTTGTTTTCCAACCGATTTCTTTGAAATTTTGGATTATTGTAGAAATTAGTAAACGATTAACAGAAAAAGTGAAAAAAATTAAAAAAACAAGATGGCGGCCGAGCTGTGACGTCTCAAATTTCAGACCCCTCTCCTGTAAAATTTTGTATGAAAAAAATTTTTTTCACCCATGGTGTCGTATAGAGCTCAAAGAATGTGACTCGGAGAAAGGTGGCGAGAGCTGATGAGTGAGGAGTTCGGAGACGGGCGAGGGGCACGGCCAGGGTATAGTAGATAGGTGGAGGGTGCTCGACCAAATGTCATTCGAAATCTCGAGCAGTTGCCAGTGAGTTGAAAAAAAATTCCAAAATGGCGGAAAAAAAATGGCGGCAAATTTTGTCCGTCTCTCTCTCGGAGACTATAAAAGATGGAGGAGCGGTTTCTCGACAAAAGATGATCGAAACCCGGAGGTCTACCTGGTGAGTACGAAAAAAATTCAAGATGGCGGACTTTTTTTTTCCATACTAAATGTATGGGGAATATTGAAGGGACTAGAAGTTGGGAACTATGCAAGACATTGGTTTTGATAGGTTCATAGGGCTTTTTTTCTTTTTTTTTTTTTCATTTTACATTTGTTTTTTTTTCTTTTTTTTCATTTTTTTTCTTTTTTTTTCTTTTTCTTTTGTGAATGAGGAGCACGGCCAGGTTATTACAGATAGGTGGGGTGTGCTCGAACAAATTTTTTGGCAAAAGATGACCAGAATCCGAAGGGCTACTTGATGAGTAAAAAAATCGCGGTCCGCTTTAGCGGGCCGCGCACCCACGCGCCCTACTTGTAGTAATAACACTTCCCGCGAGCTGCTTTAGCAGCTCGCGCACCGAGCGAAGTAAATAAAGCCGAACAATCGCGGTCCGCTTTAGCGGGCCGCGCACCCACGCGCCTTACTTTTAGTAAAACACTTCCCGCGAGCTGCTTTAGCAGCTCGCGCACCGAGCGAAATACTAGTTATTATAATATATATAGCTCGATTACCACTGACTGACTGACTCACTGATTGACACGATTGTTCTCCTAGAAAGAGACAGAAAACGATACAATGATGTAGGGGAGATATGTCCGGGTGGGGGATTCGAGTGGGGAAAAATTATGACATTTCGGAAAAACAAGATGGCGGCCGACGTGATTTTAGCAACTCTTTTGTTTTCCAACCGATTTCTTTGAAATTTTGGATTATTGTAGAAATTAGTAAACGATTAACAGAAAAAGTGAAAAAAATTAAAAAAACAAGATGGCGGCCGAGCTGTGACGTCTCAAATTTCCGACCCCTCTCCTGTAAAATTTTGTATGAAAAAAATTTTTTTCACCCATTGTGTCGTATAGAGCTCAAAGAATGTGACTCGGAGAAAGGTGGAGAGAGCTGATGAGTGAGGAGTTCGGAGACGGGCGAGGGGCACGGCCAGGGTATAGAAGATAGGTGGAGGGTGCTCGACCAAATGTCATTCGAAACCTCGAGCAGTTGCCAGTGAGTTGAAAAAAAATTCCAAAATGGCGGAAAAAAAATGGCGGCAAATTTTGTCCGGCTCTCTCTCGGAGACTATAAAAGATGGAGGAGCGGTTTCTCGACAAAAGATGATCAAAACCCGGAGGTCTACCTGGTGAGTAGGAAAAAAATTCAAGATGGCGGATTTTTTTTTTCATACATTATGTATGGGGAATATTGAAGGGACTAGAAGTTGGGAACTATGCAAGACATTGATTTTGATAGGTTCATAGGGCTTTTTTTCTTTTTCTTTTTTTTTCATTTTACATTTGTTTTTTTTGTTTTATTACATTTTTTTCTTTTTTTTTCTTTTTCTTTTGTGAATGAGGAGCACGGCCAGGTTATTGCAGATAGGTGGGGTGTGCTCGAACAAATTTTTTGGCAAAAGATGACCAGAATCCGAAGGTCTACTTGATGAGTAAAAAAATCGCGGTCCGCTTTAGCGGGCCGCGCACCCACGCGGCAATTACCACTGACTGACTGACTGACTGACTCACTGACTCACTCACTGATTGACACGATTGTTCTCCTAGAAAGAGACAGAAAACGATACAATGATGTAGGGGAGATATGTCCGGGTGGGGGATTCGAGTGGGGAAAAATTATGACATTTCGGAAAAACAAGATGGCGGCCGACGTGATTCTTGAAACTCTTTTGTTTTCCAACCGATTTCTTTGAAATTTTGGATTATTGTAGAAATTAGTAAACGATTAACAGAAAAAGTGAAAAAAATTAAAAAAACAAGATGGCGGCCGAGCTGTGACGCCTCAAATTTCCGACCCCTCTCCTGTAAAATTTTCTATGAAAAAAATTTTTTTCACCCATGGTGTCGTATAGAGCTCAAAGAATGTGACTCGGAGAAAGGTGGAGTGAGCTGATGAGTGAGGAGTTCGGAGACGGGCGAGGGGCACGGCCAGGGTATAGTAGATAGGTGGAGGGTGCTCGACCAAATGTCATTCGAAACCTCGAGCAGTTGCCAGTGAGTTGAAAAAAAATTCCAAAATGGCGAAAAAAAATGGCGACAAATTTTGTCCGTCTCTCTCTCGGAGACTATAAAAGATGGAGGAGCGGTTTCTCGACAAAAGATGATCAAAACCCGGAGGTCTACCTGGTGAGTAGGAAAAAAATTCAAGATGGCGGATTTTTTTTTTCGGGAATATTGAAGGGACTAGAAGTTGGGAACTATGCAAGACATTGATTTTGATAGGTTCATAGGTGTATTAAATCTCGGAGAATTAAAAAAGAAAAATATACTGGCCGAATTGAGAACCTCCTCCTTTTTAGAAAGGGTTAAAAAAGGTGAAAGAGTGGTTTTTTTGCCAACTATCCACGCGACCAACTACTTTGGAGGTACGCAGGCTACTTTGGTGGTACGCAGGCTACTTTTAACGTACGCAGGCTACTTTGGAGGTACGCAAACTACTTTGGAGGTACGCAGGCTACTTTGGTGGTACGCAGGCTACTTTTAAGGTACGCAGGCTACTTTGGAGGTACGCAGGCTACTTTGGAGGTACGCAGGCTACTTTGGTGGTACGCAGACTACCTGCGTACCTCTAAAGTAGTCACCATAGAGGTACGCCGACTACTTTAGAGGTACGCAGGCTACTTTTAAGGTACGACAGCTACTTTAGAGATACGCCGTCTACTTTAGAGGTACGCAGCCTACTTTGGAGGTACGCCCACTACTTTAGAGGTACGCAGGCTACTTTTAAGGTACGCAGGCTACTTTGGAGGTACGCAGGCTACTTTGGAGGTACGCAGGCTACTTTGGTGGTACGCAGACTACCTGCGTACCTCTAAAGTAGTCGGCGTACCTCTAAAGTAGCCGGCGTACCTTAAAAGTAGCCTGCGTACCTCTAAAGTAGTCACCATAGAGGTACGCCCACTACTTTAGAAGTACGCAGGCTACTTTTAAGGTACGACAGCTACTTTAGAGGTACGCCGGCTACTTTAGAGGTACGCCGTCTACTTTAGAGGTACGCAGCCTACTTTGGAGGTACGCAGCCTACTTTGGAGGTACGCCCACTACTTTAGAGGTACGCAGGCTACTTTTAAGGTACGCAGGCTACTTTGGAGGTACGCAGGCTACTTTGGAGGTACGCAGGCTACTTTGGTGGTACGCAGACTACCTGCGTACCTCTAAAGTAGTCGGCGTACCTCTAAAGTAGCCGGCGTACCTTAAAAGTAGCCTGTGTACCTCCAAAGTAGGCTGCGTACCTCTAAAGTAGACGGCGTACCTCTAAAGTAGTCACCATAGAGGTACGCCGACTACTTTAGAGGTACGCAGACTACTTTTAAGGTACGACAGCTACTTTAGAGGTACGCCGTCTACTTTAGAGGTACGCAGCCTACTTTGGAGGTACGCCCACTACTTTAGAGGTACGCAGGCTACTTTTAAGGTACGCAGGCTACTTTGGAGGTACGCAGGCTACTTTGGAGGTACGCAGGCTACTTTGGTGGTACGCAGACTACCTGCGTACCTCTAAAGTAGCCGGCGTACCTTAAAAGTAGCCTGCGCACCTCTAAAGTAGTCACCATAGAGGTACGCCCACTACTTTAGAAGTACGCAGGCTACTTTTAAGGTACGACAGCTACTTTAGAGGTACGCCGGCTACTTTAGAGGTACGCCGTCTACTTTAGAGGTACGCCGTCTACTTTAGAGGTACGCAGGTAGTCTGCGTACCACCAAAGTAGCCTGCGTACCTCCAAAGTAGCCTGCGTACCTCCAAAGTAGCCTGCGTACCTTAAAAGTAGCCTGCGTACCTCTAAAGTAGTGGGCGTACCTCCAAAGTAGGCTGCGTACCTCTAAAGTAGACGGCGTACCTCTAAAGTAGCTGTCGTACCTTAAAAGTAGTCTGCGTACCTCTAAAGTAGTCGGCGTACCTCTATGGTGACTACTTTAGAGGTACGCCGTCTACTTTAGAGGTACGCCGTCTACTTTAGAGGTACGCAGCCTACTTTGGAGGTACGCCCACTACTTTAGAGGTACGCAGGCTACTTTTAAGGTACGCAGGCTACTTTGGAGGTACGCAGGCTACTTTGGAGGTACGCAGGCTACTTTGGTGGTACGCAGACTACCTGCGTACCTCTAAAGTAGTCGGCGTACCTCTAAAGTAGCCGGCGTACCTCTAAAGTAGCTGTCGTACCTTAAAAGTAGCCTGCGTACTTCTAAAGTAGTGGGCGTACCTCTATGGTGACTACTTTAGAGGTGCGCAGGCTACTTTTAAGGTACGCCGGCTACTTTAGAGGTACGCAGGTAGTCTGCGTACCACCAAAGTAGCCTGCGTACCTCCAAAGTAGCCTGCGTACCTCCAAAGTAGCCTGCGTACCTTAAAAGTAGCCTGCGTACCTCTAAAGTAGTGGGCGTACCTCCAAAGTAGGCTGCGTACCTCTAAAGTAGACGGCGTACCTCTAAAGTAGCTGTCGTACCTTAAAAGTAGTCTGCGTACCTCTAAAGTAGTCGGCGTACCTCTATGGTGACTACTTTAGAGGTACGCCGTCTACTTTAGAGGTACGCCGTCTACTTTAGAGGTACGCAGCCTACTTTGGAGGTACGCCCACTACTTTAGAGGTACGCAGGCTACTTTTAAGGTACGCCGGCTACTTTAGAGGTACGCCGACTACTTTAGAGGTACGCAGGTAGTCTGCGTACCACCAAAGTAGCCTGCGTACCTCCAAAGTAGCCTGCGTACCTCCAAAGTAGCCTGCGTACCTTAAAAGTAGCCTGCGTACCTCTAAAGTAGTGGGCGTACCTCCAAAGTAGGCTGCGTACCTCTAAAGTAGACGGCGTACCTCTAAAGTAGACGGCGTACCTCTAAAGTAGTCACCATAGAGGTACGCCGACACGTGGGCCGCGCACCCACGCGCCCTACTTGTAGTAATAACACTTCCCGCGAGCTGCTTTAGCAGCTCGCGCACCGAGCGAAATAAATAAAGCCGAACAATCGCGGTCCGCTTTAGCGGGCCGCGCACCCACGCGCCTTACTTTTAGTAAAACACTTCCCGCGAGCTGCTTTAGCAGCTCGCGCACCGAGCGAAATACTAGTACTAGTTATTATTATAATATATATAGCTCGATTACCACTGACACACTCACTCACTCACTCACTCATTGACAGGGTTGTTCTCCTAGAAGGAGACGGAAATCGATATAATGATGTAGGGGAGATATGTCCAGGTGGGGGATTCGAGTTGGGGAAAATTATGACATTTCGGAAAAACAAGATGGCGGCCGACGTGAATCTTGCAACTCTTTTGTTTTCCAACCGATTTCTTTGAAATTTTGGATTATTGTAGAAATTAGTAAACGATTAACAGAAAAAGTGAAAAAAATTAAAAAAACAAGATGGCGGCCGAGCTGTGACGTCTCAAATTTCCGACCCCTCTCCTGTAAAATTTTGTATGAAAAAAATTTTTTTCACCCATGGTGTCGTATAGAGCTCAAAGAATGTGACTCGGAGAAAGGTGGCGAGAGCTGATGAGTGAGGAGTTCGGAGACGGGCGAGAGGCACGGCCAGGGTATACAAGATAGGTGGAGGGTGCTCGACCAAATGTCATTCGAAACCTCGAGCAGTTGCCAGTGAGTTGAAAAAAAATTCCAAAATGGCGGAAAAAAAATGGCGGCAAATTTTGTCCGTCTCTCTCTCGGAGACTATAAAAGATGGAGGAGCGGTTTCTCGACAAAAGATGATCAAAACCCGGAGGTCTACCTGGTGAGTAGGAAAAAAATTCAAGATGGCGGTTTTTTTTTTTCCATACAAAATGTATGGGGAATATTGAAGGGACTAGAAGTTGGGAACTATGCAAGACATTGATTTTGATAGGTTCATAGGGCTATTTTTCTTTTTCTTTTTTTTCATTTTACATTTGTTTTTTTTGTTTTTTTTTTTCATTTTTTTTTCTTTTTTTTGTTTTTTTTTTCTTTTTTCCTTTTTTTTATTCTTTTTCTTTTTTTTCATTTTTCATTTTCTTTTATTCTTTCTTCTTTTTTTCTTTTCTTTTTTTTTCTTTTCCTTTTGTGAATGAGGAGCACGGCCAGGTTATTGCAGATAGGTGGGGTGTGCTCGAACAAATTTTTTGGCAAAAGATGACCAGAATCCGAAGGGCTACTTGATGAGTAAAAAAATCGCGGTCCGCTTTAGCGGGCCGCGCACCCACGCGCCCTACTTGTAGTAATAACACTTCCCGCGAGCTGCTTTAGCAGCTCGCGCACCGAGCGAAATACTAGTTATAATATATATAGCTCGATTACCACTCACTGATTCACTCACTCACTGATTGACAGGGTTGTTCTCCTAGAAGGAGACGGAAATCGATATAATGATGTTTGGGAGATGTGCTCGGGGGGGGGATTCGAGTTGGGGAAAATTATGACATTTCGGAAAAACAAGATGGCGGCCGACGTGAATCTTGCAACTCTTTTGTTTTCCGACCGATTTCTTTGAAATTTTGGATTATTGTAGAAATTAGTAAACGATTAACAGAAAAAGTGAAAAAACTTAAAAAAACAAGATGGCGGCCGAGCTGTGACGTCTCAAATTTCCGACCCCTCTCCTGTAAAATTTTGTATGAAAAAAATTTTTTTCTCCCATGGTGTCGTATAGAGCTCAAAGAATGTGACTCGGAGAAAGGTGGAGAGAGCTGATGAGTGAGGAGTTCGGAGACGGGCGAGGGGCACGGCCAGGGTGTAGAAGATAGGTGGAGGGTGCTCGACCAAATGTCATTCGAAACCTCGAGCAGTTGCCAGTGAGTTGAAAAAATATTCCAAAATGGCGGAAAAAAAATGGCGGCAAACTTTGTCCGTCTCTCTCTCGGAGACTATAAAAGATGGAGGAGCGGTTTCTCGACAAAAGATGATCACAACCCGGAGGTCTACCTGGTGAGTAGGAAAAAAATTCAAGATGGCGGATTTTTTTTTCCCCCCCATACAAAATGTATGGGGAATATTGAAGGGACTAGAAGTTGGGAACTATGCAAGACATTGATTTTGATAGGTTCATAGGGCTTTTTTTCTTTTTCTTTTTTTTCATTTTACATTTGCTTTTTTTTTTTTCTTTTTTTTTTTTCTTTTTTTTTCTTTTTCATTTGTGAATGAGGAGCACGGCCAGGTTATTGCAGATAGGTGGGGTGTGCTCGAACAAATTTTTTGGCAAAAGATGACCAGAATCCGAAGGTCTACTTGATGAGCAAAAAAATCGCGGTCCGCTTTAGCGGGCCGCGCACCCACGCGCCCTACTTGTAGTAATAACACTTCCCGCGAGCTGCTTTAGCAGCTCGCGCACCGAGCGAAATAAATAAAGCCGAACAATCGCGGTCCGCTTTAGCGGGCCGCGCACCCACGCGCCCTACTTTTAGTAATAACACTTCCCGCGAGCTGCTTTAGCAGCTCGCGCACCGAGCAAACGCTAGTAATATATATAGCTCGATTACCACTGACTCACTCACTCACTGATTGACATAATTGTTCTCCTAGAAGGAGACGGAAATCTATATAATGATGTTCGGGAAATGTGTTTGGGGGGGGGATTCGAGTTGGGGAAAATTATGACATTTCGGAAAAACAAGATGGCGGCCGACGTGAATCTTGCAACTCTTTTGTTTTCCAACCGATTTCTTTGAAATTTTGGATTATTGTAGAAATTAGTAAACGATTAACAGAAAAAGTGAAAAAAATTAAAAAAACAAGATGGCGGCCGAGCTGTGACGTCTCAAATTTTCACCCCTCTCCTGTAAAATTTTGTATGAAAAAAATTTTTTTCACCCATGGTGTCGTATAGAACTCAAAGAATGTGACTCGGAGAAAGGTGGAGAGAGCTGATGAGTGAGGAGTTCGGAGACATGCGAGGGGCACGGCCAGGGTATAGAGGATAGGTGGAGGGTGCTCGACCAAATGTCATTCGAAACCTAGAGCAGTTGCCAGTGAGTTGATAAAAAATTCCAAAATGGCGGAAAAAAAATGGCGGCAAATTTTGTCCGTCTCCCTCTCGGAGACTATAAAAGATGGAGGAGCGGTTTCTCGAGAAAAGATGATCACAACCCGGAGGTCTACCTGGTGAGTAGGAAAAAAATTCAAGATGGTGGATTTTTTTTTCCCCCCATACAAAATGTATGGGGAATATTGAAGGGACTAGAAGTTGGGAACTATGCAAGACATTGATTTTGATAGGTTCATAGAGCTCTTTTCTTTTTCTTTTTTTTCATTTTACATTTGCTTTTTTTCTTTTTTTTCTTTTTTTTTCTTTTTTTTTTCTTTTTCATTTGTGAATGAGGAGCACGGCCAGGTTATTGCAGATAGGTGGGGTGTGCTCGAACAAATTTTGATTTTGATAGGTTCATAGGGCTTTTTTTCTTTTTCTTTTTTTTCATTTTACATTTGTTTTTTTTTTCTTTTTTTTCATTTTTTTTCTTTTTTTTTCTTTTTCTTTTGTGAATGAGGAGCACGGCCAGGTTATTGCAGATAGGTGGGGTGTGCTCGAACAAATTTTTTGGCAAAAGATGACCAGAATCCGAAGGGCTACTTGATGAGTAAAAAAATCGCGGTCCGCTTTAGCGGGCCGCGCACCCACACGCCCTACTTGTAGCAATAACACTTCCCGCGAGCTGCTTTAGCAGCTCGCGCACCGAGCGAAATAAATAAAGCCGAACAATCGCGGTCCGCTTTAGCGGGCCGCGCACCCACGCGCCTTACTTTTAGTAAAACACTTCCCGCGAGCTGCTTTAGCAGCTCGCGCACCGAGCAAACGCTAGTTATTATTATAATATATATAGCTCGATTACCACTGACTGACTGACTCACTGATTGACATAATTGTTCTCCTAGAAAGAGACAAAAAACGATAAAATGATGTACGGGAGATATGTTCGGGTGGGGGATTCGAGTGGGGAAAAATTATGACATTTCGGAAAAACAAGATGGCGGCCGACGTGAATCTTGCAACTCTTTTGTTTTCCAACCGATTTCTTTGAAATTTTGGATTATTGTAAAAATTAGTAAACGATTAACAGAAAAAGTGAAAAAAATTAAAAAAACAAGATGGCGGCCGAGCTGTGACGTCTCAAATTTCCACCCCTCTCCTGTAAAATTTTGTATGAAAAAAATTTTTTTCACCCATGGTGTCGTATAGAGCTCAAAGAATGTGACTCGGAGAAAGGTGGCGAGAGCTGATGAGTGAGGAGTTCGGAGACGGGCGAGGGGCACGGCCAGGGTATAGTACATAGGTGGAGGGTGCTCGACCAAATGTCATTCGAAACCTCGAGCAGTTGCCAGTGAGTTGAAAAAAAATTCCAAAATGGCGGAAAAAAAATGGCGGCAAATTTTGTCCGTCTCTCTCTCGGAGACTATAAAAGATGGAGGAGCGGTTTCTCGACAAAAGATGATCAAAACCCGGAGGTCTACCTGGTGAGTGGGAAAAAAATTCAAGATGGCGGATTTTTTTTTTCCCCATACAAAATGTATGGGGAATATTGAAGGGACTAGAAGTTGGGAACTATGCAAGACATTGGTTTTGATAGGTTCATAGGGCTTTTTTCTTTTTCTTTTTTTTCATATTACATTTGTTTTTTTCTTTTTTTTCTTTTTTTTTTCTTTTTTTTTCTTTTTATTTTGTGAATGAGGAGCACGGCCAGGTTATTGCAGATAGGTGGGGTGTGCTCGAACAAATTTTTTGGCAAAAGATGACCAGAATCCGAAGGTCTACTTGATGAGTAAAAAAATCGCGGTCCGCTTTAGCGGGCCGCGCACCCACGCGCCCTACTTGTAGTAATAACACTTCCCGCGAGCTGCTTTAGCAGCTCGCGCACCGAGCGAAATAAATAAAGCCGAACAATCGCGGTCCGCTTTAGCGGGCCGCGCACCCACGCGCCCTACTTGTAGCAATAACACTTCCCGCGAGCTGCTTTAGCAGCTCGCGCACCGAGCGAAATAAATAAAGCCGAACAATCGCGGTCCGCTTTAGCGGGCCGCGCACCCACGCGCCCTACTTGTAGCAATAACACTTCCCGCGAGCTGCTTTAGCAGCTCGCGCACCGAGCGAAATAAATAAAGCCGAACAATCGCGGTCCGCTTTAGCGGGCCGCGCACCCACGCGCCCTACTTGTAGCAATAACACTTCCCGCGAGCTGCTTTAGCAGCTCGCGCACCGAGCAAACGCTAGTTATAATATATATAGCTCGATTACCACTGACTGACACACTCACTCACTCACTCACTCACTCATTGACAGGGTTGTTCTCCTAGAAGGAGACGGAAATCGATATAATGATGTAGGGGAGATATGTCCAGGTGGGGGATTCGAGTTGGGGAAAATTATGACATTTCGGAAAAACAAGATGGCGGCCGACGTGAATCTTGCAACTCTTTTGTTTTCCAACCGATTTCTTTGAAATTTTGGATTATTGTAGAAATTAGTAAACGATTAACAGAAAAAGTGAAAAAAATTAAAAAAACAAGATGGCGGCCGAGCTGTGACGTCTCAAATTTCCGACCCCTCTCCTGTAAAATTTTGTATGAAAAAAATTTTTTTCACCCATGGTGTCGTATAGAGCTCAAAGAATGTGACTCGGAGAAAGGTGGCGAGAGCTGATGAGTGAGGAGTTCGGAGACGGGCGAAGGGCACGGCCAGGGTATAGTAGATAGGTGGAGGGTGCTCGACCAAATGTCATTCAAAACCTCGAGCAGTTGCCAGTGAGTTGAAAAAAAATTCCAAAATGGCGGAAAAAAAATGGCGGCAAATTTTGTCCGTCTCTCTCTCGGAGACTATAAAAGATGGAGGAGCGGTTTCTCGACAAAAGATGATCAAAACCCGGAGGTCTACCTGGTGAGTAGGAAAAAAATTCAAGATGGCGGATTTTTTTTTTCCATACTAAATGTATGGGGAATATTGAAGGGACTAGAAGTTGGGAACTATGCAAGACATTGATTTTGATAGGTTCATAGGGCTTTTTTTTTCTTTTTTTTCATTTTACATTTGTTTTTTTTTTTTGTTTTTTTTCATTTTTTTTTTCTTTTTTTCTTTTTCTTTTGTGAATGAGGAGCACGGCCAGGTTATTGCAGATAGGTGGGGTGTGCTCGAACAAATTTTTTGGCAAAAGATGACCAGAATCCGAAGGGCTACTTGATGAGTAAAAAAATCGCGGTCCGCTTTAGCGGGCCGCGCACCCACGCGCCCTACTTGTAGTAATAACACTTCCCGCGAGCTGCTTTAGCAGCTCGCGCACCAAGCGAAATAAATAAAGCCGAAAAATCGCGGTCCGCTTTAGCGGGCCGCGCACCCACGCGCCCTACTTGTAGTAATAACACTTCCCGCGAGCTGCTTTAGCAGCTCGCGCACCGAGCGAAATAAAGAAAGCCGAACAATCGCGGTCCGCTTTAGCGGGCCGCGCACCCACGTGCCTTACTTTTAGTAAAACACTTCCCGCGAGCTGCTTTAGCAGCTCGCGCACCGAGCGAAATACTAGTTATTATAATATATATAGCTCAATTACCACTGACTGATTCACTCACTCACTGATTGACAGGGTTGTTCTCCTAGAAGGAGACGGAAATCGATATAATGATGTTCGGGAGATGTGTTCGGGGGGGGGATTCGAGTTGGGGAAAATTATGACATTTCGGAAAAACAAGATGGCGGCCGACGTGAATCTTGCAACTCTTTTGTTTTCCGACCGATTTCTTTGAAATTTTGGATTATTGTAGAAATTAGTAAACGATTAACAGAAAAAGTGAAAAAAATTACAAAAACAAGATGGCGGCCGAGCTGTGACGTCTCAAATTTCCGACCCCTCTCCTGTAAAATTTTGTATGAAAAAAATTTTTTTCACCCATGGTGTCGTATAGAGCTCAAAGAATGTGACTCGGAGAAAGGTGGAGAGAGCTGATGAGTGAGGAGTTCGGAGACGGGCGAGGGGCACGGCCAGGGTATAGAAGATAGGTGGAGGGTGCTCGACCAAATGTCATTCGAAACCTCGAGCAGTTGCCAGTGAGTTGAAAAAAAATTCCAAAATGGCGGAAAAAAAATGGCGGCAAATTTTGTCCGTCTCTCTCTCGGAGACTATAAAAGATGGAGGAGCGGTTTCTCGACAAAAGATGATCAAAACACGGAGGTCTACCTGGTGAGTAGGAAAAAAATTCAAGATGGCGGATTTTTTTTTTCCATACTAAATGTATGGGGAATATTGAAGGGACTAGAAGTTGGGAACTATGCAAGACATTGATTTTGATAGGTTCATAGGGCTTTTTTTCTTTTTCTTTTTTTTCATTTTACATTTGTTTTTTTTTTCATTTTTTTTTTTTCATTTTTTTTCATTTTTTTTCTTTTTCTTTTGTGAATGAGGAGCACGGCCAGGTTATTGCAGATAGGTGGGGTGTGCTCGAACAAATTTTTTGGCAAAAGATGACCAGAATCCGAAGGTCTACTTGATGAGTAAAAAAATCGCGGTCCGCTTTAGCGGGCCGCGCACCCACGCGCCCTACTTGTAGTAATAACACTTCCCGCGAGCTGCTTTAGCAGCTCGCGCACCGAGCGAAATAAATAAAGCCGAACAATCGCGGTCCGCTTTAGCGGGCCGCGCACCCACGCGCCCTACTTGTAGCAATAACACTTCCCGCGAGCTGCTTTAGCAGCTCGCGCACCGAGCGAAATAAATACAGCCGAACATTCGCGGTCCGCTTTAGCGGGCCGCGCACCCACGCGCCTTACTTTTAGTAAAACACTTCCCGCGAGCTGCTTTAGCAGCTCGCGCACCGAGCAAACGCTAGTTATAATATATATAGCTCGATTACCACTGACTGACTGACTCACTGATTGACATAATTGTTCTCCTAGAAAGAGACAAAAAACGATAAAATGATGTTCGGGGGATATGTTCGGGTGGGGGATTCGAGTAGGGAAAAATTATGACATTTCGGAAAAACAAGATGGCGGCCGACGTGAATCTTGCAACTCTTTTGTTTTCCAACCGATTTCTTTGAAGTTTTGGATTATTGTAGAAATTAGTAAACGATTAACAGAAAAAGTGAAAAAAATTAAAAAAAACAAGATGGCGGCCGAGCTGTGACGTCTCAAATTTCCACCCCTCTCCTGGAAAATTTTGTATGAAAAAAATTTTTTTCACCCATGGTGTCGTATAGAGCTCAAAGAATGTGACTCGGAGAAAGGTGGAGAGAGCTGATGAGTGAGGAGTTCGGAGACGGGCGAGGGGCACGGCCAGGGTATAGAAGATAGGTGGAGGGTGCTCGACCAAATGTCATTCGAAACCTCGAGCAGTTGCCAGTGAGTTGAAAAAAAATTCCAAAATGGCGGAAAAAAAATGGCGGCAAATTTTGTCCGTCTCTCTCTCGGAGACTATAAAAGATGGAGGAGCGGTTTCTCGACAAAAGATGATCACAACCCGGAGGTCTACCTGGTGAGTAGGAAAAAAATTCAAGATGGCGGATTTTTTTTCCCCCCCATACAAAATGTATGGGGAATATTGAAGGGACTAGAAGTTGGGAACTATGCAAGACATTGATTTTGATAGGTTCAAAGGGCTTTTTTTCTTTTTCTTTTTTTTCATTTTACATTTGCTTTTTTTCTTTTTTTTTCTTTATTTTTTTCTTTTTTTTTCTTTTTCTTTTGTGAATGAGGAGCACGGCCAGGTTATTGCAGATAGGTGGGGTGTGCTCGAACAAATTTTTTGGCAAAAGATGACCAGAATTCGAAGGTCTACTTGATGTGTAAAAAAATCGCGGTCCGCTTTAGCGGGCCGCGCAGCCACGCGCCCTACTTGTAGTAATAACACTTCCCGCGAGCTGCTTTAGCAGCTCGCGCACCGAGCGAAATAAATAAAGCCGAACAATCGCGGTCCGCTTTAGCGGGCCGCGCACCCACGCGCCTTACTTTTAGTAAAACACTTCCCGCGAGCTGCTTTAGCAGCTCGCGCACCGAGCAAACGCTAGTAATATATATAGCTCGATTACCACTCACTGACTGATTCACTGACTCATTGACATAATTGTTCTCCTAGAAAGAGACAAAAAACGATAAAATGATGTACGGTAGATATGTTCGGGTGGGGGATTCGAGTGGGGAAAAATTATGACATTTCGGAAAAACAAGATGGCGGCCGACGTGAATCTTGCAACTCTTTTGTTTTCCAACCGATTTCTTTGAAATTTTGGATTATTGTAGAAATTTGTAAACGATTAACAGAAAAAGTGAAAAAAATTAAAAAAACAAGATGGCGGCCGAGCTGTGACGTCTCAAATTTCCATCCCTCTCCTGTAAAATTTTGTATGAAAAAAATTTTTTTCACCCATGGTGTCATATAGAGCTCAAAGAATGTGACTCGGAGAAAGATGGAGAGAGCTGATGAGTGAGGAGTTCGGAGACGGGCGAGGGGCACGGCCAGGGTATAGAAGATAGGTGGAGGGTGCTCGACCAAATGTCATTCGAAACCTCGAGCAGTTGCCAGTGAGTTGAAAAAAAATTCCAAAATGGCGGAAAAAAAATGGCGGCAAATTTTGTCCGTCTCTCTCTCGGAGACTATAAAAGATGGAGGAGCGGTTTCTCGACAAAAGATGATCACAACCCGGAGGTCTACCTGGTGAGTAGGAAAAAAATTCAAGATGGCGGATTTTTTTTTCCCCCCATACAAAATGTATGGGGAATATTGAAGGGACTAGAAGTTGGGAACTATACAAGACATTGATTTTGATAGGTTCATAGGGCTTTTTTTCTTTTTCTTTTTTTTCATTTTACATTTGCTTTTTTTCTTTTTTTTCTTTTTTTTTTTCTTTTTTTTTCTTTTTCTTTTGTGAACGAGGAGCACGGCCAGGTTATTGCAGATAGGTGGGGTGTGCTCGAACAAATTTTTTGGCAAAAGATGACCAGAATCCGAAGGTCTACTTGATGAGTAAATAAATCGCGGTCCGCTTTAGCGGGCCGCGCACCCACGCGCCCTACTTGTGGCAACAACACTTCCCGCGAGCTGCTTTAGCAGCTCGCGCACCGAGCGAAATAAATAAAGCCGAACAATCGCGGTCCGCTTTAGCGGGCCGCGCACCCACGCGCCCTACTTGTAGCAATAACACTTCCCGCGAGCTGCTTTAGCAGCTCGCGCACCGAGCAAATGCTAGTTATAATATATATAGCTCGATTACCACTGACTGACACACTCACTCACTCACTCACTCACTCATTGACAGGGTTGTTCTCCTAGAAGGAGACGGAAATCGATATAATGATGTAGGGGAGATATGTCCAGGTGGGGGATTCGAGTTGGGGAAAATTATGACATTTCGGAAAAACAAGATGGCGGCCGACGTGAATCTTGCAACTCTTTTGTTTTCCAACCGATTTCTTTGAAATTTTGGATTATTGTAGAAATTAGTAAACGATTAACAGAAAAAGTGAAAAAAATTAAAAAAACAAGATGGCGGCCGAGCTGTGACGTCTCAAATTTCAGACCCCTCTCCTGTAAAATTTTGTATGAAAAAAATTTTTTTCACCCATGGTGTCGTATAGAGCTCAAAGAATGTGACTCGGAGAAAGGTGGCGAGAGCTGATGAGTGAGGAGTTCGGAGACGGGCGAAGGGCACGGCCAGGGTATAGTAGATAGGTGGAGGGTGCTCGACCAAATGTCATTCGAAACCTCGAGCAGTTGCCAGTGAGTTGAAAAAAAATTCCAAAATGGCGGAAAAAAAATGGCGGCAAATTTTGTCCGTCTCTCTCTCGGAGACTATAAAAGATGGAGGAGCGGTTTCTCGACAAAAGATGATCAAAACCCGGAGGTCTACCTGGTGAGTAGGAAAAAAATTCAAGATGGCGGATTTTTTTTTCCATACTAAATGTATGGGGAATATTGAAGGGACTAGAAGTTGGGAACTATGCAAGACATTGATTTTGATAGGTTCATAGGGCTTTTTTTTTCTTTTTTTTCATTTTACATTTGTTTTTTTTTTGTTTTTTTTCATTTTTTTTTCTTTTTCTTTTGTGAATGAGGAGCACGGCCAGGTTATTGCAGATAGGTGGGGTGTGCTCGAACAAATTTTTTGGCAAAAGATGACCAGAATCCGAAGGGCTACTTGATGAGTAAAAAAATCGCGGTCCGCTTTAGCGGGCCGCGCACCCACGCGCCCTACTTGTAGTAATAACACTTCCCGCGAGCTGCTTTAGCAGCTCGCGCACCGAGCGAAATAAATAAAGCCGAACAATCGCGGTCCGCTTTAGCGGGCCGCGCACTCACGCGCCCTACTTGTAGTAATAACACTTCCCGCGAGCTGCTTTAGCAGCTCGCGCACCGAGCGAAATAAAGAAAGCCGAACAATCGCGGTCCGCTTTAGCGGGCCGCGCACCCACGCGCCTTACTTTTAGTAAAACACTTCCCGCGAGCTGCTTTAGCAGCTCGCGCACCGAGCGAAATACTAGTTATAATATATATAGCTCGATTACCACTGATTCACTGACTGATTCACTCACTCATTGACAGGGTTGTTCTCCTAGAAGGAGACGGAAATCGATATAATGATGTTTGGGAGATGTGCTTGGGGGGGGGATTCAAGTTGGGGAAAATTATGAGATTTCGGAAAAACAAGATGGCGGCCGACATGAATCTTGCAACTCTTTTGTTTTCCGACCGATTTCTTTGAAATTTTGGATTATTGTAGAAATTAGTAAACGATTAACAGAAAAAGTGAAAAAAATTAAAAAAACAAGATGGCGGCCGAGCTGTGACGTCTCAAATTTGCGACCCCTCTCCTGTAAAATTTTGTATGAAAAAAATTTTTTTCACCCATGGTGTCGTATAGAGCTCAAAGAATTTGACTCGGAGAAAGGTGGCGAGAGCTGATGAGTGAGGAGTTCGGAGACGGGCGAGGGGCACGGCCAGGGTATACAAGATAGGTGGAGGGTGCTCGACCAAATGTCATTCGAAACCTCGAGCAGTTGCCAGTGAGTTGAAAAAAATTCCAAAATGGCGGAAAAAAAATGGCGGCAAATTTTGTCCATCTCTCTCTCGGAGACTATAAAAGATGGAGGAGCGGTTTCTCGACAAAAGATGATCAAAACCCGGAGGTCTACCTGGTGAGTAGGAAAAAAATTCAAGATGGCGGATTTTTTTTTTCATACAAAATGTATGGGGAATATTGAAGGGACTAGAAGTTGGGAACTATGCAAGACAATGAGTTTGATAGGTCATAGGGCTTTTTTCTTTTTCTTTTTTTTCACTTTACATTTGCTTTTTTTCTTTTTTTTTCTTTTTTTTTCTTTTTTTTCTTTTTCATTTGTAAATGAGGAGCACAGCCAGGTTATTGCAGATAGGTGGGGTGTGCTCGAACAAATTTTTTGGCAAAAGATGACCAGAATCCGAAGGTCTACTTGATGAGTAAAAAAATCGCGGTCCGCTTTAGCGGGCCGCGCACCCACGCGCCCTACTTGTAGTAATAACACTTCCCGCGAGCTGCTTTAGCAGCTCGCGCACCGAGCGAAATAAATAAAGCCGAACAATCGCGGTCCGCTTTAGCGGGCCGCGCACCCACGCGCCTTACTATTAGTAAAACACTTCCCGCGAGCTGCTTTAGCAGCTCGCGCACCGAGCAAATGCTAGTTATTATAATATATATAGCTCGATTACCACTGATTCACTCACTGATTCACTCACTCACTGATTGACAGGGTTGTTCTCCTAGAAGGAGACGGAAATCGATACAATGATGTAGGGGAGATATGTCCGGGTAGGGGATTCGAGTGGGGAAAAATTATGACATTTCGGAAAAACAAGATGGCGGCCGACGTGAATCTTGCAACTCTTTTGTTTTCTAACCGATTTCTTTGAAATTTTGGATTATTGTAGAAATTAGTAAACGATTAACAGAAAAAGTGAAAAAAATTAAAAAAACAAGATGGCGGCCGAGCTGTGACGTCTCAAATTTCCGATCCCTCTCCTGTAAAATTCTGTATGGAAAAAATTTTTTTCGCCCATGGTGTCGTATAGAGCTCAAAGAATGTGACTCGGAGAAAGGTGGAGAGAGCTGATGAGTGAGGAGTTCGGAGACGGGCGAGGGGCACGGCCAGGGTATAGAAGATAGGTGGAGGGTGCTCAACCAAATGTCATTCGAAACCTCGAGCAGTTACCAGTGAGTTGAAAAAAAATTCCAAAATGGCGGAAAAAAAATGGCGGCAAATTTTGTCCGTCTCTCTCTCGGAGACTATAAAAGATGGAGGAGCGGTTTCGCGACAAAAGATGATCACAACCCGGAGGTCTACCTGGTGAGTAGGAAAAAAATTCAAGATGGCGGATTTTTTTTTCCCCCCATACAAAATGTATGGGGAATATTGAAGGGACTAGAAGTTGGGAACTATGCAAGACATTGATTTTGATAGGTTCATAGGGCTTTTTTTCTTTTTCTTTTTTCATTTTACATTTGTTTTTATTGTTTTTTTTTTCATTTTTTTTTTCTTTTTTTTTTTCTTTTTCTTTTGTGAATGAGGAGCACGGCCAGGTTATTGCAGATAGGTGGGGTGTGCTCGAACAAATTTTTTGGCAAAAGATGACCAGAATCCGAAGGTCTACTTGATGAGTAAAAAAATCGCGGTCCGCTTTAGCGGGCCGCGCACCCACGGGCCCTACTTGTAGTAATAACACTTCCCGCGAGCTGCTTTAGCAGCTCGCGCACCGAGCGAATTAAATAAAGCCGAACAATCGCGGTCCGCTTTAGCGGGCCGCGCACCCACGCGCCCTACTTGTAGCAATAACACTTCCCGCGAGCTGCTTTAGCAGCTCGCGCACCGAGCAAACGCTAGTTATTATAATATATATAGCTCGATTACCACTGACTGATTCACTCACTCACTGACTGATTGACAGGGTTGTTCTCCTAGAAGGAGACGGAAATCGATATAATGATGTTTGGGCGATGTGCTTGGGGGGGGGATTCGAGTTGGGGAAAATTATGACAATTCGGAAAAACAAGATGGCGGCCGATGTGAATCTTGCAACTCTTTTGTTTTCCGACCGATTTCTTTGAAATTTTGGATTATTGTAGAAATTAGTAAACGATTAACAGAAAAAGTGAAAAAAATTAAAAAAACAAGATGGCGGCCGAGCTGTGACGTCTCAAATTTCCGACCCCTCTCCTGTAAAATTTTGTATGAAAAAAATTTTTTTCACCCATGGTGTCGTATAGAGCTCAAAGAATGTGACTCGGAGAAAGATGGAGAGAGCTGATGAGTGAGGAGTTCGGAGACGGGCGAGGGGCACGGCCAGGGTATAGAAGATAGGTGGAGGGTGCTCGACCAAATGTCATTCGAAACCTCGAGCAGTTGCCAGTGAGTTGAAAAAAAAATCCAAAATGGCGGAAAAAAAATGGCGGCAAATTTTGTCCGTCTCTCTCTCGGAGACTATAAAAGATGGAGGAGCGGTTTCTCGACAAAAGGTGATCACAACCCGGAGGTCTACCTGGTGAGTAGGAAAAAAATTCAAGATGGCGGATTTTTTTTTTTACATACAAAATGTATGGGGAATATTGAAGGGACTAGAAGTTGGGAACTATGCAAGACATTGATTTTGATAGATTCACTTCATAGGGCTTTTTTTCTTTTTCTTTTTTTTTTCATTTACATATACTTGCTTTTTTTCTTTTTTTTTCTTTTTTTTTCTTTTTCATTTGTGAATGAGGAGCACGGCCAGGTTATTGCAGATAGGTGCGGTGTGCTCTAACAAATTTTTTGGCAAAAGATGACCAGAATCCGAAGGTCTACTTGATGAGTAAAAAAATCGCGGTCCGCTTTAGCGGGCCGCGCACCCACGCGCCCTACTTTTAGGAATAACACTTCCCGCGAGCTGCTTTAGCAGCTCGCGCACCGAGCGAAATAAATAAAGCCGAACAATCGCGGTCCGCTTTAGCGGGCCGCGCACCCACGCGCCCTACTTGTAGCAATAACACTTCCCGCGAGCTGCTTTAGCAGCTCGCGCACCGAGCGAAATAAATAAAGCCGAACAATCGCGGTCCGCTTTAGCGGGCCGCGCACCCACGCGCCTTACTTTTAGTAAAACACTTCCCGCGAGCTGCTTTAGCAGCTCGCGCACCGAGCAAACGCTAGTTATAATATATATAGCTCGATTACCACTGACTCACTCACTCACTGATTGACATAATTGTTCTCCTAGAAAGAGACAAAAAACGATAAAATGATGTTCGGGGGATATGTTCGGGTGGGGGATTCGAGTAGGGAAAAATTATGACATTTCGGAAAAACAAGATGGCGGCCGACGTGAATCTTGCAACTCTTTTGTTTTCCAACCGATTTCTTTGAAGTTTTGGATTATTGTAGAAATTAGTAAACGATTAACAGAAAAAGTGAAAAAAATTAAAAAAACAAGATGGCGGCCGAGCTGTGACGTCTCAAATTTCCACCCCTCTCCTGGAAAATTTTGTATGAAAAAAATTTTTTTCACCCATGGTGTCGTATAGAGCTCAAAGAATGTGACTCGGAGAAAGGTGGAGAGAGCTGATGAGTGAGGAGTTCGGAGACGGGCGAGGGGCACGGCCAGGGTATAGAAGATAGGTGGAGGGTGCTCGACCAAATGTCATTCGAAACCTCGAGCAGTTGCCAGTGAGTTAAAAAAAAATTCCAAAATGGCGGAAAAAAATGGCGGCAAATTTTGTCCGTCTCTCACTCGGAGACCATAAAAGATGGAGGAGCGGTTTCTCGACAAAAGATGATCACAATCCGGAGGTCTACCTGGTGAGTAGGAAAAAAATTCAAGATGGCGGATTTTTTTTTCCCCCCCATACAAAATGTATGGGGAATATTGAAGGGACTAGAAGTTGGGAACTATGCAAGACATTGATTTTGATAGGTTCATAGGGCTTTTTTTCTTTTTCTTTTTTTCATTTTACATTTGTTTTGTTTTTTCATTTTTTTTTTCTTTTTCTTTTGTGAATGAGGAGCACGGCCAGGTTATTGCAGATAGGTGGGGTGTGCTCGAACAAATTTTTTGGCAAAAGATGACCAGAATCCGAAGGTCTACTTGATGAGTAAAAAAATCGCGGTCCGCTTTAGCGGGCCGCGCACCCACGCGCCCTACTTGTAGTTATAACACTTCCCGCGAGCTGCTTTAGCAGCTCGCGCACCGAGCGAAATAAATAGAGCCGAACAATCGCGGTCCGCTTTAGCGGGCCGCGCACCCACGCGCCCTACTTGTAGCAATAACACTTCCCGCGAGCTGCTTTAGGAGCTCGCGCACCGAGCGAAATAAATAGAGCCGAACAATCGCGGTCCGCTTTAGCGGGCCGCGCACCCACGCGCCCTACTTGTAGCAATAACACCTCCCGCGAGCTGCTTTAGCAGCTCGCGCACCGAGCAAACGCTAGTTATTATAATATATATAGCTCGATTACCACTGACTGATTCACTCACTGACTCACTGATTGACAGGGTTGTTCTCCTAGAAGGAGACGGAAATCGATATAATGATGTTCGGGAGATGTGTTTGGGGGGGGGATTCGAGTTGGGGAAAATTATGACATTTCGGAAAAACAAGATGGCGGCCGACGTGAATCTTGCAACTCTTTTGTTTTCCAACCGATTTCTTTGAAATTTTGGATTATTGTAGAAATTAGTAAACGATTAACAGAAAAAGTGAAAAAAATTAAAAAAACAAGATGGCGGCCGAGCTGTGACGTCTCAAATTTCCACCCCTCTCCTGTAAAATTTTGTATGAAAAAAATTTTTTTCACCCATGGTGTCGTATAGAGCTCAGAGAATGTGACTCGGAGAAAGATGGAGAGAGCTGATGAGTGAGGAGTTCGGAGACGGGCGAGGGGCACGGCCAGGGTATAATAGATAGGTGGAGGGTGCTCGACCAAATGTCATTCGAAACCTCGAGCAGTTGCCAGTGAGTTGAAAAAAAATTCCAAAATGGCGGAAAAAAAATGGCGGCAAATTTTGTCCGTCTCTCTCTCGGAGACTATAAAAGATGGAGGAGCGGTTTCTCGACAAAAGATGATCAAAACCCGGAGGTCTACCTTGTGAGTAGGAAAAAAATTCAAGATGGCGGATTTTTTTTTTCCATACAAAATGTATGGGGAATATTGAAGGGACTAGAAGTTGGGAACTATGCAAGACATTGATTTTGATAGGTTCATAGGGCTTTTTTTCTTTTTCTTTTTTTTCATTTTACATTTGCTTTTTTCTTTTTTTTCTTTTTTTTTCTTTTTTTTTCTTTTTCTTTTGTGAATGAGGAGCACGGCCAGGTTATTGCAGATAGGTGGGGTGTGCTCGAACAAATTTTTTGGCAAAAGATGACCAGAATCCGAAGGTCTACTTGATGAGTAAAAAAATCACGGTCCGCTTTAGCGGGCCGCGCACCCACGCGCCCTACTTGTAGTAAGAACACTTCCCGCGAGCTGCTTTAGCAGCTGGCGCACCGAGCGAAATAAATAAAGCCGAACAATCGCGGTCCGCTTTAGCGGGCCGCGCACCCACGCGCCCTACTTGTAGCAATAACACTTCCCGCGAGCTGCTTTAGCAGCTCGCGCACCGAGCGAAATAAATAAAGCCGAACAATCGCGGTCCGCTTTAGCCTGCCGCGCACCCACGCGCCTTACTTTTAGTAAAACACTTCCCGCGAGCTGCTTTAGCAGCTCGCGCACCGAGCAAATGCTAGTATGACTATATAAATGACAAAAAAGCGTGGATATAATTCGTTCCAGCGATTCATGAGACAGTAGGTGGTAATTAAACTGTATAACTATTCTATTGAATTGTAAACTTGTTTTGAAAAGAGCAACCGCCGAGTTTCTTGCTGGTTCTTCTCGGCAGGAAGGGCTGCATTCCGAACCAGTGGTAGACTCATCGACGATTCAAAAGCACTTGCAAAAAAGCTTATTTGAATAAAAACATTTCTATTCTATTCTATTCTAGAACACTAATAGAGTAGGTTAAAAATTTTCGCAATAATAGCAATCTCGGAAAGCTATTAGCGCGATAAGCCGCTCTCACACATGCATGAGTGAAAAAAAATAATTATTCCCAACAAATGCCATTCGAGCGATGCGATTTCGTATTAGCAATTTAACATCCGTAATAGACTATTATGCGGGCACATAAACAAATAGGAATACGTGAGCTAATGGCCGTATTGACGCGTATTTAACTCGCTAGGCCAAGAACTAGTGACAAATTTTAAGAAACTCGCCCTAGTAGCAATTTCCGTTGGGGTTTTGTAGCCAACGGTAGCCAACGGTTGGGAGATGGTAGTGGTGATGCCGACTAAGGCTGAGATCTATAGATCGTACTCTGGCTCTGCTCAAGACTCAAGATAAAGTTAAAATGAGAGACAAATATGAGACATAAATCTGTCTCGTTTTAACTCGGTCTTGAGTCTGAGCTGAGTGAGAGTGCCATCTATAGATCTCACCCTCAGTCCCTTCCTAAGGACAAGCACATCCTGCTACGGTTGGCACCACGATTTTTAGGGATGACAAGTACAACAGTAGCTGTTGGCCAACCAAACTAGGGCCAAAGGTCCAACTAACAGTCAACGCAAATTGCTACTAGAGGGCTAGCTGATAGGTAAGTACGATAAAGATAGGAATACTATGTTAAGGTATAGTAAGGACTAGGTTAAGTCAAACTTATTTTGTGTTGACTCAGCTTCACACATTGATCCCAAAAGTCTACCCTCAGCGGATGAATGCATTGCAATTTGTGAGCAGTAATAGCTATTGACGCTTATTATCTTTGAAAACAAAAATCCGATCAAAAATAGCCAACTGCCCAGTTCCCAACTCACACTGTGTACTTATGTCTGTCTGAGTTATTTAATAATCACCTATTATAATTCGGCGGTCGCTGCGAACTAATAATAATGCATTAATTTAATATTGTAATAATATATCCTGTAATACGAAATACATATGCAAAAATAATTTTTTGTGATCAATCAGTAAAATCCCAGTTTTATTTGTGGTTAAGAAACAATTAATCTGCCAAAGGTCCAAAGTTCTACCCTAAAATAACCCGACTTTGTGGCTAATTATGTTGTACACTATCACATAAGTAAACTACACTATAAGGTCTGAATATCATGCTGTCTCTTTCATAATACTATTTGCGGAAAAGGATAGCTCAAGATTTTAACCTGTCAATTTAGTTTTGGTTTAGGTGAGAGATTGTGTACAACAAATGGCCACAAATGAGTTGCACACCTTGCTAGTTCCTTCATGTCCTACATGACTATAACCTTCAAAATTTAAACACATTGATTCAAAAACACTTCGTATTTCACTTGAATCAAAAACTTTTCGATTCTGTTATTAAACTCTCCCGCCAGCTCTTAGAGTATTAGGCGCTATTGTGTCGATAAGAAGGCATTTAAGGTTTATTTTCTGAATGCGAACCTGCTTCTACGACCTTTTACGTACGCATTGAATAATATTGAATTGTGTTTAATGAATGATTGATTGTTGCGTGAAGACATATTCCTTTGAGTTAAATGTTACCATATCATTATCATCACCGTATCTGAAGTTGAACGTGTTGGACATAGGCCTTCCCTAATGTTGGACATAGGACACTCTACTGTTGGACATATACAAAAAAAAGAGATTTTTCTTAATAAAATGAGATATATTTAGTTAAATCAAAGCGATTATCTTTAATAAAATAATCATTTTCTCCCTTTTTCTAGCCAATAGAAAAATAAATGCTTTCAAGTATATTTTCTCAAAGTAAAAGAGTATTAGTTATCAAACCAAGAAAAAACAAAATGCGTTAACGAGCCTTTTCGCGAAACATGCTCTTTCGTTACAATAGTTTAACATAGTAAACAGATATATTTTGAGGAAGAAAAAATTGTGTAGGCTATTTTAATAGTTGAACTACATTGAGCAACTTTCAGATTTGTCATAAAAATAATACTTTTTGAGTAAAAAAATTTCAATTGCTCACTTTGACATGAAAAACCATAGAAAAACTACTTGTGGCGTTACAATAAGCGTGAAGTTTCTACTGGTTTAAATCAGAAAAATAATTCCTTTTTGAAAAGTAAAGGAATCAAACTTTATTAAGCAATTTTTATTTATGACATAAATCATTTCAATAATTAATGAAAAATATAATAAAAAATCTTCGATACAAATTAGTATGAAAGCGAGCTCAGGCCGTCATTTTCTCATTCAGCCGCTGGCTTTCGAAGAGGATCCACGTTGCTCGTCGCGCGCTCCGGCAAAAATAATTTTACGAGCGAAATAGTGTATTATAGAGGCCCGTACAGTGGGACCTGAATCGAGGACGAAGATTTCTAATAATATTCTAAAAGTACCTAGTCAGTAATTTATTTAAATTCCTAGGTAGCGCAGCAATAGTGCTTAGTCTCAGTAGTGTGGAGTCTTATTACTGGGGGGACCCGGGTTTGATTTCTGGAAGGGGCAATTTAAATCAATTAATTTTTTTTATTCGATGACAAAATAGTCCGTCACTGCGATCTCACATGATGGTAAGTGACCATGCAGTCTAAGATGGTACGTGCTAACTTGGAAGGGGTATGGCAGTGTGCATTCAAGCCATACCCCTTATCTGTTTCTACACGCTGTCGTGCCGGAACGCTAAAGCACTTGGCGGCACGTCTTTGACGGTAGGGTGGTACCTAACTGGTAACTAGCCATGGCCAAAGCCTTCCACCAGAGATAATTCAGAAATTATAAATTCCTTAATTGACCCCACCGGGAATCGAACCCGAAACCTCCCAGTTTTAAGACCAGAGCGCTCACCACTGCGGAGGTCGTCAAAATTATATTATGTAAGTAGGTACATAATATTTATTTAAATTCCTAGCGCTCAGTGATGAGGGTCTTATTAGAGCTCTGTTGCGGCGTGATTGAAAGACGAACCAACAAACACACTTTCGCATTTATAATGATTCGGATCGAATCACAACCATACAATACGACACAGGGATCGTATTGAATAGTTTCGAATAGAAAGAAAGAGGAAATGGATGCCAAAATTAAAAAAGTCACCGCCATATTGGAATTCTTTGTTATTAGACCGATTTCGTTCAAAATCGATATTTTAGGCTTCCCTGGGGTCAAGAAAGAGGAAATGATTGCCAAAATTTTAAAAAGTTCCAGCCATATTGAAATTCTTCGTTATTGGACCGATTTCGTTCAAAATCGATATTTAGGCTTCTCTGGGGTCAAGAAAGAGGAAATAGTTGCCAAAATTTTAAAAGTCCCCGCCATATTGAAATTCTTTGTTATTAGACCGATTTCGTTCAAAATCGATATTTAGGCTTCCCTGGGGTCAAGAAAGAGGAAATGATTGCCAAAATTTTAAAAAGTTCCAGCCATATTGAAATTCTTCGTTATTGGACCGATTTCGTTCAAAATCAATATTTAGGCTTCTCTGGGGTCAAGAAAGACGAAATAGTTGCCAAAATTTTAAAAGTCCCCGCCATATTGAAATTCTTTGTTATGAGACCGATTTCGTTCAAAATCGATATTTAGGCTTCTCTGGGTTCAAGAAAGAGGAAATGGTTGCCAAAATTTTCCCCGCTATATTGAAATTCTTTGTTATTGGACCGATTACGTTCAAAATCAATATTAAGGCTATTCTGGGGTCAAGAAAGAGGAAATGGTTGCCAAAATTTTAAAAAGTCCCCGCCATATTGAAATTCTTTGTTATTAGACCGATTTCGTTCAAAATCGATATTTAGGCTTCTCTGGGGTCAAGAAAGAGGAAATGGTTGCCAAAATTTTAAAAGTCCCCGCCATATTGAAATTCTTTGTAATTGGACCGATTACGTTCAAAATCAATATTTAGGCTATTCTGGGGTCAAGAAAGAGGAAATGGTTGCCAAAATTTTAAAAAGTCCCCGCCATATTGAAATTCTATGTTATTGGACAGGTTTCGTTCAAAATCGATATCTAAGGTGCCCTAGGGTCAAGAAAGAGGAAACGGCTGTCAAAATTTAAAAAAGTCCCCGCCATATTGAAATTCTTTGTTATTAGACCGATTTAGTTCAAAATCGATATTTAGGCTTCTCTGGGGTCAATAAAGAGGATATGATTGCCAAAATTTTAAAAGTTCCCGCCATATTGAAATTCTTCGTTATTGGACCGATTTCGTTCAAAATCGATATTTAGGCTTCTCTGGGGTCAAGAAAGAGGAAATAGTTGCCAAAATTTTCCCCGCCATATTTAAATTCTTTGTTATTGGACAGATTTCGTTCAAAATCAATATTTAGGCTATTCTGGGATCAAGAAAGAGGAAATGGTTGCCAAAATTTTAAAAGTCCCCGCCATATTGAAATTCTATGTTATTGTACAGGTTTCGTTCAAAATCGATATCTAAGGTGCCCTAGGGTCAAGAAAGAGGAAACGGCTGTCAAAATTTTAAAAAAGTCCCCGCCATATTGAAATTCTTTGTTATTAGACCGATTTAGTTCAAAATCGATATTTAGGCTTCTCTGGGGTCAAGAAAGAGGAAATGATTGCCAAAATTTTAAAAAGTTCCCGCCATATTGAAATTCTTCGTTATTGGACCGATTTCGTTCAAAATCGATATTTAGGCTTCTCTGGGGTCAAGAAAGAGGAAATAGTTGCCAAAATTTTAAACGTCCCCGCCATATTGAAATTCTTTGTTATTAGACCGATTTCGTTCAAAATCGATATTTAGGCTTCTCTGGGTTCAAGAAAGAGGAAATGGTTGCCAAAATTTTCCCCGCCATATTTAAATTCTTTGTTATTGGACAGATTTCGTTCAAAATCAATATTTAGGCTATTCTGGGGTCAAGAAAGAGGAAATGGTTGCCAAAATTTTAAAAAGTCCCCGCCATATTGAAATTCTATGTTATTGTACAGGTTTCGTTCAAAATCGATATCTAAGGTGCCCTAGGGTCAAGAAAGAGGAAATGGCTGTCAAAATTTTAAAAAGTCCCCGCCATATTGAAATTCTTTGTTATTAGACCGATTTCGTTCAAATCGATATTTAGGCTTCTCTGGGGTCAAGAAAGAGGAAATGGTTGCCAAAATTTTAAAAAGTCCCCGCCATATTGAAATTCTTTGTTATTGGACCGATTTCGTTCAAAATCGATATTTAGGGTTCCCTAGGGTCAAGAAAGAGGAAATAGTTTCCAAAATTTTAAAAAGTCCCCTCCATATTTAAATTCTTTGTTATTGGACCGATTTCCTTCAAAATTGATATTTGGGCTTCTCTAGGGTCAAGAAAGAGGAATCTTGGAAAATTTTTGGAATCCATTTCCTCTTTCTTGACCCCAGAGAAGCCTAAATATCGATTTTGAACGAAATTGGTTCAGTAACAAAGAATTTCAATATGGCGGTAAATTTTATAAATTTTGGAATACATTCCCTATTTCTTGACCCCAGGGAAGTCTTAATATCGATTTTGAACGAAATCGGTCAAATAACAAAGAATTTCAATATGGCGGTGACTTTTTAAATTTTGGCATCCAGTTCCTCTTTCTTGAACCCAGGGAAGCCTAAATATCGATTTTGAACGAAATTGGTTCAGTAACAAAGAATTTCAATATGGCGGTGAATTTTAATAATTTTGGCATCCATTTCCTCTTTGTTGACCCCAGAGAAGCCTAAATATCGATTTTGAACGAAATCGGTCGAATAACAAAGAATTTCCATATGGCGGTGACTTTTTAAAATTTTGGCATCCATTTCCTCTTTCTTGACCCTAGGGAACATTAAATATCGATTTTTAACGAAATCGGTCCAATAACATAAAATTTCAATATGGCGGGGGCTTTTTAAAATTTTGGCAACCATTTCCTCTTTCTTGACCCCAGAGAAGCCTAAATATCTAATTTGAACGAAATCGGTCCAATAACAAATAATTTCAATGTGGCGGGGACTTTTTAAAATTTTGGCAACCATTTTCTCTTTCTTGGCCTCAGAGAAGCCTAAATATCGATTTTGAACGAAATCGGCCCAATAACAACGAATTTCAATATGGCGGGGACTTTTTAAAATTTTGGCAACCATTTCCTCTTTCTTAAACCCACAGAAGCCTAAAGTCAGAGGTGCATAGCCGGGATCGAAACCACGACCCCCCGAATAGGAGCTATGCTATCACTGCTATTATACTAGCTTGTATGTATAGGGTAAGTCCGGGGTAGTTGGCCATAGTTTTTTCTAGGCTCTGTCAAAAATCAATTACGTATGTTTTTATAATTATATTTATTTCTAATTAAACTTTGGACAATCGACTATGATATTATAAACATGAAACTAACAATTTGTAATGAGATCATCTTATTGATTTAAGTTTTTTTAAAATCACAATTGGCCATCTCTCCCGAGGTGTCCGGGCGTGATGGCCATGGCATTAGAGGTAAGATGGCCATAACTGAATTCCAGCCTCATAATTACTTTTTGGTCTTACTTTCTACTTTTTAAAAAGCTTTAGAACCTTTTTGAGCAAGCACGTGTCCCGGACGGCTGTTTATCTGTATACCAGATTCATCCATGTTAAATATGCAATTTGCAGGTAGCATCTCATTGTCTTGAATAAGGGCGCTTTCAAGCAGTTGAAAATATGCGTTTACTTCTGATCTTTTCATAGCATTTACTCTAGCCAAAGAAAGTCCTTCTGACTTCCTTAGTACACTAATAAGTAATATCAGTATTTCTGCTTAAGAACATCTACAACTAGTCATATCCTGCTTTCTGATTTTCTTTGTTGAATCGATGATTTGATTTTAACTGTTCGGCAAATTGGTAAGCTATTTTTCTTACGTTATCCATCGTTAAAGGGAAGCCTTTTGCTTGCATTGTTTTAATATGAGC
This sequence comes from Oeneis ivallda, assembly GCA_029955525.1. NCBI lineage: Eukaryota > Metazoa > Arthropoda > Insecta > Lepidoptera > Nymphalidae > Oeneis > Oeneis ivallda. The sequence continues at coordinate 16,721,681 of JARPMR010000025.1, forward strand.
AACCAATTTCTTCTCGTTTTCTTCTCCAAATAAAGTAGACGGTCCCATAAGTCCTTTCTTGTCATTATTTTTCTTCAATCTTCTTTCTGTTTTTCTAGGTATTCGGTATTGGAGACCTGGCGCGCGTATGGATAATCCATCATTTTTCACAGCATTAATAGCTGCTTTTAGTGATTCTTCTGACCAGTTTCCTCTCACAGCCACTGCCTTTTTCTTGTACCTATTTATTAGGCATCTAAAACAAATATGAAATTAAATCAATTATTTGAAAATAAATCAATTATTTGGATAAAACATCATTTCTGAACCATGACGCTATGGCCATCATATACCGACTGCAATTGGCCATCTCTCCTTTTTTTCTGGGAGAGATGGCCACAACGAAAACTAAAACAAATCAAAACACGAAACAAATAATTTTGAGGTTATAACCAAGTATTGTTCGTATACTTTACAATAAATACAAATATCACCATTATTTAAAGAAACTAACACCACAATCATGTAAAATAATTACCATCTAAAAAATATTCACAGTAGATGAAACAAAAAACAAGGGATTTACTTACTTTTGCTTTTTTTTCGCCAAATTTTTTGCCGTACCGCTGCCCTCACGCACGACGCGCAGCGAACTAAACGCCAAACAGCGACATCTAACCAACGATTCATTGAAATATTTCGATGGGCCATCTCTCCCATATGGCCATCTACCCCGGAATTACCCTACATAATAATAATAATAATAATGTACCTAGCCCTATAACATAATAAATTAATTTGAAGTCATAAAAATTAGGTACCTACCTACTAGTACCTAATTTTTATGACTTCAAATTAATTTATTTTATTTTATTTATTTGTTAAAGTGCTAGATTTTGTATTTTATTTAATGATGTAACATTTTTGACATTCGTAAGCGCTTTTGTAACCTCAATCGAAGAAATAAACAATACAAATACAAATACAAAATACGTCCTCCCGACCGAATCCGACCACGGCGGTCAACCTCCTCACAGAGATTAACGCGGCCGGGAGATATTGCGCAAACACAGGTTCACTCTCTATTCCCTCACTCTCATAGTCCGATGGGACGGAAAATCCGACACGACCGGAGAGAGATCAGGCGCAGGAGCAGGACCGACAGCTTTACGTGCTCTCCGAGGCACGGGGCCCGGGGGTGCCGGGTGACACCGCCAACATCCTAACTCCGGGCTAGTACAGAGAATTTCTTGGCAAAAAACCCCAATACTTAATTTATTATCCCGACAGGAATCGAACCCACGAACCTCGTCATCTGCTTTTGAACACGCTAATAACTACTTGACCAACGAGGCAATTGTATATAGGTACATACTATTTTTAAACTTGCTTCCTACTATCTTATTACTAGTTGATGCCCGCGACTTCGTCCGCGTGGATTTAGTTTTTAAATAACCTCGGGAACTGTAATTTTCCGGGATAAAAAGTAGCCTAAATGAGTTTTTTGACTTAAATTAATAAATTAGTAATTTGTAAATAATAAATTGTAATTTAACTCATCATTTTATTTATCGGTAAGTAGTTAGTTTTGCGAAATCTCGTAAACTGACAATAATTTTAAACATCAATTTGTTTATGCCGCATAGATTGTATCGGTTTCCCACTGTACCTGTATACAGGTGTGCGTGAGCGCGCGCCGATCACGCCGATCAATGTGTGTGTGCGCGAAAATGCCTACAATCGACAACGGCCGGCGCCACAAAGGACCCTTAAGCATTCACACATTAATCGGAGTAAAAATATTCTCAAATCAAATTTTTTTCTCTTGACGCTAAACTAAATTTTGAATTTTTCAACCAAGATTTTGTCTATTTAAATGAGTTACATTTTTTCACGCTAAATACTTACCTACTTGAATTTACGAAAAATCACAAGAAACTTCATTTTCTTGATTCAATTAATCCTTTTTTTCCGAATAGGCCTTCCCTACTGTTAGACATAGGCCTTCCATAGTTCCATATTATTGGACAAAGACCTTCCCTACTATTGGACACAGGCTTCCTATAAAGAGTGCTATCACTTTCTTCATACATTCCCTTTCAACCTCTTTCGCCATATCAACAACGCGGACTAAGTCGCAGGCAAAACCTAGTGTAAAATATTAGTTGGGATTCCTGATAGCCCAGACATGTTGGACATGTTCACGGGTGCTCAATAAAAGCGAAAAAAAACAGTACTTAATTAGTTGAAAACTGAAAATAAATAAAGCTCGTTCGTGTCAAGAGGCCATTACGAAATATTACGTAGGTAGGTAGGCATAAGTGAGTCAGGGTTGGCACCTCATGCTCCTTAATACTAGCCCATACTCTATTTATGACGACCCCATTGGCGTAGTGGTGGCAGCTGAGGTTATATAATATGTGGAAGGTCTCAGGTTCAAATCCCAGTAACTGTATTGCTTAATGATCTCTGTCTGGTTCGGTGGGAATCTATGGCCGTAGTATTGCGATGGCATTAAGAAAGCGATTTGGGGTATGGGTTTACTGCCATACCCCTTCCAAGTTAGCTCGCTACCTACCATCTAAGACTGGGTTTCCACGGCGCGGCTTGCACCCGCGCCCGCAGCGGTTGCGGTACCGCTAGTACTGTGCCCGCCGCGTGCGCAAACCGCGCCGTGGAAATTGAAACTTCATTTCCCAAACAAATCTGCCCCCCAATTGTGTAACAATTGCCAATCAAATCGTCAAAGTAAAATTAACCATAAAAGCATTGAATCAGAGCTCAATTTCGTGTATCCATTCTCATACGTTTAGGTATGTACGATACCCTAAACGGTTGAGAATGGATACACGAAATTGAGCTCTAATTCAATGCAATTATGGTTTAATTTAATTTGACGCCGAAATTTGACGATTTGATCGGCAGTTCTTACACAATCGCACCTCTGCATTCTAAGGAGGCCGCGGGCCCGCAACCGCTGCGGGCGCGGGCCGCAAACCGCGCCGGGGAAACTCAGTCTTAGGGTACCTACATTTATGCACACGCGGTGCGTGGCGCGGCGCGAGGTGCGTTACGTCGCGCGGTAAACTCAAACATAATATGGCCAAGTATGAGAGCAATCACGCGGGCACCGCTACTCACTAATTCATCTACCATCTTAGACTGTAGGTATCATCATAATCACTGTCTAAGATGGTAGATGAATTCAATTCGGTCCAACAATTGGGATTTGAAGCCAAGACTTTCCGACTTTCCATTCACCTTCTTTCATACCATTGATATTCAGAATCATAAAGAATGGTTGTGGTTGGCAGCCCTATGAATATAAATGCAAACGCGGTTTTTACTTGTTTTTAAGTTATTTTCGTTCGCGATAAACTATGCAAATGGTCATTCTTGCCAAAACATGGGGTTGGTTCCAATTTGGGGTGACATTTCGATGGGCAGCCTTTAAATAAGCAACTCTTATAACGGTTTATTTATTGCAAGGTATGCTTGCATTTGATGATATATATTCAATTGTCAAAAGCACTGATTGCGTTAGGTAGATTGGGTAGCTGCTGGTCTAGATTGGAGCGCGCTTGCCTAAAAGATACCTATTCACTCTTGCCTTTAAAGTACTCATCAAATTATAAATGGCAGGAAACTTGGAGGCCAGAAGGGTGGTATATAACTTTATAATGTTACTACAATATAATGTATACCTTCTAATGTGTAACCAGCTAGTTGCACGTTATGTGATTAACGTTAAGTTGCCGCTTTCTACTCCCACTAAAAATCAAACAAAGAGAGTTGCTCAGGTCAGTATCCATACCTACAAGGTGCAAAGGTCAAGGGTCAAATGGTAACCTGATTTGGGCAAGCCAAAGTGGGTTTTATTTTGATGGTCTTTTTGAGGAATGTTGCTTATTTTGACAGCGCTTGTCTTATTATCGCCAACATTTGATTATGATTCAACTTGCGGAAGGATCTGGTATCCCACTGCATTATTAACCCAAGAAAACTCCTACCACTACCACCTACTACCTACCTACCTCCTACCTAGTGGTAGACTCATCGACGATTCAAAAGCACTTGTAAAAAAGTTTATTTGAATAAAAAACATTTCTATTCTATTCTATACCATTATGCCCATATAAGAATCAAGTCCCTCAGCATTGAAGAATGCGATACGGAGATAATTCAATTTTGACGGTAACCTAGCTTTAACCTCCTTATGTGAAACTGTCCCTAAAAACCGGCCAACGTATGTGGGTCATTTAACCTTGTTTGTAAATAAACAAACACCTTAAAAAGCTGCTAACATATCGACAAACAACGGCCACCGCAATCTGTAGCCCAAACTCCAAACTCAAACAAAATGCAAAACGTTTCGGCGAAATTGCACAAACATACAAACATTCAAAGCAAACGGTGAATTATTAGGAATATGCGAAAAGTTCAAAGATGTACCTGCAATCAATTATGTAACTGTATGAAGTACATTGCGAAAAAATTACATGTTAAGGATGATTATACGGGTCTGCCCGCGAAATTCAAATTTAATTTGGTTTTTCGCAATTTGTAAACTAATACGACAAACTAGGCTAATGGCATTCTAATTGCGCCAGTAGAATTATTATCTTCACAGGTTTACATAAAAATCTTTACTTGAAAGTGACCAGTTTAAGAAATTAATCAAAATACTGAGTTGGACGTGAGCTACTCACAAATTAGTCGATATTTGGATTTTGGATTAATTTCTTAAACTGGACACTTTCAAGTAAAGATTTTTATATAAACCTGTGAAGATGATACTGCCATTGTCGCAATTAGAATGCCATAAGCCTACTTTGTCATATTAGTTTACAAATTGCGAAAAACCAAATTAAATTTGAATTTCGCGGGCAGAACTGTGTCTTCCACCTTAAATGGATAAATTTCGCTTCAGACACGTACCTACCTCTGATGAAAGAAGGAGTTCTTCGGAATCTATTTTTAAAGTTAAACGATACAACCAGCTAAAGTAGTGTTGTTTTGTATCACCCGAATGGGAACTGCGTAAATGACTGCAAAAAATCGTCCCCACCCACCAACAGATTTCAAACGTAGGTATACCAGTTAATACATCATGGTAGCCTGATGATTTTTTTACTATCACGACATCCGCCGTAGGATTGGGGGTTTCATGCAAATTTAGTTAGAATTATTTATTTATTTATTTTTCACTGAAGTGTTTTGGATACCAGTTTAGTAGTTTACAACTATAAAACGAACATACAGGAGCATTAATCAACTAGAAAAAAGCTATTGTAAGATGCAGATGCGTTTCTGAGACGAGGAGGAAAAATCGCTGCCCGCGCTCCCTCTGACCACCTCCGCCCCTGCGTCGCCTGTGCATGCGTGCACAGTGCTTCAGCGTGCGTACATTCTTTCGTTTTTTAAAAAAAAAAAAACCCCATCATTTTTGGATTGAAAACGGTTGTAAGTCTTTTCATGGGACGTTACAATAATATTAAAAATAGTGCCACGACTGTTCGGGGGTGGGGACAGTGCCCATACAATTTTTTGCATAGTCCTTTCACACAGACTACGAAAAAGCAGCAATGAACGCCATTTAGAGAGTATTCCCAAACTTTACATTGTGAGGCTGCTATTACCAATCGGACTCGCAACATTTGGAAGAAAGGTAGGTAACTCTTTTGGATGTACGAAAAATAAAGCAGGACGAAAAATATTGGTTGCCCTGGCGAGTGCATATATTGCCCATTTGAACTTTTCAGGGTCTTGGCTGTTATAATGCCGCCCTTGCCGAGCTGGTTGCCGTGTCTTATCCCTATTTTCACCAACTTTACCTAAATCATCCTCTAAGTAGGAGTCTCTTTACGTAGCTAGCCACTAAATACAATCCCTTAACCGATGTCATTTGCAGCTTTAGGTGTTCGTGAAAATGAAATTGATTAAGGAACGTTGGTGAAAACAGGCATTATTTTTTTCGAACGACGTATTGGAAACATGGTCTTACTTAGAGCGTTTTTCCACGAGCAACCGCACGGCACGACACTTTGGGCCTCATAAGAAGACTCAGGGTCGCTCAAAGGGCGATGGAGAGAGCTATGCTCAGAGTATCCCTGCGAGATCACAGCAGAAATGAGGAGATCCGTAGGAGAACTAAAATTACCGACATAATATCTCAGCGAGTCGCGAAGCTGAAGGGGTAATAAGCGAGGCATATAGCTTGGCTTGACAGCAGTGATAGCCTAGTGGTTAGAACTGTGGTCTCCTATTCGGGGAGTCGCAGGTTCGATCCCGGGCACGCACCTCTGACTTTTCGAAGTCATGTGCGTTTAAGCAATTAAATATCACTTGCTTCAACGGTGAAGGAAAACATCGTGAGGAAACCTGCACATCTGAGAGTTCTCTATAATGTTCTTGAAGGTGTGTGAAGTCCGCCAATTCGCATTGGGACAGCGTGGTGGACTATGGCCTATAACCCTTCTCTGAGAGGAGACCTGCGCTCAGTAGTGAGCCGTTGATGGGTTGCTGATGATGATGATGATGATAGCTTGGAAAACCTATAGAAGTTGGGGTCCCAATATGCCTGATGACGACCCCGTAACAAGAAATGCAGCGTTGCAAAACCTAGATATAGACGGACGATATCAAATCGCTAAGAACCGCTGAATACAAACGGCAAAAGATCGCATCCTGTTGCCACCCTTGCAAGAGCTAATATCTAGCCGTATCCACTACCCTCTCACCCCATTCACTCCTCTCAATAAAGGTTGCCGGGTAAAGATTGTTCTTGCATGCGCAGTTTTAAGTTATCTAAGGACCTACTGTTTCACCACCTTCAAGTAAATTTTAACTGATGACTAAAGTTGACGTTATGATATTTTTGTATGGGCAATCTGTCAAAACGTCAAATTTATTTGTCGGTTAAAGTTTACTTGAAGGTGGTGAAATAGGCCGTAAATATATAAAACGAAAAGGTGACTGACTGACTGATCTATCAAGGTACAGTTCGAACCTCTGCACAGATCGAGCTGAAATTTGGCATACGGACAGATTTTATAACGTAAGTAGGCATCCTCTAAGAAATGAATTTTGAAAATTCAACCCCTGAGTAATAGGGGTTGAAAAATCGAACTTAACGTGAGCCAAGCCGCGGGCAGAAGCAAGTGTGTCATAAAGTTTTTCTAATTATCTCTTTCTAACGATATTTTATCATTTCTAGGAGGACGATTAAAAAAAATTGAAAAAGAGCAACCGCCAAGATTCTTGCTGGTTCTTCTCGGTTGGAACGGCATTCCAAACCAGTGGTAGATTAACTTGACGATTCGAAAGCACTTTGTAAAAGTTTATTTGAATAAAAAAATAGTCTATTCTATTCTATCTGTGGACGTTTAAGATTGAGATGACGAGGACAACGACGAAACACTTTATCAAAGTCGAGAATCTCTCATTTTGAGCGCAATATGCAAAGTCATCGGCCATGTTTCCAAAGCCGCCATCTTTGTCAGGATATTGTTTTCGCGTTTCGACAGATCCGTTATTTATGCGCGGCTTATTGGGCCCTTTATTCGCCGGTTTGTGTCGACTCGCGACCGGTTCTGGAAGGGTTACTGCGGATTTGTGGATGGTGTTCGTGAATTGTTTTGTACTTTGTTTGGGGATTTATTCTGTGTGGAGTGATATCTTCAGACTTTGATTCGGATCGGGCTTCCGTAGTTTGCTAATCATCACATCTTAAGGCTCGCTCGCAGAAACGCCGGGTTATCCCTTTAACACAGAGTTGCTTCGTCAGAATTCGTATAAAACTTCTGTCAAAAGGAGATTGGTGAATTCCATAGAGTTTCTGACCCAGACGAACTGAACTGAACACTGAACGCTCAAGTTCACGAATCAAACTTCTCATACTTGTTCTTGTAAACCAGACTAACAAAAATTTAATCAAAGTCTATCAACTAAAGTTGGGAGAAAAAAGATATTCACTTGTATTGCCATGTAACGGTTATTTATAATGTGCACTTGTGAATAATTATATTTTTGATCCCCATCTTCTAAAAATATGGGGTTTACACAGAAAAATACTCTGAAAAATATTAATTAAAATTAAATGTTTTCTGAATCTGAACGGTTTTTTAAAATGCTGAGTCAAAATTCGTCAACCTCCTTTCAAAATTCCTGGGATAAACGTAACCCGGCGTCTCTGCAAGCGGGCCTTAGTGATATTATAAATGTTGAAATATGTTTGTTTGTTGATTTGTCTTTCAATCACGCAGCAATAGAGCAACAGATCGACGTGTTTTTTTGCATGGGCATAGTTGAGGACATGGAGACCTGCTTTTTATCTCGGAAAATCAGAGTTCCCGAGAGATTTTAAAACCTAAATTCACGCGGACGAAGTTGCGGGCATCAGCTAGTAGTACAATAGGTATCTAAGTAGGTAGGTATATCTAGCTTTTGCAGTCAACTGCAGAACTTAGACCTCTTCACTTGCACGCCATTGTGCTGTCTTCTGTTCCTCTTCTTTATCAACCGATAGACGTCCACTGCTGGACTAAGGTCTCTTCCATGGACTTCCACATGCCTCTTTCTTGCGTCATCTGTATTCAACGATGCCCTGCGACTCGTCTGATGTCTAGTGGGGTCTGCCAACACTGTTCTTTCCAGTGCTACTCTCTAGTAGCAATTTCCGTTGGGATTTTGAAGCCAACGGTAGCCAACGGTTGGGAGATGGTAGTGATGATGTCGACTAAGTCCCTTCGAAAGGCCAACTACATCCCGTATTTCTGCAGTAACTACGATTTTTAGGGATAACAAGTCTTACTGTTGGCCAACGTGGCCAACCAAACTAGGGACAAAGGCCCAACTAACGGCCAACGCAACTTGCTACTATAGAGCTTCAGCACCTTGGGAGACCTTGTGTTCCACCCTTTTCCACTTCAGTTTCAGTTTTACAAAAGAAACAACAAAATTATTTTGCTATATATGCCGCTAAACGAGAGATAAATCTGTATGGTACAGCGTACCGTTAGCGCTGTGTACAGTGCCTTCTTCTATTTTTTCCAGTAGTAAGTATCATACTAATGATACCTACTAGTAGGTATTATAAATGCGAAAGTGTGTTTGTTTGTTGGTTTTTCCTTTCCAACGCCGCAACAGAGCTACGGATCGACGTGATTCTTTACATGGGTATAGTTCTTCAACTGGAGAGTGACATGGGCTACTTTTTATCCCGGGAAATCAAAGAGTTCCCGAGGGATTCTCATCAGCCCTCCAAAATATCACAGCGTACATTTAACTATGATACCGGAACATCTTCAGATAAAGTTAACTCAACAATGCACAGTTGTACAGATTAATTCATATGGTCAGTGAGATTCATAATCCTTGATCATTAATTTCGGCTAGAATTTGCAATGCGGTAAAGTCAATTCCCAAGAAAAAGGTGACTGAATGCCTGAGTGATCTATCAACGCACAGCACAAATCATAGGACAGATTGGGCATACAAATATGACGTTTTTGATAATTCAATCCTTAGGGTGTAAGATAGGGTTTTGAAAAATCGAACTTAACGTGAGCGAAGCCGTAAAAGCTAGTAGGTATAGAATAAAATTTGTGTATAGAATTAATATAGACTAAAAATAAAAATCTACGATATTAGTTCATCTTAAAATTCAATCGTAACCTATGGAAAACGATCTTGATAAAATAGAAGATGGAATCATGAAACGAACCTGTACATAAATAAAATGCTAGATTCCTAGAAGTAGAATCAAGATTAAAGATTTTCCAGAATTGGTAATACAATCCTAACACCATAAGGTCATCTACTTAATTAACGATTAAATTAATTAGGCGAGATAAAAATCACCGTCGCCAGTTTGGCAAACGAAGTTTTCCAAATATGCACAGTCACAGATACTCGTATAGCATATTGGGTTAAATGCCTTTGAAGAATCTTTAAGTTAGGTTCTTTCCTTAGGCTACTATACGGTTAGTGAATTTCTTAATGACAATGTTGCTTGAAAGCAATTGGTTTAGTTTCAGCTGTCCACAAGATAGTTAAGTTACATATTATTGCAACATTTTTATTTTGAATAGAGCAACTGCTGAGTTTATTGCCGGCGCTTCTCAGTAGATTCAGCTTTCCGAACTGGTGGTAGATTCTTAACTTGTCGTAAGTGCCACAATTTGACCTACATGAAATAAATGAATTGTGAATTTGAATATATATTAGCACAGACAAGCATCTTACGATATGTGGGCTATTAGTCCTACCTAGTATTAGATAACTTTCTTGATTAAAATTAAAAGTGTTGACTCGGTCACAGGAAATAAATTCTTATTGGAATATCTTCATAAATAATAATATTCTTCCATCCAGTTTCCGTATATCTGTTTCTAACAGGATAGTTTGGTTTAGTATTTTGCTAGACATCAAAATATACTTAATAACATTAAAATTGATGTTATTTCGTTGTGTACATACACAATATAATTATAAGGAAAACATAAGTATTACTTTAAAAGTTTCTTAAACTTAATTACCTACCTATTAATTGGTAGGCAATTAGACAATTAAAATGTCATAATAATTGCATTAAATATTACCGAAGAGTAATAATTTGTTCCTAGTTAATTGCTACATAATTTTGCAACACAACTAAATAACAATCAAATAATAATTACTACAGCATATAAACAGGTAACTCAATTATGGTAAATTAAAGAAATGAAACCGCATGTGATTTATGAGAATTATCAAATTAAACGATATAAAAAGATAATATTATTTTAAAGATCAAATTGATGCCTATTTTCTTAACATTTTGAATTAGTTTACCAATAGAATCGTCAAACTTTTCTTAGAGAAAGTTCCTAACAGTTAAGTGAACACACGAAGTGAATAAACACGAAGACGCAAACAATTTGAAGCAACAAAAAATTGATTGATGACTGTTTAGAGCCCCAAGAGGCGTTTGATACACTAAATTATAGTTACTTCTAAAAAAAACCAACGCTACATATCTGACGATTGAAATGTTAAACATGACACCGTTTTTGGAACAGATAATTATCTGGAGACAATCTCCGGATGACACGATGACGACAGTGACATGTGTTTAAATACGGCCGAAGGATAATAATTCATTAGTGATCGTAGAAAATCACCTAAAGAGTAGTTTTTATTAAAAATTTGAGGAGAATAATAGTTTTAATTAAATTTTAATTATTAAAGTTTTAATTAATTGGGGGTCGTACATTCTGTTTTATAATAATTTTGTAATTGCTGGTTGAAGTGCACTGAAACTGGATTTATGTTTTGATACCTAACCACTGAGGTGAGGAGTTCTTTCTCTCATTTCTAAAGGTCACCAAAAATTTAAAATGAGCAAACCCTATTGACGAAAACGAAATTGAAATCTGATTAAATCTGTGGAGCTATGGATGAAAATTGCCGAAAATGAAAAAAATATCGTCGAATTGATAGCCTCCGTGAAATCAAAATATATTTTAATTTTTTTGAATTAGTTACTCCACAATCACTAGATTTATGTGAAAGAAAACACTAATAGAATTCACTGAACACATTGTGGACATAAAAAGCGAATTTTCATGCATCTATTGGAAATAAATTATCGAGGCTAACCTGTAATGTGTCCACCGGGAAAATGTGACTGGAACAGAGGTCCGAACGAAGGCACCACCGAAGGAGGACCAGGCCATCCTAGGCTGTGGTAGGCTGCCGCCGCTGCCGCCAGCGCGCTGAAGGGCGTCGGCCTGATCGGCCCTAATCTCTCCTTATCATTAGGCGTCGACGTTCTATCATCCTCATCACTCTGTGCTCCATTCTGTAAATCTTCCACATCTACTATCGAATCTTCCTGGTTAACGGAATCTTCGTATTCATCGTCGGAGGAAGTTACCGTCGCGGATGCGTTCAGGTTTAAAGGGGGAGTTTGAGACGACGGCCTCGGGGATATCGACTTTCCGCCGGGCAGCTCAGGCTGTGCTGCCGGAGACTGTCTCAGCGGCGATTCTGGAATCGTCCGATGGTGCCTGATCATCTCGGCCGTTTCATCGGCTTGCTTGGTGTCTGCGAGGATGGACGCGACGCTGAAGCTTATCCTGGAGGCTTTGGGGGGCTCGGTGGCCTCGGCCGGGCTGCTGGGGTATCTGGAAACACTATGTATCGCCATGTTCACTTCCTTGTCCTCGTGTCTGTGTTTCTTTAACATTGAACGGTGAGTTCCATTTAGCACTTGGACACTGCCGCGATCTGGGATCGTGTACGCATGCGGGCGCGGTCGGAGGTCGACTGGCCGGCGAGCGGTGGAGAGGACCCTCGCGCGACGGGGGGCGTGGTCGCTCCGCCTGAGCGTACGCCATCCCGCTCCGCCAATCGACCGCCGCGGGCCGAATTGATCCGAGCGGGGTATGGGGAGCGATTTAGCACGCTCTTATCTCGTTAGTCTCCTTTGTGATACTCGATTTTTTTGTAGGAATCAAAACATAATTACCTTTTGTAGGGGTTCGCGCGTTTTGATCGCGCACTTTATGTCGGAGGTATAAAGTATAAAAATATAATGAGCGGCCGTGAACGCCGCTTGTTAAATCCTTTTGAGAGGTTCTCCGGGTGGTTCCCTTTGTGAGATTAGTGCTCGTCGGTCGGTGAGTTTCGGCCGCTTGCCGCGGATCCGTTTCAAATTAGCGCACGTGATTTAGCGCCGCCGTTGCGACGGTTTGACCCGAGATTTATTTGGCTTTCAACTAATTGATTAACTTATGATTTTGTTTTTTGATTTTAATAACCTCTAAGTTCTGACTAGTGGTGTCTCTACCTTTTTAAGTTTTAGACACAGGTTCTTAATTGGCCTTACTTATTAGGTTAAATAAGTATTAGATATCTACCTAGATACTTACGTAGTAATTTGGTTGGTTGCTGATGAAATCACCAGTAGTTATTAAGTAGGTAATAGGTGTAGTTTGGTAGATAGGTACCTACTTAAGTTATAAGTTATTTTTGGATTAAGTAGGTATATCTACTTAATCCAAAAAATAACTTATAACTCCTAGTCGATAAGTGCCTCTAAAATTATTTCCCAAATTAATTTTCCTGTTAGGCTATTTTCCATCTAAATCCAGCTTTTCACAGAATTAAACGTAGGTAGGTAGATAGTAAGATTAAAGATAGGTACCTATTACCTGCTTTCTAGGTCTGCTCTGCTAACTATAGGTATACTTATCCATGAACACAATTCGATAGACACTTTTACTCTATTGCTGCGTGATTGAAGGATAAACCAACAAAAAACATGCGTTCCCATCTTACTTACGCCTAAAAGGTAGTAATGCGAAAATATGTTTGTTTGTTTGTTTGTTAGTTTGTCCTTTAATCCTGCAACAGAGCTACTGATCGACTTTATATTTTGCATGGGTAAGTATATCTAGTTGAGGACCTGGAGAGTGACATAGGCTACTACTTTGTATCCCGGAAAATCAAAGAGTTTTAAATTCCCGTGGGATTTTAAAAACTAAAACTAGATAACAGAAGAAGTTAGTCCCTACCTAGACAATTTGAAAGAAATAACCGCCTAATAACAATATTACCGACCCCAAATCCATAAACCGAAAATGATAAACCAGCATCCGTCAAGAACAATATTGTATTAATATCACGTCGTTTATCTAATAAACCAAATCTTTATATCCCCAACTAACTTAGTAAATCGTCCAATCAATCGATTTCCGACTCTGTCCCATTCGAAATAGAGGTCAAAACACATGTAAACAATTTGTACTCTCACACTATTATTCTTTGCACCCCAAATAATTAACTCTCTTCCCTTCGGAATACTAAATACCTATTTAGTAGCAACTATTATTGATAGATAGGGATGGGTATATGATTGTGTGTACGTGTGAAAGAGATGTGGATATTATAGGGTAAGAGATAGCGCCCTAAGTTTTCACGGGTTGGTATTAGGGCGGTTATGGATGGCATCCCCTCTTCGTATATATTTGGAAGCCAAGCCGAGTGTGAAGTGATATGATATTGTTTGTTTTGTCTCAATTTAATGTAACGAGTTTAAATTTTTGACTGAGTTTGAATGATTGAGGTTTTTGTGTCATCATCATCATCATCAGCAACCCATTAAAGGCTCACTACTGAGCGCAGGTCTCCGCTCAGAGAAGGGTTATAACTTATTATAGGCCATAGTCCACCACGCTGGCCCAATGAGAATTGGCAGACATCACAAACCTTTGAGAACATTATGGAGAACTCTCAGGCGTGCAGGTTTCCTCACGATATTTTCCTTCACCGTTGAAGCTTATAATAGGTACTACTAGGCTACTTATCACTTCGTAATTTTTATATCTGTTAATTAAAATAATTAATAAAGTTCCTAGAGTCAGTTGACATGAGTAAATCGAAAAATAGGTTGTAACAAGTGTACCTATTTGGAGGGGAGAGGATAAAATTATTTAAGTTCAGATGTTCTTTTCAAATAAAGGGAGAATATAGTTTTTTTCAGATAACGGAACACTAAAAAAAGCTCTACAAACGATGAAAGGCTTCTTAAAGCGGAAAGTAAATTAATACTTCAATTAATTAATTTCTTTATAAGTTTTTATTGTTATTTTGATTGTACCATTTATGTGCCTATACTCCCATCACAAAAAATTGCATCATTTATAATCAATTTTTTTTAAATTTTTAACCGACTTTTCCTCGTTTCAGTGGTTTAGATGATGATAATTTTTGATTTAACTACTTAGTAGTTAAGGAAACCCGAGTTTACTCAGCTTTTAATTGAGATTACGGGACATAGGTAGGTAGATACTTAGTTAGAAATAAATCTTTATCCCGAAAATATCAAATGTGCATTCCAAAAATACCAGAATACACATGCGGGCGATTAACGCGAGTGTCAAAATAGAATTCCTGCCTAAAATATTTCCTTCCAGGGCTAATCAACCACAGAATATGTCTCTGCCCTAATAGGGTTGTCACTTGTCACATTGCAACTTGTTTGGGGCATAGTCTAGTCTTTTTTGGGAAATGCATGGTAAGAAATTATTAAAACTAAGTACAGATTTTAGATAAGCATCAAGCCGATCCGTTTCTACATTGATGTGTGATTAAAGGACAAACCAACAAAAACACAATTCGTTTTAAGTTTAAACTATATAAAATACTGTTAAACAAATGTTAATAAAATAATTCATTCAAGATAAAAATATTAATGACATTGTTTAATTATGTATATTAGATTATCAATAGAATTGATATTATTTATATCATAAAATAAGTAGGTATGTCATTTTATTAATTTAAAAATTAATAGATCTATGTATTTTTCTGTGACTGTTCTTTTGCATGCTACTCTCTAGCAGATTGAAGAACGTAACTACACACATCAAAAGTGTCTAGGGATCAAGCATTTTTATGCGGATTTCTTGAGATTGAGATGTGGCTTTGTAATTTTATGATTTTATAAATTTATATGGATCCTTTTTGGTGCATTTCATAATTTGAATCAGGAACTGTCAATCAAATTCGAGTAAAAGATGAAAATCAGCTGTCAATATTTTCCCTATAAAAACATACAACGCATTGAAGACATTATTAGTGCTACTGTTTCCCTACTACTGATTAAAACCAACGTTATTATGGAGCGGCGACGTCATTTAAGTAGGGAAGAAATGCTCAGAGCCGTGGGAATGATAGAAGCTGGTTCCCGGCAACGTACTGTGGCTTTAGCTCTGAATACAAGTCAGAGTGTTATCAGTCGACTTTGGACACGTTACCGAAGCACTGGTACCGTGGCTGAGCGCCATGGAGGACGGTATCGCTGCACCACACGGAGACAAGACCGATACATTCAAATCTTAACTCGAAGAGCTCCAACAATAACCGCCATGATGTTAGCCGTGAGGCTTCATCACTCTTCAGGGAACTTAATTAGCGACCAAACAGTCAGAAACCGCTTGCATGAAGTGAACCTTCATTCCCGAAGACCGCTACGGGTACCACCTATAGCAATGCACAATCGTAGGATTCGATATCAATGGGCTCTTGAACACAGAAATTGGGCAGAAGAACAATGGCGTTTCGTGTGCTTTTCTGATGAGTCTCGTTTTGGTATGAGACCGGATACAAGACGTATACGACACTGGAGAACCCCTGGACGCCAACAGCGATTAAAATCCTGCCAGGAAGTCCATCCTTATAGTGGTGGAACCATCATGGTATGGGCGGGTATTTGGATCGGCGGAAGAACTGAGTTGATTTGGATCAGAGGCAACCTCAACGCTCAAATTTATGCTGAGACGATTGTATCAGACGTCATCGTTCCTCTACAAGTGCAAATCGGTCCCTTATTTCAGTTAATGCATGATAATGCACGACCGCACACCGCAAGAGTTGTAAGACAGACTCTCGCCGCAGCTAACATCAATGTCCTGCCCTGGCCTGCTCAGTCGCCAGACTTGAACCCGATTGAGCATGCATGGGATATGCTACAGAGAAGAGCTCTGCCGAATATGGAGGGTATCCAGTGGCAAGAAGACCTTTTTTTGTTGTTGCAACGAACATGGGCGGCCATTCCACAGCGTGATTTGGATGAACTCATTTTGAGTATGCCAAACCGATGTTCTTGTGTTGTTAGTGTTCGCCGTAGAAACACGGATTATTAATTGTTTAAGTTACCCAATAAAATTTTAAAGAAAACTGTTATTTCAGTCTTTTTTTCGAACTTTAATGTTAGTGGTTCAAATGTCAAAAATCCCTTTATTAGGAAAATGGCAAATTTCTTTATTAATGCAAAGGTGACTTGGTTTATCGTTACTGTGACAAACGAAAACACTTTATTTGATGAATCCTTAAAGAAAATTTTAATTAATATCAATCAGGAGAAAAGTTATTGCAAAAATATATGTTGATCCCTAGACACTTTTGATGTGTGTATATGATTGTAAGATCTTATTACTCAATGTAGCAATTAAATGATTTGAATTTGAATTATCATAAGTAAAGAGTATTGATCCATTAATATAGTAAGTACGTAGGTATATTATTCTCTGTTCTCTTTCGGTGCAAATCATCATCATCATTAGCAACCCATCAACGGCTCACTATAATTACTGAGCGCAGTTCTCCTCTCAGAGAAGGGTTACAGGCCATAGTCCACCACGCTGGCCCAATGCGGATTGACGGACTTCACACACCTTCAAGAACATTATGAAGAACTCTCAGGTGTGCAGGTTCCCTCACGATGTTTTCCTTCACCGTTGAAGCAAGTGATATTTAATTAGGTACTTAAACGCACTTGACTCCGAAGAGTCAGAGGTGCGTACCCGGGATCGAACCTGCGACCCCCCGAATAGGAGACCACAGTCCTAACCACTAGGCTATCACTGCTACATCACTATCTAAATCGGTGCAAATAGAAAAGATTAATTTTTTATTCAAATAAACTTTTACAGAGGTACACTGGTTCGATGAATTACCATGAATTTATAGGCATTAGCTATCTTTATTATAAAGAAGAAAAATAGGTGGCAGCCCTATATCCTATGAATACATACCTATACTACTTCTGAGAGTTCTAACAACACCATTTTATAATGTATTCCTTATTTCAGTGTTTATAAGAGCTATAATACAAACAATATTATCACCTAAAGCGGTAAAATGACGATATTTTTTTACATTCGTCTTAATTGCCAGGAAGTAAACTTTTAATACTTAGGTATGTGATATCTACTTTCAAATTGCACGGAGTCTCTTGTGAAATAAAATTTAGTGATTGGACACCTTCAAGATCGATTGATCGATAAAAATAATATTTGACAATTTGAACATTGAATTGACAGTGTATCGATAGTGAATTTTGGTATCATTTCATAATTTAATTATTAATATTACAATAATAATAATCGAAATTAGATTGATATCGATATTAAATAGTTGGCATTGAAATCTTTTGTATCTGTGACGTCATCATAAGATTTACAGTTTGTAATATTTTTCTCCAAAACTATCCAAGCAATTTTACAAATCAAAAATCCGACTCTTGTAGTGGGTAACTTTTCTTTTTTTTTTAGTTTTACGAGATTCATTTTATAAAATCTACTTAGGCCTTTGCCCAAAACCAACTGAGGCTATAAAATATAAATAAAATAATGTGTACAGACACTTTATTTTATTTATTTTAGAAATATTATTTGGATACCTGTCACAGCTACAGAGCTGTGACAGGTATCCAAATAATATTTCTAGTTGAACTAATAATAAATGATAATTTAACCGATAGTAATAGTACAACTTTTACACGTTTGAAGGTCTTGTCTGTCTGTTTTATCAGGCTAGCTTTATAATAGGTATAAGCTGCTTCTTCGCTCACCATCAGATATTGTTATAGCAGACAGCAGTCAAGTTTAAATCTTCGGAACGGCCGATTGGTACTGATTTTGACGGTGGTTGGCAGGCTGTAACAGTCTACTGGAAAGGAAAAACAACCAAAAAAATTCAAAATTCCAAATTATTTATTTCACGTAGCCAACCTGTGGCTCCTATGACACGTCATGACTCTACCACCGGTTTAAAAAGGAGTTCTAAGGGATTTCTAAAAACCTAAATATCTAGTAAAAATGACGATGAATTTTAACGACCTCTCTGGCTCAGTGGTGAGCGCTGTTGCCTTATTACTGGGAGGTCTCGGGTTCGATTCCCGGCGGGGTCAATTTGGGAATTTATAATTTCCGAATTGTCTCTGGTCTGGTCTGGTGGAAGGCTTTGGCCGTGGCTAGTTACCACCCTACCGTGCCGCCAAGCGATTTAGCGTTCCGGCACGATGGCGTGTAGAAACCAATTAGGGGTATGGATTGAATGTTCACTGCCATACCCCTTCTAAGTTAGCCCGCTACCATCTTAGACTGCATCGTCACTTACCATCAGGTGAGATCGCAGTCAAGGACTAGCTTGTCATCGAATAAAAAAAATATTGTTTTTAGTAAGTGTCCCATCACTAGCAGCAGTGATCAGTCTATTAACGAAGCCGGGCCATAGACAATTTGTAACCTCATAACGACTCCAGTTACACCGAATGTCATAAATCATAAACATTTTTTTACGCACAGAAAAAAGTAGACGCAGCAAAGTGTGTGCTAATTGACATTTTCCTACTCATACGGACTCGTTTAATTATAAGGATATGCGACGTTAATGATTTATTAGAGTCCTATCCTATATGTACCATTAACCTATAAATAAATCGATATAAAAAAATCGAGTTTAAAGATAAAATAGTATAGATAAATAGATGATGTTCTCAACTACATCCACGCGATTATTTTTCCTTTAATCCCATGGGAGTTCTATGATTTCCCGGGATTAAAATAGTATGTATACGTCTCCGGGAAGCAAGCTATCTCTGTGCCAAATTTCATCAAGATCAAGATTTTCATCAAAATCCTAAATACATAAATTTAATTTTAATGTAGTATTAAGTAATATTATGTAAATAGAATAGAAATAATACATAAGTACTAAAGATAAAATTAAGTAAACTTTATTCTTTTCTTCTTTATCAACCGATAGACGTCGACTGCTGGACAAAGGTTTCTTGCATGGACTTCCACAGGCCTCGGTCTTGCGCCGCCTGAATCCAGAAGCTCCCTGCGACTCGTTTGATGTCGTCGGTCCACCTAGTGGGGGTCTGCCAACACTGCGCTTCCCGGTGCGGGGTCGCCACTTCAGCACCTTGAGACCCCAACGACCATCAGCTCTTCGAACTATGTGCTTCACCCATTTCCACTTCAGTATCGCGACTCGCTGATCTATGTCGGTGACTCTGGTTCTCCTACGGATCTCCTCATTTCTGATTCGATCCCGCAGGGACACTCCGAGCATATAGCTCTCTCCATCGCCCGCTGAGTGACTCTGAGCCTGAATGAATTATTAATCAAATCAGTGTAAGTACTGTAAAAAATATTCAACAGTAGCTAATACCTACCACTAATGAGTAAATCTAAAAATTCCTAAATAATTTTCAAATACGCCCATCGAACTATACAGCTTAGAACAGAAGTTTCTTACAAAGTTCCGCTCCAAACGTAGCCAGGCCCAAAACAATCAATGAATGTGTGAGTGCCATGTAATATTTTCTGATACTGGTAATTACGTTTTTGATGGTTATTTGTGATGAATTATGACACCCTTTCACAGCACAGTACGTTATTTTTAGTGTTCCGAAGTAAACAAGGAACCCTTATAGTTCCGCCATGTCCGTCTGTCTGTCCGTCCGTCCGCGGTTTAGCTCAGACTGCTCAGAGACTATTGGTACTAGAAAACTGACATTTGACAAGAATATAAATATTATCACACCAACAAAGTGGTGAAATAAAATTGTGAAAATTAATTTTCATTAGGGTACCTCCCCTACATATTGTAAAGTCGTCGTCGTCGTCTATCCCATAGTGTGGGGTGTCGTTGAATAGGTCTTTCAAAAATATTGTGGGTGTGGGAACATCATTTTTCGATTCAGGGATCCGTTTGTGAAATATGATATTTTAAAGTGCTAAATTTTATTACAGTCAAGTGTCCCCCCCCCCCTCCCCCCTCTGCCAGCTAAATTGTTGTTTATAGGATCTATAAAAATTCACAACAGTAGTATATATAAAGAATTTTATAGGAAAACTATTACGGCTACGTAGGGTTTATATCTGTTTTTTCTAGGTTAGGTATTACACGTAGTGTAAGTTGCATATTTTGTAGTATTATTATAGTATTTAAACCATGGAACTCAAAATATATTCAATATTATCAAACTAATATTATAAATGCGAAAGGTGTGTTTGTTTGTTGGTTTGTCCTTCAATCACGCCGCAACAGAGCTGCGGGTCGACGTGATTTTTTGCATGGGTATATTGGAGGACCTGGAGAGTGACACAGGCTGCTTTTTATCCCGGGAAATCAAAGAGTTCACGTTTTAATACCTAAAATTAATAACTTAAACTTAATTTTTCATGTCTCTTACTTCAAAAGATAGGACTTTCATATAACCCCAATTAAATCCTATTTCAATACCGGGATCCCGGGATCCCGGAATTGAAAACAATATTTCCGGTATTAATACCGGTATTGAAAAAATCCGGTATTCGAAAGCCCTATTCAGGAGGGATTCTCATCAGCCCTCCAAAATATCACAGCGTACGTTTCACTATGATACCGGAACAACTTCAGATAAAGTTAACTCAATATTCAAATAAGTGACATAGGCTACTTTTTATCCCGGAAAATCAAAGAGTTCCCGAGGGATTTGAAAAACTAATTCCACGCGGACGCAGCCGCGGGCATCAGCTAGTTCAAAAATAAAATAAAAGCACTATCCTAGGTCAGCAATAATATTTGAGACTTGCAACTACGGAACCCTACACTGCGCATGGCTTGACACGCACTTGGCCGGTTTTTTTTTTTTAAATAATTATCAGCGAGCTCGTCGTACTAACGCGGCTATACTGCGTAGTCGGCCTTTAAAGGTGTACAAAAAAAATTGGTTGTCTGTAAAGTCGGTTTACTGACGATAGTTGAACGTGACAACGTCGTAATTATCGTTGCTATAAACAATTGACACCACATTCACTTTTCACTGCACTTGATACTCGATCAAAACATGTAAATGTACTATAGTATAGCAGCTGTCCACGCAGACGCATCGCTCACTCAAGTAGGAGAGAGACGGATGTCGAACGCTGCCGAACGCAAAGGCCGATTGTGCCTCTTTGTCGCTCGTTCCGCGCTCTCGCTTGCACTTCAAGCCTTACATGGAACGCCTCAGAGCGAGGTAACGCCGCATGAGTCATGTTTTTTCGTGCGTGCAGCCGGCTCTATCGAATTATAAGACGTTGTCACGTCAAAATGTCTCATTACCGCGTCTACTACTATTGCGCTTCTAAGCGTTAAAGCTCAATGAATACGCCTTTTGATTTATGCATCCACTTTGATTTAGGTGCGCGGACGAAGTTATTTGGTTGATATTTTTATGCGCCACGCCGTTTTATTCATATATTAAATGACGCTATTTGTAAACGGGAGTATGATTTAGCGGGGACATTATTTCGTGTAAGCGTCCATTAGCGCACGATGTATTAATATACCGGGATTTTGTAAGGGAGTAAGTTTTTTGTCTTAGAAAGGTTCGATGAGTCATTAACAAAAATCGCCTTGTATCATCCATGACGCCTGTCGCCGGATGCGAGAGAAATATTTCTACCTCTGGGTACCAATTGTCTTAAAAGTTGTTCCATTGATCGTATTCGTATTCGATGACATTAGCGTCAAAGTAAAATAATCCTTGATGGTATTGAGGAATTTTTGATCGACTTCGAAAAAAGACTTTTGGTTTCTTATTTAGATTGGAGTGTAAATCTGACAGTAGAGTCATCGAATTTCAACTCGTGAGTGGTGAAGTGTGTTTGATAAAGTTTCTATCGCTGGATAAGTAGGTATAAGTGGCTTAAGAGTCTTAAGTTAAGACCACTGGTACCAATTATCCAAAAGTTTTTCCATTGATCGTATTCGTATTCGATGACTTTAGCGTCAAAGTAAAATAATCCTTGATTGTATTGATTTAGAGTCACAAATTTAGTACAACCGATTTTAATATGGAGCGTTATGGAGCGTATCGTACACACGTAAACGTATAAGAATGCGTACACGAAATTGAGCTCTAATTCAATGCTATTATGGTTGCACATCACAAAGCATTTGTAAATACGAAGCGATAACTTCGGACGTTAATTGTTGTGCGGTTAGTAACTTAGTAGTCGACGCTTCACGCAGGTGTGGAAGAGACATTACATAAAATGACCAAAGTTAAAAGAATGACAGGCTCTTCAACAAAAACTTAGATTTTTTTGTGAATTTATTGAGTTATGTGCAAAGTCGTTGAACTAATGTTGTTCAGTATTATGCATAGAAGTTACATGTAAGAGGTTGTTGGTGAATTAAAATTAATCCTGGATAATAATTATGGAGATTATTATCACTTATTTTAGCAGTGAAAAAAAACATCGTGTAAGTAGTAGTAGTAGTAGTAGTAGTAGTAGTAGTAGTAGTAGTAGTATAGTAGTAGTAGCCTGCATGCCTGAGGCTCCCTGAGAGTTCTCCATAATTTTTTCAAGGTGTGTAATAAGGTAATCCGCATTTGATCATCATGGTGGACTATGGAATAAATCTTTTTCATTTTTATGAAGAGGCTGTGCCCAGTAGAGTAGGTAGGGTTGAGACTTGAGATTAATGAATGTCAATTGTGAATGAATTACTTATTAGAATGTCCATAAAAACTTCTGAGTCTGTCCCCTATCCGACAGACTCCGCATACGTTCTTGCAATTCACGAGGGCGACTGACTTATGGTTGTGTGTGTGTCGTATCTGTATACGTGTGAGCGAGCGAAATGCTCGCGCCTGCCCGCTCCCACCTAGGCTTTGACAGGCACGTACACTTATGCAATGTGCATGTACACGAAGTAACCACAAGTAAAGCTCACTCGCCTTCGTGAATTGCAAAAACCCTAGGTAAGTATAGTTATAAGTATCATTGTATGAAGCTTGCTGTCTTTTGGGCTAGAACTTTATATTAAGTCATCATCATCATCATCATCATTAGCAACCCATCAACGGCTCACTAATGAGCGCAGGTCTCCTCTCAGAGAAAGGTTATAGGCCATAGTCCACCACGCTGGGCCATTGCGAATTGGTGGACTTCACACACCTTTGAGAACATTATGGAGAACTCTCAGATGTGCAGGTTTCCTCGCGATGTTCTTCCTTCACCGTTGAAGCAAGTGATAGTCAATTGCTTAAACGCACTTGACTCCGAAAGGTCAGAGGTGCATACCCGGGATTGAACCTGCGACCCCCCGAATAGGAGACCACAGTCCTAACCACTGTGCTATCACTGCTTCTATGCTTGTATTAAGTACTGCTACCTACTGAGGCAGTACCCGTAATGGAATTTCAGTGACGTAAAATTGGCAATGCCTAATTGCGAATCAACATATTTTATCGCCAGAACAAAATTGCACAAGCAACTTTTTACCGCCTACAGTCTACTCGGAGGTCCTCATTCGCATTGAAAATCAGCTAATTACCACACGCTTTTGTCCCGTCCGCCATATTGGTATCGCGGCCAAGTGTCAAGGCGTGGTCTCACAAAAAAGAGCCGATTTGTTCGATTTGAAAATGGAATTTTAATCGTCGCCCAGATAAAACTTTTTACAGTCGCCACCGCATTTCGGACGAAATATTCCGCGAAAAACATCCTTTTATCGTTCCAATTAAAATTGCGAACGCAAAATGGTTTCCGATCCGCCATTTTGTAGTATAAAAAGTTCGCTTATAAATGGGTTGGTTGCCTTTTATAATTCCAACGTTAGCTTATTAGAGGAATGTCAAACTTGCCACTAACAATAAGTACCTAAGTATTCGTTATTCTTTTAACGGTTAGGTATGCGTAGTTTTTTTTTTGTAAGTAGGTATACTTAGGACCGATTTCACCAACGTCAAATAAATCTTTTTCGAGCGATTTAGCCATAGAAATAGGAGACGTAGTCGTATCTAATTCCTAGTTCCATGGATTTAGCGATATTATTGGCAGAGTTTCAATACAAAACTGTCAGAACTTAGTCTGTTGGTGAAATCGGCACTAAATATCCTTAAAATTATTCTTGCCTTTCTTTAGATACCTAGTTCGTATAAACGCATCGTATTTATTTTGAATGTTTGTTCAAGAAATCAAGACCGGCCAAGTGAGCCTGAGTGGGAAACGCGTTCCAAAAAGTGGGACTGTAAAAACATTTTTTTATTTTTGGCTATACCTACCTACTACAATCTGACAGATTTTTAGTTTAAAAAAAAACTGTCAAGTGTCAAAATTTTGTCGTCAATAAAAAGAAAATGCAAAAAATCGGCCAAATGCGAGTCGGGACTCGGGCCTCGCTCTTTTAGGGTTCCGTTAAAAAAAAATTAAAATATTAAAATATTTCCATGTACCCATGGAAATATTTTAATTTAATTTTTATTATTTGTTGTTATAGCGGCAATAGAAATACATAATATGTGAAAATTTCATCTGTCTATCTGTTACGGTTTACGAGATACAGCCCGCTGACAGACGGACGGACGGACGGACGGACAGCGTAGGCTTAGTAATAGGGTCCCGTTGGTACCCTTTGGGTACGGAACCCTAAAAACGACAATGCGAAAATGTGTTTGTTGGTTTATCCTTCAATCACGCTGCAGCAGAGCTACGGATCGATTTAACTTTTTGCATTGGAATAGTTTAGGTCCTGGAGAGTGACGTAAGCTATATTTATCCCGGAAAATCAGAGATCCCAGGATTTTAAAACCTAAATCTACGCGGACGGAGTCATCCATGGGCATTAGGGATATAGTTGCACATAAAGAGTACCTATTATATCTAACTACCTAATTTCTAAAATACAACGTAGGTATATTTAAACATCTCTAAAGAAGACATCATTAAAATTCTACTATTCTCTATTATCAAAGTCTGCCTTTGATGGATGGAAAATGCTTGTTATTTTTAAAATGAACAAGGCAAATCTCCCCATCTGTTTGCATTGTTATAAACGATTTGAGTTTTAATAGTAAGTAGGTACTTACCTATTAGTGTTCCTCACAATGTTTTCCTTCAAAGCAAGTGATATTTATGTAGGTAATTGCTTATAATTAAGTACATATTATACCTATTATGTATAACTCCGAAAAGTTTGTAGGTAGGTAAGTATGCCTCAGAATGATAGTCCAATGTAGTCTCCTATCCGGGCGGTCGCAGGTTCGATCCCGGGTACCTTTGACTTTTCGGAGTCAAGTGCGTTTAAGCAATTAAATATCGATAGAAAAACATCATGAGGAAACTTGCACATCTGAGAGTTCTTTTCATAATGTTCTCGAAGGTGTGTGAAGTCCGCCAATTCGCATTGAGCCAGTATGGTGGACTATGGCCTATACCCCTTCTCTGAGAGGAGACCTGCGCTCAGTAGTGAGCCGTTGATGGGTTGCTAATGATGATGATGCCTCAGAATTCTCCATAATGTTCTCAAATGTGTGTGAAGTCTGTTAATCCACACTTGATCAGCGTGGTGGCCTATGGCCTCACCATTATTTAAGAATTTTAGGGCCATAGTCTTAATGGGCATGGGTATGCCCAGAAGTGGGCCGATAATGATTTAATGAATGAATATGATTATTAACAAACCTGTACTTATAGACAGTAGGTGTGATTGTCTAAGTTATTCCATTGATCGAAATCGTGTTCGTTGACATTAGCCTCAAAGTAAAATAAACCATAACAGCATTGAATTAGAGCTCAATTTCGTGTATGCATTCTTATACGTTTAGGTATGTACGATACGCTCCATAACGTTCCATGTTAAAATCGGTTATATTGAAATTGTGACTTTAAAACAATACATTCAAGGATTATTTTACTTTGACGCTAATGTCATCGAATACAAATATGATCACTAAAATAACCATTAGACAATTGGTACCAGTGGTCTTACGCCACTTAGGTATACTAATCCAGCGGTATAGAAACTTTATCAAACCCACTTCACCACTCACGGTTTGAGATTCGATGACTCTACTTTCGTCTTTCAGATTTACACTCCAATCTAAATTAGAACCAAAAGTCTTTATTTGAAGTCGATAAAAAATTCCACTCGCTAAAATGATGTAGTTAAAAAAACCTCCATAACGTCTGTCTGTAGTGTTACTTTTGTAGGTCGAATCTTTTACAATCGAAGGACAAAGGTTTTGTGGGCGTGAGCCTATTCATTAGAAACAAATTTATCTTTTGTGTCCGAAGAGGAGTGTTGTTTTGTGAATCGCCGCCATGTCCCACCAGACATTTGGCCGTTACAATACTTGGGCTGTATATGGAAAACTTTTCGAGTAACCAACTCTTTATTCGGAAGGGCAAGGAACACTTTATATGGAAGGAATCGGCTTCGCATCCAGGTACCTACGAGATAGTGTAATAGCTTCGCCTTCGCCTTCGCCTTCGCCTTCGCATTAGCATTCGTATTCGCCTTCGCCTTCGCCTTCGCCTTACCTTTACCTTTTTAGGGTTCCGTAGTAAACAAGGAACCCTTATAGTTTCGCCATGTCCGTCCGTCTGTCCGCGGTTTAGCTCAGAGACTATTGGTACTAGAAATCTGTAATTTGACAAGGGTATAAATATCAATCACGCCGACAAAGTGGTGAAATAAAATTTTGAAAAATAATTTTTTTTAGGGTACCTCCCCTACATGTAAAGTGGGAATGAATTTTTTTTTTCTCGACTATCCCATGGTGTAGGGTGTCGTTGAATAGGTCTTTCAAAAATATTGTGAGTGTGGGAACACCATTTTTCAATTCAGGGATCCGTTTGTGAAATATGATATTTTAAAGTGCTAAATTTTATTAGAGTCAAGTGTCCCCCCCCCCTCTGCCAGCTAAATGGTGTATATAGGATACAAGAAAAAATTCACAGCAGTGGTATATATAATGAATTTTAAAGGAAAACTATCACGGCTAAGTAGGGTTCATTAGTTAAGGAGTTTATATCTGTTTTTACTAAGTTAGGTATTACACGTAGTGTAAGTTGCATATGTTGTAGTATTATAGTATTTAAACCATGGAACTCAAAATGTATTCAATATTCATAAATAAAATAAAAGCACTATCCTAGGTCAGCATTAATATTTGAGACTTTCAACTACGGAACCCTACACTGCGCGTGGCCCGACACGCACTTGGCCGGATTTTTTAGTTTAATAAATGTATTTTCTTTCTTTCTTCTTTCTTTTATCTACGAAAGTTACACATACCAACCGCAATAAAATCCACCTCAAGGCCGAGCCCCGAATCTGTAATGACGTCCACATGGCGCCTGCTTCACGGTGCAAAGTGAAATATGGTAGAAAATAGCGCTGTTTCACGCCCCCGGCCATTCTGCGGCTGTAGCTATTGAAGCATAATGAAGGACAGCTGATCTATTAGAAAGCGAAACTACTGTGAAATTGGTAATAAAAGTATTTTAGGCGTTTCACAGCTTTGAGCGTTCTGAGCAATTGAATATCACTTGCTTTAACGGTGAACGTAATATTCTCAATGGTGCGTAAAGTTTGACGTGGTGGTATGTGGCAGAAACCCTTCTCATTGTGAGAGGAGATCCGTGCTCAGTATATAGTGGGTCAGCGATGGGTTGAGTTTTAACCCCCTATTTTACACCTTAGGGGTCGAAAGTTCAAAAATCTTTTCTTAACGGATGCCTACGTCATAATAGCTAACTACCTTTATGCCTTTCAGCCCGATCCATCCAGTGATTTGAGCTGTACGTTTGTGCAGTCAGTCAGTCAGCCCTTTTAAATATTTAGAAGACTAGCTTTTATTCGCAACTTCGTACCTAAAAACATGAAGTTTGGTTTTGAAAATCCTGTGGGAATCCTTTGTTTTTCCAGAAAGAAAAGTAGCATAATATGTAGCTGTCTAGGTCTTCATCCTAATCATTTTTTGACAATCCCACGGGTGGTAATCATTCATTTCATTCATGGGCATGAGCGAAGACCATAGTCCACCACACTGGACAAGTGCAGACTGGCAGAGAACTCCATAATGAATAATAATTAGTGATAGTCTCAGCCTCGTAACACGGTGTCTTCAAACTACAAAAATAAATGTATGATGAAATAAGATGTTTTTTGTGGACAAACACACACAGTGCTTTGACTAATTCCCGCCGCGGCTATCTTCTTCTTTCTTCTTTATCAACCTATAGACGTCCACTGCTGGACAAAGGTCTCCTGCATGGACTTCCACAGGCTTCGGTCTTGCGCCGCTTGAATCCAGCGGCTCCCTGCGACTCGTTTGATGTCGTCGGTCCACCTGGTGGGGGGTCTGCCAACACTGCGTTTCCCGGTGCGGGGTCGCCACTCCACCACCTTGGGACCCCAACGACCATCAGCTCTTCTAACTATGTGCCCCGCCCATTTCCACTTCAGTTTCGCGACTCGCTGAGCTATGTCGGTGACTTTGGTTCTCCTACGAATCTCCTCATTTCTGATTTGATCTCGCAGGGATGTACCGAGCATAGCTCTCTCCATCGCTCGCTGAGTGACCCTGAGCCTTCTTTATGAGGCCCATAGTTAGCGACTATGTCTCGGATCCGTAAGTCATCACTGGCAACACGCACTGTTCGAAGACTTTAGTCTTCAGTCACTGAGGGATTTTGGACGAGAAGACATCTCGGAGCTTCCCGAACGCTGCCCAGCCGAGTTGGATTCGGCGGTTAATCTCTTTCTCGAAATTGGACCTACCTAGCTGGACTGTATGTCCCAGGTATATATACTCGTCTACAATTTCGAGTGCAGAGTTCTCAACAATTACTGGGTGGAGCGGAGCATGAGCATTGGACATGATTTTCGTCTTGCTCATGTTCATTTTCAGGCCCACCTGTTGAGAAACCCTGCTGAGATCATTGAGCATTGTACTGAGATCTCTCAGATTCTATCACCTGTTATTGGCTGGTACTCTCTCGATGTTGGTTAAAATCCAATGATGCGTTGCTGCAACGCCACAAAAGACAATCAAATTTTATTGCGATTGCTACACTGTGTCTATCGTTTTTAGGGTTCCGTACCCAAAGGGTACCAACGGGACCCTATTACTAAGCCTACGCTGTCCGTCCGTCCGTCCGTCCGTCCGTCCGTCTGTCAGCGGGCTGTATCTCGGTAACCGTAATAGGTAGACAGTTGAAATTTTCACAGATTGTGTATTTCTATTGCCGCTACAACAACAAATAATAAAAATTAAATTAAATTAAAAAAATTAAATAAAATATTTCCATGGGTACATGGAAATATTTTGATGTAATTTTTTTTAACGGAACCCTAAAAGAGCGAGGTTCGACTCGCACTTGGCCGATTTTTTAGATAATCCCACGGCTGGTAATCATTCATTTCATTTATGGGCACAGGCCTCCTTTAAAAAACAGAAGGTTTAAGGCTGTTTTAAGTCCACCACGCTGGCCAAGTGCAGACTGGCAGAAAACTCCGTAATTAATAATAAATTAGTGATAGTCTCTTAGCCGCGTAACACGGTGTCTTCAAAGATAAAAGCCGGCGGCCGGTAGCCCGCCGCTGTGAAGATGTTTGTTGTAGACAAACACACAGAGCTTTGACTAATTCCCGCCGCAACTGCGTAAAGCCTGTTTGCTTTTAACGGCGCCCAGCACTCGGCAGACACGCATAATACACTGCGTTACGTTCCCTCAAATATGGTTGAGCGAAGCAATGGCTGGGTGATGCGTCATGCTCGTGAACGGGTGCCACCGGCGGGAATGGGTCTACTTTATATCTGCCCATCTTAGGATAAAAGTTAGTCGGTATGCATTTTTGGAACTTCCCTCATTGTGAAAACACTGCATATAGGTATAGCATAGTATTTACTGTATTGTAATTTTGTTTTGAAAAGAGCAACCGCCGAGTTTCTTGCTGGTTCTTCTCGGCAGGAAAGGCATTCCGAACCAGTGGTAGATTGATCGACTATTCAAAAGCACTTGTAAAAGTTTATTTGAATAAAAAATATTTCTATTCTATTCTATTCTACTGCCTGGTATTCTCATTGCGATCATGGTATTGTGATCGACTGCCATGAATCGAATATTTCTTCTTCTTCTTCTTCTTCATCAACCGATAGACGTCCACTGCTGGACAAAGGTCTCTTGCATGGACTTCCACAGGCCTCGGTCTTGCGCCGCCTGGATCCAGCGGCTCCCTGCGACTCGTTTGATGTCGTCGGACCACCTGGTGGGGGGTCTGCCAACACTGCGTTTCACGGTGCGGGGTCGACACTCCAGCACCTTGGGACCCCAACGACCATCAGCTCTTTGAACTATGTGCCCCGCCCATTTCCACTTCAGTTTCGCGACTCGCTGAGCTATATCGAATATTTGCTACTTAAAAATTCGTCAAACTTCTATAAAACTTCTATGAAAGCCCAAGAAATCACAAAAAGTGACCCGTGCCATTTGAAACACAATGGCCCTACAATGACCACTCTCGGACACAAAAGGGGCTAATTTGACTCATATTGGCCATATGCACCTCAAGACCACCTTGAAGATTGACCAAAATAACGTATTGTGGTCACTTCAATAGATTTTTTATACGCCTATTGAATGTTGGTAATAAAATTGGCAATTTATGCTACTTTTATGAGCTGTATTGCATTGCGCAAAAGAAATTAAAATCAATTTATCTTCCCTCTATTGTGCAAAACAGGCAAACATAAACACACCAATTCTTGAAATGTAAAGAACTCCTTCATAAAGTTGAAATGTTGGTTGAATTCGATTTAAAATATTATATATCTATAAATATTATATCATCGTATTGTTGGAAATATTCTATTCTAACAAGTTGCATGGGGTAAATCGGCATGGCATCCAGCTGCCCACAAGATATTATAAAAAGTTATTAAAATGTAAATACATATTACCTACAAAAATATTGTAAAATGTGTAATTTTGAAAAGAGCAACTGCTGAGTTTCTTGCCGGTTCTTCTCAGCAGAATCCGCTTTCCGAACCGGTGGTAGAGTCATGACTTGTCATAAGCGCCACAGGTTGGCCTACATGAAATAAATGATTTTTGAATTTTTGAAAAAAAATATTTAATTAATGTAGGCCATCCTGTAGCTCTTATTATATTAGGTAAGTTAAAACTCTACCATCGGTTAAGAAAGCAGATTCTGCTGAGAAGAGCCAGTAAGAAACTTGACTCTTTTTAAAACGAAATTTTATAATATTATTAATTATTCAGCTATTACAATGTAAATAAGGGCCTATTTCGCCAACGTAAATTAAGTCTTATCCGAGCCCGAGCGTAAAGTTTTTTTGGCAAATCAATACAAAAACTGTCAGAACGCCCAAATTATTCCTCGGTTAAACGTCATTGTACTACTCAATCTATGCAAATAAATGATTTGATTTGATTCGATTCGATTGAACGTTGGTGACATTGTTACTAAAAGCACCTTCTTGAAAGTAAGTTAGAGATGTGTGCCAAGGATTCGAACCCCGAACCCATAAGGAGGCCATAGTATTAACCATCTAGGCTACACGTCGCAGAAGGTATGGAACATTAGCAATTGTAAATTAAAAATTTAAAACACGCCCGACATGTGCATCTATGGTCGGTCTATGTACGATATACCTGACATCCTGTTACCCAGTTTTCTGCTCCATTATCAGATCCTCCTCCTCGATCATCATCTATCTAAAACCTACTCATTGAGACCATTCTAATGAGTCCAAACACGCTTTATCTGCTGTAAGTTGCTGAGGAGTTGCGTATCCCGCAGACTAGGTACTTGATGCTGCAACATCAGCTCGAGGTTAATATGCCGAAGTAACAGTAGGTACACCAAATTTCAAATCAATCGCACCAGTGAAAGCTTGTAAGACCCTTGAAACAAGTAGTAAATGAGCTGATGATCTCCAAACGCCTGAGCCAAATCCACCTCGATTACAATAGCTTTGAAACAGGAAAAACCGCATTAAAATCAGTCCATTATGGAGGCTGCTACCAGGGAACAGACAGACACACAAATAGACTCATTCAGGCTTTGGGTCAAACTTGAGGTTTGTTTTTATCTCGTGAGTCTATTGATAACTTTTACTAGTCTAAAGATTCAAACACTGTACAGTTTTTGCAATTCACGAAGGCGAGTGAGCTTTACTTGTGGTTACTTCGTGTACATGAACATTACATAAGTGTGCGTGCCTGTCAAAGCCTAGGCGGGAGCGGGCAGGCGCGAGCATTGCGCTCGTTCATACTTATACAGATACGACACACACACAACGATAAGTCAGTCGCCCTCGTGAATTGCAAGAATAAAAGAAACTCATATTACTCTGTGAACTAATCACGTCTTAAGAGAGTATATTCTCTTAAAATGTTGAAAACCTACCTAAACTTTCTCCACCATCCCCAATAACGGTTTCACACACAGACACACATTTAACTATATAACACCCCTATTTTGCGTCGGGGGCTAAAAAGATAAAAGCCATAGAGTTGAGCATCCCGACTCCCGAGCAAACATCGGCGCTACACAGGTAAGTACCGGAATAATAATTAGAGAATTTGTTTAATTGATCTCAAATATTGACGCGGTCACGGCAATTAGTGCGCTGCGGACACCGTGACCCGGCCACTTAGTGCGGCTACTCCGTAATACGAGTAGGTACGTAATACGCGATGCGGACCGAGGGTATTTGGACTACTTACTCCTATCTGTAACCCTGCAGGCGGATTGTGTAAGCTGCATATTGCGTTAAATCACTGCATCAATGTCAAAGTCAATGTTTGGTCTGGTGGGAGGCTTTGGCCCTGGCTAGTTACCACCCTACCGTCAAAGACGTACCGCCAAGCGATTTAGCATTCCGGCACCGACGGCGTGTAGAAACCAATTAGGTGTATGGGTTGAATGTTCACTGCCATACCCCTTCCAAGTTAGCCCGCTACCATCTTAAACTGCATCGTCACTTAACATCAGGTGAGATCGCAGTCAAGGACTAGCTTGTCATCGAATAAAAAATAATAAATAAAAAGTATTTTTGAAGTGAAAACTTCTTTTGGCGTACCGCACAAACAATTTTTTGTAGGTAGTAAGTTTGGCTGATCCGTCACGCGTCACGCTCTGAGGTGAAAGCACGTGAAAGGCTCGATCAGGTGAACTCGAGACCGCCGAGTGTACCCGAGCGAGAAAGATGTCGCTGTGTTTAGTATATTCAATTAATACGTAATAATTATTATTGTCATTATTAATTTACTAGTTATTATTTACTATATATAAATTATAGGTATATATAAATTGATTGTGATTGCCAATTAAGTTTTCACTTCTGTTTTTTTCGCAGCACGTACGGTCCGCGAGCCGGTACCACTAAAATTCCCGTCATACGTTACCGAAAACTGTTTATGGGAATTAATAGTTAACTACATTAAACCTTTAAATTAAGCTTGGTATGCGTTAATTTAAATAGCCGAAAAATTTTTAAAATATTTTTTATTTTATTTGCAAGTCAAAAATGTAGGTACTAACCGTCATCGCAGACATTGACTGCTTGCATTGTATTCGACACAAAATTTTGTACTCTTTCAGGAGAACATTTTTTCGGCTATGTATTTAAATTAACGCATACCAAGGCTAATTTAATCGTTTAATTGTTTTAACTACTAATTCCTATACTTAAGGTGGATTATACGAGTCTGCCCGCGAAATTCAAATTTAATTTGGTTTTTCCCATTTTGTAATACTAATACGACAAAGTAGGCTTATGGCATTCTAATTGCGCCAGTAGAATTATCATCTTCACCTAGGTTTACATAAAAATCTTTACTTGAAAGTGACCAGTTTAAGAAATTAATCAAAATACCGAGTTGGACGTGAGTTACTCACAAATTAGTCGTATTTTGATTAATTTAAACAGTTTTCGTCGGCTCCCGGACCAGTATCATTGATACAGTTTATAAAGGATCGATATGAGACAAAAATATTTTTTAAAAGCTCAATGTCAGTATCAATATGAAAAATCAACTATGAAAATGCGATCGTGTAAAAGTTTTGAAGGGTATGCCTATGCAGCATCCATCAATCCTCACAAACTTTGACATTTTTAATATAAGTAGGATTTTCTGAGGAGCGTGTGATGAATTCATAAATATCAAAGAGATTGCAATATGGTATAAAGCAAAAATTGAAAAAATACAATAATCAATAAAAAAGTAGGTACCTACCTACAATACCAATAGAAACATTGACATTTTATAAATATCAGTATTAATTTTATTAAAAAATATTACATGTATGTAAGTAGGTATTATCATTTTTTAATTGCGATCAAGTGGTTAAAAAAATATCGATAAAATACAATAAATAATATGGTTCCGTGAGAGCTTCATGACCTAAATGAACTGATTTATTTCATATTATATTGATAAAATATAATAAAATCATTTTTTCATTATTTTACCGCACCATTGATTATGGAGTTTTATGATTTAAAAACCCTGTTAAGATCTCATTAATTTTTTAAATCATACCTACTGGTGCGATCATTTTTTTTTTCTGTTTCTATTCCTAGAGGAATCAAGAATTATATGTTTAATAATTACTTATTTAAAAAAAATTAAAAAACTAGCTAATACCCGCGACTTCGTCCGCGTGGAAAAGGGCTTTTTAGGGCTGCACTACGTATAGTCCATACTTGGTACATAAAACACCTTTTTACGACTGCACTACGCCACTATGTATTCTATTTTTTGCGACTGCATTATAACACTATGAATGTATGTAGGAACTATGCAATTTTTCGGGTAAAAAAGTAGCGTATGTCGCTCTCCAGCCCATTCTGTATGCAAAAAATCATGTCAATCCGTTGCTCTGTTGCTGCATGATTGAAGGACAAACGCTAGCGTAAGCGTTTCTTCCCACAGGAACTGTGCATTTTTTCAACGCGAAACCTTTTCGTGCGTACAGCCAGTGTTCATCGATTTATTTATAAGACATTATCACGTAAAAAATTGAAATCGGTTCAGATTTGACGGAGTTATGGCGTAAGATCGCCAAAAAAAAACAAAAAAAAACCGCGTCGAATTGAGGTCCTCCTTTTTTGAAGTTGGCTAAAAACGCCTTCGCTCATAACTTGGTAGACTCGTTAAAAGCCCATTTAAAAGAGGTTGCAATAACGCTAATTGTGTGTTAGGCTGTCAGTGCGTGCGCCCGAAACGCTTAATCAACACAATTAAGCGGTTTTATGAGGTCTCGGAGCCGCGTCCAATCAACGTGCTCTGTTATTATTTAATGTTATATTTTTAATAACTTAATTTTGACCTTAAGAACGCGTAGAACACTAAAAAAACAGATTTCACCCACGTGGTGCGATGAAATAAAACGTAGCCGCGACCTCATGTGAGGCGCGACAAACGAAAGCGTTTTGCGCGGAATAGGAGTGTAGTAAGCGCCAAATACTTTGTAACTCGTAAAATATTCATTTTCTTTTCAATTCACTAAGCTACTCTCTTGATAATATCAATCGGAATTTAATGTAAAAATTTTGGCTCTGTAATATGCAACACATTGAAAATAAATGAATATTGGTTAAAAATTAGACCTTACTTCGCGATTTTTTGTTGTCGAACAAATTTCATCATTTTATGTTTTTGCCAAGCAAGTCCCTTGGCAGTATGATGTAATTTTTGCGTGTTTTTTTTTCGGATAGTTGAAACTTGATCTACTACTGTAAAAATCAAATCTGTTTACTGTTAACGAACGTACACCCTACTCTTAATTCCAGAATAAAGTCATTTAGCTGGTGAAATAAGTTAATCATTATTACAGCTGTAAAACCAAATAGGATTGTTAATATTCGTTGTAAAATGACGAAACAATCAAAGTACCTTTTATTTTTATTTGATTGGTATTTAATTTATCATATTAAAATCCTTACTAACATTATAAAAGCAAAATGTTTGTTTGTTGGTTTGTCCTTGATTCTTTGCATGAGTGTAATTGAGTGACTTTAGCTACCTTTTTCAACGGATCATGACCGTTTCTAGGGTTCCGTAGTAAACAAGGAACCCTTATAGTTTCGCCATGTCCGTCCGTCTGTCCGTCCGCGGTTTAGCTCAGAGACTATTGGTAGTAGAAATCTGTAATTTGACAAGGGCATAAATATCCATCACGCCGATAAAGTCGTGAAATAAAATTCTGAAAAATAATTTTTTTTAGGGTACCTCCCCTACATGTAAAGTGGGGATGAATTTTTTTTTCTCGTCTATCCCATAGTGTGGGATGTCGTTGAATAGGTCTTTCAAAAATATTGTGGGTGTGGGAACATCATTTTTCAATTCAGGGATCCGTTTGTGAAATATGATATTTTAAAGTGCTAATTTTATTAGAGTCAAGTGTCCCTCCCCTCTGCCAGCTAAATGGTTGTATATAGGATACAAGATACAAGAAAAAATTCACAGCAGTAGTATATATAATGAATTTTAAAGGAAAACTATCACGGCTAAGTAGGGTTCATTAGCTAAGGAGTTATATATGTTTTTTCTAAGTTAGGTATTACACGTAGTGTAAGTTGCATATTTTGTAGAATATTATATCTAGTATTTAAACCATGGAACTCAAAATATATTCAATATTCATAAATAAAATAAAAGCACTATCCTAGGTCAGCAATAATATTTGAGACTTTCAGCTACGGAACCCTACACTGCGCGTGGCCCGACACGCACTTGGCCGGTTTTTTTCTTGCTAAAACCAAGAATTTTCTCCTTTTATTTTAAAAAAAACAAGATTTTATTTTTATTTTTAATTGTTCTAGTAATTTAAGTAGGTACTTTTACCATTTTCCCCCGTCTCAAACGACCGTCCGCGTCATCATGAAAAGCATTCTTTTACAGATATCATAATAGGGTATTTAACTACTTTTAGAAAATCATATTAAATTGTTAATAATGCTATGCTGAAGCTAACGAAACGTATATTTCGGCATAATTTTCAGTATTTTTCATAAAAAACGAGAAATAAATTCAAAAAAATAAAATGCCGCGGAAACGTTCCATTTGTTTACATAACGTCACAGTTCACACACAGTTCAATGACAATTCCAAAGCCCAAAGGTGGCGTGAACTGTGACGTCATTCGAGATTCAAGAACGTTTTCGATCTCGTGAACATGGCCAGAATTATAGCAATTTTAATTATGTAATGTTTTCTAATTAAATAAAGCTTTATTTGTTAGTTTTGTAGTATGGAATAATTTTTTTAGATAATAATCTTTTAGGATGACACCAGATGAAACGATATTTTTAATATAGTCAAATACTCTATTTTAACCAACTTAAAATTTATAGTTAATTACCTAGTAGACTCGTAGTAGAAATAAAGTGTAAAACGTGAACCTTTTGGAATAAAGTTGTCAAATAGATAAGATAGCTCAGCGTGCACTCGGCTCACCTCTGCGCATGCACATTACGGCCATTACAGCTTTCTTGAGACCTAGCTGGGAATAGGGAGATTCTATTAAATGTTACGTATTAAGTAAGTTAATTCAAAAAATTCAAAATTATTTATTTCACTTATGCCAATCTGTGTCTCTTCTGACACGTCATGACTCTAGTCTCTACCACCGGTTTGGAAAGCGGACTCTGCTGAGAAGAGCCGGCAATAAACTCAGTAGTTGCTCTTTTCAAAATAATCATTTTACAATATTATCTATTATGCAGCTATGACATACTATCTTGTGGGCAGCCGGATGCAGATTTAACCCATGCAACTTTGTTAGAATAGAAAAGAATATAATATTTCCACAATAAGGTGAAGTTCCAAAAAAGCGTAGGTACTACAATTCAATTCATGTTAAGACGGACAGACAGAAAGTAGCCCAATTCCCGCTGGTGGGACCAGTTCACGAGCATGACGCATGATTAGCTAATTTTTCACTGTTTGTAATTAGTTTCCAACAACAAAGACAGTTTAACTAAGGAGATACATTAGATACATAATAAAATGAATTGTTAAAAAGAAATAAAGAAAGCTATATTTTGAAAGTTTTATTTTTGTAGATCCTTTTTCAAATCAAATCAAATCAAATCCTTTATTTGCATAGATTGAGTAGTACAATGGTGTTACATTATAATAAAGATGCTGGCAATCTGCCGGATAGGCATGCAAATTCATATTTAATAATTCTTATTCTAAGTTTATGTGTAGAAATAAAGAGCTTACTATAACAAAATTTCATAAAAGTCAGTGGAGTTTCGAGGATGTATTATCGATTTATTTTATTAGAATGTCAAACATAAAATTTTTTAATTAAAAACGTCAACCTTATTCTACTTAACTTATTCTAATGATCTTAAATTTATGTAATACCTATAGCTCCATGTCTGTTAAATACTCTTTAATTGAATAATATTTTTTCATCATTAAAAATTCCTTAATTTTCTTTTTAAAACTTATTATATTTAGTTTTCGGTCAGCTAATGATGCTGGTAGTTTATTGTACAATTGAGGAGCCATATTAAATAAACTGTTACCAAAAAATGCCGTCGTATGCTGTGTGCAACATACTTTATTCTGTCTGCGTTCACTATCAGAGTATCTAAATAGTTGTTCATTAGTCCTAATGAATACTAGCACTTCATATATATACAAGCACGGGCAGGTAAGTATTTTCAACCTCTCAAAATATGGCTTACAGGAATCAGTGGGACTCAAATGACATATAGCTCTTATACATTTTTTTTGGCACTTAAATACTCCATCCTTATCTGTCGAATTTCCCCAAAATATAATCCCGTACCGAATATTTGCTGTGACATATGCGTTAAACGCTATTAGCACTGCGGACTGCGGACTTTGTTTGAATTCACGTTATTTTAATATAATTTACAGTTTTAATCTATGAAATATCCTTTTTTTAGTGCTTAACTTATAAGTTTCTCTTCGATGCACTAGTGATTTAAAGTTAATTTCAATATTTATTCATAGAATTTTCATGCAGCACATTATTTTGGTCAAATATTTGATAATCCACGACATTATAAAATCAATAAAAAAAATTTTTATTTTAAATTTCGGATTCTAATAACTTTTAAACGGGCAAGTTTGGGTGCAAGCTGATAGCATAGAGTTAGGTATAGCCAACAAGCCAAAGAATAAGAATAAAGTAGTTTTAAAGCAAGACCTCTCAAGACTTGGCCAAATTTTAGCAGTTTCTGTTTCATTCCATACAACAAAAACTGAAAATATTTTTTCCGGGCAAACTATCAGTTTTAGAGAAAAACGTTTAATAACAATTGTTCATCAGAATGACAAGGTCTTTCGATAAGTATTTTTTTTAATGGAATTTGTAACAAAAAATCCTATGTCCCTCATATAGCTGTTTTGACCCACTGTGCGTCGCCGCGGTGCCCGCCGCGGTGCCCGCGTCGGCGCCCGCCGCGTGCTCGGCCGCGTTCAACGCCGACGACGCCTCTCTGTAAACGCTCTCATACTTGGCCATATGTTTGAGTTTCACGCGCGACTCGACGCCGCACGCGCCGCGCAACGCCACGGCTATGCTAAAACGTCGCCTCAGGTGTGCAGGTTTCCTCGCGATGTTTTCCTTCACCGTTGAAGCAAGTGATATTTAATTGCTTAAACGCACTTGACTACGAAAAGTCAGAGGTGCGTATCTGGGATCGAACCTGCGACCCCCCGAATAGGAGACCACAGTCCTAACCACTGCTTGCAATGCTGCTAGCACTGCTAGAGTTTATACTGTAAAATAATGAACAACGATCGAAAATCGAAATGGTTGTAGAATAGCCCACTCGCACGTATCTGCAGACTCATCGGCGCACGCGACGTTTTCTAATTTGTAATTACGCGGCCGCCTTATTAAACTTATTGCCTTTGCAGCTTACAGCCACGACAGAGCGGGCCAATCAGGTGTTTCTGAAGAAATATTATGCAACTACTAATTAATACTATTATCCTACTAATCCTACAAATATTTTAGGGCCGATTTCATCAACGTAAAATAACCCTTCCCTTATCCGAGCACAAATTTGATATTTTAACAGTATTTTCAATACAAAATATGTCGGAAATCCCAATTTAATTTCCTCGGAAAAACGTCACTCTACTTTCTTGAAATGGGCACTAATTCATGCGAAAGTTTGTGAGGATTGATGGATGGATGTTTGTTACTCCTTCACGCCAACAAATGAACCGATTTGTCTGTTTGAAATGAAGATAGCTCATGCCCAAGATAACTGCATAGGCTGCGTTTTATCCCGGAAAATTAAAGAGTTCCCACGGAAATGAAAACCCAAACGAAGTCGCGGGCGTCATAACTCTCCATCCTCCAGGTCCTAGACCTACCCACGCCAAAAATCACGCTGATCCATTGCTTCGTTGCAGCGCGATTGAAGGACAAACCAACAAACAAACACTCTTTCAAAGTAACATTAGTAAGGATTCCGCAAAGTACCGCCTGCTTCAATCCAAAAGTTTATTACAAACCTGAGCAAGAATTTTAATCACCAAGCGCATTAGTAAGGTAATTGAAACGCAAATATACACGAGAAATTCGAATAAACACGAAACCAAATACCAAATCTGGCTAACCTTTATTGGGCTTAAATAAAGGGCGAGGCGGAGTATCGCAGTTGGGATCTATTGTAATTATTTCCTTTAATCCCCTCGATACCATCACCGATGTCTGAGCGTGCCATTAGCAAGCCGCCTCGACACCGCGGGTCGTGCATTGTTTCGCAGTATTGTAGCTTTATGCAACGGAATAATTTAGGCAGACGTCCTCACCACTGGTAAATTATATCATAGGAAATAGTTATCCTTAGGAAACCTGCATGTTTGACAGTTCTCCGTAATGTATGTGAAGTCTGTCAATCCACACTCTGCCACCATAGTGGACTATGAATCTTCTAATTCTGAGAGGATAACAGTACCTAGTAGTGGATGGCAGCAATAGGTTGAGTGATATTTAGTGTAATATTTCCTTTAATCCCCTCGATACAATCACTCGATGTCTGAGCGTGCCATTAGCAAGCCGCCTCGACACCGTGGGTCGTGCTTGCTTATCATTGTTTCGCAGTATTGTAGCTTTATGCAACGGAATAATTTAGGCAGACGTCCTCACCACTGGTAAATTAAGTATATCATAGGAAATTGTCCTGCATGTTTGACAGTTCTCCGTAATGTTCTGAAGGTATGTGAATTTTGCTAATCATAATTGGCCAGCATTGTGTATTATGAACTAATATCCTGCTCAATTTGAGACGATACCCAGTACCTAGTAGTGGGTGGCTGCAATATGTTGAGATAGTGATATTTAGTGTAATATTTCCTTTAATCCCCTCGATACAATCACTCGATGTCTGAGCGTGCCATTAGCAAGCCGCCTCGACACCGTGGGTCGTGCTTGCTTAGCATTGTTTCGCAGTATTGTAGCTTTATGCAACGGAATAATTTAGGCAGACGTCCTCACCACTGGTAAATTAAGTATATCATAGGAAATTGTCCTGCATGTTTGACAGTTCTCCGTAATGTTCTGAAGGTATGTGAATTTTGCTAATCATAATTGGCCATCATTGTGTATTATGAACTAATATCCTGCTCAATTTGAGACGATACCAGTACCTAGTAGTGGGTGGCTGCAATATGTTGAGATAGTGATATTTAGTGTAATATTTCCTTTAATCCCCTCGATACAATCACTCGATGTCTGAGCGTGCCATTAGCAAGCCGCCTCGACACCGTGGGTCGTGCTTGCTTAGCATTGTTTCGTAGTATTGTAGCTTTATGCAACGGAATAATTTAGGCAGAAGTCCTCACCACTGGTAAATTATATTGAGAAAATTGTCCGTAATGTTCTAAATGTATGTTAAGTCTGTCAATCCACACTCTGCCACCATTGTGGACTATGAACTATACCCTTCTAATTCTGAGAGGATAACAGTACCTAGTAGTGGATGGCTGCAATAGATTGAGTGATATTTAGTGTAATATTTCCTTTAAAATTCCCTCGATACAATCACTCGATGTCTGAGCGTGCCATTAGCAAGCCGCCTCGACACCGTGGGTCGTGCTTGCTTAGCATTGTTTCGCAGTATTGTAGCTTTATGGAACGGAATTATTTAGGCAGAAGTCCTCACCACTGGTAAATTAAGTATATCATAGGAAATTGTCCTGCATGTTTGACAGTTCTCCGTAATGTTCTGAAGGTATGTGAAGTTTGCCAATCGCAATTGGCCATCATTGTGGATTATGAACTATATCCTGCTCAATCTGAGAGGATTGGTATCCTAGTAGTGGATGGCTGCAAAAGGTTGAGATAGTGATATTTAGTGTAATATTTCCTTTAATCCCCTGGATACCATCACCCGATGTCTGAGCGTGCCATTAGCAAGCCGCGTCGACACTACGAGTTGTGCTTTAGCATTGTTTCCCAGTATTGTAGCTATTTGCAACAGAATATCTAAGGTTTAACCACCAATAAATTTTTAGCAGTTCGTTGCTGGCTGCTGCTGGCCTGGGAACTGTAGTTTGGAGACAAATAGTCTATAAAATTTTCCCTGCGAAGACGTTTGGCACATGTATCTGCTTTAGTATGATGTCAACCCATCGTTTTTTTAACCAGGTACCTGACTATGTACTCTCATATTAAAGCACCTATGACAGTTCACCGAGCGCAGGTCTCCTCTCAGACAAGGGTTTATATAGCCCACCACGCTCGCGCTGGCCCAATGCAAATTGGCGACTTAACACACCTTTGAGAACATTAAGCAGAGCTCTCAGGCGTGCAGTTTTCCTTCACTATTAAAACAGATTATTAGGTATTAATTAATTCCTTAAACGCACACAGCTCCGTAAAGTCAGAGGTACGTGACGGGGATCAAACAAAGCGACCCCCGAAATCGACTTGAGAATGAGAGACCGCAGCAGTCCTAAGTTTCTACTAAGGTTATCACTACTCATTTCAATGTAAACTACTTATGTCTGTAGAAAATGTACCATAAATGGTACAGGTGGTACATTTAAACAAGCCCGTATGGTACAGTCGCGCGTGAGTGGAGTCGCACGGGATAATTGCGTCTGCTCGCGACTGTCCTCGCGGTCTAATGACTTGTAATAAGTGCCACCCAGCGAGCGATGCTCGATCCTGCGCTAGCGTGGAGACGGACTTTACATTTGGACGTAGTTATGCAAAAACGTTCCAACCCAAAAGTCTGGCAAAATTGAGTTAATGGCACTATGCTACTTTATTACCCTTCATCATATTA
Organism: Oeneis ivallda; assembly: GCA_029955525.1. NCBI lineage: Eukaryota > Metazoa > Arthropoda > Insecta > Lepidoptera > Nymphalidae > Oeneis > Oeneis ivallda. The sequence goes on from JARPMR010000025.1 coordinate 16,765,587, forward strand.
TACTAAAACATTCCAGTCCTTACGTCAATATTCTTTTATTTACAGTGTTCCAACCCACAATGCGTTTCATATTCGTAACTAAAATCAATTAAAACCGCATCAATCTGACTGAAAACTTGCTGTGGGTTGGAACGTTTTTGCATAACTACGTCCATTTTATCTATCCATGATCCAGTGTCTCCATATACACGGTAATTACCGTAGATGCACCGTAATCTGACATAATCTACGGTCAACGGTAAACGTGCATTACCGTTTCGTAATTCTACCGTAATAAGGTGATGAATAACTTTTCGCATTTTTGATATTTTTTTGATTACGTGTAACGAAACGTAACTTTTTAAAACACAAAAGGAAATCTTTTCGCCCAACAGTCGATAAAAAGAAGAGGAAAAACCTGTGTTGATTTCATGCCCACTAAAGAAATGATCAGCAAAATGAATGCTTCTATTTACGAAAAAGAAATTGTCGTCTTAGATTCGGATTAGGGACTAGTTTTTTATAAGTACGTAGGTTTAAATTCATTACAAAAAATTAGAAACATGTAACAATTAATAATAAGTAGGTATTAAAAATTAAATTTTGATTGTAATTTAATTATTGCTTTTAAATTCCCTTTAAATTTGTTTTTTATCTACTTATTTACCAATTTTACCATACACTTAAACATTACACGGTAATTACGGTAAATTTTTAACTGACACACCGTAAAACACCGTATTTTCACCCTGGCAACACGGTAATCCTTAATTTTCATATGGAGACACTGCCATGATCCATTCATTCGTTCATCTCAACCCATCGTTGTGTCTCCTCTCGAATATGAAAGGTTAACGCTTAAGTCCACCAGGCTGGCCAACTACAGATTGGCAGGTTTCACACAACTTTAGAAAATTACGGAGGACTTTTTAGGCATACAGATTTCTTAGCGACTTACTATAATTATTTACCATACACTTAAACATTACACGGTAATTACGGTAAATTTTTAACTGACACACCGTAAAACACCGTATTTTCACCCTGGCAACACGGTAATCCTTAATTTTCATATGGAGACACTGCCATGATCCATTCATTCGTTCATCTCAACCCATCGTTGTGTCTCCTCTCGAATATGAAAGGTTAACGCTTAAGTCCACCAGGCTGGCCAACTACAGATTGGCAGGTTTCACACAACTTTAGAAAATTACGGAGGACTTTTTAGGCATACAGATTTCTTAGCGACTTACTATAATTATTATATCAGTAAAAAAAAATATTTTTCCAATGCCAACTCTGCTGCATAAAGCTGTTGCGTAAATTATGTTTGTAGGTACTACATGATGCCTGCGACTTCGTCCACGTAGATTAAGGTTTTTTAATTCCCACGAGAACTCTTTAATTTTCCGGGATAAAATTTAGCCTATGTGCTAATCCTGGGTATGAGCTATCTCCAATCCAAATTTTAGCCAAATCGGTTAATTCGTTGGGGCGTGAAAGAATAACAAACATCCATCCATACATCCACACAAACTTTCACATTTATAATATTAAGAGCTGATTTTGAAAAATGAGGTGTTATTATGGTCCGGGTAACATTGGCTACATTTTATAGGAATAATGAAAATAAAATGAATATGACGGACGGACGGACGGATGTTATATCCAAGTTTCCGTATTCGGCTTACAGTTTTTAAACTTTTTTCTTGTTGTATCTGGGTTTAACAAGAAAGCTTTCTTTCTCCATAGTAGCGTGACGCAGGTCGTAGCCGTTAGTTCCAATGTCACTTTTTAACACCTGATGCGAAAAGAATTCATAAGTTTGAAGTCTCAATAGCCCAACGGTTTAAGGTGCTGACTGAAATTGAAAGAACGAACGGTTTGATCCCGACCCGTTGCAATATTCTCGTGCCCACTCCTAACATAAGCTTTCCTCTTATATGGAGCAAAGAGGAGGATCTTACTCAAGTTCAGATTGGGCAATATTATTATTTTATAAAAAGCTTTTTCCATAGTAGCGTGACACAGGACGTAGAGCTGTGCACCTTACGACTTCATTAGAGCGCGTCAAGCGGCCAGTCACGACCGCCTCGCCCGAAACGAACTGGTTGTGGACAACTCACCACTGCTCCAACATTGCGCCAACATTGGTTCCAATGTCACCATGTAACCACCAAAAATAAAACTCAAATAAAAACCCATAAAATCCATTAGGGTCTCCATGAAAACTGCAATTTTGTAGTCATATTTATTTGTGTTTAGACTAAAGTGTCTATAAACACACATAAATATGACTACAAAATCCTTTTAAAAATCGCCCGTACGCCGAACGAGCCCGTATTAGAATAGAATAGAATTGTTTTTTATTCAAATAAACTTTTTTACAAATGCTTTTGAGTTTTGAATCGTCGATGAGTCCACCACTGGTTCGGAATGCCCTTCCTGCCGAGAAGAACCAGCAAGAAACTCGGCAGTTGCTCTTTTCAAAACAAGTTTACAATACAATAGATACTATGCTATGTCTGCAGTGTTTCCACAATGAGGGGATATTCCACAAAAGCATAATAATAATAACACACCGGTGCCGGTACTTGAGCGTGACGGAGTCCGGCTCTATTGGGACCGGTCCATCATCACGGACAGGACGATTCTGGCGAATAAGCCTGACATCGTGCTGATGGACCGGGCACAGTCGAGGGTGTTTTTAGTGGACATCACCATCCCACATGACGAGAACCTCGTGAGAGCGGAGACAGAGAAAAAACGAAAGTATCTAGATCTGGCTCACGAGGTTACTGGCATGTGGCATGTGGAGTCCACTGAAACCATCCCAATCGTCATTTCTGCGAATGGGTTGATCCCAGTCAGCCTCGCTCACCATCTGAGGCGACTGGGGTTCCGTGGCGGTTCGCTCGCGGCCAAGATGCAGAAAGCGGTGTTGCTAGACTCGGCTAGGATAGTCCGTCGGTTTCTCAGCCTGTCGCCCTGACCCCCGGCCGTCTGGTCTCCCCTGCCGGGGCGTAATCCTCCGCCCGCTACAAGTATTTATTTATGTAATCTATATGTAAGTTTATTATATGTATATATTATATTTATGTTTATTATATTTCTACTTTGGCTTAATATATATTTATTTTGTACGCGGGTGTGAGAGTCGAAATAAATAGCAAAATAATAATAATAATAATAATAATAAACGCCGTGTGGCACCGGCAGAACAGAATGTTGCCACCCCTTCCTATCCCGTGGGTGTCGTAAGAGGCGACTAAGGGAATTGGGGAACCAAATAACATCTAGGTTCCCCTAAACCGAGCGAGCTGGCTCTAAAACAGCCTCCTTGGGGACCTGAGTGGACCCCGAGTGACGTAACTGCCACTCACCCCCCACCCCCCTTTATGATGATGGACAAAGTTAACGAGAATGCGCGAACAGGGCCGCTGCCTGGGGGGCGCCAGGGCGCGTCTGGGACTGGCGCTGGACGTGACAGCATGCGGACCGCCAGTCACACCAGCCGGCCGCCACTACCATCTCGGCGGCCGGCCAATCCATCATCCCCACCAGAGGGCTTGGCACCGACAGGGTCCTCAAGGACCCAATCTTCGGAGCCCGCCGCTGGTGGAGTGCGCCGCATGAGATGGACATCTCAAATGAACAAGAATGTCATGCGTGTGTTAGCGTAATATAAAATATATTGCGTCAGAATATATTCACATACGATTTTGGGGTTCAGAATTCAGTGTTTCACATATTATATTGATTGGATTATTGTGATTTGCTATTTTGGATCGTGGTGATTTACTGTTAGATCATTGTCATGATAGTAAATCAAGAGGATGTATGTCATCATACAATATGATAAATGAATGTCAATAAACTAACGGTATAATGACGGGATTACGAATATGTTTATTACTGTCATTATACTACGTCAATATACAATGTCAATATACCGATGGTATGATGACAAGATTATGAATATATTTAATTATTATTGTCATTATACTACTGTCATGATAGTCAATATACTGGTCAATATACAATAATGTAAAGAGTCAAATGTATATCTATTTTGTAACAATCCACAGACGTGGCAACACATAAATACCAGTGTATCTTGTCAAAACACACAGTCTTTCCTTGTATTTCAATTCGACAACTGGTGGTGTTCACACGTGACGTGATTTGCGGATGGGCCGCAGGGTGGTCCTGGATTGTGAAAGTTAAGTATTAGCATTTAGTTATATTTTGATTGATATTAATTAACGTTAGCCGGTGTTTACTTAATATTTGGTTATTTGTTATTATTATGGTTAATTGCTGCTCCCCTATAGCTAATACTTTCAATACCTGTTAAATATGTATTTAAGTTTATATTTTAAAAGATGTGCTGTCGTGGAGTTTCTTTGCCCTTTCTTCTCCACGACTATAGCACCTTGCGAAACGGGTAGTAGAGTCATTTTTATAATAAATGGATCTATACTGAACAACACAATAAAATACAGATAGATCCATGATGACAATAAAATAAAGTTTGAACATTACCGATGAAATAAATAGTTGAATATCGGTATTCCCTGGTTTTACTTCTTTATCCTGTTCAGCTATAATAGTTTTGCCTATATATTTAACGATTATTTCTACCCCACGCCAATATCAGAAGTGGGATTGATCCGGCCCTGACAAAATAGTAATACTTGTTTAAAATGTTTCAGTAATCGCGGATCCTGCTTCTCGTGGACCCAGTGATTCGAGAGAGATGGAGTGTTCAGTGCTAAAGCAGATTTGGCGCTGTGATGTGCTGTATCTATCGGTAAACGCGGACACTACTGTTCATGGATCTGTGGATAAGAAGTGATGATCTTGCAACTTCTACTGAAGTTGTTCTCAGCTGTCTGGCGAACGATGGCTCCCAGTGTTGATTGGGTGAGATACTTGTAAGGCACCGGTAAGACATTATTACAATGTTTGTATTCAATCTTAGAGGTTGTGTGATGGAGTTTTTATATTTGTGTCGTACTTGACAGTATGTTTAAAATGGTACAAAATACAATATTAATATGTTCATTTGTTGACGATGAACCAATGAGGAAAGTCATTAATAGATCTTTACTTTGTTTGCCCAATGTAATTGAGACTGAAAAAAAAAGAGCTTAACAAAATAAATAATAATAATAATAATAAAACCTTGCTATTTTGGTAAAATATTGTCAGATTGGCCAAGCGTTAATTGTAAATTGCTTTGATATCCTAGTTGCTTACTTTTGACAATACACATTTAATGACAAATTATTGAAATACTACAAAACCTTTTAACATTAGAAATTCGATTAATTCTTATTCTGATTATTGATGGAAAGTATCCGTTTCGAATCCGAATACTTGGAGTTATTTTCCTTTCTAGTACCTACTTGTAAATATTCACCTTATGACAAAACAATTTCGATGTCGTTTCTCTGACTTGCTCAATTCTTATCCCGTTGCCAGTCTACCTAGTACCGAACTATTATTATCATAAGTAAAGTTATTGATATTCCTTATTTGCTATCATATTAACACAATATTCATACAAACATGATACCCAGTCCTTGGTTTTGCATATTTCACAATTCAATGTTATCTTCAATATAATATTATTAAAGTACCTATTGAATAATAACTGTTGTCCTAAATGATTAAATCAACGAATAAAATTATTGATCTACGGTATGGACTGCTACGATTTATAAAGGGTGAATTACGGCCAAGTAAAGTTTTACCAATAATAAAAATTAAAATCACAAAAAAATATGTTTTTAAGAACATCTAATCAAAAGCTTACTGATGAATAGTCTCATTACCTTTAGTTTTATAAAACATGAATCTAAATTAAACATTATTTAAAAGTCACAGTTCGTAAATATCACGTGACCGGCTGTTTTCACGCGAATACCAAATTAATAAACAAAAGTTATTGTAATTTCTAATAAATTAAGCTTCTCCCCAGAAAATGAGATATAAAGTAGAACTACCCAAATATTAGAATATTAATTTTAAAATGTTATACCAATACATACCGCTGTGAAAAGTCCTTAATTTAAGATAGTCAGGTTATATGATGAAAAAAATTAAAAAAAAAAGGTACTCAAAGCCAGATCGACCTTACACTTTTTTCCTTATGAAATCTTTGTTGAATTGCCAAAACACCCAACATTAGATGGTAGATTTTGGCTTGTCATAAGAGCCACAAGATGGCCTAGGTACTGCCATGAAATAAATAATTTTGAATTTTGTACATACTGCCTTTTAAAAGAAAATCTTCATTTCTTTTATGAAAGAGAGGTACATAAAAATAAAATTCTATAAATACTTAATGATTACATCAGTCATGAAAGAAAGAAAAAGGAAAATGTTAATATGTGTGTTGACCCATTATAATTATGTTGTATCTTGTACCATAAACTTGATAAGAATCCTAGTTAATAATTTATCGTAAATTAAGTTCACGGTGCAGTTAATACTTTATATTCAGATTCTGAATATTGATGTTAGATTGTTGTAAATGTGAATACATTCTGAACTGTGTAACTATAGTTGACCTGATCAAAGTGACTCAAATGTTTTTGATATGACGATGATTACTGATCTGACGACTCAAATGTTTTGACGATGACGACGACAACAACGACGATTTTGTGCTCCTTACCGCTGATGATTCAGCTTCGCCAGCTGCGGCTGCGGCAGTTGAGATACACATTTGTGGTGTACTGCTGGCACTAATCATTACCAGTACTAATTGTTATTGGTTGGTAATGTTAGACGACTCGTACTAGATTATACTAGTACTGCTACTTGTTGTATGGTGGTTAGTCTAGTATATCTAGTTGTACGAGACCCATAGTAATGGGCAGCAGGTGGTTATACATTTTGTTGTGGAGACTGCTGGCACTAATCATTACCAGAACTAATTGTTATTGGTTGGTAATGTTAGACGACTCGTACTAGATTATACTAGTACTGCTACTTGTTGTATGGTGGTTAGTCTAGTATATCTAGTTGTACGAGACCCATAGTAATGGGCAGCAGGTGGTTATACATTTTGTTGTGGGGACTGCTGGCACTAATCATTACCAGAACTAATTGTTATTGGTTGGTAATTTTAGACGACTCGTACTAGATTATACTAGTACTGCTACTTGTTGTATGGTGGTTAGTCTAGTATATCTAGTTGTACGAGACCCATAGTAATGGGCAGCAGGTGGTTGTACATTTTGTTGTGGAGACTGCTGGCACTAATCATTACCAGTACTAATTGTTATTGGTTGGTAATGTTAGACGGCTCGTGCTAGACGATACTAGTACTACTACTTGTCGTATGGTAATTAGTCTAGTATGTCTACCTGTACGAGACCCATTGTCATGGGCAGCAGGTGGCTAAATTTTGGAGTCCAAAACTGTTGGTACTAATCATTACTAGCACTAATTGGGCATTAGTTAGTAATGTTGGATGGTTTGTACTAGACGATACTAGCACTGCTACGGTGGCTAAAATTTTGAGTCCAGACTGTTGGCACTAATCATTACTGGTACTAATTGAATATTAGTTAGTAATGTTAGATGATTTGTACTAGACGATACTAGCACTGCTACTGTTATAGTAACAGTCTAGTATCTCTATTCGTACAAAACCCATTTTCATGGGCAACAGGTGACTGATGTGTTACAGATTTTACAGTAACGTGGATTACCTTTTGATGTACTTCGAGAGCGAAGTACAAGTCAGTATGGCCGTGTTAGCGTAATATAAAATATATTGCGTCAGAATATATTCACATACGATTTTGGGGTTCAGAATTCAGTGTTTCACATATTATATTGATTGGATTATTGTGATTTGCTATTTTGGATCGTGGTGATTTACTGTTAGATCATTGTCATGATAGTAAATCAAGAGGATGTATGTCATCATACAATATGATAAATGAATGTCAATAAACTAACGGTATAATGACGGGATTACGAATATGTTTATTACTGTCATTATACTACGTCAATATACAATGTCAATATACCGATGGTATGATGACAAGATTATGAATATATTTAATTATTATTGTCATTATACTACTGTCATGATAGTCAATATACTGGTCAATATACAATAATGTAAAGAGTCAAATGTATATCTATTTTGTAACAATCCACAGACGTGGCAACACATAAATACCAGTGTATCTTGTCAAAACACACAGTCTTTCCTTGTATTTCAATTCGACAACTGGTGGTGTTCACACGTGACGTGATTTGCGGATGGGCCGCAGGGTGGTCCTGGATTGTGAAAGTTAAGTATTAGCATTTAGTTATATTTTGATTGATATTAATTAACGTTAGCCGGTGTTTACTTAATATTTGGTTATTTGTTATTATTATGGTTAATTGCTGCTCCCCTATAGCTAATACTTTCAATACCTGTTAAATATGTATTTAAGTTTATATTTTAAAAGATGTGCTGTCGTGGAGTTTCTTTGCCCTTTCTTCTCCACGACTATAGCACCTTGCGAAACGGGTAGTAGAGTCATTTTTATAATAAATGGATCTATACTGAACAACACAATAAAATACAGATAGATCCATGATGACAATAAAATAAAGTTTGAACATTACCGATGAAATAAATAGTTGAATATCGGTATTCCCTGGTTTTACTTCTTTATCCTGTTCAGCTATAATAGTTTTGCCTATATATTTAACGATTATTTCTACCCCACGCCAATACGTGCGTACTACAGGGCGACGGGAGGGGAAACCGGACGGACTGGCTACCGAGCGGCAATGTACCGCGAGTTCTTGCTGCTTGAGCCGAATCTGACTGTCACGGAACAAAACCTGGCAGACCGGGCTCGGTATATTCAGCGCTCGAACATCTTTAGCGCTACCGAGCTCGAACGGTTACGACGTGAGGCTGTTCCCGAGGTGACAACCCCAACCACAGAGCAAGTTGTCTCTCTGGCGGAACCTGTCCGCGAAGAGACCGACGCTATCGCGCAAGATTTGCCTGTGGAGGAGGACACGGAGGAAACAGTCTCCCTTGACATAGAGCGGATGGGAAGGATTTTAGAAGAGGCGATTTCGGAGATCTCTAGAGATCCGTCCGCGGCTCTCCCGGCTCACATTAAATGTAGCGACGCGGGATGTCATTGAGGCCATAAACCAAATGCTGCCTCAATACCTTGAGCGCAGCACTGGCCTGGATGATACGGCTTCTATTCTCTTTGGTGCGGCCTTAGCTGTTCACCGTTTCATGGGTGTCAAGACCCAGGAACGTGGACGCGCTACTCTAAGGCGCAGCACGGAACCAGCCTGGAAAAGGAGAATAGAACACCGTATCACCCTGGCCAGAGCTCTCATTGGCAGACTGCAGAGTTTCAGGTCGGGCAACACTAGGCCAAGGATTGTGCGCTCCGTTAGAATAGCCTTTAATGGGCTCGGGGTGCGGCTAGATCAGCCCGATATAGCCCAAAAACTAACGGAGCGCATCGACGACCTGAAGCAGAAAATCGCTGCATGGGGGAACCGCATCCGACGATACTCGGAAAGAGTCGAGCGCTTTCAGCAAAATCGCCTGTTCTCGAGTGATCAGAAAAGGTTCTATAAAAAACTGGAGTGCCCAGCAGTCTGTTCTACCTCTCAGCGGCCGAGCCCGGCTGACCTCGTCGCCTTTTGGCGAAGTGTATGGTCAAGAGAGGTGGAGCATGAGGAGGGCCCTTGGATTGCGGCGGTAGAGGAAGCATGTGCCTCAATAGAGCCGATGAACCCCGTCACCATCTCTTCGGAGGATGTAGCTGGTGCGGTGCGCCGGGCCCCGAACTGGAAAAGTCCGGGACCCGATGGGCTGCATCACTACTGGTTGAAGGGTTTTTCGCTCTGCCATGCTACTTTGGCTCGACAATTCCAAGATGCTCTCGAGCAAAGGGCACTCCCGAGCCCTTTCACCACCGGGATCACTCATTTAGCTCCTAAGTCAACCGATACCGCTGACCCAGCTAAGTACCGCCCTATCACATGTCTTACTACCATCTATAAGACATTGACATCCGTTCTGAGTCTTAAGATCTCCCGTCACGTAGACGAGAACAACATCATGTCTGAGGCTCAGAACGGATGTCGGGGCGGTGGTCGTGGTACTAAGGAGCTCCTTCTCATCGACTCCGTCGCGGGCCAACTGGTCAAGCGCAATCGCCGGAATTTCTCTGCCGCCTGGATTGACTATAAGAAGGCATTCGACTCGGTGCCCCATTCATGGCTCTTGAGGGTCCTTGAGCTGTACAAAGTCGATAGTACAGTTCGAGACTTCCTCGGAGAGTGTATGGGGCAATGGAGTACGATTCTTTGTCTCCATGGCGAGCGGTTGGCGGCTGCGGGTGACCGGATCAAGATACGGCGGGGTATCTTCCAGGGCGATTGTCTGAGTCCATTATGGTTTTGTCTGTCGCTGAACCCTCTCAGCTCTTTGCTGGAGAGATCAGGGACAGGCTTTCAGTTTCGGAGAGGAGGGACAAAAGTGCCTCACCTTCTCTACATGGATGACCTCAAGCTGCTAGCACCCAATGCCACCCGCCTGAGGGAGTTGCTGAATATCACCACTGAGTTCAGTAACTCCATCAGGATGGAGCTTGGTCTAGACAAGTGTGCGGTCTTACATGTGGAGAGGGGACAGGTGACTCATTCGGCCGAGATCAATCTTGAGCCATACAACATCAGGACCCTCTCTGAAGCTGAGTCATACCGGTATCTGGGTATGTCACAATCCATGGGGGTAAAGGAGGCGGACGTGAAACAGTCAGTTTGCGAGGTCTTTTTTGGCCGCCTGACAAAAGTTTGTAAAAGCTATTTGTCGGGCGCCAATAAGGTCCGAGCATATAACGGCTGGGTCATGCCCGTTCTCATGTACACCTTTGGCGTACTCAGATGGACTCAGACCGAACTAGACGCACTGGATAGAAAAGTCCGCACGACTATGACTCTCTACCGCATGCACCACCCCAAATCGTCTGTTATGAGGTTGTATATACCCCGAAAGTGTGGTGGTCGAGGCGTATTAAGCGTCAAGACCATGCATAATCGGGAGATATCCAGCCTCAAAACCTACTTTGAGACGAAGAGGGAGTGTCTAATGCATAGAGACGTAATAGAATGTGATAAAGGACTCACTCCCCTATCTTTGGTCAAACTCGAGTGGCAGAAACCGGTGGTACTAAGCACCTCTGACCGGGAGACCGTATGGAAGTAGAGGGAGTTGCATGGACGCTTTTTTAAAGCTCTTAATGAGCCTCACGTAGATAAGAAAGCGTCCGTGCAATGGCTGCGCTTCGGTGACCTCTTTGGAGAAACCGAAGGTTTTGTGTGTGCAATACAAGATCAGGTGGTTAAGACGCGGAACTACCGAAAGTACATCTTGAAGGATGGCACTCACGACATCTGTCGAGCGTGTCGCCATCCCGGTGAGTCACTCAGGCATGTGCTTTCAGGATGTTCGGCTCTTGCTAACACTGAGTATCTGCACAGACATAACCAAGCGGCCAAAATCCTTCACCAAGAGCTTGCTCTGAAGTACGGTCTCCTGGATGAGAGAGTGCCGTACTATAGGTACACACCGGTGCCAGTACTCGAGAGTGACGGAGTCCGGCTCTATTGGGACCGGTCCGTCATCACGGACAGGACTATTCTTGCGAATAAGCCTGACATCGTGCTGATGGACCGGGCACAGTCGAGGGTGTTTTTAGTGGACATCACCATCCCACATGATGAAAACCTCGTGAGAGCGGAGACGGAGAAAAAACGAAAGTATCTAGATCTGGCTCACGAGGTTGCCAGCATGTGGCATGTGGAGTCCACTGAAATCATCCCAATCGTCATTTCTGCGAATGGGCTGATCCCAGTCAGCCTCGCTCACCATCTGAGGCGACTGGGGTTCCGTGGCAGTTCGCTCGCGGGCAAGATGCAGAAAGCGGTGTTGCTAGACTCGGCTAGGATAGTCCGTCGGTTTCTCAGCCTGTCGCCCTGACCCCCGGCCGTCTGGTCTCCCCTGCCGGGGCGTAATCCTCCGCCCGCTACAAGTATTTATTTATGTAATCTACATGTAAGTTTATTATATGTATATATATTTATGTTTATTATATCTCTCTTTCCGGAATTCCGGTTCCGGTGGCCATACTGTAAACAAGTGCGTCACGAAGCTCCGTAATTAAATATTAAAACCAGTGGTAAATAGTGATCGAACAGTTGTGCCGAGTCACAAAAGTATCACAGAAACACAAATAATTAAATATCCGCAAGTGAAAACAGTGCAAAGTTACAAGTTTGGGCAAGAAAATATCAAATTTCATTTGACAACATAATCTAAAAAGTGAGAATCACAATCATATCATAGACAAGAGACCATCTGTCATCAAACTGTCAAACGTCACCGTCACTTGTGGAGTTGTCAATAACAAATTCCAAAAGCTACCAAAAGTAGTAGTAGTGTTGCCACAACAAGAAATAAAATTACCTCAAAAATGGATGCAAACATAGAACTATTACTAATGAAAATGGAGGAAAAGATGAAACAACAAACTTTAGAAATAACAACAGCAGTGACGAAAAGCGTTATGGAAGGGATAGATATAAAATTGAAATCCCTAACAGAAGAGAACGAAGTCCTGAAAATTAAAGTAGCAACTATGGAACAAAAAATTAACTTGCTTGAAAAAGATAAGAGGAAGAACAATCTAGTATTCTACGGAATAGACGAATCAGGCAAAACAGAAAACGAGTTAGTAGATTACTTAAAAGAAATTATAATCGAAACTGGAACACCTATGGACAGCCAAGAGATAAGTAATATATATAGAATAGGCCAAAGGACTAAGAACAAAAATCGCCCGGTCGTTGCTACAGTCACAACTATTTGGAAAAAACATACAATACTTAAGAATAAGTCGAAACTCCCACCAGGAATTTATGTAAATGAGGACTTTCCTAAGGAGGTACTAGAAATAAGGAGGCAACTGAAGGAACAAGTAATGGAAGAGAAACAGAAAGGAAATATTGCCTACATTAACTATGATAAACTGGTAGTGAAGAAACCTTCAGACAAAAACAGAGAAAAAAGGAAGCGAGGTGAGTCAGCCTCCCCAAACACACCAATGCAGAAAAAAGTGACCCTAGAAAGTGAACCAGTATTATCACAAGCGGGAAGCTCAGCAAAGGAAATGATAAAACCTAGCATACTCAAATACGTTATGAAGGGAAGAACAGCTTCACCTGCAGAAACTCCAAAAAACTAATGATGGGCATAGGCACCCGGAACCAAAATATGTCAAAATGCACAAACATGTCAAAACAAACAAACAAAAATCGCATCCCAATCCGGCCGGTCACCGTGGGAGAAGCAGACCAAAACCCTCCAAATACAAATAGTAACGACAGCATATTATTATACAACTTAAAGACACAAACACAACAGAATACAATCCGAAGTGGACCTGTAGTGTCACCAGCCCGACAAACCAAAAGATGCGAAGTATTCAATGTAGCAACCCTAAATGTGAGAACCCTCAGGACACACGAAAGTTTGATGGAGCTGGAAAAAGCACTAGAAGACATAAGATTAGACATATTAGGTATAAGCGAAATGAGGAGACTAGGCGAAAAAATTGAGGAGCATAAAGATTACATCCTATTTCAAAAGGGAGAAACGCCAGGCCAAAGAGGAGTGGGCTTCATAATCAAGAAATCCCTAAAACAATATATACAAGAACTAAATGGTATCTCCGAAAGGCTGGCATTGCTGATCATCAAATTCCCAGGATACAAGAAGCAATGGGCAATAATGCAAGCATACGCACCTACAGAAAAAGCGGAAAAATCAGCAATAGATGCCTTTTACGAGGAAATTTCACTAGCAGTAAAAACCAACTCTGACAAACACATAATCTTAATGGGAGATTTCAACGCTCAGGTGGGTGGAAGGCAAAACAGCGAAGAACATGTTCTTGGAAAGTATGGACAAGGAAAGAGAAGTCAAAACGGAGAGAAGCTAATCAACTTTTTAATGGAACACAACTTAACTGTGATTAACTCAATTTTTAAAAAAAAGATAAAAAATAAGTGGACTTGGATCTCTCCGGATGGGTCATACAAAAACGAGATTGACTACGTAATAAGTAGCTACCCAAAGGCATTTACAGATACCACAGTTATATCTAAGCTCAATTTTAACACAAATCATCGAATGGTAAGAAGCTCTCTCAAAAAACACCCAAATAAAACTTCCCGGACGCATATTAAAAATTCTGTGACAGAACAGCTCAAAGCTGACTACAGCAGCTTTAACACAAATTACCTAGAAGATGTGGAGAACGTTATAAAGAGGGGTGCAAATAACGTGAGAGAAAAATATAGTCTCCTTGAGAAACAGCTACAGAAATATGTGACCACAAACAGAAACCAAAACCACAACAAATATCAACTTAGTGACAAAACTCTAGAACTAATCAATGAGAGAAAAGAACTAATATCCAACCAAATAGGGAAAGAAAGCATAAAATTTATAACAGAAATAAGCAAGAAAATAAGAGAGAACATAAGGAAAGACCGAAAGATGAAAAGATTACAAACCTTAGAATTCCACATATCAAGAACAGGAGGCGTTAAAAAAGCATTAAGTGAATTAAAAGAGACAGGGAAAGAGTGGATACCAAGACTGAAAAAGAGATCGAAGACCACCTCGAAGCGAAAAACTATTAAGGATGCAGCAACAGATTTCTACCAACAGTTATACGCAGAACAAGAACCATTCAAAATTAGTAAATGTTGCAATACAGATGACGAAGAAACCATTCCTAGCATCTTACAGAAAGAAGTGGAGCAGGCCATTACAAGCCAAAAGATGGGCAAAGCACCAGGGCCAGATAAAATAACTAACGAATTAATAAGAGGAACAATGGAAGAGTTAGTACCAGTTCTGACCAAAATATTCAACGAGATCTTGACAAGTGGCTATATTCCAGAACAATGGACCAAATCCCATATAATATTATTATACAAAAAAGGAGATAAGGAAGACATTGGTAATTATAGGCCCATAAGCCTAATGTCAAATGTATACAAGGTTTTTGCAAAACTTATACTAAATAGAATCACCCCAATGCTAGACGAACAGCAACCGATTGAACAGGCGGGATTCAGAAAAGGTTTTTCAACTTTAGATCATATCCACACAGTCAAGCAGGTGCTGGAAAAATACAATGAATACAACAAAACCTTATATATAGCCTTTATAGATTATGCCAAGGCCTTCGATAGCATAAAACACGAGTACATATGGGAGACATTAAAACAACAAGGAGTACCGGCTGTATACATTAACATCATAACAAAAATCTACTCAAACAGTAAAGCCAGAATCCAATTAGAGTCTCTAGGTAGAGAATTCAACATAGAGAAAGGAGTGAGACAGGGGGACCCGCTCTCACCCAAACTATTTTCCGCAGTTCTTGAGAATATTTTCAGAAAATTAGACTGGGAAAATTTCGGTCTAAATATAAACGGGAAAAAATTGAACCACCTCAGGTTTGCGGACGACTTAGTCCTTTTCGAGGAAAATCCCAAAAATTTAGAAGTCATGATCCAAGGTCTAAACAATGAAAGTCTGAAAGTCGGATTAAAAATGAACGCCGAAAAAACTAAACTTATGACAAATGACCAAAAAACGAACATAAAAATTGGATATAAACATCTCGAATATGTCGAACAATACACATACCTGGGACAGATTATTTCTATCACGGAACAAAATATAAAAGAGATAAATCTGAGAATAGCTATAGGGTGGAAAAAGTACTGGGCCCTAAAAGAAATAATGAAGTCTAAAGACCTTGGAATGGCGATAAAAACAAAAACTTTTAACACATGCATACTGCCGTGTCTGACTTATGGCTGCGAGACCTGGTCATTGACCAAATCGCTCAGGGAAAAACTAGCAATATGTCAAAGGGCAATGGAGCGAAGTATGACAGGCGCACGAAGACAGGATCGGATTAGAAACACCATTCTAAGATCGAAAACGAAACTGACGGATATACTCAAAAGAATAGACAAACAAAAATGGCGATGGGCAGGGCACATGATGCGTGACAAAAATGAGAAATGGAGCAAGACTACAACAGAGTGGTACCCAAGAGATGGAAAACGAAATAGAGGAAGGCAAAAAGTAAAATGGGAAGACGATCTGAAACTGACGGCAGGTGCAAAATGGAGAAGGGTTGCAAATAACAGAAGCCAGTGGAAGTTTTTGGAGGAGGCCTATGCCAACAGGCACACTGAAATTAGAGACATATTGTAAAATAAACTAAAATTTATTTATGTATAGTGCTAGATTATGTTGAATTGTTTACCGATTTCAGAATAAAGGGCTTTATTATTATTATTATTATATCTCTCTTTGGTTTTATATGTATTTATTTTGTACGCGGGTGTGAGAGTCAAAATTTATAGCAAAATAATAATAATAAAGCCTTTATTTCCAATATCCAAATTATAGTACCATGTCATGTTCATTTATGTCAATATAGTTTTATTTGTAATCGGACACCCATTCTTGGGCAAAGGCCTCCTCCATCCCTTTCCATTTAATCCGATCTCTTGCCAATCTAGTCCAAGTGGTCCCCGCCGCCTCGTTGAGATCGTCACGCCAGCGTCGCCGTGGCCTACCTCTCGGTCTGCGTTTGTCACGAGGATACCAATGTAGCATCTTCTCGGTCCACCGTCCATCAGTACTCCTCGCAATGTGGCCAGCCCATCGCCATTTAAGGAGGCATGCTAGTTTTGCCGCGTCAATAATTTTTGTCTTCTGTCGTATCGTGTGGTTTTTTATTTTATCCTTAATTTTTAGGCCTAGCATGCTCCTTTCCATTGCTCTTTATGTAACCTGTATCTTATATATTACTTCTTTAGATATCTGCCATGCTTGGCAGCCGTATAATAGAGTTGGCGTCACTACTGAGTCCATTGCTTTCTTTTTTAGTTTTATATCGAGTTTTGATTTGAAAATGTGTTTAAGGGACCAGTACGATGCCCAAGCTTTTTTGATCCTTCTATTTAATTCTTCAGTGTAATGCCCCTTAAAGGATATACTCTGACCCAAATATACATATTCATCGACGAACTTTTTATTTTTCCCGTGTATTACGACCTTAAATTGCTCTCCGTTGGACATTATGCAAGTTTTTTCCGAGTTCATCTCCAAGCCACACTTTCTACTTTCAGAGTCCAGAGTTTCAAGCATGTATAACAGCTGTTTTTGATTTGGTGCTAAAATGACTATGTCATCAGCGAATCGGAGATGGCTTAAATACTCTCCATTTATATTTATACCCAAGCCAGTCCAATCCAGTTTCCGAAACATGTGCTCCAAAAGAGCTGTGAACAGAAAGAAGAATTTGAAGAAACATTAGAAAAATGGTCATCGATAAAAAGAGGAAGTAGACGTGTGAATAACACTAAAGAGTGGATACCAACTTTAAAAGGTAAAATGGGTAAAATTTCGACAAATCGAGATACGATAATAAAAATAGCTACCGACTTTTATCAAAATCTATACAGCGAACCACTTCAAGTCGAGACACAGTTTAAAAACGAAAATACAGAAATCGAAGAAATCCCAGAGTTTCTCGAATGCGAAATCTGGCACGCTATAAAATCATTAAAATCATTGAAAAGTCCCGGAGAAGACTTCATAACGAATGACACAATCAAAGCTATCATAGAACCAGTAACGCCTATATTAACCCGACTGTTCAATGACATAGTAGACCAAGAAAAAATACCAGAACAATGGGAGATTGCAAACATAAAATTATTATATAAGAAAGGTAACCCTCAGGAAATAAATAATTATCGACCTATCAGCTTACTGCAGACTACATATAAACTATTTACGAAAGTCATACTCGGCAGACTAAAACATGATTTGGAGTTTCAACAACCCCGAGAACAGGCCGGCTTCCGAAGCAAATACTCTACATTAGATCATATTTTTACTCTAAAACAAGTGATAGAAATATATGTAGAGTATGGACAAACTCTTTACATCGCGTTTATAGATTATACCAAGGCCTTCGACTCAATATTTTACGAAGCGCTATGGATTGCCTTAAGAGACCAAAACATATCCAACAAATATATAAACATCATCAAAGAGATATACTCAAAGAGTAAAGCTACCATAAAACTAGAAAAAACAGGCAAAATGTTCGACGTAAGGCGAGGAGTGAAACAAGGCGACCCAATATCCCCAAGCCACAAAAGCATACCTAATTATAATTCAACACCATGTTAAGACAGGCAGACAGAAAGCAGCCCCATTCTCGCCGGCGGCACCCGTTCACGAGCATGACGCATGACCCAGCCATTGCTTCATCATCATCATCATCATCATCATCTCAGTCTGCGGACGTCCACTGCTGAACATAGGCCTTTCCCAGAGAACGCCACCACACCCGGTCCTCAGCCTTCCTCATCCAGCCACTTCCCGCCACCCGCTTTATATCGTCGGTCCAACGTCCAACGGGCGCCCCACACTACGCTTACTTGTTCGTGGTCTCCACTCTAGAACTTTTCGGTCCCAACGGCCATGGCTTCTGCGACAAGCATGGCCTGCCCACTGCCATTTCAGCCTGCTAATGGTTTTAGCCATTGCTTAGCCATAGTGGTAGCCATTGCTTCGCTAATATTTGAGGGAACGTTACAACCCGTATCACACGACACCACCACAGAAATGTTTAAAGAGAGCATGACATACTAAGGCTAACCATGTTAAGGCATCGAATTGAAACTAATATTCAAATACTCATTTTAAGACATGATAAAGACAATTTATATCTTATCTTAATATATATAAATTACGTGTCACGTTGTTTGTCCGCGATGGACTCCTAAACTACTTAACCGATTTTAATCAAACTTCGTAACTATCTGTAATTTGGTCCAACTTAAAAGATATATAAGTTGGCGGTACGAAGTTCGCCGAGTCAGCTAGTTATTTAAATATTCGGGAATCTATCGACCATTACAAGGGCTTGTAGGTTTGTTTCAGTGTTCCACATAGTTCTAATTTCCCTAAGTGACGTTAATGGTGGCTGTAACACGCTGCGTTCAGTATAAACTTATTTATCACGAGTTAACGTACAACTGCGCTGTGGGAAATATTGTCTCTATATCTTACACAGTGGGCTCTAATAAATACCGTTTGTTGACGTTTGTTGATCTTTAGCGCAAAATAAAAAATAATGAAACGTTGTAGCCTCAATAGATTATAGCCTCTTTCGTGGGATGAATGAAACTCTGATAAGACCTAAGATTCAGATCCCACCCTACACTGGTGTCTCATCTTTTATTCGTATTTAACATTGGTTATATTACAATGTTAATTAGACGAAAGAAACAGCGTCTTATGAAAAAGTTAGTTTCTATAAGTTCACGTTGTTTTTAAAAGAAAAATAATTCCTTTCCTATAATCCGCCACACAGAATAACTCAATTATTTTAATTATTTGTAAGGAATTATTTTTTCTTTAAATATCATACAGGATTCCGCAAAGTAACGCCTGATTCTATACACGCTGTGTTTAGTTTAAGAGGAATAGGTATTAGGTGTAATAAAAACAGATAGGTATCGATAAAAATAACAAAAACATCATAATTATAACAAAGCGAGCAAAACATAAATGTACTTATAAATATGTATTTAAAATCCCTTTTTTTCCTAGATAAAAAGGGATCTATGTACCTACCCGTACAAAAATCATGTCGATCCGTTGTTCAGTTGCTGCGTGATTCAAGGTAAAACCAACCAATCAACTTGTCTAGAAGCTAGACTCTAGAGTTTTTATTTAAAACTAGCTAATGCCCGCGACTTTGTCTGTGTGGATTTAGCTTTAAATCCCGCGGGAACTCTTTGGTTTTCCGGGATGAAAAGTTATGTATGTTAAGTACTCTCTAGGTCCTGAACTATACCCATGCCTAAGAATCACGTTGATTCCTATAAAAAATAACTTGAAAAAAAATTGGTTGTCTGTGAAGTCGGTTTACGGACGATAGTTTTCCGTGATAACGTCATAAAGAAACATTGATGAATACCTAAATATTGTGTGACAAGCAAACGCTAGGGCCGATCGTGCCTCTCTATCGCTTGTTCCGCGCTCTCGCTTGCACGCGCAGAGTCAGGGGGAACGTGACACTTTTTCGTGCGTGCAGCCGGTGTTCATCGATTTATAAGACGTTATCACGTCAAAAACGGAAACTTCATACACACTTTCACTCTCATTTAACCCTCTTGGGGGTGGAATTTTCAAAATCCTTTCTTAGCGGATGACTACGTCATAATAGCTATCGATATGCCTAATTTCAACTGTAGTCCAGTGGTTGGAGCTGTGCATTGATTGATCAGTCAGTCAGTCACCTTATCTTAATATATATAAATTACGTGTCACGTTGTTTGTCCGCGATGGACTCCTAAACTACTTAACCGATTTTGATCAAACTTCGTAACTATCTCTAATTTGGTCCAACTTAAAAGATAGGATAGTTTTTTTGGATTAGGATAGTTTATTTGTTTTATTTATATAGATAAGTTGGCGGTAGGAAGTTCGCCGGGTCAGCTAGTCCTTTTATATATTTAGATTTCCCATAACCGTAAATCAAACACGCTGTATAAAAGAGCAATACCCATTTCCTATTGGGCGGTAAGTGGCCGGCGCGCGGCGTGGGTACGGGATCGCCTCACGGGAAATTACATTAGCAAATTATTGTGTAAACGAATGTGAGAACTATACACCATCGCCTTCCCGGTTCCCATAGGAGGCATCTGTAGGCTTTATACTTACTGCGGCTGTAGTGGCGCGAACATCTTCCTCTATTTTTGAAGCGAAGTTCCTTATGGGGCGGTGCGGAGGGGTACCCTAGCCGGCAAAAAACGTCCGTAACGTTAAAAAATAAAAGCGTAAGATTTTTTCGTCACAGTCCTTGTTGTATTCGTTTATTTTACAAATTCCATCAATGCTTCGATGGCGAAGCATAAAAAAAAGGAGTGATACTATCGGTTCAGAGGTTCGAATCCTGACTTCAGATAATTATTATTTATTTTATTTTTATATTTTTTATTAATTTATTTTTATTTATAATTTTATAATTTATAATATTTGGTAAAAAAATAAAAACAAATTACACTTGTTATTGAATATTTTTATAAATCATTGTAAACAAAATAAAGGTGTTTTTTGAAGTAAAACTTCTTTCCGCACGCTTGACTTGGGGAGTAAGCTGGTGAATGCGTTACGAAAAGTGTGATCGGGCGAGGCGAACAGAAGTTGACAGGGAGATATGAGTTAGTGACTGTAGGGGCAAGAGAGAGAGGTGCAAGCACACATTTTCTTTCTCTCTTTCTCTCATAGCCAGTTGCGTTTCGTAAGTTGTACTGGTATAAACTCTAAAGCACACTCGTTTTCTTTACTAGCGTTTTGCCCGTGGCTTCGTCCGCGTCGAGTTAGGTTTCAAAAATCCCGCGGGAACTCTTTCATTTTCCAGTATAAAAGGTTGTCTAGTCACTTACCAAATTCTGAACAATACGGTATACCCATGCATAAAATTACGTTGATAGATTGTTTCGTTGCTGCGTGATTGAAGGACAAATAAACACACAACTTTACTAATATTATAAATGCGAAAGTGTGTTTGTTTGTTGGTTAGTTGGAGCTTCAATCACGCTGCAACAGAGCTACGGATCGACGTGATTTTTGAGGACCTGGAGAGTGACAGGCTTACTAACTATACAAACTTTTTATCCCGGAAAATCGAAGAGTTCCCGCGGGATTTTAAAAACTAAATCCTCGCAGACGAAGTCGCTGGCATCAGCTAGCATATAAGTAAGGATGCATGAGTATGACAGTGTAATAACATTTTACTCATACTGTCATTAAAAAAGAAAAAAACTTTATAAGGCTCGCTTGCAGAGACGCCGGGATAGTTAACCCAGGAATAAATTTATAATTTTGACAGAAGCTTTATACTAAATCTCGCAAATCTGTCTTTTTAACCCAGAGTTAGCTGCTAACTCTGGGTTAAAAGGATAACTCGACATTTCTGCAAGCGCGCCTAAGGCCCACGTAATTTTGACAGATGTATATTCAATCTGTCAAATCTGTCCTTTTAAGTTAGCGGCTAACTCTGGGTTAAAACGTGTATTGTACGATTTCTATGTTAGCAACATAATTTTCTTCCATCGCCACTGAGCCACTAATTAATGTACCTAACCAATTAAGAACTCGCGAGTTATTTGCACGGGTTGCGTCATTCTTCACGTGTTTATTATCAACACCCACACTGGCTTGAACATCAGTGACTCCTTGGGCAAATATTGGCGTATCTATTAGAAATTCAATTCGCATTTTATCGTTATAGTCAGCCAATAAAACGAAGGAATACACATTTATAAGCCACAATACCCGCGGGAATTAGGAATGTCAACCTAAATACAGGTTCCCTAGTTAGGTGACAGACCCGATCACCCATGCATATGGCCAAAATATAACTTATATAAAGTAATCCGCTTCAGATTATTTACTCGTATGTTAAGGTCATGTTTTTAATAAATGAAATAAATAATAAATAAACCTGTAGTGTCAAGGTAAAAGGGGATGAGTCAGAAATTTTGAAAAATGAGTTAGTTACACAATTCGATAAAATATATTACTTACTTACAATATTATTACTATATACTTATATTACTGTAAAAAGGAGATGAATCAGTATGATGTATTTTTATTTCGTGAATGTCAAATAATAAATAGAGTATAGTCATAATTAATAGCAAAACGTAAAAAATAAAAAAGAGGTATGTTTAGTCATCTTATTAATAAGTAATTTCTTTGCATAGTTTCTTTACTTAGATTTTTAATTTTTTTGTTTCTTAAACTCGTTCCTCTTTAAAAGGGGATTTTTCATTAAGGGCCAGGTACTTGTACCTAAAAATAGTATTACCTCATAGAAATTGAAATAAAATATGCTTATTGAATAAGAGGTAAAGATATAAAATTAATAATTGGGTACATCTGTAGAATGGCAACTCCGGAAGTGCATCCATCTGCTTTTGTTGTCTATGTAATGACGTTACGTCATCTTAATGTCATTTTAATTGTGAAACGTCAATTGCTGGTATGTCTTATGTCAATTGCTGCCAATTGTGGTTATTTTATGTCAAATTTCATCATGACTCTTGTAAGTACGTGTCATTTTCAAAAAGAACGCCATGTTGTTGCGTTTTTATTTTGCAAAATGATTTCGCATTGTACCTCGTAAAAAGGACCTTTTCATGAGAAATAAAGAAAAATAATCACTATTTCATGACCCCAAACATTTTGTAAAGACCTGGCCCAGGCTCCATATATATTTGAAACAACCCCTTTATAAGCGTTTTCTTTAGTAGCCCCTGGTGAAAAGTTGTGTTTTTAGACTTATCCCGTTTTACCTTGACAACACAGATTAACATCCACTGTTGGACATAGACCTATGATTAACACTGGTGCTCATATTTTTTTGGATGCCATTTTGGCGTCGTAAATAGTTACCTTGAGCTGATGCCGCAGCATCAAGTAGTCTGCGGGATCCCAACTCCTTAGCAACTTACAGCAGATATAGTATGTTTGGGCTCATTAGAATGGTCTCAATCATAGGTGTTAGATAGATGATGGTCGAGAGTCTAGGAGGAGGACCTTGGGTAACAGGGTGTCAGGTATTACTTACATAGTCCGGCCTAGATACCAATTGTCTAAAAGTTATTCCATTGATCGTATTCGTATTCGATGACATTAGCGTCAAAGTAAAATAATCCTTGACAGTATTGCTTTAAAGTCACAAATTCAGTACAACCGATTTTAATATAGAGCGTTATGGAGCGTATGTACATACCTAAACGTATAAGAATGCATACATGAAATTGAGCTCTAATTTAATGCCGTTATGGTTTATTTTACTTTGACGCTGATGTCATTGAATACGATTACGATCAATGGAATAACTTTTAAACAATTTGTAAAGATTTAGTTTTCGCATTCAAAAGACCGAATAGGTCAAAAGATTATGAAAAAGGTTATGATTTTCGTACATACCTAAATATAAGAATGCATACACGAAATTGAGCTCTAATTCAATGCTGTTCTGATTTCTTTCACTTTGACGCTAATCAACGGAATAACTTTAGACAAACGCAGTATCGCAAACCTCTCGATTCACATGTCGGGGGTGTTTTTGGAACGTAAGTTCCTTATCGCGCGGTACGGAAGGGGGCTAGACGGAAAAAACTAAGGAACCGACACTCGACACATTTTTGAAACCGACACTTTTTTGTTGAATGTGAATTTTGCATTGTGTTCGGTATTTTCGCGATACAACATTGGGTCTCCGTAGCCTAGTGGCTCCGGCAGTCGCATAACAGTTCAAAGTCGATGGTTCGAATCCCAGCTCGACAGACTGAATTTTCTATTTTCAATTTTATTTTAAATAATTTCTACATGTGGAATGTGGAATTCCACATGTAGAAATTGTTTAAAATAAAATTGAAAATGGAAAATTCGGTCTGTCGAGCTGGGATTCGAACCATCGTCGGCCTTTGGCTGTTAGGCGACTGCCGGAGCCACTAGGCTACGGAGACTCAACGTTGTACCGCGAAAATACCGAACACAATGTAATCGAAAGGAACAATGTTCCATTCGGGTGTCCCTTGACACCTCTCAAGTTTTTTTTTCAATTTACACTTGTTACCTGACTACGACAAAATCAAAGGCAACTTACCTATTCGCATTTTTCGCTTATTCATATATTTTGCTTTAAAAGTGTCGTCGGTACATGCCCTGAATACAAGTTTTCTTCGTGACACGTTTTACAAGAATCGATACACAGGTCTAGCCGTTTAATGTGGAAGACACGGGTCTGCCCGCGAAATTCAAATTTAATTTGGTTTTTCGCAATTTGTAAACTTATACGACAAAGTAGGCTTATGGCCTTCTAATTGCGTTAGTGGAATTATCATCTTCACAGGTTTACATAAAAATCTTTACTTGAAAGTGACCAGTTTAAGAAATTAATCAAAATATCGACTAATTTGTGAGTAACTCACGTCCAAGTCAGTATTTTGATTAATTTCTTAAACTGGTCACTTTCAAGTAAAGATTTTTATGTAAACCTGTGAAGATGATAATTCCACTGGCGCAATAAGAAGGCCATAAGCCTACTTTGTCGTATTAGTTTACAAATTGTGAAAAACCAAATTAAATTTGAATTTCGCGGGCAGACCCGTGTCTTCCACCTTAAAGGCACTAAACAGAAACACTGTCGCATTATGAATAAGTACCTACATTCTGTTCATAAAATAAATCATCAACGTAGCCTTCAAAGCCTTGTCGTTGTTGTCAAAGATTAAGAGACAGAGACGACACTCAGCGTTCATTATTGGCACCGCATCGCTAATTGCTGTATGCTAATGTCTTAACACGTCCTTAACGAAGATTAGAGATGAACTCACGGCTTTTATACTGGTTGCGCTTAAAGGCAACCTGTTTTAATATTCCGTCACGATTTTCAGGTATTAGGTACTTTGTTTTAGATAAATACCTACTACCTAGTTGTTTTTCTAATAGATAACATTATAAATGCGAAAGTGTGTTTGTTTGTTGATTTGTCCTTCAATCACACTGCAATTGTGAAGTATGCCAATTTGCACGTGGCTAGTGTAGTGGACTAACCTAACCTAACCTAAACCCTTCTCCATCCTTGGTATCTTATTCTTCTTCATCAACTGATAGACGTCCACTGTTGATCAAAGGTACGTCTTCTGCATGGACTTCCACAGGTCTCGGTTTCGCGTCGCTTGAATCCAGCGGCTCCCTGCGACTCATTTGATATCGTCGGTCCACCGTAGTGGGGAGTCTGCCAACACTGCGCTTCCCGATGCGGGGTCGCCACTCCAGCACCTTGGTCCCCAACGACTATCAGGTCTTCGAACTATGTGCCCGCCCATTTCCACTTCAGTTTCGCGACTCGCTGAACTATGTCGGTGACTTCGGTTCTCCTACTGCTTTGATCTCGCAGGGATATCTACTCCGAGCATAGCTCCAGCTGTGCGATCCTCTAAAAATGTTTGCTACAGTGTGACGATTGCATTGATGCAGATTTTACAGAATCGACCTGCTGGCATCCTGGCATCCTTGAGTATAATTCACATCGTCCGACCTTCAACCACTCCCCATTGTTTGAAACAATCCGATACAAGGGGCGACACAGAGACATGAGGCTGTATTAACAACGCTTCGCTAATTGTTCTGTGTCCATTTTATTAGCACATCCTACGATGAATTAAAGTATGAATTCATGTTGAATTAGGTAATGCCTACGCATTTTCAATTTATTTATTTCATTAAATAATAAATAAATTAGGTATAATAATATTAATATGATTAGGTATAGGAATAAGCCGAGATAATAAAGACGAAGTAATTAAAAAATTATAAAATATCAACGCTCGCGCGCGATGTTTCCGATTGCCTTAATTAACGTATCTCCTGCAATCTCAGACTTGCCCCTTAACGATATTAATTCTATTCTACACTAGCTTACAGCGGTGACATCGTTTATACAATTCTCATTGGCATTGAACATTTTTTTTTTTAAGGAATAACAAATGTAAATTCAAAATTTAAAACACCCGCGACATGTGAATCTATGGCCGGCTTACATAATTATTATTAATTATTATGTACGATATACCTGACATCCTGATACCCAGTTTTCTGCTCCATCATTAGATCCTCCTCTTCGATCCTTGATAATCATCTAACAACCATTTATTGAGATGAGCCCAAACAAACTATACCTACTTACCTAACTGCTGTAAGTTGCTGAAGAAGTTAAGATCCCGCAGACTACTTGATGCTGCAGCATCAGCTTAAGGTTACTATGCCTTGGAAATAATCCCTAACAGTATTTCAAATCAATCACTCCGGTGAAAGTTTGTAAGACAAGGGTCTTAAGGAGGATGGAGGAGGAGGAAGGATTTTTGAAAATCATCATTTATAGCTCATTTTCTACTAGATTAAAGGTAATCTAGTAGAAAATCAGCTATAAATGATGATCTGATGATGTACCTCAAAAACAAGACGTGATAGAAACGAAAGATACAAACTGCCAACAATATGCTTCTTTCATGGCCATACTTTTAAAAAATTTCTTAAACTTATGTAAAGAAAGGCAAGTCTAAAATTGATTATGGAATTTTATTATATTTATATTATAGAACGTCACGCCCATTCCCACAAAGAACTTTCGGACTTTATTGAGGCGTGGTTAAGGAATGGCTTTGGAACATGTTATACTCATGCGTATTGTGAAGTTATCTTAGAAGACCAAGCTATTAGAAGGCAAACGCATATCACCATACAGATCAGATAGTCGGAGATTAATCTACATACAAACGCACTCTCCTATTTTAATACATGCTTTATAAATAGGGTTCCCCGGGCAGATGTTAGCTGCTCGTTAGTGTACTGTGCACGCTGCGCTCTGCCTACATCTTAATTAAACGGGACGACCGAGGGCCGAGCGAAAGTTTTGTCTTTAATTAAACGGGGAAATAAAGACTTGGTTTTCTAGCAATGTAAATAGTATGATAGGTATTTTAGATGGAATATAATATTGTGTTGTTGTGTTTTATTGTTTAAAATTATGTAGTGATTATCTTGGGCCCGCGACTTCGGTCGCGTGGAACTAGGTTTGGTTAGGTAGGTTAGGGGACCCCAGTGTTCAAAAAACCGGCCAAGTGCGTGTCGGGCCACGCGCAGTGTAGGGTTCCGTAGTTGAAAGTCTCAAATATTACTAATCTAATATTAATCTTAATATTATATACTTATTTTATTTATGAATATTGAATATATTTTGAGTTCCATGGTTTAAATACTATAATATACTACAAAATATGCAACTTACACTACGTGTAATACCTAACTTAGAAAAAACAGATATAACTCCTTAACTACTGAACCCTACTTAGCCGTGATAGTTTTCCTTTAAAATTCTTTATATATACTACTGCTGTGAATTTTTTCTTGTATCCTTTATACAACCATTTAGCTGGCAGAGGGGGGCACGACACTCTAATAAAATTTAGCACTTTAAAATATCATATTTCCCAAACAGATCCCTGAATTGAAAAATGGTGTTCCCACACCCACAATATTTTTGAAAGACCTATTCAACGACACCTCACACTATGGGATAGACGAGAAAAAAAAATTCATCCCCACTTTACATGTAGGGGAGGTACCTACCCTAAAAAAGATTATTTTTCACAATTTTATTTCACCACTTTGTCGGCGTGATTGATATTTATAACCTTGTCAAATTTCAGATTTCTAGTACCAATAGTCTCTGAGCTAAACCGCGGACAGACAGACAGACAGACAGACAGACGCACGGACATGGCGAAACTATAAGGGTTCCTTGTTTACTACGGAACCCTAAAAACGAAAACGCTCAAGAATTGTCTTGAAAAATTTTTACGTATAAATAGTTATAAGAATTGTAATGAAAACGTTTTTACGTATTTTTTTACCGACTGATTGCAGCTTAATTGAAGCCAATTGCAAGAAGCAAATTAGACGATTAAGAACATTATTACTTGGTCGAAACTTCCTTAGCGGCGTTCGGTCGTATACGTAGTATATTGTTGAGCAATTAAGCGCTGTGTTCGGCCAATCTCGCCGAGCAGGGCGCGATAAGCGCATTTGTTGGTGTCTCGAGGACAACTTTATGCTAATTCTGACTTTTGCCCGATCAATAGACGGTGGTCCCGCGAGCTGGACTATAAAGAATTGCTTAATTAGTGTTCCGTTGGGAATTGCTGTCATTTATATCGGTGACGGTTTAAGTTGCTTTTAAGGTAAAATGACTTAATACAATATAGTTCTTGCAATTCACGAGGGCGACTGACTTATGGTTGTGTGTGTTTCGTATCTGTATAAGTGTGAGCGAGCGCAATGCTCGCGCCTGCCCGCTCCCACCTAGGCTTTGACAGGCACGCACACTTATGCAATGTGCATGTACACAAAGTAACCACGAGTAAAGCTCACTCGCCTTCGTGAATTGCAAAAACTGTACTAAAAAAATAAGACTTAGGCCCGCCTGCAGAAACGCCGGGTTATCCTTTCAACCCAGAGTTAGCTGCTGCGTTGACAGATTTCGTATAAAGCTTCTGTCAAAATTACACATTTATTCCTGGGTTAAACCTAACCCGGCGTCTCTGCAAGCGGGCCTTAGGTACTAAAAAACATTTTATTTATATAACTCACACATTAATTGTTTGTTTTGACCCTACATTTGGAGCGGAACTTTGTTAGGAAATTCATTCAAAATTCAAAATATTTATTTCATGTAGGCCAACCTGTGGCTCTCATGACACGTCATGACTCTACCACCGGTTCGGAAAGCGGATTCCGCTGAGAAGAGCCGGCGAGAAACTCAGCAGTTGCTCTTTTCAAAATAATCATTTTACAATATTGGGCAGCTATTTACATTGTAATAAGTTTTTTATATTATCCTGTGGGCAGCTGGATGCCAAGCCGATTTATCCCATGCATCTTGATATAATAGAATAAAATATTTCCACAATTAGGGGAAGTTCCAAAAATGCGCACTACAATTCAATATAAGTTAAGACGGGCAGACAGAAAGCAGCCCCATTTCCGCCAGTGTGCAGTGGCACCCGTTCACGAGCATGACGCGTTCCGTTTCAGTTTGATGGTTTTACTTTAAATTACATCGTCTTAAGATTAGTTTACCTAGTTACCTAGTTTACACTCACAGGTTAAAGTCTACAGTTTGTATGTACCCTAAAAATCAATGGACACTCAACCTTCGTCCATACCAAAGATTTATTAGTCCCTATTCGAACATAATCTCCACTAATTCACCGTAGAAAAATGTCGAGTTTATAGCCACCTGGACAAAGCCCTTTGTGGTCCGACTCAATATATTTTAAATGACTCCTTCAGACGGTCAGCTCGTGAAGCCGATCCTATTGTGACTGATTCGAAAATCGAACGCCCGGGATATTTATTTTGAATTAAGAATAATTTCTTTTTTAGCTGCCGTCTGAGGAGTGTGCCGCGCATTAGTGGCTTTTGTGGAGGTTTTATTAATGAAGGATGGACATGACTTTTTTATTTTATTTTATTTTATTGGACTACCGCATTGTTGATCCAGTACACTGACCTCTACCTATAATTTATCTATGATGAACACTGGACAGGCTGTTGTGATTCTACCTATCTTTTGGACCTGCTTGATTGACAGTTGACACCCTTTTGGCGCTGTAAGCAGTTCCGTGTGTCCAAGAAACTAAAACTATTGAGGGTACTAATTGACAACTGATACAAGATACCTAGATACTTTTTGGCATTTCCTGCATCACTAATACATATTATTAGTTCCAGAGACACTCGTATGCCAAATGTGGCGCTTCAAATTGATCCATAATAATAAAAGCTGACAGCACAAGCGACAACAGTGATAGCCTAGTGATTAGGACTGTGGTCCCCTAATCGGGGGGACGCAGGTTCAATCCCGGGTACGCACCTCTGACTTTTCGGAGTCAAGTGCGTTTAAGCAATTAAATATCACTTGCTTCAACGGTGAAGGAAAAAATCGTTCATCGTGAGGAAATCCAGTGATAAAGTGTCATTTTATTTATACCTACATCGAACCACGGTGTCTAACTGTCTAGTAAATCTATGTCTCGTGTGTATGCTTATTATCATCTATCAATCGGTAATTAGGTCGTGGGATTATCTGTCGTTAAACAGTATCTTATCCTTATTAGACAAGTCTATGGATCGACTTAATTTTTTGCATGTCAAAGATAGACCCAGAGAGTGTTATTAGGTAGCTACTTATGGTCTAAAAACAGAGGCTTAGCCTACTTAAATAAACAATACAACAATTTCGTCTTTTTCTTAAATTTTTAAATAATCAATGTTTAATATAACAAGTTCAAAACATTTACGAACTTAATGCTAGGTACAGTACAGATTACCCATCAAGCAAAATTTAAAAATTCTAGCAGATCCGACTATTTTTTTATTTAGAATACCTATCCCATGTAGGTAAGTCTTTTTTTTTTTCAACAAATATTCAAACATTTCTGTGCCTTTCACTTAGCTATCTATTAGTGAGATTGTTCAAATACTACATAGGTAGGTAGTCGGCGAGTTTTCAATAATTTTTATTGCTCAGGCAGGAGGTCCGGTGGGCGTTGATTAATGCATGTTCTTCAGTGCTGGTGAGCGGACGTGGAGAAATAAAGGTTTAATTGAGTTTGGAGTGTCAGTTGCTCGAACACGCAAGAAGAATGGGCGCGTAATGGACATGCGAGCTTCGGTACAGAGTACAGACTACATATAGAAACCTTTTTTTTTTTTACACATTATAGGCACACGCTTGACCACTATCACACCTGATGGAAAGTGATGATGTGGCCTAAGGTGGAACGCGTTTGCCTAGAAGATGCCTATTCACCCTTGCTTTAAAGATACCCAAATTATACGTGTTAGGAAACACAGATCTCGGAAGAGCGTTCCAGACCCTAGCCGTGCGAATCAGAAATGAAGACTTGAACCGCTTCGTGCGCGTGGATGGTATATCAACGATATAGGGATGGAAGCCCTGCCGATGTCTTGCAGTGCGGTGGTAAAAAGGTGAAGGGGGGACAAGGTCGAAGAGCTCCTGAGCACACTCACCGAAATATATCCTATAAAACACCGATAAGCCGGCAACTTTTCGACGGTGATCGAGGTTCTGAAGTTTGGCTAAGAGTGGAGAGTCCTTGCCAATGAGTTTCCTAGCTCGACAATCTACAGCATCTAGTGCCGCAAGTTGGTACTTAGCTGAGCCATCGAAGAGATGACTGCAGTACTCCATGCACGATCTGACCTGGGCTTGATATAGCGTAAGCAGTTGTTGTGGCGTGAAGTACCTACCGCTTCACCTCCGTGGTTTTGACGTGATAACGTCTTTTAAATCGATGAACACCGGTTGCACTTTATTTGTTGTGTCCTGGGGTTGCACCGGTTGCACGCACGACAAAGTGTCACTTTCTGCCTGAGCTTGCGCTTGCAAGTGAGAGCGCGGAACAAGCGATAGAGTTTTTTTTTTATTAATTAATTTATTTTATTTTACAGCATGTTACAAATTATGGGCATTCTTATAAACTAAGAATACACTTTAAAGCAATAGAGAGGCACGATCGGCCCAAGCGTTGGCTTGTGTCACATTTATTCATCAATGTTTCTTTATGACGTTATCACGTAAAACTATGGTCCGTAAACCAACTTTACAGACAACCAATTTTTTTTGCAGTGTAATACACAAAACGAGTAGGTAGGTAGGTATATAGACGATAAGAGTCATATGACGGCAATACCGCCGATGATGGTTGATGGGTTGGTGATGGTATCATCAACGACTCACTACTGAACGCAGGTCTCCTCTCAGAGAAGGGTTATAGGTCCAACAAACTGGCCCAATGCAAATTGGTAGACTTCACACACCTTTGAGAACATTAAGGAGAAAACTGAAACCTGCACATCTGAGAGTTCTTCATAATGTTCTCAAAGATGTGTGAAGTCCGCCAATTCGCATTGGGCCAGCGTGGTGGACTATGGCCTATAAGCCTTCTCTGAGAGGAGACCTGCGATCAGTAGTGAGCCGTTGATGGGTTGTTAATGACGTATTAGTTTTGTATGACGGCCACTTCGAATCGAATTTATACGAATATGACTACGAATCGAATACGAGGAAGTGCACAAGAGCCCTTAGGCCAACTTGTGGCTCTTATGACGAGTCAAGACTACCACCGGTTCGGAAAGCCGATTCTGCTGAGAAGAGTCAGCAAGAAACAGCATAGTTGCTCATTTCAAAACAACACTGTTACAATATGTAGCTTACCTGCAAGCTGAACCAATTGCAACAAGCAACTTTGTTTGCCAAGATTCAAAAAGATGGTCCTTGACTGCGACCTCACTTGATGCTAAATGATGCAGACCAGCCCGCCTAGCATGCACGTCGAAGTCATATCTCGCGCGAAGAGAGAGAGATATTGTCGATGTAGACTACTTTCTCGTTCGACGAATCCATGTGTGCAACCATGTTAGTGTCGATAAAGATATAAAGATAATACGAGAAATGGCGTCGACAAAATTGTCTCTCGCGTACATGCTAGGCATGCTGGAGTTCACCTAGATAGATAGATAGATAAATGTTTTATCCTACTTAGTACTACGTACTACCTACGTAGTCATATATTTGGCAGGTAGGTACATACAATATCAATTCATAATCGACAGTTCCTAAATCCCCACAGTTCAGGTGGGCATTAGGATTGAGGAGAGGTAACCAAAAATTTTTATGAACATCTTGCACACGGAAAGAGGAACTTTCGAAAAAAAATACACCAGATCAGACTCAGCAATCTCGGAGAAAAATAGTGAACATAGATAGAAAAAAAGATACCGTCCGAATAATTGAGAACCTCGCCCACTTTTTTGGGAATCGGTTAGTAAGTTTAACTTTTCGCATGCGTCGTCGGGTCTCAAATAGAATTACCGTTAATCCAGTGAGGCACTGAACAGCTCTCCCACAGTTTCAATTGAGTTATAATCTCGTAAAGTATATACCTACGTGATAAAAGAGTGCTAAAAACAATATAGGACTCATTACATTCGAAAGCAAATATGTATGTATAATGTCTCTGAAACATCGATGTATGGTACTCTGAAAGCGAAGTGGCTACGGGCAGGCACTTATTCGAAGAACCAATAGACGTTGGGGTGCCAACGTGCTGGAGTACCGACCCTCACTGGGAAGCACTGCGTTGGAAGATGCCTTCAAGAGACTGTCCAGCAGTGGACGAGTTAAAGAAATTAAAACATTTTGAGGGGAAAATAAAAAAAACTTGTTGCATTCTAATCGATGTCTTTTTTAATGTACCTAAGGCTTACATACTTAACTAATGTAATTAATGTAACTTTTCTAGCTATAACGATGACAGTTACCAAATCTGTCAGTATGGAAATTAACCCATAATTACTAAGTAACTTAAAAAGTTACAGTACAGGTAACTCGAAAGTTACAGTCTGAACCAAAATATTTATAGTTTGTCATTAAAAATATATAAAAAGATAATAATAATACTAATCCTAATATTATGATAACCGTTTCAAATATGTATAATCAGACCTCATTAACCGCCATGAATATCTCAGAATCACTTAACAAGTCAGCATTAGCCTTCTGGTGCAAGAGAGAAAATAAAATTAAAAATGTTACAAAAAGCGCGCGGTCGTTAGCGAAAGGCGGGAACCCCTTTGTGAGAAATTAAATATCGAACGCCATAAATATAATTAAATAGGCTTAAATACCTAACTAATGTAATTAATGCAACTTTTCTAGCTATAACGATGACAGTTACCAAATCTGTCAGTATGGTAACTAACCCATAAGTACTAAGTAACTAAATGTGGAACTTTCCATCATTGTGGAAACTCTGCATACATAGTAAAAGTATTTTGAAAAGAGCAACTGCCGAGTTTCTTGCTGGTTCTTCTCGGCAGGAATGGCATTCCGAACCAGTGGTAGACTCATTGACGATTCAAAAGTACTTGTAAAAGTTTATTTTAATAAAAAACATTTCTATTCTATTCTATTCTAAAAAGTTACAGTACAGGTAACTTGAAAGTTACAGTCTGATCCGCAATCTCTATAGTTTGTCATCAAAAATATTTAAAAAGATAATAATAATACTAATCCTAATATTATGTTAACCGTTCCAAATATGTATAATCAGACCTCATTAACCGCCATTAATATCTCAGAATCACTTAACAAGTCAGCATTAGCCTTCTGGTGCAAGAGAGAAAATAAAATTAAAAAAGTTACAAAAAGCTTGCGGTCGTTAGCGAAAGGCGGGAACCCCTTTGTGAGAAATTAAATATCGAACGCCATAAATAATGCTCGCGAATTATATTAAAAAGCAATGTTTGGCGACTAACGTTGCCGCCATTTCTTATTTTTTTCCTCCTTTTGTGCATTTTTATAATATTATGGATAATTTGATTTTAATTTTACAGATAAAAACTTTAAAATAATGTACTCATTAGATGTTTAAGTATAGAGCATTTTACAGTGTTAAGATTTTTTATGTTACTTGACTTCGTCTGCGAAAATTTAAATGTTGCAAAATGTTATCTCTAAGTTTCTTGCCCGCTCTTCTCAGCAGAATTTCCGAACCGCACGTTATTGAATACTAGCTGATGCCCGCGACTTTGTCCGCATGGATTTAGTTTTTAAAATCCCTCGGGAACACTTTGATTTTCCGGGATAAAAGTAGCCTATGTCACTCTCCAGGTCCTCAATTATACCCGTGCAAAAAATCACGTCGATCCGTAGCTCTGTTGCGGCGTGATTGAAGCACAAACCAACAAACAAACACACTTTCGCTATTATAATATTAGTAAGTATGATTAGAATATTAAATTACATAGGAAAACACTGTAATATTACGTCCATACGATGTATTACATCCATACCTACTATGTAGTATGTAGGTATAGTGATTGTTTGGCAAAATCTGACGCCTTTGGAGTAGTTTGACTTTAACAAAATAGTATCCACGATGGCTATCTATAATATAATAAAACTGTAACAGGTCCAATTCTGTACATTGAAGATATTTTGAAAATTTTTGTTTGAGGGCACTCTATAATCGATACTGAAGCCAAAACAATTTTTTTTTAATTTTTTGTCTGTCTGTCTGTCTGTCTGTCTGTCTGTATCTTGGCCGCGCATCACGCCGAAACTACTGGACGGATTTAAATGAAACTTGGCACGATTTAAGTTAATACGAGGTATAACATAGGATACTTTTTATCCCGAAATTCAGCACGGTTCCCTTGGGAGAGGGGATGAAAGTCAAAATGTGTATTTCGCTGTAATTCATTAAGGCGTATTCCGATTTAATCCATTCTTTTTTTGTTAGAAAGCAGATTCTTTAGAGATTGTCCTGTAATTATTTCAAGGTCGTCAATTTCGTAGTTCAGAAATTATAGACATCACAATCTTCAGTATAGGTCCAAATAACTTGAACCCCAGAATCTACAGGATCCTTTGAATGAACGGGTCATCTTAAGCTGGCATGCGTAATTTATCGTATATAGCCATCGTGGATACTATTTTGTCAAAGTCAAACTACTCCAAAGGCGTCAGATTTTGCCAAACGATCATTATACCTACATACTACATAGTAGGTATGGATGTAATACATCGTATGGACGTAATATTACAGTGTTTTCCTATGTAATTTAATATTCTAATCATACTTACTAATATAATAAATGCGAAAGTGTGTTTGTTTGTTGGTTTGTCCTTCAATCACGCCGCAACAGAGCCACGGATCTTCGTGATTTTTGCATGGGTATAATTGAGGACCTGGAGAGTGACATAGGCTACTTTTATCCCGGAAAATCAAAGTGTTCCCGAGGGATTTTAAAAACTAAATCCACGCGGACGAAGTCGCGGGCATCAGCTAGTATAAAATAAATTACAAATGCCAGCTTAAGATGAGCCGTTCATTCAAAGTATCCTGTAGATTCCGGGGTTCAAGTTATTTGGACCTATACTGAAGATTGTGATGTCTATAATTTCTGAACTACGAAATTGACGACCTTGAAATAATTACAGGACAATCTCTAAAGAACCTGCTTTCTAACAAAAAAAGAATGGATTAAATCGGAATACGCCTTAATGAATTACAGCGAAATACACATTTTGA
Source organism: Oeneis ivallda (assembly GCA_029955525.1). NCBI lineage: Eukaryota > Metazoa > Arthropoda > Insecta > Lepidoptera > Nymphalidae > Oeneis > Oeneis ivallda. Next base: position 16,802,511 of record JARPMR010000025.1, read on the forward strand.
CTTTCATCCCCTCTCCCAAGGGAACCGTGCTGAATTTCGGGATAAAAAGTATCCTATATTATACCTCGTAGTATTAACTTAAATCGTGCCAAGTTTCATTTAAATCCGTCCAGTAGTTTCGGCGTGATGCGCGGCCAAGATACAGACAGACAGACAGACAGACAGACAGACAAAAAATTAAAAAAAAAATTGTTTTGGTTTCAGTATCGATTATAGAGTGCCCTCAAACAAAAATTTTCAAAATATCTTCAATGTACAGAATTGGACCTGTTACAGTTTTATTATATTATAGATTGACTCTTGACTAGCTATATGAGACACAAGTTAGCCTAGGTCCATTCCGGTTACGGTGACATCAAAATCTGCTCAGTATCCGCTCAGTTGTAATCTGTTTGAGCGCTACGGTGGAACATACGAGTATAAATACAAACATACATACTGTTAAATTTTTTTGGCTTTTGTTGGGTAAAAAGGTTCTTAACTTACCTACATAAAAAAGAATCCAGCGTAAGTAGGTACAAACAGTTCAAAAGGTTCATAATTTTTCGTATAAACTTTGGTCGCACTCTTTGTCACCCGACGCCCGCTACCTGTGTCCACAGACTACATCACCGCTGCACCGTCACGCTTCGTTACTGAATTTGTGCATTCCAAATTTGAATTATGACCGCCTTTTTTAAATGGCGACGCGTTCACTCGGATTCTTTATCATGTAGCGCAAAGTTATTCGAAATTTGAATTTTTGCGCACCTACTGATTTTTTTTTGATGTTGAAATTAGGAGAAAAAATTAAGGGGCACTCGGGGACTGCCGCGGTAAAGCTATTGCATAGCATTTTTTATCAACTTATGCAATTATAATATTATGCAATATTTTTTTGCATAATAAAAAATATGCAAAAAAAATTAAAAACAAACAAACAAGAAAAGCGAACTGTCACTACTTCGCGAGTGAGATTCGAACCTGCGACATCTAAAGAAAGCGGCCGCTCGCCCACTGCGCCAAACAGAGCTAAATGTGAACCTCTAAAATGTTGAACGCTTACTGAACGACGGTGTTAGGTTTTTTTCGTTACGGAATTTCTTGATTCGGTCGCCGCGCTCAAACTGGTTTTCCTAGTTCAAAGCCCGCGATAAAAGCTATCTTCTTCTTCTTCTTCAAATGCCGACTCCTATCGGAGGTTGGCAATCATGACGGCTATCTGCACCTTGGACGCTGCTGCTCGGAACAAGGATCGGGTACTTTTGCCATACCATTGGCGTAGGTTTCTAAGCCACGATGTTCTTCTGCGACCCGGTGGTCTTCGGCCAGCTATTTTCCCTTGTATAATGAGCTGCAGGAGGTTGTATTTGTTATTCCTGAGGATATGGCCAAAATACTCAAGCTTGCGCACTTTTATGGTCTTAATAATTTCAAGATCCTTGCCTAGCCTCTGCAGCACAGTCGTGTTTTTGACACGCTGAACCCACGAAATTCTCAACATTCTTCTGTAAACCCATATTTCGAAAGCTTCGATCTTTTTACACAAAGTTTCCGTAAGTGTCCAGGCTTTGACTCCATATAAAAGAACGGAGAAAACGTAACAGCGTGCGACTCTTATACGCAATGGGAGGCTGAGATTACGATCGCAAAGTATCTTGTCCATTTTACGGAAAGCTGCCCGGGCTTGTTCAATTCTGCATTTGATCTCTATGCTGTAATCTACTTGATCATTGAAAGTTACAGTCTGATCCGCAATCTCTATAGTTTGTGATCAAAAATATTTAAAAAGATAATAATAATACTAATCCTAATATTATGTTAACCGTTCCAAATATGTATAATCAGACCTCATTAACCGCCATTAATATCTCAGAATCACTTAACAAGTCAGCATTAGCCTTCTGGTGCAAGAGAGAAAATAAAATTAAAAAAGTTACAAAAAGCTTGCGGTCGTTAGCGAAAGGCGGGAACCCCTTTGTGAGAAATTAAATATCGAACGCCATAAATAATGCTCGCGAATTATATTAAAAAGCAATGTTTGGCGACTAACGTTGCCGCCATTTCTTATTTTTTTCCTCCTTTTGTGCATTTTTATAATATTATGGATAATTTGATTTTAATTTTACAGATAAAAACTTTAAAATAATGTACTCATTAGATGTTTAAGTATAGAGCATTTTACAGTGTTAAGATTTTTTATGTTACTTGACTTCGTCTGCGAAAATTTAAATGTTGCAAAATGTTATCTCTAAGTTTCTTGCCCGCTCTTCTCAGCAGAATTTCCGAACCGCACGTTATTGAATACTAGCTGATGCCCGCGACTTTGTCCGCATGGATTTAGTTTTTAAAATCCCTCGGGAACACTTTGATTTTCCGGGATAAAAGTAGCCTATGTCACTCTCCAGGTCCTCAATTATACCCGTGCAAAAAATCACGTCGATCCGTAGCTCTGTTGCGGCGTGATTGAAGCACAAACCAACAAACAAACACACTTTCGCTATTATAATATTAGTAAGTATGATTAGAATATTAAATTACATAGGAAAACACTGTAATATTACGTCCATACGATGTATTACATCCATACCTACTATGTAGTATGTAGGTATAGTGATTGTTTGGCAAAATCTGACGCCTTTGGAGTAGTTTGACTTTAACAAAATAGTATCCACGATGGCTATCTATAATATAATAAAACTGTAACAGGTCCAATTCTGTACATTGAAGATATTTTGAAAATTTTTGTTTGAGGGCACTCTATAATCGATACTGAAGCCAAAACAATTTTTTTTTAATTTTTTGTCTGTCTGTCTGTCTGTCTGTCTGTCTGTATCTTGGCCGCGCATCACGCCGAAACTACTGGACGGATTTAAATGAAACTTGGCACGATTTAAGTTAATACGAGGTATAACATAGGATACTTTTTATCCCGAAATTCAGCACGGTTCCCTTGGGAGAGGGGATGAAAGTCAAAATGTGTATTTCGCTGTAATTCATTAAGGCGTATTCCGATTTAATCCATTCTTTTTTTGTTAGAAAGCAGATTCTTTAGAGATTGTCCTGTAATTATTTCAAGGTCGTCAATTTCGTAGTTCAGAAATTATAGACATCACAATCTTCAGTATAGGTCCAAATAACTTGAACCCCAGAATCTACAGGATCCTTTGAATGAACGGGTCATCTTAAGCTGGCATGCGTAATTTATCGTATATAGCCATCGTGGATACTATTTTGTCAAAGTCAAACTACTCCAAAGGCGTCAGATTTTGCCAAACGATCATTATACCTACATACTACATAGTAGGTATGGATGTAATACATCGTATGGACGTAATATTACAGTGTTTTCCTATGTAATTTAATATTCTAATCATACTTACTAATATTATAAATGCGAAAGTGTGTTTGTTTGTTGGTTTGTCCTTCAATCACGCCGCAACAGAGCCACGGATCTTCGTGATTTTTGCATGGGTATAATTGAGGACCTGGAGAGTGACATAGGCTACTTTTATCCCGGAAAATCAAAGTGTTCCCGAGGGATTTTAAAAACTAAATCCACGCGGACGAAGTCGCGGGCATCAGCTAGTATAAAATAAATTACAAATGCCAGCTTAAGATGAGCCGTTCATTCAAAGTATCCTGTAGATTCCGGGGTTCAAGTTATTTGGACCTATACTGAAGATTGTGATGTCTATAATTTCTGAACTACGAAATTGACGACCTTGAAATAATTACAGGACAATCTCTAAAGAACCTGCTTTCTAACAAAAAAAGAATGGATTAAATCGGAATACGCCTTAATGAATTACAGCGAAATACACATTTTGACTTTCATCCCCTCTCCCAAGGGAACCGTGCTGAATTTCGGGATAAAAAGTATCCTATATTATACCTCGTAGTATTAACTTAAATCGTGCCAAGTTTCATTTAAATCCGTCCAGTAGTTTCGGCGTGATGCGCGGCCAAGATACAGACAGACAGACAGACAGACAGACAGACAGACAAAAAATTAAAAAAAAAATTGTTTTGGTTTCAGTATCGATTATAGAGTGCCCTCAAACAAAAATTTTCAAAATATCTTCAATGTACAGAATTGGACCTGTTACAGTTTTATTATATTATAGATTGACTCTTGACTAGCTATATGAGACACAAGTTAGCCTAGGTCCATTCCGGTTACGGTGACATCAAAATCTGCTCAGTATCCGCTCAGTTGTAATCTGTTTGAGCGCTACGGTGGAACATACGAGTATAAATACAAATATACATACTGTTAAATTTTTTTGGCTTTTGTTGGGTAAAAAGGTTCTTAACTTACCTACATAAAAAAGAATCCAGCGTAAGTAGGTACAAACAGTTCAAAAGGTTCATAATTTTTCGTATAAACTTTGGTCGCACTCTTTGTCACCCGACGCCCGCTACCTGTGTCCACAGACTACATCACCGCTGCACCGTCACGCTTCGTTACTGAATTTGTGCATTCCAAATTTGAATTATGACCGCCTTTTTTAAATGGCGACGCGTTCACTCGGATTCTTTATCATGTAGCGCAAAGTTATTCGAAATTTGAATTTTTGCGCACCTACTGATTTTTTTTTGATGTTGAAATTAGGAGAAAAAATTAAGGGGCACTCGGGGACTGCCGCGGTAAAGCTATTGCATAGCATTTTTTATCAACTTATGCAATTATAATATTATGCAATATTTTTTTGCATAATAAAAAATATGCAAAAAAAATTAAAAACAAACAAACAAGAAAAGCGAACTGTCACTACTTCGCGAGTGAGATTCGAACCTGCGACATCTAAAGAAAGCGGCCGCTCGCCCACTGCGCCAAACAGAGCTAAATGTGAACCTCTAAAATGTTGAACGCTTACTGAACGACGGTGTTAGGTTTTTTTCGTTACGGAATTTCTTGATTCGGTCGCCGCGCTCAAACTGGTTTTCCTAGTTCAAAGCCCGCGATAAAAGCTATCTTCTTCTTCTTCTTCAAATGCCGACTCCTATCGGAGGTTGGCAATCATGACGGCTATCTGCACCTTGGACGCTGCTGCTCGGAACAAGGATCGGGTACTTTTGCCATACCATTGGCGTAGGTTTCTAAGCCACGATGTTCTTCTGCGACCCGGTGGTCTTCGGCCAGCTATTTTCCCTTGTATAATGAGCTGCAGGAGGTTGTATTTGTTATTCCTGAGGATATGGCCAAAATACTCAAGCTTGCGCACTTTTATGGTCTTAATAATTTCAAGATCCTTGCCTAGCCTCTGCAGCACAGTCGTGTTTTTGACACGCTGAACCCACGAAATTCTCAACATTCTTCTGTAAACCCATATTTCGAAAGCTTCGATCTTTTTACACAAAGTTTCCGTAAGTGTCCAGGCTTTGACTCCATATAAAAGAACGGAGAAAACGTAACAGCGTGCGACTCTTATACGCAATGGGAGGCTGAGATTACGATCGCAAAGTATCTTGTCCATTTTACGGAAAGCTGCCCGGGCTTGTTCAATTCTGCATTTGATCTCTATGCTGTAATCTACTTGATCATTGACTATAGTACCCAAATATTTGTATCGGCTTACCCTGTATAAAAGCTATGCAATAGCTTAAAGACTCTTTAAAGAGTCGCTTTTCGGCTCTGAAGATGTGGGTGAGCGAGAAATATATTCTGCTATTCTTATACGCAACTGATGATCTCAATACTTAGCCCAATGTTCAAAATTTAGGGTGAGATCTATTTAGACGGCACTCTCACTCAGCTCAGACTCAAGACCGAGTTAAAACGAGACAGATTTATGTCAGGACATATTTGTGTCTCCTTTTAACTCTATCTTGAGTCTTGAGCAGAGCCAGAGTACGGTCTATACCTAGATCTCAGCCTTAAAGGACTGAAAAATGAAAGATCGACGTATAAATCCGCACCTCTTCCAGTATTGTCGTATCCACTCCTAACACAAGCGTTGTTCTTATTTGGAGGGGAGAGTGGAATTTTGGTCAATTCCGGCATGGCCAATGTTCTTTTAAAAATCGGCCAATTGCGAGTCTGGCCTCGCTCTTTTAGGGTTCCGTTAAAAAAATTAAATTAAAATATTTTTATGTACCCATGGAAATATTTTAATTTGATTTTTTTAATATAATTTAATTTTTATTATTTGATGTTATAGCGGCAATAGAAATACATAATATGTGAAAATTTCATCTGTCTATCTATTACGGTTTACGAGATACAGCCCGCTGACAGACGGACGGACGGACGGACGGACGGACAGCGTAGGCTTAGTAATAGGGTCCCGTTGGTACCCTTTGGGTACGGAACCCTAAAAAGTAAAGCACCAAGACTTTAACGCAAACTGAACTCGAATGAGGTTTGCCGTATGACGCGACTTCGGCCGCAAGCGTTAGGGTTTTAAAAATCCCGCGGGAACCCTCTTTTTCCAGGATAAGAGGTAGCCACTCTCAAAGATCTCAACAGAGTATACCCATGTAAAAAATTACGTTAAATCCGTAGTTCTATTGCACCGTAATTGAAAAAACAAACACACTTTCGCATTTACCTATATTATGAGCAAGGATAAAAAACTGATTTTTTAAGATACTTAACAAAAAAGTTCGTGAAAACTTTGAGTCTAGTCTATAATTTATTAAAAATTTTTTTTTTCAAAATCAGACTTCAAACGACCCGCGCCACTACAAAGTATATTCTTTATTGTTGCTATTTTAAAAACCGCTCGACCGACTTCGATAAATTTCAACGGGACCACCTGGGAAGTATACCCTTTGAAACAAAAAAAAGAATTTTCCAAATCGTTTCAAGCGACTTGGAGTAATCGGTGAAAATGCATAAAAAAAGAATAAAAAAAAGATTCCGACGAATTGAGAACCTCCTCCTTTTTTGAAGTCGGTTAAAAATGAAGTTACTTTAAGGTGGAAGACCCGGTTTTGCCCGCGAAATTCAAATTTAATTTGGTTTTTCGCAATTTGTAAACTAATACGACAAAGTAGGCTCTTATGGCATTCTAATTCAAAAATCGACTAATTTGTGAGTAACTCACGTCCAACTCAGTATTTTGATTAGGTAATTTCTTCAACTGGTCACTTTCAAGTAAAGATTTTTATGTAAACCTGTGAAGATGATAATTCCACTCGCGCAATTAGAAGGACATTAGTTTACAAATTGCGAAAAACCAAATTAAATTTGAATTTCGCGGGCAGACCCTTGTCTTCCACCTTAAGGGTGGAACTACATTTGTGAGGATCGTTTCGGATTTCGGAAACGTGTACGGATCAAATCGGCTTTTCGATGCGTACACGAATGTATGGAAAATGACAGTTTTGTATAGGCAAAATCCGAATCGATCCTCACAAATGTGGTTCCACCCTAACGCAAACTGCATCGAACGCGCTACGTCATAACTTCCACATGGGGTCCACCAGACGCCAGTAAAAAAGCGGCGCCAACTGTCACAGGTCAGTTGAACTCGCACCGCCCTCAACGCTGTCCTACAAGAACTTCAGAAGGAATTTTATAGTGCCGATTCCTAATGAACCATAGAGACGGGTGTATCCTGCTTGGGCGGAGCGCCGTGCGGTTATTTCGAGACTTTATGCCTCTTGACATTGTAGAAAACGCTAATAAGAATGCTCAAGCTGTTTAGCTTGTATAATGAAATCCATACCCCATAAGAATAGTTCGCTCCATCGACCGCTAAGTAACCCTGAGTCTTAATAGGGTCATTCAGCGTGCTGTGGAGAGAGTAGAGACCTACCTGTACCTACGATGTTTTCCTTCACCGTTAAAGCAAGTGATATTTAATTGCTTAAAACACACATAACTCCGAAAAGTCGGAGAAAATAAAATAAAAAAATTTGTTGGGATCTTTCCTTATGTGTAGGTTAATACTTTATAAAAATAATCATCAACGGCTCACTACTGAGCCAGGTCTCCTTTTAGAGAAGGGTTATAGGCCATATAGTCCACCACGCTGGCCCAATGCGAATTGGCGGACTTCACACATCTTCGAGAACATTATGAAGAACTCTCAGATGAGCAGGTTTCCTCACGATGTTTTCCTTCACCGTTGAAGCAAGTGATATTTAATTGCTTAAACGCACTTGACTCCGAAAAGTCAGTGGTGCGTACCCGGGATCGAACCTGCGACCCCCCGAATCTTCTTCTTCTTCTTCTTTATCAACCTATAGACGTCCACTGCTGGACAAAGGTCTCCTGCATAGACTTCCACAGGCTTCGGTCTTGCGCCGCTTGAATCCAGCGGCTCCCTGCGACTCGTTTGATGTCGTCGGTCCACCTGGTGGGGGGTCTGCCAACACTGCGTTTCCCGGTGCGGGGTCGCCACTCCAACACCTTGGGACCCCAATGACCATCAGTTCTTCGAACTATGTGCCCCGAATAGGAGACCACAGTTCTTACCGCAGGCTATCACTGCTTCAATAACAATAATACTTAATAATAAAAAATATTTGTTCGGATAGGTCAGAGAAAGCCTGGGATCGATCGCCCACTTGCCCATCCCATCGATCGACCCTGAACAGGATTCTTAACCTATCTATCTATCATCTAGGCTATCATCGCTTTTCATAATTTATTTCCAGCCAACTGTTTTTGTTAGCGACATTGGAAAAATTCCAAAAATACCTTCGCGCCTACATCCAATATTCCAAACCAAACATTGACATTTCAAATAATTAACATCAATGAATGAACCTCTCGAAAACGGCTGCGTTGGTCATTAGCTGTTTTTGCGTTGAATTTTTTGCTCCGTTCGGAATTATGGAATTATGGAATTAGTTTACAAAGTGTCAAACTACAATGACGCATAATTAGCAGGGAAACACATTTCTATGGTTGGGTTACAAAAAACGCCGCATATTTTTGATTTAGAACCTACTGGCTTTTGTTTTCGGCTTCGTATGCTTGAAAGAAATCAAAAGGTACTTACGTCGTGTATAGCTTCGTTTATTAGTTCAATTTTGATAAAAGATAACAAAGCAAATTATTATGATCAACTATGGCTATTGCCCGCGACTTCGTCCGCGTGGATTTAGTTTTTAAAATCCCTCGGGAACTCTTTGATTTTCCGAGATAAAAAGTAGCCTATGTCACTTTCCAGGTCCTCAACTATACCCATGCAAAAAAGCACGTCGATCCGTAGCCCTGTTGCGGCGTGATTGAAGGACAAACCAACAAACCAACAAACCAAGAAAACTAACACACTTTCGCATTTATACCTAATATTAGTAAAGATACACATACTTCTTTCTTCTTTGTTAACCGATAGACGTCCACTGCTAGACAAAGGTCTCTTGCACGGACTTCCACAGGTCTCGGTCTTGCGCCGGCTGGATCCAGCGGCTTCCTGCCACTACACACTACAACGCACATATACATAGGAACTACATCGTATTTATTAAATTAGTGTGGTAATGGAAATATTATATAAGATACTAATTATAATTAAGTATTATATATATTAATTAAAAACTGTCAAACCCCTTTTCAAGTTAGCCCACCATCTGAGACTGCATCGTCACTGGATCAGATGGTGATCTGATGAAATCGCAGTTATCTTGTCATGATTTTAAAAAATATATGGATTTTGAGAGGGGTGCTTAGTTTAGAAGTAGTTACCTAGCTATGAGTATGTAAGACCACCCCTAGCACAATAAAATAAAGAAAAAAAGAACTCCCCAATAAATCTCCGAATGAATTACTCTAAACTACTGCGTTACTGAATGGGCCGAGTTTACTAAAATGGTGGATCATTAAAATCAAATCCCGTAACAAATGTATATAAAACGTTATAAAAACTCTGCGTGAACACACGGTATAAAGCCTCGACTCCACTGCTCACGGTCCAGACCCTGCAAAAAAAAGAATTCTTTATTCAAAATTATTTAATACTAGATGATTTACGCGACTACGTCCGCGTAGATTAAGGGTTTTTGATTCCCGCGGGAATTCTTTAATTAACTATCTATCTCCATTCCAAATTTCAGCCAAATCCATCCAGTAATTTTCACACTCACACACACACACACACACACACACACACACACACACACACACACACACACACACACACACACACACACACACACACACACACACACACACACACACACACACACACACACACACACACATAAACTTTCGCCCTTATAATATCAGTGTGATTTATTTAATATACCTAGGCCAATTATTCAGGTCAAAAGAGCATCATAGAGTGGCTATGACTCTTATGTCAAGACAAGAGTACAGTAAACGTGAGGTGAGGTGACATAATTTGTTACATATACCTAATACAATCTAGGAACATGGTTGTAAAGTTTCCGAGGACACTAGCTAGCTAACTTGTAACTTTTTTTGTAAAAAGTTACAGCCAAATAAATAATTATTGTCATTTTTTCTTAGATTGCGATTCGTGCATATTCGCATATTCGTGCGACGCGACCGCACTATGAGTTATCTTTTGTAAAAGTTTCTACACATTTCTATTTATTGGTTAGTTTGACATCGCAATTCGAAACATGGAACTCAGTCCCCTAGACCGCTCGCAGTAGGATAGAGGCCTTAATGCCTTGAGAGTTATTTGTAATAAATTATAGAATAATTCGGGTGTAACAACAAATAAATCCTTAATAAGGTGTCGTTAAACTTTATTATTTAGTAACTGACTCCACTTAGATCTATTGTTAATTTTTTTACCTCCCCAAACATCTGTTGGGATTTGTTGTATGGGGAAAATCGAGAGATGCAACTGTAGCCTACTCACTCAACTATTGCCCTATAGCTATTAATTGCAAGGAACGGTGCGGGGTCGCCACTCCAACCCCTTAGGACTCCAATTATTACGATCAGTTCTTCAAAATGTGCCCCGCCCACTTCCACTTCAGCATCGTGACTCACTGAGCTATGTATGTTGGTTTGATTTTCGTACAGATCACATTTCTGATTTGATCATATTGTTAGGAAAAAGGAGGAAACTCTTGAGTTCATGAATATAAATAAAATACAATATTAAAATACAAAGACTTATTATAAATACAAACAAAATCAATACGACGATGTTATCATCATCATCAGCAACCCATCAACGGTTCACTACTGAGCGCAGGTCTCCTCTCAGAGAAGGGCTATAGGCCATAGTCCACCACGTTTGGCCTAATGAGAATCGGCGGACTTCACACACTTTCGAGAACATTTTGGGGAACACTAAAGTGTGCAGGTTTCTCCACGATGTTTTTCTTCACCGTTGAAACATGTGATATTCAATTGCTTACGGCAAACGCACATAGCTTCGAAAAGTTAGTGGTGCACCCGGGATCGAACCAGTGACCCCCCGAATAGGAGACCACAGCCCTAACCACTAGGCTATCACTGATTTAAACTTTTATACTTGTAAAGAATTATTTTGGTTAGAATTTGTTATGTACTACAGAGGTTTCATCTAAGTTTTATCACATACTGCCAAGAGCGACAATATTTATAGTTTATAGCCTCTATTATGCTACCGTGGAGTCGCATTGTGATACCAGTTGCCTCGTAACTTTTTATTATAGAAATTATTACTTATATAATGTTGTAAATGAATTATTGATATGTTTATAGATGATATCACGGAATACTCTTAAATTTATGCATATACATCTGTTTATTGTCTACCTACGCCTAATTTTTCAGTAATAACTGTCATTATGATCTCATGCAACCGTAAATCGCAGTTTTTTTCTAGTGGGAGAGGATTGGCCTTAAATCTAGCGAGCATTATTGATCAATGATCAAGAATCGATCAAGAGAAAGAACTCTACATTTGGCAGAAAATATTTGTCGCGCATCCTACAATATCTGACAGCTAAATATGGTCATTCCTTAAGAGTGGGTGTGCGCTCGTTAACAGTAAACAGATTTGATTTTTACAGTAGTAGATCAAGTTTCAATTATCCGAAAAAAAAACACGCAAAAATTACATCATACTGCCAAGGGACGTGCTTGGGCAAATACATAAAATGATGAAATTTGTTCGATAATAAAAAATCGCGAAGTTAGGTCTAATTTTTAACCAATATTCATTTATTTTCAATGTGTTGCATATTACAGAGACAAAATTTTTACATTAAATTCCGATTGATATTATCAAGAGAGTAGCGCCAAAAGGCGGGTGCAGCTGCCGACAGTTGCTTAAGCGCCGCAAATACTCTGCCATTTCTAAGGATTATATTTTTGCGGCGCTTGCTTTTGAGACTCTGGGTCCATGGTCATCGGACACGAAAAATTTTGTAAATGTCGTGTCCCAAAAATTGATCCACGCCTCTGGTGACCAAAGAGCTGGCGCTTATTTAGCCCAAAGACTTAGCCTCGCTATTCAGAGAGGTAATAGCGCCAGTGTTTTGGGCACCATGCCCATTAGCGATCACTTGGACGGCGTGTATTTTTTGTAAATATAATTAGTAGTAATTTTTTCGCTTTTATATAATATGTAGATCCACTTATTTCTGATTATTGAATAAAAAAAAATTGTTTTAGAGAGTAGCCTAGTGAATTGAAAAGAAAATGAATATTTTACGAGTTACAAAGTATTTGGCGCTTACTACACTCCTATTCCGCGCAAAACGCTTTCTTTGACATGAGGTTGTGGCTATGTTTTATCTCACCGCGAAATCTGATTTTTTTTGGGGTTACACGCGCTCCTAAACCGACGTGTTGCTCTATGATCTTATAACATTGTAGTAATCTGTGATGCAATCAACATGTACGTTAGTCGTAATTCCTAGTTCCATGTGTATTTCGCGTCAATGACGGATGCAAGGACAAAAAATCTGATCGCGATCATCTTCAGAGTAAGGTAAATATCGTTTCATTTAACGGTGAATGAAAACATCGTGAGGAAACCTGCATACTTACCTGAGAGTTCTCCATAATTGGAGAACGCTCAGGTAAGTAAGTATATTGTTCTCAAAGGTGTGTGAAGTCTATCAAGTATCAATCTTGGTCAGCTTGGAAGACTATGGCCTACACCCAGAGAGGAGATTGAAATGATGATTGAATGAAACGTCTCAATATAAGTCATTTTGGAGGTATACCTTTTCATTATAAATAATTCATCGTATTTTATATTGTAATGCACCATATAATACGAATCAATGGCACTTACGAAGTAGAATACATTTAAATTGTAGTAAAATTATGCGAAATTATGAATGGGTCACAAAAGACCCTTGCGTTCCACAAAGATGGAGTTAAAACCATTCAAGAGTGAATGAAAACTGACTCGTCACGTTTCGGTAAACGAATGAAAGTATCCAGAATCATTAACAAACCAAATAATGATACAGACATACCGACGCCAGTTTATCAATACACGCAAATTGCAACTCAATTATTATTTCACTAAAATGCAATACAAATTGTGTTTTACTAAAAGTAATCTAACATCGTCATCTGACCGTTTCACAAACAAATTTAAACTTAATATCCATTAGTTTAAAGTACAACATCACTTGTTTCAGATAAACAGAAATGAATGTAATTGAAACACAATAATGCAACTTAATGGTACAATCATTAAAGTGCATTCCAGAATGCGTTTGGTTTAAATCAACCCGTTCACTCGGCGACTGTGAAATTTTCAAAATAATAATTAATCTTTCAATTGTATCATTAGATCGAATATAGCCGTGTTTACTCGTGCAATATCGCATCACTTCATTTTCTCTCCCTTTAAGTCTCATTTTAATGATAAATGATTGGAGAAATTGATGATTAATGATATTCTTCGGATGCGATGAAAAGATTCGGGCATGTGTGTCGAGGAATTCTAAGTTACCGAAACGTCAGATGTTTGGGTATTATACAATTCCTGGAGTCGTTCACAAGTTGTTAATGATGGTTAGTTATTTGGGAGTGTTAAATGAACTTAAATATACAGATGTCATTACGTTGACTGGGGAAGGAGATATTCTATTAAAACTATTAGGCATCCAACTATAAAGCTTAGGAACGTAATAGTCGGCAGAGTAGTAGAAATTATTTATTAACCGACTTCAAAAAAGGAGGAGGTTATCAATTCGTCGGAATCTTATTTTTTATGTATGTTCACCGATTACTCGAAGACGCCTGAACCGATTTGGAAAATTATTTTTTGTTTGAAAGGGTATAGGCGTAGATATACTTCCCAGGTGGGTCATCAAAATTTTATTAAAAAAATCAACAATAACTTATATACTTTGTAGTGGCGGTGTTTGAAGTCGGTTTTTTTAAAAAAAGTTTTTTATAAAGTGTTAACCTACACTTAAGGAAATATCCGAACAAATATTTTCAAAATTTCCAGGGCCGCCGGCGGCGGCGGGGTTCTTATGTAAAATATTTGTTCGAATAGCAGAAAATAATTAAAAATGACGCACCTACTATGCTGTGAGTGTCAGGGTTGCATAATTCATCTCAATAAACAACAAAAACGTAATTATCAGTAGGTACCAATACCAGAAAATAATTACATGGCACTCACACATTCATTGGTTGCTTTGAGCCTGTTTGGAGCGGGACTTTGTTAGAAACTTCTGTTCTAAGCCTTATAGTTCGATGCTGTTAGGTATTTTCAAGCTGTAATGCGTTTTTACATCAACTTCAAAAAAAGGAAGTTGTCAATTTAACACTTAGGTAGGTATATAAGCAGTTTGTAAAGAAACTCAGAAAGACCTTGAAAATATTGAAGGCTATATTTATTTATGTCCATCTGATATTATTAAATAGAATCCTTATTAACTGAAACCTAGATTTTCATTGCTGAAAAAAGGTCTTTTGCGTGGATGTACACAGGACTCGGTCTTGCGACGTCTGTATCCAGTGACTCCCTAGGACTCGACATAGGAGGACATTAGTCAACATCAGCTTGGATGATATTTCAAAAAAATCATAGATTAATAGAATAGATCATACATTTCAGTGGTTTCGGCACACAATGGATTTCAAATTAAAAATAACAGAAAAGTATTTAACAAAACAACACGATAACATAATTTAATTTAATGCGTGGTCTAATTAAGATAAAACATTTACTAATTAAGAATTTTGTACTGTAATTAATTTGATAAAATCCTACTGTTGGTACCTACCCTAACCTAAATTTAAACAATAATTTCCTATTTCCTTATAATATAATTATGTACACGTGTATAATAATTTTATATGCATCATATTTGACCGAGCGAAGCGAGGTCTCTGAGTTAACTAGAGCGATTTGCACTTGTCCGTCCGTCCGTCCGTCCGTCCGTCCGTCCGTCCGTCCGTCCGTCCGTCCGTCCGTCTGTCAGAGCCTTATAACTTTTGAATTACTGAACGTAATTACTTCAAATTTAGATATAATATGTAAACCGATGGCCTCCAGCCGAAAATGGCTTAAAAGTTATAAAAATCTTTATTTCAGGGGGGCTCTCATAGAAGCGAATGCGAAGTAAAAAAAAAAATATTGCGTTACATAAAATTGTTACATATCATTTTAAAGATAATTTTGAACTGAGTACAAAAATATTTTTTTTTTTAAATTTTTCCCTTAAAATTGACGAAATGGGGGGCTTTCAAAGTGGCGATTTTATACGCTCGCTTGAAGACGCTCTCTAGGAAAATCCGCTATGGATTTTCAAACTGATTTTATTTTTTTAGGTCACTTATATCCTGTACTTGAACAACAAATACTAAAATTATATGAATATTATAAAGAAACGAGATTATTTAATTTTTAATGGGCATCAGTAATTCAGCAGCACGGGTCGTCTTCGCTGGCCGTGGCCAGCGGAGGGTACGGGCTTCGAGGCAGGGCCTCATTACCCGGGCGGGGCGCGGGGAAGAGCACTTCCCCGGTGATGGATTTTCAGCCGTCTTGGCAATTAGGTCCATGGCGGCTGAGGCTCCTGGTCCGTGGGGAGCAGGGGCCTTGCGGAGGGACTTCAAGGGCTGCGCTCGCTGGCGGACAGGATTGCCGCCGCGAGCGGGGCGGTGTCCAATGTGTTGGCCCACGCTACGGGCGATGGTGTCGCCACCGTGCGATGGGCCGACATCAGTTCAGGGGGTACCGCTCGCTGGCGGGCAGGATTGCCGCCGCGAGCGGAGCGGTGTCGGGTCCAGTGGGTGGTCCCGCGCTACGGGCGATAGAGTCGCTGCCGTGCGCGGGACCGGTGTAGCTTCACAATAATGCTAATAGATGGCGCAGTCAGTAACTATTCCCATGGAACTACGAGTTACGACTACGACCTATCCCAAAAACAGTTTTGCGTCGACCATTATTATTTAGTTACTTATTATAATACAATAATTGTATTGTAATTTTTTTTGTACCATATTATTCAATTAAAATTATTTTTTAGTTAAATTTTAGTTAAATATTGTATATTTTCTATTCGCGTCGATAGATGACGATTTGTACAGATGCCCGTAACCCGGTTTCACTCGTTAGTACCTACATAATAATTCAATGTTTTCACTAACGTTCCCTAACCTTTACGGGCTACCTATAAGTTAGGTGATTGATGTTTTCTGTCAACTTATTTATCACGATCCTGTACGGGACACCTAAAAGGATATTGGGACGGATGTTAGGACTTAGGATTGTATTTAGGAGCTACCTACGTTAAGAGACTCCTACTTAGGGGATGATTTAGGTATGTTTGGTGAAAACGGGCATAATAATAATGTCAGTTTTGGTTCTCATGTATCGATTGAATGAATAATCATGGGATACCGTTACCGCGAGGTCTCAGTTCGGGGCGAACCACTAGTAGTATAAAACAAAAAAAAAAGCCGGCCAAGTGCGAGTCGGACTCGCGCACCGAGGGAGGGAGGGTTTTATTTTTCCTGTAAAATATACATTATACCGAGTGGGGTATCATACGAATGGCCTTTACTTGTGCATTCTAAAACAGTTTCTAATTTATTTCTAGATATAATAGTTTCTGATTAATCGGCCAAAATGTCGAAAAAAATACCGTCCGGGGGAACGGTATTTTTTTCGACATTTTGGCCGATGACTCAAAAACTATTAGATATAGAAATAAAAAAAAACTGTTTTAGAATGCACAAGTCAAGGCCTTTCATATGATACCCCACTCGGTATAGTTATCTTACTTTGAAATTTCAAACCCCCGATTTTCCCCCTTTTTTAATCAAACTAAAATAATTTTCGCGTTGCTTTTATTTTTCCTGTAAAATATACATAAACCTCTATTGACCATAATTATTTCAGATTTTTCGATTGGTAAACTTCGGAGATAAGGGGGGGGGGGGGGACGGTATTTTTTTCGACATTTTGGCCGATTAATCAAAAACTATTATATATAGAAATAAATAAAAAACTGTTTTAGAATGCACACGTAAAGGCCTTTCATATGATTCCCCACTCGATATAGCTATTTTACTTTGAAATTTCAAACCCCCGATTTTCCCCCTTTTTTATTAAAACTAAAAATAATTTTCGATTTTTCTTTATTGCAATGATTTTGGGCCACTATTATACACAACTATGGCAAATTTCATGTTGATAGCTTAAATAGTTACTGAAATAATCGACTGTGACAGACGGACGGACAGACGGACGGAGAAAGTCTCACCATAAGGGTTCCATTTTTACCATTTTGGTATGGAACCCTAATAATTGCAACCAAAGAAACTAACCGAAAATTAGAAGGACAAAATATATGGTATTTTTAACCGACTTCCAAAAAGGAGGAGGTTCTCAATTCGGCCGGTATCTTTTTTTTTTTTTTTTTTTTTCTATGTATGTCCACCGATTTCTCCGGGATTACTGGACCGATTCGCGTGATTTTTTTTTTAATCGACAGAGGATGTTTGCGAAATGGTCCCATAAAAATTTTAACCTTCAACTCCTCAAGCCTGATGCTGCAGGCTAAAACTATGGCGATTTAGGAAATTTCGATTACGAATTGATATTGTAGGTAACAAGTATGGACTACATCATGGAGCTCCAGGTCCTAGCTCCTCAATCATAGGATACTACACTTAAAAGCTTAAAATAAAAATTCTTTTCAAAAAACCGACTTCTAACGCCACTACAAAGTATAAAAATAATTTTAGTTTGTCCACGTTTGTTGAAGTCGGGCGGGCCTAAAATACAAACTATGAAACCGACTCGCGATGCTCGCTCGACTTCTACAAACGAGTCTATCATATTCTGTAGCGTCGCGCATCGGTTTCATAGTTTGTATATAGGCCCGCCCGACTTCAACAAACGTGGACAAACTAAAATTATTTTTATACTTTGTAGTGGCGTTAGAAGTCGGTTTTTTGAAAAGAATTTTTTTATTTTTATTAAAGTGTTAACCTACACTTATGGAAATATCAGAATAAATTTATAAACACATACCAAAAATGCTATAATTTCGATGCTGACGTGTAGTTCGACCGTAGCCATAGTGTAAGGGGCTAACATACTCGGGCGCTGTTCCTAAGAGATGTGGGTTCGAATCCCGCTGGATTCGGAATTTTTGATATGTGTTTATAAATTTATTCTAAAATATATGGTGATAGGAGAGTGAGACTAAAAGAAAACAGTTCAGAATAATATACTTTGGTGATTTGATCGTCCCAAATGAAACCGATCTTTTATGGTGATTTAACAATTAAACTACACATGGTATTACAGTAAGCGCATGCCAAAACAGTGTTCGGAATGCAATTTGGTGATTTGATCCGAATAAAACCGATCTTTCACGATGATTTAGGAATGAAACTATCATAATGATGCTTACATCAACAGTAAGCGCATGCCGAAAGAGTCTTTGCAATGCAGTTTTGTGTTTCGATTGTCCCGAACAAAACCGATCTTTTACGGTGATTTAGCAATGTAACGCATGCTAAAGCAGCATGTATTCGAAATGCACTTTGATGATTTGACTGTCCCAAATAAACCGATCTTTTGCGGTGATTTAAGATAAGTTAACCGCATGAAAGAACGGTGTTCAGAATGCTCTTTGATAAGAATGCACTTGGTGATTTACTTTTTTCTCAAATTAAACCGATGATTTAAGAGTAAACGCATGCCAAAATAGCTGTCGGCATGCTCTTTGATAACTTTAAAGTTCCCCAACTAAAAGTCTAATAAGCATTAAACCATGAATCCGATCGCTCATGCAGATTTAGCAAGCATATGTAAATATACAGATGACATATTCTAATAACACAAGGGTCGGGCGCGGTCGCCGAACGCATTTAGTTGGTATTAAATTCGATATATTTTTCCATATCATGGTAGGGGATGCTGCGAGGGGTTGATATTGGATGGTATTATGCAATATGCCGTTTTATTGTCGCTGGATTTTACGAAAAATTTTTTTTTAAATAATTCAAATCAACAAAGGAAGGGTTATGATTTTAGCAGTCTAGATGTATGTTGACTATATTTTACGAATTTTCAACCGTAGTGAATTAACTACTAAAATAATATTATAAAAAAAAATAAAAATCATTTTTTACCGACATTTTTACCGAAAAGGAGGAGGTTCTCAATTCGTCGGAAACCTTTTTTTTATGTATGATCGATTTGGAAAATTCTTTTTTTGTTTTAAAGGGTAGGTATACTTCCCAGGTGTTTCCATTAAAATTTTATCGAAATCAGTTGAGCGGTTTTTAAAATATCAACAATAAATTATAAACTTTCTAGTGGCGCGGGCGTTTGAAGTCGTTTTTTTAAAAGAATTTTTTATATTAAATTATGTGATACAAGATTGTATTGAGCTGGAGCAAATTCGCTTTCCAGCGTCGATATAGACAGCGTTTGACTGTTCACGTGATGGTAAGTGACGATGCAACGTAAGATAAGCGCGCTTGCCTAGTTAATGCCTATTCACTCTTGATTTAAAGGTACCCAATCAGTTTAATAAGCATTAAATAAAAAAGGTTATAGTTCCCGATCCCGGGTAGGTACCTACGCCTCTGACTTCGTAGTTATGTGCGTTTAAGAAATTAAATATCACGTCATGCTTCAACGGTGAAGGAAAATATCGTGAAGAAACCTGCACATCGAATTCTCTATAATATTCTCGAAGGTGTGTTAAGTCCGATCGCATTGGGCCAGCGTGGTGGTCTATGGCCTTAACCCTTCTCTGAGAGGAGAACTGCGCTCAGTAGTCAGCCGTTGATGGGTTGATGATGAAGTTTTAGTTACTTGGGAAGGGGAAAGTCAGTCTTGCATAAGTTAGTCCCCGCAGGCTTAGCCCCGCTCAGCTCGGTTTAACAGTCAACTGATCCAATAAAGGGAGGGCCCTTTCCGAATTCATTACTGTGTTTGTCGTTATTGCGTAGCGTTGTTGAGGGAATATTATTATGGTATGTTATTAATGATACTGATTTTAACATCATTATAAGATAGGTGAATTGGTTAGCTTTTTTTCTTTTATTTTATTCGATGACAAGATAGTCCTTGCCTGACTTCAAACAGAATAAATCTTCTAGCACTCGACGTATCATCATCATCATCATTAGCAACCCATCAACGGCTCACTACTGAGCGCAGGTCTCCTCTCAGAGAAGGGTTATAGGCCATAGTCCACCACGCTGGCCCAATGCGAATTGGCGGACTTCACACACCTTCGAGAACATTATAAAGAACTCTCAGTTGTGCAGGTTTCCTCACGATGTTTTCCTTCACAGTTGAAGCAAGTGATATTTAATTGCTTAAACGCACTTAACTCCGAAAAGTCAGAGGTGCGTACTGGACCCATGCAACTATCGCCCAATAGCCCTACTTCCTGCAGCGTCAAAAATTTTTGAAACCGCTATGTGCCGACAGCTAAACTCCTTCTGTGAGAAGTATAACATTTTTGATGAAAGCCAAAACGGTTTTAGAAAAGATCGTAGTACAACATTAGCAGTATTCAAATATATACAAGAAGTCTTTAAAATTATAAACGATAAAAAATATGCAATCGGAATAATGTTGGACATGCCGAAGGCGTATGATAAAGTACAATATGATATATTACTAAATAAATTATACGGGATAGGCATAAGAGGCACACCGCACGAATGGTTTAAATCCTATTTGGAAAAACGCGAACACTACGTTGACATAGAAAATTTTGACCAAAAAACGGGACTAGTAAGCTACAAGAGATCTGACGTAAAAACCATGACTACACTAGCGGCACGCTATGATGGCCGGTTTGACACATTACAATAGTGATGTGGAATGTCAATTTATTCTCGAACAAAAACAATTAAGTTTTGTTTTTGTACCTGATTAAATAGGTTTAATAAAACAAAAATGTATATGTTTATTTAATTTATTTGAACGAACTGAATATTTGAATGAAAATGAATATACATAATTTATATGCACACAAGAAACATATGAATACAAAAGATACCAAAAAAGGTGCCACAAAAGGCCATAATTAATCAGATTCGTCCATACTACTATTTTCACTGTCGTCACTGCTATCATCACCTACATTAATAATTATATGTTCGTTTTCTATAATATTATCTATTTTCACATCTCTTTCATAATCTTCCCTTATTAATTTAACAGTTCTATTCACAACCTTTTCCCAGTCTCCTTTAGTCACATGTTCACAAGCTTCTTCTAATAATTTTAGCATTTTTTTTGTGGTAAATGGGGGTTCTGTATTGTGTCTTGCAGCATATCCCTTAATTTGAGCCCACACCAACTCAATCGCATTATACTCACAATGGTAAGGCGGTAACCGTATAACTCTGTGCCCATGTTCTAATGCTATTTCGTCAATGACGTATCGGATCTTGGTTGGTTTGTTTTCTTTTAAAAGACGTACTAATTCCGCTTTTAACATATTCATGTTTGCATCTACGCCATTTTTACGAAGCCATGCGACGATATCAGCTTTCTTTTGGGATTGGGCAGGTGGCTTGTCAATTTGCATCGAGTGGTATGGGGCGTTGTCCATAATTATAATAGATGGTTCAGGGAGGCTACACAACATTGAGGTAAACCATTCAGTAAACTTTTCTCCATTCATGTCTTCATGATAGTCTCCAGTGGTTTTTGACGCAAAAGCCATGAGAGAACCTTCGACAAACCCGTTGATGGTTCCGGCGTGACAAATTATAAGTCGCGATCCTTTTCCTACAGGAACTTTGGAAGTAGATGCTGCTGTGTCATCGTTCCAAGAACGGCCTACAGTATGGTTAGCATTAAGCCATGTTTCATCCAAGAACACAACATTTTGCCAATTTTTGATTTCTTTCACTTGCCGTAAAAAAGTATACCTTGCCATCGCTATATCAAATCTTTCCATCAATATTTTGCGTTTGTTACATTTTTTGTATCGAAATCCAATGGTCTTCAAAATCTTCGTTAAAGAACTTTCCCCACCGAAGAATAATCCAGCTTCCTTCAGTGAATGCACCAACTTTTTTCTTGTTGGATACTCCTTCTGTAAATAGTAGCCGTAAACATGTCTTCGGATAGCATCGGCATCAAAGCTATCGATGCCTACGACTGGTTTTGCTCGTTTTCTCTTTTTTGGTGTGTGAAGTTTATTTTCTTCTGTGCCAGTCTCGCCATATTTTTTTTTAGTTATCCGTCTAACAGTTCGTTGTCCAATATTAAGCGCATCAGCTACGCGTTCAACCACTGACGTTATAGGTAAAATTGGCCCTCCATTTTGAGCTTCACGATCGAAATAGTTACGAAGGCGTATTACGAACTCACGTGTCTGACTATTTAGAACAGTTCTCTGCGTACGTTCGGTCATATCGACGAAATCCACAACAAAGGGCTTGAACAGAGTCCAAATTAACGAGCAAGGGTCAACAGTAATGCAGTATCAATATTTGAAATCCAAAGCCAGGTCAAAACTATATCACAATCGCATTGCACTGACAGTTTATACTTTTCGAAGCAACGTCAATTCGAAACTGCTTTGTTTTGCATTGAGCATTGACGCGAGTTTGCCGGAGGTAGTAGTTGTGCTAGCCAGCGATCCTATGTGACGATCGTATTAGATTCCATTTTTAAAAATTTTCAATTTAGAAAACCAAATGCCGAGTTGTGGTATATATCATATAAAAATAAAAATTTTACCTTTTGTATGAAACAGCTGATATTTTTTTGCGATTTCAGAGGTTTGTCCACATAGTGAAAATTGTTCATATTCACAAGTACATTCACCCCTTAAATGGTGCAAACTGATTTTTCTACACTTGTATACATTTTAGAAATCAATTTAATAAATAAATTTTGAGTCCTAAACCTAAAACTACATTCGATAAAATTTATGAATCTCTGCACATCACTATCGTCAATAAAGTAATACAATTATTTCCTTCAAAGTCGTTATCAATTAATACGGAACTTCATGAGCGGACAAACGTCAAACCGGCCATCATAGCGTGCCGCTAGTTTAACTCAATACCCCAAGGAAGCGTCCTTGGGTGTATTTTGTTTTTAATCTATATAAATGACTTGCCAAAAATTTTTGACGAATATTGCGTACTATTTGCCGATGACATTTCCTTATTATTGCCTCTGTCAAATAATAATGATTTAAATGATAAAATGACTCGACTACTAAATACTATCACCAATTGGATGACTGACCATAACTTAGAATTAAATTGCAATAAAACTAAAATAATTCAATTTCGACCGTATCAGAAAATACCACTAGACATTAAATTTATTTATAATAACAATGACATAGAATGCGTAGATAGCTTAACATTCTTAGGAATTGATATTGACACAAATTTAAATTGGAAGAGCCATATTCAAAAAACAAGAAGTAAATTATCGAAATTTATATATGGCCTCAGGGAGTTAAAAAGGACTACTAACTTAAAAACCGCATTAGCCGCGTATTACGCTTATGGGCACGCATTTTTGCGATACGGTATTATACTCTGGGGAAACAGTACAAATGTCCACGATCTCTTTGTATTACAAAAAAAGTGCATCCGCATTTTGGTAAATATAAAACCTACAGACACGTGCCTACCTCACTTCAAGGAACTGAAAATCTTGACCTTAACTTCTATTTATATATTCGAAATGTGTAAATTCGTAAGGAAAAACATACAATTTTATACTAAAAAAGAAGACAAAACTCGCCGATTCCCCGAGAGACATACAAACAAATTAATTCTCCCACTATCAAAATTAGCACTGCACAGTTCGAGCCCCTACATAATGTCAATAAAAATCTACAATAATCTACCTAACAACATCAGAAACATTGAAAAGGAAATAAAGTTTATAAAAACATTAAAAACGTACCTAATTGAAAAGTGCTACTACGCAATCAATGATTTTTTTAATGATACGGATAAGCATAATATGTAAAATCGGTCTCCCTACCACAATAAATTACACTATTGTTGCTACACCCAAACTGGGTATTCAAAGCTTGTAAATAAATAAATAAATAAATAAATAAATAAAGTTATGAGTTATTTCACTGTTACTAAAACGAAACTCTGTCTCTTTCTAAAACGAAATTTTCTATGAAGATTGTATGGAGCTGCTGTCTTGTGACATCACACCTCAGTAAACGCTCTCTCTGTCTGACAGGAAACTTTAAAGCTCTTAGATATATCTCCGAGACTAGATAAGATATTGAAAAAAGAAAAATGGCACTGTGTTATAATATTTAAAAACTTTATTTTGAATAAATAAAAAAAATATCAGTCAAATAATAATATTTAAAAACTTTATTTTGAATAAATAAAAAAAATATCAGTCAAATACCCAATTGCATTAACTTTTCTTTAAATACACTGCAATCCTCTAAGTTTACCTACCTACATAAGTCAAAGTGCATAGACTATAGACGAATCACTTTGAATTGGTTTGCATTTGAATAGCAATTTAAACAATTATTATTTAAATACATATCACCCATTCATTGCTTCCGACCGTTCGAACCCTAGCGAATCGTTTAAGTGATTTAATTCAATAAGTCCACAACAGATAATATTATTGTTGAATCATTGACTGAGCTTGTCGCATCTTACGACTTTTATGTACCTACTTATGTTGCTTTTAAAAGAAAGTAAGTATATTGAATGCAGCATGGTTAGCAGACGCACCCTTGACTTTTCGGAGTTATGTGCGTTTAAACAATTAAATATCACGTGCTTCAACGGTGAAGGAAAACATCTTGAGGAAACCTGCACACCTGAGAGTTCACCATAATGTTCTCGAAGATGTGTGAAGTTCACCAATTCGCATTGGGCCTGTGATGGACTATAGCTTGTAACCCTTCTCTGAGAGGAGACCTGCGTTCGGTAGTGAGCCGTTGATGGGTTGATGATGATGAGGGTTAGCAGAGCTGTTGTATTTCCTCCGGCCTCCTTTTCAAGTGGCTGGACCGCTTCAACATACGTGTATACAAACTAACTAAAGGCGTTTGAAGTCGGTTTTTTAAAAAGAATTTTTATATATTATTATTTTAAGATTTTTAGTGTAGCTTCACAGGATCTAATCTTCAAATTCTCTGATCGCGAGCGGTTTGTTCTTATTCATTGAGGAGATCAATGGGATCCACCTAACAATATGTCCTTTCAAACAAAAAAAAATATTGAAATCGGTTTAGATTGGAGTTATAGAGTAACATCGCCCAAAAAAACGCGGCTAATTGAGAACCTCCTCCCTTTTTGAAGTCGGTTAAAAAGGTCGAAAATGCGGGTCGTTTAGTTGAGTTGGGGAGCCGAACTATAAACGAATAATGTTTGGATACGTGTTGCGTGAGGTTGCGGTGTTTTTATTGAGTTTAACTTTGGGGTGGACGTGATTGTTACAATGGCTTAGATACGCGTATAAAAATGACAGCTTTTTTTATATATTTAAAAAAAGCTTTTAAATATTATTAAACAATGCAATTTTTCTTTTTTAAATATCTCAACTATAGTCTCGGAAATATAGATCTTTGTAGTTTCCCGTTAGACAAAGGAGAGCGCTACTGAACTGTGATGTCACAAGACACTTAGGTATAGTTCCATACTCTCTTCATACAAAATTTCTTTTTAAAAAGAACCAGATCATAGTCGCAGTAAAACAGCTTATAACTTATTTATTTTTTGACCGATTTATTTTCTGTTTTATGAATGTTATTCTTACATGATGTTACATTTTCGATTTTAACTAATGAATATCAACATTTTGACAACAGTCAAATACCCAATACTTACTTGGATATATTGTATATACTTATATTCCCCCATACGCCTTTCTTCATTCTTTTGCACTGGCATTTTGAAATTAGGGGTGTTTTGTACCTTTGGTTTAAAACAATATTTTTCGTACCACTTGCTCAAAAAAGTGACATTCTGTGCCACAAAAAGCGAACATAAAAATAGTCATTTTTAATCTGTTAAAAACAGGGAAAGAAAATTGTACTGAATTTCATTCATCCTCTAGGGGGAGAATGTGATTTAAATTTGGAATACTTACCGTTTATACTGAACTACATCTGTGTTTACACCAATGAGTTTGTATCTATAGCATTATACTTCCTTTTGAAAAAGGAATACGCATTTATTATGCAGTTATGATTATTAAATAAAATTACGAAAACCGACGAGGCCGTATGAGCTTGATGCCTTTGCTTTTCCGACAAAAAATATTAGTCTAGGAATTTGCCGCGTTTTTGTTTTCTTCAAATACATAAACGTTAAGTTTATTTTAATTTATTTTTATAAATAAGTTAATGTTCTAAAAATACGTTACGATGTTAAATCAAAGCGACAGTGACAGTGAATTGTCGGATTCCATCAGTGCAAATGCTCAGACGCAAGAACAGAGAAATACTCAAATCAACTCATCTATCTATAATATAATAAAACTGTAACAGGTCCAATTCTGTACATTGAAGATATTTTGAAAATTTTTGTTTGAGGGCACTCTATAATCGATACTGAAGCCAAAACAATTTTTTTTTAATTTTTTGTCTGTCTGTCTGTCTGTCTGTCTGTCTGTCTGTATCTTGGCCGCGCATCACGCCGAAACTACTGGACGGATTTAAATGAAACTTGGCACGATTTAAGTTAATACTACGAGGTATAATATAGGATACTTTTTATCCCGAAATTCAGCACGGTTCCCTTGGGAGAGGGGATGAAAGTCAAAATGTGTATTTAGCTGTAATTCATTAAGGCGTATTCCGATTTAATCCATTCTTTTTTTGTTAGAAAGCAGGTTCTTTAGAGATTGTCCTGTAATTATTTCAAGGTCGTCAATTTCGTAGTTCAGAAATTATAGACATCACGATCTTCAGTATAAGGTCCAAATAACTTGAACCCCGGAATCTACAAGATACTTTGAATGAATGGCTCATCTTAAGCTGGCAAGTGTACTTTATCATATGTATATAGCCATCGTGGATAGCCCTATTTTGTCAAAGTCAAACTACTCCAAAGGCGTCAGATTTTGCCAAACGATCATTATACGGATACTACATAGTAGGTATGGATGTATACATCGTATGGACTTAATGCTACAGTGTTTTCCTATGCAATTTAAAATTATAATCATACTACCTAATATTATAAATGCGAAAGTGTGTTTGTTTGTTGGTTTGTCCTTCAATCACGCCACAACAGAGCCACGGATCGACGTGATTTTTTGCATGGGTACTATAGTTGAGGATATAGGCTACTTTTTATCCCGGAAAATCAAAGTGTTCACGAGGGATTTTAAAAACTAAATCCACGCGGACGAAGTCGCGGGCATCAGCTAGTCAACAATAAATGTACCAAACAAAAATGTAACTCTCTCTATCAATAATTGGACCAATGTTTCGAATGTTAACTTTTACTTTTAATTGTCATTATTTTTAATAAATGCTTATCTCATATTATTATTGTGTTAATTTTTTCACAAATGGTACGAAAAGTAGAGTATTTTCCTCGGTGATAAAGCTGTCTTAGTCTTGGGTGAAATTAAATCGTCACCCGCGACAGAAGACACTGCTTTATCCCCTTGGTTAATAATCTACTATTTCCATCGTCTACGCGCGAGTTAAAGTGAAATGTAATGAAAATAATATAATATTATGTACCTAGGTAGGTAAATCGGTTCAGGCATCTTCGAGGTATCGGCACACATAAAAAAAGATTTCGACGAATTGAAAACCTCCTCCTTTTTGAAGTCGGTTAAAAAGAAATATAACACACTAGTATGAAAATATTACCTCCTTAATACAATATTAATATCGAGTTATGAATAATAACCTACAACACGCATAGTTCGATAACAAATTGACTAATTAAGGAAAAAGGATAAGGTTTATTTTGAGCTAATTATGAACAAGTAATCAACAATAATATTAATTAATGCAATAACGAACTTAATTGTTAATTATTTCTTTCATACATTTTTTCCTGTTTGGCATGCAAGAGAGGCTAATAATGGGGTAGGTACCTAATTATTTTATTAAAGCCAACTAGCTGATGCCCGCGACTTCGTCCGCGTGGATTTAGTTTTTAAAATCCCGCGGGAACTCTTTGGTTTTCCGAGATGCCTATGTCACCGTCCAGGTTCTGAACTATACCAATCACGTCAATCCGTACCTTGGTTGCAGCGTGATTGACGGACAGACCACAAACCAACAAATAAATACTTTCGCATCAATTTCGCATTTATAATTTTAAATAAGTACCTATTAGTAAGGAAGAATTAATACTATACGATAATAAAGGCGATCTAATTAAATTTTAGTGAGTACTTTAATCATGTAGTACATAATTTGTATGTATCATTATTAGTAAATATGTATCTAGTTAAAAAAAAGTGATTTGATCATAATATGTACGGAACGGAACTAAAAGAGCCAGGCCCGACTCGCACTTGACCGATTTTTCTTTTTTACGTTACCGGAGGTTAAGGTTAGAATACTTAAAATTATTTAGTATTGTACGCAGTGTGTTCAAATTTATACCTACACTATCTAGTTATTTATTTACGTAGCGAAAAAATAATTAGGGTAAACAATAAATTATCTACAGAAGTACTTACATTATGTAGGTACCTAATTACAGAAATTAACAGTTGTTACCATTCCCGCCGGTGGCACCCGTTCACGAGCATGACGCATGGTCGAGCCGTTACTTCGCTCAATCATATTTGAGGGAACGTAGCAACCCGCACCACACGACACCACCACAGAAATGTTTAAAGAGAGCGTGACATGCTTAGGCTACCCATGTTAAGGCATCGAACTGAATACCAATATTCAAATACCTACTCATTTTAAGACATGACTACGTGTTACAAGTAAATCTTTGGTTACAAGATTGCTTCCAAGCAACCTACTCTACTTATTAATAGTTATGTGTGTTATATGGGGCCAAAGGAATTTTTTGTTCCCCGAGGGCGTTATTTTGAATTCAGAGCGAAGTGAAGGATTCTAAAGTAGAATCCTGAGCGTAGCGAGGAATTCAATATACGCCGCCCGAGAACAAAAAATTTTGGCCCCGAATGACACACACTATTTTTCATCATTACCTATGAGAAAAAGCTAGGGGTATCAACCTACTATGTATAGAGTATAGACATTACCAATACATATTATATTGAAAGTTTAAATAAAACACAAATAAATTTTTATGAAATAATTAAACATTAATATTTATGTTGGAAGTATGGGCGTATATGTCTAATCGAAAAATTTGATCACGTGACTTATCGTAGACAACAGCTTCTCAAACATTTTTGAATTTCGACACATTTTTGAATTCTCTCTTCTGATTGGTCCGCGTTAGTGCTTTAGTATGCTAAAGCACTATAACGCGGACCAATCAAAAGAGAGAAATGAAAAGTCCCATGGGGTTAAAATGAAATTTTGCTCCCGCTGTCCTCTGAAGCCAATATTCGTTTTTCGAATAGGTATGATGAAAATATATTTTTACACACTGTTTAAATTTATGTAAAGGCAAATCTGTCAATTGTTTCGGAATCAAGTTATAAAAGCGTATACACGACCAAACAAAGGATTTCTTCACTTTACGCAGACGACAGGATGGTCTGGTGATGGTGAGGACTAGTTTATGACGGTGTCTAGTTAATAGATCATGCGTATGTACGTGTGTGTGTACCTCTTTGTTTATATTATGGAAAAATAAATAAATAATTAAAAGTTATACCTACTGTATTTTCTTACTCTTTGTTGACAGCCCTAGGCAACCACGCCACGGCGTCCGTGACGTAGGAAGGCGAACAGATCCAAAGCAATATGGATTCTCGCGCCGAGCTATAAAGTCTAATTTAGCTTGCGTGTGATTTATCTATTTAATAAAAAATATGTAGGTTATTAAAGCGCCGGCAAGTAGTCAACATCAAAGGAGTGAAACTTCTGTACGTAGTACTATTATATATTCTGTGCTAGAAGTCAGAACCGAGCGAAAACGGGGCCGGCGCGCGGGCGGATCAAAACTTTGTGACCTAGTAGGTAACCATAATATTATTATTGTATGCTTTACGGACTAATGACTGAAACAAATAAACTAAAATTTTCGGTAAACAGGAAAACCGCATAATTAAAATATTTTACTTTTATTGCGAAAATACAGAATTATTAATAACAAATAATATATACTTTGTGGTAACTGTGGCTTTATTTTTAAAAATACAAATAAAAACTATGATCTCATATTTTTAGTACTTAGCTATATACTTATAGAGGTACCTACTTATCTTCTTCTTCTCTTCTTCCTGGGAATTGTCTCCGCAAGTAGGCGTGTCTGCCCGTTTTGCGTGATTCCTCTGGTACGGCTCCCCGCCGGATCACTCCACCAGCCGAGCTCACTCCAGAATCCGAGCAGGCCACCCAGGTCGGCGAGGACTTACGGAAGTGTCGCAGGAGAGCCAATGTATTTATGACGTTGGTTGGATACACTTTTGCATTTGAGCAGTACGTGTTCCGGTGTCTCGTCGCCCTCCATGCATGCTCTGCACAGAGGGCTGTCGGTGATACCTAGAATGAAAAGGTGTTTGTTGAGCGAACAGTGTCCTGTGATCGTACCTACAACTATCCTTAATTGTACCTACTACATTTATAGTTATTTAAAAAACACAAATAAACTAAAAAAGTTCTTTTCATTTCTCATACTCGGAAAGTAGTGTTGTTTTGATCTGATTATTGGGTGGAAAATGCTGCTTCCCTCCATAGGGAGGGAAAAACTCATACAAATTACTTCCCACTTAAGGGCCGGAATGAACTTTCAAAATAGAACTGCTGTCAGCTGTAAAGAGGTTTTATGTAAAAAAAAACTAATTAAAAAAAATGCTGCAGCCATGTGACTTTCTAAACAGCCAGTGTGAACTTAGCGCAAACTTCTTTGAGCGGAATAAACTGCAGCAACAATAATAGGGTATTTGACTACTTTTAGAAAATCATCTTAAATTGTTAATAATGCTATGCTGAAGCTAACAAAACGTATATTTCAGCATAACTTTCAGTATTTTTCAAAAAAATCGAGAAATAAATTCAAAAAAATAAATTGCCGCCGAAACGTTCCATTTTCTCTCATGACGTCACAGTTCACATTTCAAACAATGACAATTCCACATCCGATAGTGACCATGGCCGGAATTATAGCAATTTTATTTAATGTTTTCTATTTAAATAAAACTTTATTTTTTAGTTTTGTCGTAGGGAATAATGTTTTTAGATAATAATCTTTTACACTAGCGGCACGCTATGATGGCCGGTTTGACGTTTGTCCGCTCATGAAGTTCCGTATTAATTGATAACGACTTTGAAGGAAATAATTGTATTACTTTATTGACGATAGTGATGTGCAGAGATTCATAAATTTTATCGAATGTAGTTTTAGGTTTAGGACTCAAAATTTATTTATTAAATTGATTTCTAAAATGTATACAAGTGTAGAAAAATCAGTTTGCACCATTTAAGGGGTGAATGTACTTGTGAATATGAACAATTTTCACTATGTGGACAAACCTCTGAAATCGCAAAAAAATATCAGCTGTTTCATACAAAAGGTAAAATTTTTATTTTTATATGATATATACCACAACTCGGCATTTGGTTTTCTAAATTGAAAATTTTTAAAAACCTTTTTTGGTATCTTTTGTATTCATATGTTTCTTGTGTGCATATAAAGTATGTATATTCATTTTCATTCAAATATTCAGTTCGTTCAAATAAATTAAATAAACATATACATTTTTGTTTTATTAAACCTATTTAATCAGGTACAAAAACAAAACTTAATTGTTTTTTGTTCGAGAATAAATTGACATTCCACATCACTATTGTAATGTGTCAAACCGGCCATCATAGCGTGCCGCTAGTGTAGGATGACACCAAATGAAACGATATTTTTAATGTAGTCAAATACCCTATTACGCGGTGAGTTCCATATTTTAAATTTAAAAAGTCGACATTAATTGGCGGGATACTAATCTGTTATGTATTTGTGACGGAATTCAAAAAATAGGTAATAGGTACCTAAATAATCTTAGATTTGAATATTAAAAATGAGTTCAAGCGATTCTGAAATGTTGACACCAGATTCGATTAAAGACGAGGCAAATAGTGTTATTAAAAATCTTTTGCCAGAAATGTCAAAAGAGAGATATATAAACACATACAATAATTTTATGAAGTGGCGAGCAGAGAAGAATAAAAAATCGTTTTCCGAAAGTGTATTTCTTACATATTTTAATGGACTGTGTAGTAAACTACAGCCTTCTACGCTATGGAGCCGATATTCAATGCTCAAAAGTACACTTAGTGTAAAACACAATGTAAATTTGAAAGAATTCCATAATTTAACATCATTTTTGAAAAGACAGTCTCAGGGGTTCAAGAGTAAGAAATCTAAGGTTTTCACCTCTCATGAAGTGGAAACTTTTTTAAATGATGCTCCTGACGAGATATATTTGGCAGTGAAGGTAAGTTTACCTAAGTATTCATGGATTTATTCTAAAAATGAACGTATTTATTACATAAATACTAAAAAAATACATGTTTTTCACAGGTGGTATTGATACTCGGTATAAGCGGCGCTTGCAGAAGCAGTGAACTCACAAATTTGACAATTAAGGACATTGAAAGTCAAGGAAAATTATTACTAGTAAAACTGACTAAAACAAAAACAAATATTGAGCGCTCGTTTGTGTAAAGAAATATCAAAAAATGAGACCTAGTGATGTAAAAACAGACCGTTTTTTTCTCAACTATCAGAAGGGAAAATGCTATAAACAAGTGATCGGTAAAAATAAAATCTCAGGTATGCCGAAGCAGATAGCAACATATTTGAATTTACCAAACTGTGAGCAGTATACCGGACATTGTTATAGACGAACGTCAACAACACTTTTAGCCGATTCAGGGGCAAACATGACAACGTTAAAAAGACATGGAGGCTGGAAATCCAGCACAGTCGCCGAAGGCTACATTGAGGATTCAGTCCAAAATAAAACTAAAATTTCAACGAAATTAACTGAAACTATACGCCCCAATTCGCCTCAGCCGACAACTTCCAGGGAGTATCCGCCATGTAATCCATCGTCTGATGAAATACGAGAGTCTCCTACTTTTACAGATATCCATAACAGCCAAATTTGTCATAATGTATCAAACAGCATAACAATTCCAAACAAAAATGTTACTTTCAATTTCACGAATTGTCCTAATTTGACAATTTTTTTTAAATAGGTACATACTACTAATATTATTATATATTATCAATAAATAGTTTAGATAAACAACTAGTTTTATTTTCCTCATATTCGAAATGAAAAGTAGAGTGTTTAACTCGGGTAAAAGAATCAATTCCTACTCGGACTATAGTCTAAATACCTCGGGTATTGATTCTTTCGACCCTCGGTTAACAATCTACTATTTTCACTCAGGGCCGATTTCACCAATGTAAAAGCTATACTATACTATATACTATAATATTATATATTATATATATATACGTTCGTATAGCGTATATATACGTTCGTATATACGAACGTATAGCGTATATATATATACGCTATACGTTCGTTTATACCTAGTATATTCAAATAAAGAATATACAATACTATATTAAACCTAAAAATTCTAAAATTAAAACTAAAATAAAAACTAATTAAAATCTAAAACCCCATCCAAGCCACCGCAGTGTGGCATAGTACCCAAGATGCTGACAGCATTACCCCTTTGGATGGCCAAGCTAATCCTTTGGCCAAGGTAGCTGCCAGCTCTTGGATCCCCGGTAGACTCGATCACTCTTTTTGATATCTCTAAAAAAAGTGCGCGAGCCTCCGGGCCCCACGGCCCCAGGGTCTCTACACCAAAAGGCGCAAATATGAAACCACTGTCAAGTTTTTCATATTTGCGCCTCTTAGCCTGTTCGGCGCTAGTAGCCGCTGCACCCGCCACAGAGGAGGTCGCATGGATGTGGGAAGCAGCTAGAGTATCTACACAGGTGGCATCCCACACAAGCGACCTCCCTGTCCTCCAAAGAACAAGCGTCATAAAATGTAAAATAAGTCATAACCGAGCGTAAATTAGATATTTTGACAGTATTCCTCGGCACTCAAAAAAATAAAGTGAAATACGATGGTATAAAGTAAAACCCCACTGTATTGCAACGCTCATACATACTTTGAAATCTGTGTAGTAAAAATAACCGCATCAAAATCAGAAGTTTTTCAGGAATATTGTAATTTGTAATATAGTAGAAAGTCAAAAACACGATTGCAGCGCCCTGTCGCAATCGGTGTTCTGGTAAAATATCAGCTCTAAGAAAGTGCTCGGAATAAGTGATGTGTTAATCATACTAATATTATAAATGCGAAAGTGTGTTTGTTGGTTTGTTGGTTTGTCCTTCAATCACGCCGCAACAGAGCCACGGAAAAACGTGATTTTTTGCAGGGGTATAGTTGAGGACCTGGACAGTTGCATAGGCTGTTTTTTATCCCGGAAAATCAAAGAGTTCCCGAGGGATTTTAAAAACTAAATCCACGCGGACGAAGTCGCGGGCATCAGCTAGTTAAGCATAAACCGTATTAAAACGGCTCTGTGTTTTTCGGCAAAATTGTAACAAAAACACACACAAACACAAAAACTTTAACGCCAAACGCATATAAATCCATCTCAATTCTACCATAGGTAGTATGGGTACTGGGAACTTATCTAATTCAAAATACATAATGATATTACTCAGCGATATCGCTCCACCAGTGAGTGAATGAATGAATGATTGTTTAATGTACCAGAAGTGAGCAAATTCGTTTTTAAACGGCTATCAGTCGGTCATTAATACGTTTGTGAATGCGTTCGCCTATGCCGCGCCATTTTAGGTTACTCGGGTGACCATGAAGTTAGAAAAGCAATAAAATTAATCTAAAACCCGGTCACATTATTCAAATTCAAATTCAAAATTATTTATTGCACGTAGGCCAACCTGAGGCTCTTATGACAAGTCATGACTCTACCACCGGTTCGGAAAGCGGATTCTGCTGAGAAGAGCCGGCAAGAAACTCAGCAGTTGCTCTTTTCAAAATAATCATTTTACAATATTATTATGAAGCTATTAAATTGTAATAAGTTTTTATACTATCTTGTGGGCAGCTGGATGCCAAGCTGATTTAACCTATGCAACTTTGTTAGAATAATAAAACATTTCCACAATGTGGGAAGTTCCAAAAAAAAAAACTACAATTCAATTCATGTTAAGACGGGCAGACACAAAGTAGCCCCATTCCCGCCGGTGGTACCCGTTCACGAGCATGACGCATGACCCAGCCGTTGCTTCGCTCAACCTTATTTGAGGGAACGTAATGGTCACCCTTCAACTGAAGTGGAAATGGGCGGGGCACATAGTTCGAAGAGCTGATGGTCCCAAGGTTCTTGAGTGGCGACCCCGCACCGGGAAGCGCCGTGTTGGCAGACCCCCCACCAGGTGGACCGACGACATCAAACGAGTCGCAGGGAGTCGCTGGATTCAAGCGGCGCAAGACCGAGGCCTGTGGAAATCCATGCAAGAGACCTTTGTTCAGCAGTGGACGTTTATCGGTCTATGAAGAAGAAGAAGAAGAATGGTCACCCTATTCCATTGCGTTTATTAAGTAGGTACTCTCGATAATGGGACAGCGATACAATGGCGCGGCCCAAGTCCCAACACAATGGACACGACTGCAGCGATTGTTGCCCCACATCTGGGATCCCACATTATAGTACCACTCTTCATTTTCAAATCGTGTATCATTTATTATAAGTACCTACTACCTACTAGCTTTTACCCGCGGCTTCGTCCGATGTCGTAAAGATGTGGAAGACGAATTATGGAAGAGCAATTAGTTTATAGTAAAGTTAGTGTGGAAAAGGAATTAGTTTTATAGTAAAGTTAGTGTGGAAGAGGAATTAGTTTATAGTAAAGTTAGTGTGGAAGACGAATTAGTTCTATGTAAAGTTAGTGTGGAAGACGAATTAGTTCTATGTAAAGTTAGTGTGGAAGACGAATTAGTTCTTTGTAAAGTTAGTGTGGAAGACGAATTAGTTTATGTAAAGTTAGTGTGGAAGACGAATAAGTTTATTGTAAAGTTAGTGTGGAAGACGAATTAGTTCATTGTAAAGTTAGTGTGGAAGACGAATTAGTTCATTGTAAAGTTAGTGTGGAAGACGAATTAGTTTATTGTAAAGTTAGTGTGAAAGACGAATTAGTTTATTGTAAAGTTAGTGTGGAAGACGAATTAGTTCATTGTAAAGTTAGTGTGAAAGACGAATTAGTTCATTGTAAAGTTAGTGTGGAAGACGAATTAGTTCATTGTAAAGTTAGTGTGAAAGACGAATTAGTTCATTGTAAAGTTAGTGTGGAAGACGAATTAGTTCATTGTAAAGTTAGTGTGGAAGACGAATTAGTTTATTGTAAAGTTAGTGTGGAAGACGAATTAGTTTATTAGAAGCTTTCTCATTTTCCGTTGCTTAGTTATAAAAAAGTTAGGCTCCGTGGGCAAAAAAAACAGTGGCTTATACTTAATTCCCCGTTTTTAAAGATCTCGTGGGAACTCTCCGCTTTTCCATGGTAAAAGTTTGACATGTATGTCCGTCTTCCAAATTTCAAGAATAATTTTAAAGATACTTTGGCTATGTCGGTGAGCTTTTATTCCTTTAACTATATTCGTAATTTTTTTTGCGGAAAATGTGGTATTATTGAAGATCTTTTTGTTGCTATTATTATTATTATTCATTTATTGAAAACTAGCTGATGCCCGCAACTTCGTCCGCGTGGATTTAGTTTTTAAAATCCCGCGGGAACTCTTTTATTTTCCGGGATAAAAGTAGCATATTACTCTCCAGGTAGCGCTGTTGCAGCGTGATTGAAGGACAAACCAACGAACAAACACACTTTCGCAATTATAATTTTAGAAGAATTATTAGGTAAAACGCATTCATAATATCTTAGTATGATGATAGTAGATATGATATCAAAACATGACACGGATAGAGATGGATTTTATGATAGAAAAATATTTTTTCTATTGTTTCCACCGATGAATTGGCGAAATATGATTGGTTTCCACGGAGCAAACAGAAGAATACGTTTGTATGGACAAACGGCCACCCTCTTTTCCTCTTAAATCACAAATCTCAACGAACCTGGTAGGTACAAGCGCATTAAATCTGAACAACTCTGTAATCATACGAACACTTTAAAATCTCCCCACCTTATTACAAAAGCCACTTTAACTTGACCCTTCCACCGCCCTTTACGCTTCCCTCTATATGTAAATTACGGGTAATTTTAAATACAGCGGGGTCAAGTTATATTGGTGTAGGGTAAACAGGGTAGACTATTAAGTGATGGGTAATTTAGAAATACATAAAGTACATAATAGGGTCCTTAACTGGGGCTAAATGAGGTGAAAACTGGGACGTTTACCCTACTTCCCCCGGTTGCTACGAGCTGAAGGTAGAAACATACTTACAACAAGCCAAGACGACACTGACAGTGAGGCTGGTCAACAAATGCTACGGCTCTCCATTATTATGCTATGGTATGGGCGGAATTGTTCGGAATGCACATACCTAGTTCGAAGAGCTGATGGTCGTTGGGGTCCCAAGGTGATGGAGTGGCGACCACGCACCGGGAAACGCAGTGTTGGCAGACCCCCCACCAGGTGGACCGACGACATCAAACGAGTCGCAGGGAGCCGCTGGATCCAAGCGGCGCAAGACCGAAGCCTGTGGAAGTCCATGCAGGAGACCTTTGTCTATGACGTCTATAGGTTGATAAAGAAGAAGAAGAATAACCATCAAAAACTTAAGTATCAGTACCAGGACCAAAAGATTAATAATAACATGGGCCATGGCACTGACACGTCATTCACTGATGGTTTTTAGCCTAAGCTACGTTTGGAGCGGAACTTTGGAAACTTCTAAGCGTTTACTTCAACGCTCTTTTCATTCGAGAGGAGTAAGCCAGCGATAGGATGAGAAGAATAATGAGTATAGATTTGAAGTCATGGAGTCACACTACGACCACCTACGACGTGACTTAGAATAGTTAGAAATATTTATTATTCAAATAAACTTTTTACAAGTGCTTTTGAATCATCTGGCTCTACCACTGGTTCGGAATGCCCTTCCTGCCGAGAAGAACCAGCAAGAAACTCGGCGGTTGCTCTTTTCAAAACAAATTTACAATACAGTAAATACTATGCTATATATGCAGTGTTTCCACAATGAGGGAAGTTCCAAAAATGCATACCGACTAACTTAAGATGGGCAGAAATAAAGAAGCCCCATTCCCGCCGGTGGAACCCGTTCACGAGCACGACGCATGGCCCCAGCCATTGCCTCGCTCAACCATATTTGAGGGAACGTAACAACCCGCATCACACTTATATAAACTCACGTTGCGTTCTCCGGCGCGTGGCGTGTTACCAGTCTATGTCCCCAGCTTTACCCAACTCCCCGGTTAGCTATGGGCTAATGGACGATATGGCGATATACAAACGATGCTCACTTGAACGACTCTCGTAATCATTCCGTAATAATTCACAATATTAATTTAAATTAACTGAGATTACGATAATGATACTATTGAGTAGGTATACATAATTGAAACTAACTAGTTTTCATCCCGGAGAAGCAAAGCGTCGGATGCCGTCGCCGGCAAAGCCAGTGCAAAATAGTATCTAGTAAGTATATAGTGTTAAAAAGGTGTTCAGATTTGGTTTCAAATCATGAAACCTATCTTCCTAACTCCAGGCTAGTACTGAGAAATTCTTTGGCAGAAAAACCCAATACATATTCTTTTACGGTCCGACCCGGGAATCGAACCCGGGACCTCGTCATCCGCAGTCGAACAAGCTAACAACTAGAGCAACGAGGCAGTTCATAAATAAGCCAACATGAAAGAGCATAAATTATTTTTCTACGATTTGATGAAGTTAAAAAAATTTTGTTCACTGAAACTGTTTGGTGCGGACTGAAAACTGAAAGGTCGCAGGTTCGATCCCCACCCGTTGCACTATTGTCGTACCCACTCCTGGCACAAGCTTTTCGCTTATTTGGAGGGGAGATGAGGGTATTGAGTTGATGAGTAAACTTCAACTTTTAAATATCTATTCTTTAAAAAAAAACTAATTCTTTATTCGGAATTAGTAATGCTTAAAAATTAAACTTATTAATAGGTATAATACGTATTGTTCGTATCACATTAACAGAAGTCAAGATATCTGTAAACCCTTTTTTTAATCTATGACTTCAAAACGACCGCCCGACTAGCAGATGTGCCGTGATTTTATTACCATTTAATGCCATAAATAATTTGATTAAAATAGTTTCGTATTTATCAACATGGGAGCATCGCGTCGCGTCCTAAACGTCGCCCATTCATGCGTTCATTCACTCGTTCATTCGTGTTAGGGTTGTCACCTTTTTAAGAGAAATTATTAACTAAGAGATGTATTTAGGAGTAATTATTATTGTAAGTATAGTGTATACGTTCAAGGAGTCTCTGAGTCCATTTTTTCTATTTTGTAAAAACTTCTGTTCAAGAATAGAATATAATAGAAATGTTTTTTTATTCAAATAAACTCTTTTACGAGTGCTTCTGAATCGTCGATGAGTCTACCACTATTTCGGAATACCCTTCCGACCGAGAAGAACCAGCAAAAAACTCGGCAGTTGCTCTTTTCAAAACAAGTTTACAATATAATAGATACTGTGCTATGTATGCAGTGTTTCCACAATGAGCGAAAGTTCCCCAAAGAAGTTCCTAAGTGACCTAAGTCTTCTAGTAAGGGGCTCCTTGAACTTGGCTATCGAGCTGCCCACAAGATAGTGTAATAACTTAGGTATAACAATGGAGTTTCACTAATTTAGCATAATGATTAATGATATTGTAATATCGAACATGTTGTTAGTTTTGACTACCTAACTGTTGAGTTTCTTGCCGGCTCCTCTCAGCTAAACCAAGTTTTCCAAGTTTTCCACACTTATTAGTCTTGACTTGTCGTAAGAGCCACAGATTGGCCCACTTATTTTAATAAATACTTTTGAATTTGAATTCGTAGGTATAGATTTATTTAACGATCACTTTTGAGAAGAAAACGCGCTACGTAATACTACTAGGCGTACTACTACCGTACTACGTTAAATGTGACGTGATTGAGTGAGTGATTTTCTATAGTTTTACTTTACTAATTTTTTCTCAATCATTTAAATAGTTGACCAAAATATTATTGACAAGACGTGACAACCCTAACTCAAGTAGGTATTTTTTATAGCGGAATCCATTCAATTTACCGAATACCGGACAACCATTTAAAAGCCACTAATGTTATCTTAATATCTTCAAGGAATGAAGATGTCACTTTTGACATACAATGATCCCATAAAAGAAAAAAAAACACTCGATTCTAAACCATATACCGTGTCAATAAGAGTGGTAATTAATCATCAAAATCGGTGCT
Organism: Oeneis ivallda; assembly: GCA_029955525.1. NCBI lineage: Eukaryota > Metazoa > Arthropoda > Insecta > Lepidoptera > Nymphalidae > Oeneis > Oeneis ivallda. Next base: position 16,843,433 of record JARPMR010000025.1, read on the forward strand.
ATAATATTATTGTCGTTTATTATAATATGAGTTTTTTCGCATCACCTTTTTCTTTAGAGTGCGATATCAAAAGGTTTTTCGAGTTCTTTGAAATACACAATACAACTTATGCACGTGTTTGTAAGCACGCGTTCCAAATTCATACGTTCTGGGTGCAAATAAAAACCAAAAAATATGAAGTTATAGATACCTTTTACACTTATATATTTAAGTATGCAAAAAATGTAACTGTATATTATGTACTTACATACCTTTGCCTATCGTTTAATAAGTAAAAAAAACTATCTGTCTAAAAATATTATCGATTTTATCACACTAATATTATAAATGCGAAAGTGTGTTTGTTTGTTGGTTTGTCCTTTACCTAATCACTCAGCAACGGAGCAACAGATCATGGCATCGACGTGATATTTTGCATGGGTATAGTTGAAAACATGTAATGACATAGGCTCCTTTTAACCCGGAAAAACATAATATGGATAGTTCCGGCGGGTATTAAAAAAAAAGCTAACTCCACAATCAAAAGCAAGTAAAAAATATTTCCTACCTCCATAATTAAGTGACAAAGAGAAGTGGTAACTCAAAATCCCATCCAAACAGTTGGTGGCCACACACGAAGCTGTTTTGCCTCCTTAAAAGCACAACAGTAAAAGGTGCTAATGCGCAAAACACACGCGTCCCATTTTTAAAACGCAAACACGCATTTTAAAAACCATAATCTGCTTAACTCTATAGTCTATGGCGCCTGTTTGTTCGAAATTCGAATGTTACACTCTTGTTACACTTCCCTATTCTTTATTCGATTGTAACACGTTCTTTGTTCTGTTAATATTTGTTGAGGGTATAATGCGTTCAAATTAAAAAGATCTGTATTTACGGACGCATTATAACTGGTTGGGGAAGAGTCGTGGGGTCGTTTTAAAGTGGTTTCGTTAAGTGATGCTTAAGTGGGAGCTTGATGTTTGGTTGTTTTAGGACGCTGTTTGTTTTCGGGCTTACACGACTCCTCTTTAACCAGGTTGTGTTTATTTTTATCTGTTCGACAGAGCGAAAGGGGCTTTGCTTTCGCTCTCGGTAAACGGACGTAATTAGATTTATTCTAAAGCTTACCAATTTCAAAAATTTATTTAACGGTCGAATACGTAGGTAACTTTAAATAATACTACAATAATTAAGTGAGGACTACTTTTTCTGAGAACAATATTATTATGTTAAAAATTATTTTAACAGAGCATTTTGGTAAATATTTTTGACGTCACAATTCACTATTTCATAGTAAGCTGCCATACTATGGGTACTATGCCAATATTTGAAAATTTATCCCCTAAGGGGGTAAAATAGAGGTTTGAATAATTTAATATAAAAATTCTTTTTAACAAAACGACTTCAAACTCCCGCGCGACTATACAAAATATACCTAATATAATTTACCTAGGTATTGTTGATATTTTAAAAACCGCTCGACCGATTTCGATGAAATTTATATGTGGTCCCATATGGAAATTCTTTTTTCGTTTAAAAGGGTATATTTCAAACAAAAAAGAATTTTCCAAATCGGTTTAGGCGTCTGCGAGTAATCGGTGGACATACCTACATAAAAAAAGTCCGACGAATTGATAACCTCTTCCTTTTTTTGATTTTTGGTTAAAAATCGAACTTAGGAAAAGAATATTAGGAAAAGGAAAAGATGAATGACTGATTGACTGACTGATCTATCAATACACAGCTCAAACCACAGATAGCTATTATGACCTAGGGCATCGGCTAAGAAATACTTTTTGAAAATTCAACCCCTAAGGGGAAAAATAGGCGTTTGACAAATCGAACTTAACGTGAGCGAAGCTGCGGGCAAAAGCTAGTTCAAGAATAAAATTACAGCTCTTTAGTACTTCATGAGTATTAGTAGAGTAGTAGTAGTGTCTCGACGCTAAGCCAAGGACAGACGGACGGACTCTGCGAAGCTATAAGAGTTCCTTGTTTAGTTATTTTACTACGGAACCCTAGAAACAGAGAAGGTAGAGTGTAGTTACCTGAAGCCTTCAAGTAATTTCTTAATTTTAAAACAAAAGAACCCCGTCGTTCATTATTCAGCAAGAAATTGAAAAAAATAAATTGTGAAGAAAGCGCGCAAGCGACAGATAGATAGGACATTACAAAAACCTAATACCGTTCCTCGAGAGGCCCTCGCAAGAAAACAGCTTAACTGAAAATTTATACCGAAATAATACGAGAGAGCAATCACTTTTTAAATAACGACTTTCATATTCCCGAGTGGCGGGAACAATTTAGCGGAGATGAGATATTTTTTTATTAAAAGCGGGGGCTCGGAGCGGGGTGGACGCTTCCTCGGCCGTTATAGCGCGAAATGAGTTTTTAGTTAGCGCCTTTTTTTAGGCGATACAGGATGCTCCGTTTTAGAATAATAATTTATTGATGAAACTAAATGTATTCTAACTACGGCAATTATTAAATAGAGAGTCTGCCATGATAAGTAAAATACAAATCCACTGTATTAAGTGTGATAACCATTTTAAGTTAAGATTAAACTACCTAGAGAAAGTACCTCAAAAATTTTTTGTAAGGCAATTTCATGAGTTGAATATATTATTTCATATAAGGAGTTGCTTATACCTTTTCGTTTTCAATTCCGTTTCAGCTTCCACTTCCGCTTCCTCTTCCACTTCTTCTTACGCTTCCTCTTCCCCTTCCGCTTCCGCTTCCACTTCCTCTTCCACTTCTTCTTCCTCTTCCTCTTCCACTTCCGCTTACTCTTCCGCTTCCGCTTCCTCTTCCTCTTCCACTTCCGTTTCCTCTTACTCTTCCTCTTCCACTTCCGCTTCCTCTGCCGCTTCTGCTTCCTCTTCCTCTTCATTTCCTCTTCCGCTTCCGCTTCCTCTTACTCTTCCTCTTCCCGTTTTCCCGTTTTCCTCGTTTCCGCTTCAAAATTCAAAATTCAAAATTCAAAATCATTTATTTCATGTAGGCCAACCTGTGGCGCTTATGACAAGTCATGACTCTACCACCGGTTCGGAAAGCGGATTCTGCTGAGAAGAACCGGCAAGAAACTCAGCAGTTGCTCTTTTCAAAATTACACATTTTACAATATTTTTTGTAGGTACTATGTATTTACATTTTAATAACTTTTTATAATATCTTGTGGGCAGCTGGATGCCATGCCGATTTACCCCATACAACTTGTTAGAATAGAATATTTCCAAAAATACGATGATATAATATTTATAGAACAACTCCAAAAATACATAAGTACAATATTCAATGCATGTCAAGACTGGCAGACCAGCAGCCCCGCTTCCGACGGTGGCACCCGTTCACGAGCATGACGCATGATCCAGCCATTGCTTCACTCAACCATATTTGAGGGAACGTAACAACCCGCACCACACGACACCACCTACAGAAACGTTAAAGAGAGTGTGACATACTCGACTACCCATGTCAAGACATCGAATTTATCTAATCTAATACAGTACTATTACTATTCAAATACTCTTTTCAAAATCCCATGCAACTTTATCATTAAGAAAGTCATTAACTTTGTAATAACCGCGACTCAGTAAGTGAGTTTTTACGCATTCTTTAAATTTGTGCAGTGGCAAATCTAGCAATTCCTTCGGAATCAGATTATATAAGCGTACGCTCAACCCCACAAAGGATTTTTGCACTTTACGCAGGCGACATGATGGTATTTCTAGTTTATGACGATTTCTAATAAGACGATTGTGTGCATCGCCCCTTTGTTTATACAGATGAATATTTTGTCTCACAAAGACTATATTATTATAAATGTACTGTGAAGCTACTGTAAGTATCCCAATCTCTTTAAACTTTTCACGAAGAGATACGCGCGAACCGAGTTTATAGATAGATCGAACGGCTCTTTTCTGCAATATAAAAATAGTTTCAATATTAGCTGCTCCGCCCCACAATAAGATTTCATAGGACATTACACTATGGAAGTAGGCGAAGTAGAGAAGCCTAGCCGTTTCCACATCGGTAAACTGTCTGATTTTTCTGACAGCATAGGCAGCTGAGCTGAGTTTACCCGCTAATGTCTCAATGTGAGCGTCCCACTGAAGCTTACTATCCAAGGTCACCCCCAGAAAAACAGTGGAGTTCTCAATTTTAAGGTTATCTCCGTTTAATTTTATTGATTTTTTTTTTGATTTTATCAATTTTCTTTACATTAGGGGCCTCTTTCACGACCTTCAAGTAAAGTCTCGAGTAGGCTAATTGCCGGTTAAAGTCACGAGTAACGTGAAAGTGGATTTCAAAATTGCTGAGTAGCACTAATCGACGGTTAAAGTAGCCTGCAACTTACTTCCAGCTTCATGTGCAAATTAAGCTTGTTTCATTGACGAGTAACGTTATTCGAACGAACTTGACAGTTGATATCCAAGTATTTAAATCGAAATTATTGTTTTAAATGGATTTATTTGAATTGGTGCATCTGCAGCATCAGGATTGAGGTGTTAGAACCCGAATTTTTTATAGGACCATCTCGCAAAGTTTTTCAATGGATAATTTCAATGGAAAATATTTGCGTAAATTAGTTAAGAAATCTCGGAGATCAATATCTCCGTGTTTGTTTTTAGGGTTCCGTACCCAAAGGGTACCAACGGGACCCTATTACTAAGCCTACGCTGTCCGTCCGTTCGTCCGTCCGTCCGTCCGTCCGTCCGTCCGTCCGTCCGTCCGTCCGTCCGTCCGTCTGTCAGCGGGCTGTATCTCGTAAACCGTAATAGATAGACAGATGAAATTTTCACATATTATGTATTTCTATTGCCGCTATAACAACAAATAATAAAAATTAAATTAAAAAAATTAAATTAAAATATTGCCATGGGTACATGGAAATATTTTTATTTAAGTTTTTTTAACGGAACCCTAAAAGAGCGAGGCCCGACTCGCACTTGGCCGATTTTTTTTACCTACGGACATCGATATGTCTGTAGGTAAAAAAACACAAATCCTCCTTTATTGAAAGTCAGATAAAAAAGTAGCCTAACTTACCTACCCCTTATAACACCAGCTATCTGCCTGGCCTTTGTCGAGTTTAGCCGGAACAAACAGACAGAAAGACAGACAGACAAGGTTTTTTTTTTATAATTATGTAGGTACCGTATTTACTTTCATAATATGCATTTATTAAAAAGCTGATACGTTGACATTACAAACAGACACTTCAATTTTATTTATTTGTATAGATAGGATACCATAATTATGAAATACCGAACAAAACAATCAAAATCACCACTATAAACAAAGGACGCATTACAAAAAAACTGACATAATTTATTGAGAGCCAGATGGCAGCGTTCAGAGTAGCCTCTATTGAATGAAAGTTTGAATGCATTTTAAAGATCATTCAATTATCCCTTGAGTTATTACTCGGGACATTGTTTTGTAATGTGAAACTGATAAAATTTACTTGTAACTTTTACGTGCTGATTAACGCTAATTAGGAAGTAACTAATCAAGACTTTACTTGAAGGTCGTGAAAGAGGCCCTTAGTACAATAAATTCTAAACACTTAGTTTTTTTGGCGTTCAGGAGCAAATTATTAACAGTAAACCAACGCGATATTTGAGATAACGTACTGTTTACATCGTCAAAATTTACTTTGTTTCTATCTGTTTTAAATATTAGAGATGTATCATCTGCAAACAATACAATATTGCAAGCATCGCGTACATGATATGGTAGGTCATTAATATATACCAAAAATAGAAAAGGACCCAAGATAGAGCCCTGTGGGACACCCAACAGAGCAGATGAACCCCGCGATTTCACGTCACCTACGCATACACTTTGAGTTCGATCATTAAGGTAAGAGGCAATGAGATCAAGTGCAACGTCTCTGATGCCATAATGTCTAAGTTTAAGTAAAAGAGTTTGGTGATCAACGCAATCAAAGGCCTTAGATAAGTCACAAAATACCCCAATGGCATTCTGTGAACGCTTCCAGGCATCGTAAATAAGTTCAAGTAGCTTAGCACCTGCGTCAGTGGTGCTTCGACCCTTCGTGAAGCCGTACTGTTCAGGATGTAGCAAATTATTTACATTAAAATGATTTACTAGTTGATTAAGAATAATTTTTTCAAAAATTTTGCTTAGAGTCGGCAAGATTGAAACAGGTCTGTAATTATTAAGGTCGGTTTTACTGCCTGATTTGAATAAAGGAATAAGTTTAACATGTTTCATTAAATTTGGGAAGGTACCTAGGGCAACACACTCGTTAAAAATTACGGCTAAGTAAGGAGCAATGTCATTAATTATATTAGATATAACTTTCACGGAAATACCCCACATCTCCCGTTTTTTTCATTTTCAACAACTCAAAATTTTTGATAACCTCAGATGCAGTAATAAATTTGAACTCGAAGAAAACATTGCATTCTTTGACGTTGCCCCTTAATAAACTCTGAGCTGCAGTAGGTGAGGAGTTTAGAGAATCTGTTAGCAGAACAGGAATGTTCTGAAAAAATTCTACGAAAGTATTTGCAACTTCCATGTCAGAAGTTATTTTATCATTATTTACAATAATTTCAAAGTTAACATCACGTGGTTTAGTTTTACCAGTTTCTTCGTTGACTATGTTCCACGTGGTTTTTATTTTATTGTCAGATTTCACGATTCTCTCTTTGATATGTAGCGCTTTTGCATGAATACATACTTTTTTAAACAATTTAGAATACGATTTCACGCTTTCAAGAAAGATGGGGGACCGATTAAATTGCTTCTCTTCATACAACTCATAAAGTCTATCTCTACTTTTGTAAATACCTACAGTAGCCCACTCACTGAACTTTAATTTACCATTGACATCTATTTGTTTAAGATTAAATGTTTTTTTTAAATTCAGTGTCTAGTGTAAAGATTGTCTGGGTTACCTTTTTTATAAGCTAGAGTTGGAAGTTTGGCAGAAATTTGACTTTTAAATCTCGCCAGCTTATTTTCCGTTATGGGTCTACACTTAACAATTATTTTGTCTTTGTTTACTTTGTTTGAAATTGTTATTCGTTGCCCACAGTGATCCGACCTCAAATTGGTAATTATTGCTTTATCCAGGACGATATCACCGCTGCAAAAAATATTATCCAAACAAGTGGCCGAAATTTCTGTGATTCGAGTTGGCGCACAAAAGGAGTTAATTAAATTAAGACATTTAAATAAGTTTAGAAAACTGACAGTGATCGAGTTCTCCAATAGAATATTTACATTGAAATCACCGCAGACTATAATCTTTTTTGTGGACACACACAATCGCTTCAAAACGTCCTCCATTATATCTTCAAATTGTTTATAATCACCTGAGGGGGGCCGGTATACACAGACTATAATAAAACGCTCCAGCTCCACACAAGAAAGTTCAATTGTGCGTTCAACAGAGAGACCAGCTATGTCTTTACGTTCCTTACTAGTTATACTTTCATGAACCATAATTAAAGATCCGCCATGGATTGCAGACCTTCTAGTGAACGCACTTGACAATTTAAAGTTTTTTATTAACACTGGCAACTGTTGATTAACAAGCCAGTGCTCAGTAAAACATAAAACATGTGTATTACATTTTTCTAAAAATAATTCTATTTCCAATTCTTTGCCAGTCAGACTCTGTATATTTTGATGTACAATGTTCAATTCACAGAGCCTTTCTGTTGTCTTACTATCTAGTTTAAACAAGCAATAGGCTCACTATTACTTGAGTCAATAATAGAAATATTATTAGTACATAAGGTACTGTTTGTATAGGAGTCAAAAGACTTTGTTACAGGATGTGTGACTGAATCACAGTTTGTATAATAGTCAATAGACTTAGTTAAAACACTTGTAACTGAATCGTTAATATTATGCGCTAAAAGTGAAGCTATTAGGAGCTTCTGTTTCAGCTTCCGTTTCCGCTTCTGTTTCTGCTTCCATTTCCGCTTCCGCTTCTGCTTCCACTTCCATTTCCGTTTCCATTTCCTGTAATAAAATGACATAACCCCGAGTTTGGGTTCGTTTGATTCGTCTTGACAAGTAGGTACTGTGTACCTACAGACTGTGTATCTGGTCACAGATGATGTCCAGGGCCAGGTGATGCTCACAAAAATATGTGATGTTCACATGTTTTTTGTTGAACATGATGTGTGTGTTTACAAAAAACATGACCCTGTTTTGACGTGATAACGTCTTATAGAGCGATGAACACTGGTTTGACAGCCAACGCTTCGGCCGATCATGCCTTTCTATCGCTTGTCGCGGTACAAGCGATAGAAAGGCATGATCGGATCGGTCATTTTTCCAAAAAAAAAAAAATTATCGTAGCCTTAAATAAAGCACACTGTATAAAATGGGCAATAGAAAAGCGGTGAAGTAATAAAACGTGCGTCGCTTTCCCGCCCCCTCGCCCCTGCCAGCCCGCCCCGCACCCCCCCCCCCCCCCCCCTGTCATCGTAAACACATTTCTCGCCTTCATATTCTACAAATGCCACTTCTCTATTTTTCTGTAGCTAAGTACAAGTATGTATTACAAGATGATGCCAGCGATTTCAAATCAAATCATTTATTTGCATAGATTGAGTAGTACAATGAATGGTGTTACATTATAATAAAGGTGCTGACAATCTGCTGGATAGGCATGCAAAATAATATTTATAATTCTTATTCTGAGTTTATGTGTATGTAAGTGGTAGAAATAAAGAGCTTTATATAACAACATTTCATAAAAGTCAGTGGAATTTCGAGGACGTACTATCGATTTATTTTATTAGAATGACAAACATAAAATTTATTTGATTAAAAACGTCAACCTTATTCTAATTAACTTATTCTAATGATCTTAAATTTATAAGTACTACCTATAGCTATGTGTTAATCCTGGGTATGAGCTTACCACCTATTCCAAATTTCAGCCAAATCGGTTCATTCATTGTGGCGTGAAAGAGTAACAAACATCCATCCATCCATCCTCACAAACTTTCGCATTTATAATATTAGTAGGATTGTACCTAAGTAGTCGAGCTAAAGATTTTTTTTATTCGAATTTCGATGACAAGACAGTCCTTGACTGATAATAAGTGTTCATGGAAGTATGCTTTAGTTCTACTTCCATGTAAGTGACGATGCAGTCTAACAAAGAACAGTCTGAGATGGTCGCAGGCTAACTTGGCAGGGGTATTGCAGTGAACATTCAACCCATACCTACCCCTAATCGGTTTCTACACGCCATCGTGCCGGAACGCTCAATCGCTTGGCGGCACGTCTTTGACGGTAGGGTGGTAACTAGCCACGGCCAAAGCCTCCCACCAGAGCAAACCAGAGATAATTCAGAAATTATAAATTTCCAAATTAACCTCGTCGGGGATATCGTCCGTAAACCGACTTTACAGACAACCAATTTTTTTACAAGTGCTTTTGAATCGTCGATGAGTCTACCACTGGTTCGGAATGCCCTTCCTGCCGAGAAGAACCAGCAAGAAACTCGGTGGTTGCTCTTTTCAAAACAAGTTTACAATACAGTAGATACTATGCTATCTATGCAGTGTTTCCGCAATGAGGGGAAGTTCCAAAGATGCATACTAGGTAGTAGGTACTTACTTACAATTCAGTACATGTTAAGATTACACTAATTGTTGTTGAACTTACCTACCTTAATTAAACGTGGAGTGCGCCTGGCCAGCCCATGCAAAATATCACGTCGATCCGTTGCTCTGTTGCAGCGTAATTGAAGGACCAAACCAACAAACACATTTTCGCATTCAATATAAGGATACCAAAACATAGAAGGACGTTTCCCACACAAAATCAATCACAAAGCTATCTCGAACACACGAGTCGACATAAAGCCGTATACAGACATCACCCATCATTACTCTTTTCATTACCAAACGATAATCTCCCTGTACAATTAAATCGCGTTAATTGGCAAGAGGGGGATCTGAAACCGCCCTAACAATGCCCAATTCATACCCCCCTATCACGATTCAATAAGATTCAATTTCGCTTATCATTTATGCAGTAAGGTCCTTTGTTCATAGGGTTGTCACCATTACCTTATGATTCCTAAACCAATACCAATTGGGCCATAGAGTGGTCAAATATGGTTGAGCGAAGCAACGGCTGGATCATGCGTCATGCTCGTGAACGGGTTCAACCGACGGGAATGGAGCTACTTTCTGTGTGCCCGTCTTAACATGTATCGAATTGTAGTACGCAGTTTTGGAACTTCCCCTCATTGTGGAAACATTCTATTCTATTCTAACAAAGTTGCACGGGTTAAATCGGCTTGGCATCCAGCTGCCCACAAGATAGTACCTACCAAAAAACTTATAACAATGTAGGTAATAGCTACATGATTATTTTGAAAAGAGCAACTGCTGAGTTCCTTGCCGGCTCTTCTCAGCAGAATCCGCTTTCAGAACCGATGGTAGAGTCATGGCGTGTCATAAGAGCCGCAGGTTGGCCTACGTGAAATAAATAATTATGAATTTGAATTTTTTTCATCTATACTTTTTTAGCCAATGTCTCTCTCCAGGCTCCAGGTCCTCAACTATATCCATGCAAAAAATCACGTCGATCCGTAGCTCTGTTGCGGTATGATTGAAGGACAAACCAACAAATTAACACACTATCACGTTTATAATATTAGTATATTAAAAATATTAGTATAGTATATAATTATTTTTTGTAAGGAAGGATAAAGAATTTAATTGAATGATATTAAAAACCAAGACTAGATGGCAACCCTATTTCATTAATAACTGCGAATTGTCACCAATTGTTACGCAATTTAGAACCATATCAACCTGAAATAGGGTCTGTTTTCTGCTTTTTCGCCATAAGAGGTCACAGATGATATCGATATAATGCGATTAACTTTAAGTGACATAGCGCTAACGATTTGATTTCGAATAGCACCGCCTTTTGTAATCGGATTTTGATATATTTATGTCCTTTTGATGGTCGCTCTTTGCAGAGATAACCTTCTTAAGTCCTCATCATAAAAGGTAAGTGGATGCTTAGGTACATTTTGTTTGATTAACTCAAGTCAAGGATAAGTATACCTACCTACTTACTTACATTTTGTTTGATACTCGAAGAAAATACTATTATTTTTTTAAAATATTTCCCTTGTGAGATGAAAATTAGAATAGAATAGAATAGAAATGTTTTTTATTCAAATAATTTTTTTTACAAGTGCTTTAGAATCGTCGATGAGTCTACCACTGGTTCGGAATGCCCTTCCTGCCGAGAAGAACCAGCAAGAAACTCGGCAGTTGCTCTTTTCAAAACAAATTTACAATATAATAGTTGCGGCGTGATTAAAGGACAAACCAAAAAACAAACACACTTTCGCATTTAGGTAGGTATAATATTATAGTAAGGATACTTACGCTTTTAGGTAGGTTTAACTTGATTTCGAATCCGAAAGAATTGGTAGATTTACCATTAGGTACACAAAAAACAGTGTGTACCTAATGACTAATGAGTTGATACATTTGTAGACATTCTAAGCAGTAATAGCCTAGTGGTTAGGACTGTGGTCTCCTATTCGGGGGGTCGCAGGTTCGATCCCGGGTACGCACCTCTGACTTTTCGGAGTCAAGTGCGTTTAAGCAATCAAATATCACTCGCTTCAACGGTGAAGGAAAACATCGTGAGGAAACCTGCACACCTGAGAGTTCTTCATAGTTCTTGAAGGTGTGTGAAGTCCGCCAATTCGCATTGGGCCAGCGTGGTGGACTATGGCCTATAAGTTATAACCCATCTCTGAGAGGAGAGCTCGCTCAGTAGTGATGCCATTGATGGGTTGCTAATGATGAAAGACACATTATGGACACATTTACCTAATAAGTAACCTAATAGGTAAGTACCTAAGTACCTACTTACTTAGAGGCTATATTTTACAGTTAGTTTTCTTAATGAGGAAGTTGCTTGGACTACCTTAGCTTAGCTTCAGCTGTTCACAAGATAGATAAGCTACAATATGTGACATTGTTGTTTTAAAAAAAGCAACTGCTGAGTTTCTTGCCGGCTCTTCTCAGCAGAATCTGCTTTCTGAACCGGTGGTAGAGTCTCGACTTGTCATAAGAGCCACAAGTTGGCCTACATGAAATAAATGATTTTGAATTTGAACTTTAATTTCTTAGATAGGTACTTAAGCACCTAGGTACTTATTAGGTCAGTAGATAGGTAAGTAGGTACATAGTTACCTACTGGAATCTCAACTCACTAGATTTCTTTTTGTTTTATACTGTAGTAAATGGTATAATAAGTAAGGTGAGACGTTATTATACCATTTATACTTACCTATTTGTAAAGTTTAACATCAATTCGGCATGCATTTTCTAAACTTTGTTTGTATAGAAACTCGAGTTTACTCCAGTGATATTTAAAGGAGACTTAAATGCTCTATTTAGCGGCAATCTCAAACAATACCGAACAACTAATAAAGACTCGAGCAGACGAGCGAAGCGAAATTAATTCATTGCCAAGTTGCCGACCGCGTTGAATCCCGCAGAATCCCCCTTCCGAACGTAACTGTCGTTTTACATCCTTGTATAGAGAGTCAGTAACTAAGTACATCACTATACCTAGCACCCGTCTCACAGTAATAAGAGTACTTACTCTCTATAATATAGAGTTGTCAACCATACTATTTATAGTAGGTAACTAGGTATCTATCATTTAGGTATAGTACTGTAGTTCGGGTATGCGTGAGGACTATAGGTATAGATAGGTAGATACTCTACTGTTAGAGAAATACATATTTATAGTAGGATAGGGCGGGGCTTAAAGGTCCGCGGGTAAAAAGGTCCACCACAAATATCTCAAAAACAAGTGACAAATCGTTGTTGCTAACGATACGAGTGTAAAGAAGCGAGCGCGGGGAGAGTAACGCGCCATCGCCGACAGTTAGGCGACGTTGCTTGCGGGAGATACACAGTCGTGTGTCCAAATTTTAACGTAAGTATTTTTTTTCGTTGTTAATATTTTTGGTGTCAAGGACTGTTTTTAAGTTAACGATCCCTGAACATCGTTTTTAAGTATACGTTATTTAATTGTTTTTTAAAATGAATTGTCATTTTTAAGTTAGACTGAATGTTTTTTTTGTATAACTTCTATAAATACTCACACGTGGTTGGGGTAAAAAGGTCTGGGTGGTCCTTTTTACCCCACATCATTTACATATTGGTTATTATATAATTATATAATATTCTAAAGTGCTGATTTGTTTAATTTTGTTCTTCAACTGAGACTGATTATTAATTAAAGGGTTAAGATAGTTAGAAATCTATATATATAAAAGAAAGTGGTGTTAGTTACACTATTTATAACTCAAGAACGGATGAACCGATTTGGCTGAAAATTGGTGGAGAGGTAGCTTAGAACCAGGAGACGGACATAGGATACTTTTTATCCCGTTCGACCGTATTTCCGTCAAGTCACTATAAAACGTGGTATAACGAAAACGCATCTGACATGGAATAACAAAACGCAAATGACAGTGGAATAACAAAACGTAAATGACAGCTAAACGTAATTTTGTCTTTGGTTAAGTATGGTAAAAAATTTGACAATTATAAAAAGTGTTATAATAAGCATTACTGATATTATAAATGCGAAAGTGTGTTTGTTTGTTGGTTTGTCCTTCAATCACGTCGCAACAGAACAGCGGATTGATGCGATTTTTTGCATGGGTATAGTAATGGATGTAGTAGTGGTTCCTCAGACCGGGAGAGCTACTTTTATCTCGGATAATGAAAGAGTTCCCGCGGGATTTTTAAAAACTAAATCCATGCGGACGAAGTCGCGGGCATCAGCTAGTTATCTATAAAACTTTATATGTTTCCAAAAAATATATTGTTATTTGATTAAGACTAATTAAATTTAATTATACTTCAATTAAGAGAATATATTTTTTTCTATAATAATGATAACCGTATTTGTTATTTTTTTGTTTTTTGAAAAACAAATATTCTTTTGATTTCCATTAAATCATTTGTAGTTATTATTTCATGAAACCCTTTAAAATTTAGAATGAAATATTGGACCTTTTTGCCTCCTCGCTGTCCCTTTTTACCCCTACTATGGGGCAAAAAGAGACAGATGACAATGTCTAGAAAAACAGTAAAAAGATATATTTCTATAATGATGAATCAACCAAGAATTGAGCCAAACATAGTTCGATAATTGTTTGTTTCATATAATTGTTGTTTGTTTTGATGTACCTAGTAGGTTTGGTTTTCACAATATAATTGCTAAAAGTGAAATTGGACCTTTTTGCCCCGCCCTACCCTAGATACCTAGGTATACCTATGGACCAATTTTATTTTGCAACAAAAAAACTACTTACCTTACCTACCTATGAGTTCTTACTGGCTAATACCAGAGCTATCAGTAAACATTTAAAGATAAATAATGAGACATTGAAAGCTGAAGAAACTAGGTAGTTAGGTACTTACATTTTTTCATTCAAGCTACAATGGGGCACCCATATAGCAACTCTTGCTGGCAAGCTTAGCTCTGCTGCTTAGCTACGCTGTTAGGAAGATTCGAAAGTTGGCTGATACCTACCTACTTAATGTAGAAAGTGAGAAACTGCAAAAAATATTTATTTTGCTTATTTTCATAGTAGGTAGGTATTATGATGTCTTACGTGCGGAATCTTAGATGAAGCAGCAGCTATAGTACTTAGGTAGGTATATTGTAAGTAATTGCAAAAGAGGGCAATTCGTGCAAAATAATTTAAAATTGCGGGATTCTGCGGGATATATTATGTATAAATAAATACCTACTTATTTATAACGTAACCTATGTCAGATAAAACATTTTGAGTCACATATAAAATCTAAATAGGCTCGCCATAGTACCTAGGTCTCAAGAAAGAAGGTCGTCTCAAGAAAGTCCAAAAGTAAATTGTAGGAATGGGTGAGTTTCTACAACAATATATACGGTAAGTTGTGGATAATTTCTTACTAATACCTATTATAAATGCGAAAGTGTGTTTGTTTGTTGTTTTGTCCTTCAATCACGCCGCAACAGGGCTACGGATCGACGTGATTTTTTGCATGGTTATAGTTCAGGACCTGGAGAGTGACATAGGCTACTTTTTCTTCCGGAAAATCAAAGAGTTCCCGAGGGATTTTAAAAACTAAATCCACGCGGACGAAGTCACGGGCATCAGCTAGTAAAGAAATAAATCGACATCAGCCCCGTTTTAGTTCTAGAACATTAAACGATAGTCTTATCAGCGTAATAATAGTATCTAATACTTTTGTATGAAGAAGAGCTCGACTAGAATTACCTTAACAGCACTACCCGTGTCATAAACAAATCAAACATGGCGGAGATATTAATGAGACAATGAGACATTAGCTCGCTACAAAATGCCTCCGTATTCGCGAATAATTAAATCGTAAAGTCCCCTCTATACCGCCTACGGCACCCGTCTATTTACTCCTTTTTCCATTCAACACAATAGCCACTGCAATCTGATACTATTACGGCGAGAACATCACTAGTGTTAAATCCATAACAAACCAAAAACCACTCTAAAAGCTTTAAATTGAGTTTAAAATTGAGTAACAAGTGATGACGCTATAAAGCGTATTCCACAGAGGCTATTAATTTAAGCGCGACGGACCGCCTACCCAATATCGCTCGACACACATGTCGGATTGTATCGCCGTCTCGCTCTATCCGCGCCGCTTGTTAAAATTCCTCGCTCGGTAGCTGCGTCCCTCTCAGATGTATGGAGGAGGGAGGTGGCAGAGGTACGCGGATTGCTGACTGCGCCCCAATGCAAGCGCGAATTCCGCCGCGCTGCCACGCGAATCGTTACGCGGACAGTTTCCAGACGTATCCGCGAACACAAGGGTTGTACAAACACCGGACCGCGGAGAAACGGAAAAACAAGTGCTATCAATTACCATAGTGTTGCTACTTGATTATTTTCATAAATTACGGACAGGAACCGAACGCATTCGCAAACGTGATCGTTGCGCGAAACGCGTCAAATTCAAGTCAAGTGTTAGGATCAAATTATACGGAGTTAAGTTTTCCGCACGTATTCGACGAATCTTGTGAAAAAAAGGCAAAATCGCGATAACGAATAACACTAATACCTAGTATTATAAAAACTAAACGCTTAGGTACTTACTTCAAAAACATTGTTGGTGATATTCTGTGACTTTTTCACTTGTGATAAATCTGTATGTACCGCGGAATCATTATTGATTTCTAAATTTACATTACCGATTTGGATAGGTACCTACGTGGTTTGTTGGAAAAAAGCTTTCCAACTTCGGAAAAAATTCGTTTTTTGGGACAAAGATGTCTCCTGACTTTTCTGTCACTCCCAAAGTTAGATAATAGATTAGCAATCTAATTGCTCTTTGATTTAGTGGGATTAGCTGAGCGTTTTTATTTGAACAGACTACAGAATCGAGGCGTCGTCGTTTAGTAACAAAAAACTTTTTAAGTTCACAAATACTAACTGTCGAAATCACGAATCCAAAACAACAAATACGAATACAAAAAATTAAAATATTAATCGTGATTTCTGTCATACCTATTAGGTATTTTTTACCATCTAATATCTAACTAAATCTACCTACCTATATTTAAATCACTCATCACTAATTGAATTCAAGAATAATATCTACCTAAAACTGTATGAATATAAATCGATAACCGATAATAATATCGGTTTGTAGTAACGATTATTATCTACCGATATGATGCGGAAGTGAAATGGTGATGTGAAACACCGTCGGCATGGTATCGCAGATGAAATGAAGACTTCGCTAGAATGTGAGCGGTCGGAAGCCGCGGAGAGCGGGGGAAAGGGACGGATATCGTTCAGCGTGGACTCGTTACTGGGGAGTAAGAGCGAGACACCTAGAGACACACCTGATGCGATTAGCAATGACGCAGAGAGCGCGATAGAGAGTGATGATAGTGATGTGGATATAGAGGATTTGGAGTCGAACGTTGGTGATGAACGTGATGAAAGGGATGCTAATGATGGGGAGGAGACGGAGAGCAGGGGGGTTGTGGTGCCACAGCCGCTATTGCCCAGGCTGTATCAAGGCCATGGACCACCCAGTTGGCCGTTTGGTGCGTTTCCCTGGATGACTCCCAACCCTATGTTTAGGGCAGGATCGCCTAATGGTGAGTCGAGTTTCTTACTAAATATTTTTTTCATCTATATCTAGGTAGTTGGAGCTTGAAAAATGTGCAAGGTTCCCTTGGGAATCCAATCCCGCATCTGCGGGATTTCACTCTTGCGGGATTATTTTTTGAGATAAAACAGTGTTGCAACTTGCAGCAAACTAATGATAAGATAGATAATATTACCATAGTATAAGGAGGTATGAAACTATCCTTACTCTGTGATATTACTATACATTCCCATACGAAATATACTTAATTGAAAAATTGTTATCCATGAAAAATATCTAAGTTCTCTCGAAAGTTTTTATATTCATGACAATTGACTACGATGTCATCATTCTGATCGTTAGTGACGTAGCGACCTAACTTGTTAGGGACTATAGGCTATGGCAGTTTTATATTAAACTTTGTCTATAATAAATCTTTTTTTTTTAAATTGTCATCGAATAAAAAACCACCAAGTGCGAGTCGGGCCTCGCTCTTTTAGGGTTCTGTACTTATGACCATATCACTTTTTTAACACTTAAAGGTAAGTAGGTACATACCTATTTAGATATCTTAGTTCTTAGTTAGTAGGTACTAAATTAGAATAAGTATACCTAATGGGGAAAAAATGCTCGTTTGTTTTGGTCACAAATTTTATGGCCCCCCCATTGCTTCATTTCTGAAGCTAAAAAGAATAATATTGCTATCTTTACTCTGATAGTACCTAGATTATTAACCAAGGGGTTATATAAAGCAGTGTCTTCTGTCGCGGGTGACGATTTAAATCGCGAGCGTAACGAAGTACTCGAGGTTTACTCCCGAGCGTAGCGAGGGTGTTAAAAACTTAAATCACGAGCGAAGCGAGGGATTTAAGACGAGTCCTGAGTGTAGCGAGGGATTTACGTTCACCCAAGACTAAGACAGCTTTATCACCGAGGAAAATACTCTACTTTTCGTACCATTTGCGAAAAAATTAACACAATAATAATATGAGATAAGCATTTATTAAAAATAATGACAGTTAAAAGTTAAAGTTAACATTCGAAACATTGGTCCAATTATTGATTGATATTGTTGATGAGTTGATTTGAGTATTTCTCTGTTCTTGCGTCTGACCATTTGCACTGATGGAATCCGACAATTCACTGTCACTGTCGCTTTGATTTAACATCGTAACGTATTTTTAGAACATTAACTTATTTATAAAAATAAATTAAAATAAACTTAACGTTATGTATTTGAAGAAAACAAAAACGCGGCAAATTCCTAGACTAATATTTTTTTGTCGGAAAAGCAAAGGCATCAAGCTCATACGGCCTCGTCGGTTTTCGTAATTTTATTTAATAGGTACCTAATCATAACTGCATAATAAATGCGTATTCCTTTTTCAAAAAGATGTATAATGCTTTATATACAAACTCAATGATGTAAACACAGATGTAGTTCAGTATAAATTTCGGTAAGTACCTATTCCAAATTTAAATCACATTCTCCCCCTAGAGAATGAATAAAATTCAGTACAATTTTCTTTCCCTGTTTTTAACAGATTAAAAATGACTATTGTTATGTTCGCTTTTTGTGGCACAGAATGTCACTTTTTTGAGCAAGTGGTACGAAAAAATTATATTTGAACTCCACTTTATGAGCTACATGACGATGACATGGCAGGGAAAAATTAAAATTTTATTTGACTCCTTTTTCATGTACGTAGGTATGGGAGCAACCTTTATTTTTTAATTTTATTGTATTTTTATTATTTGTTGTTATAACGGCAATAGAAATTATACACTCGTGAAAATTTCAACTGTCTACCTATTACGGTTTACGAGACACAGCTAGCTAACAGACGGACGGACAGACGGACGGACAGTGGAGGCTTAGTAATAGGGTCCCGTTGGCACCCTTTGGGTACGGAACCCTAAAAACAACAAGTACCTACCTATGGTACGTACAAGCTTGTAGGTACCTAGGTCGCGTTTCCACGGGACGTCCCCAACGCGCGCCGTAGCGCGCCGTAGTATATGCTTGTGTAGGTATTATTCGTGTACCTACTATTTACGTAAATTCTACAAGAGTAATAAAAATGAACTCCCCACACTGAAGGAGAACGAACTTTTCCGTATGCTATGCTTAATAATAGGTATGGGCAAGTGATGTACCTATGGACGCTTGTACCAGCTAAGCTTAAAGCTTTGTCTATGGTTGACAGTTCGCGTTCAAATAAGAATTTTAAGTTTGCTAGTTTCGACGGAATCGATTGTGTCCATAGGTACAGGCATCCATAGGAACAACACGTGCCCCTACATCATACATATTACATACCTACAATAATTTCCGAAACGATCAAAACATTTGATCGTCTCTGAAAAATCAGGAAACAAGTAATTAGACAATTAGGGAACATCGTTCATTTAGTAGGTACCTACCTACCAAGGTACCTCGTTCGTTGTGGACCTATTTAGTCTGTGGTTATGTCGCTTGGCTCAGAATTCTTTTACCTACTAGGTACCTAATAGTATTAGAAGTCCGAACTAGTACAGTCTTTTGAATGTACGGAGCGCTCTTTTTTTTGCAACCGAGCAAGCACAATCCTACGCCGTAGCGTACTGCGTAGTTAGTATGAACGCGCGTTTATCGATAAATAACAGGTTGAAAAAGCTGCTATTTTTCAACAGGTTTTGTAAAGCTTCATTTACCTACACATACGTTACCTTCCCTCAAATATGGTTGAGCGAAGCAATGACTGGGTCGTGCGTCATGCTCGTGAATGGGTTCGCCGGCGGGAATGGGGCTACTTTATGTCTGCCCGTCTTAACATGTGTTGAATTGTAATTAGGTATGTTTCTGTGGAAACACTGCATACCTACATAACATAGTAGATATCTACTGTATTGTAAACTTGTTTTGAAAAGAGCAACCGCCGAGTTTCTTGCTGGTTCTTCTCGTCAGGAAGGACATTCCGAACCAGTGGTAGACTCATCGACGATTCAAAAGCACTTGTAAAAAAGCAAATTTGAATAAAAAACATTTTTATTCTATTCTATTCTATTCTATTCATATTAAGTATCAAGGTTGAAAGAACGATTTCAAAAAAATTGTCATACTAGTAAAAAAAAACCTGCCAAGTGCGAGTCGGACTCGCGCACCGAGGGTTCCGTACTCCAAAAGTAAAAGTAAAACGATAATATTATATTAATTTGCTTATTTATCGTTAACTTTGTTTGTAGAGGTTTATTGTTAATATAAAAAAAACTATGCTAGTTAGAGCGTCGGTTTTATTTTTCCTGTAAAATATACATAAACCTCTATTGACCAAAATTATTTCAGATTTTTCGATTGGTAAACTTCTGAGATAAGAGGGGGGGGGGGGGGGTATTTTTTTCGACATTTTGGCCGATTACTCAAAAACTATTATATATAGAAATAAATAAAAAACTGTTTTAGAATGCACAAGTAAAGGCCTTTCATATGTTACCGCACTCGGTATAGTTATCTTACTTTGAAATTTCAAACCCCCGATTTTCCCCCTTTATTAATCAAACTAAAATAATTTATGCGTTGCTTTTATTTTTCCTGTAAAATATACATAAACCTCTATTGACCATAATTATTTCAGATTTTTTGATTGGTAAACTTCGGAGATAGGGGGGGGGGGGACGGTATTTTTTTCAACATTTTGGCCGATTACTCAAAAACTATTATATACAGAAATAAATAAAAAACTGTTTTAGAATGCACACGTAAAGGCCTTTCATATGATTCCCCACTCGATATAGCTATTTTACTTTGAAATTTCAAACCCCTGATTTTCCCCCTTTTTTAATTAAACTAAAATAATTTTCGCGTTGATTTTATTTTTCTTGTAAAATATACATAAACCTCTATTGACCATAATTATTTCAGATTTTTCGATTGGTAAACTTCGGAGGTAAGGGGGAGGGGGGGGGGGGGGGAACGGTATTTTTTTCGACATTTTGGCCGATTAATCAAAAACTATTATATATAGAAATAAATAAAAATCTGTTTTAGAATGCACAAGTAAAGGCCTTTCATATGATACTCCACTCGGTATAGTTATCTTACTTTGAAATTTCAAACCCCCGATTTTCCCCCTTTTTTAATAAAACTAAAAATAATTTTCGATTTTTCTTTATTCCAATAATGTTGGGCCACTATTATACACAACTATGCCAAATTTCATGTCGATAGCTTTAATAGTTACTGAAATAATCGACTATGACAGACGGACGGACGGAGAAAGTCTCACCATAAGGGTTCCATTTTTACCATTTTGGTACGGAACCCTAAAAAATTCAATCTGTTTGTCAGTGGCAGACTGGCACTGGGCAATGGCGTAGGTACCTACATTTTTTTTATTGAAGCTAAGTTTACAATGCCGACTGGAGCGAAGCGGAGAGGTAGCGAAGCGAAGCGGACCGCCTACAATACCTGCGGTATCGGGAGCGTAACGTGATGAAAGGTGGGACGATGAAACGAGTTTTCTGGCTGACTTATCTGTACCTATACCAGCCCCTGTAGCCAAGTAACACTTCGTTGTGTCTATTCTCTTTCTACGATAGTTGTCACTTGAAGTTTTGGCTAGAGCTAGACTAGATGGCGCTGCAGCTGATCAAAGACAGAAGTGTGTTGATAATATTTCGTCGCATTTTGTTATTATAAATGTTTTAAATGCTAAAAAAACAATACAAAATGCCGCGAAATATTATTGATACGATCAGCTGCAGCGCCATCTAGTCTAGCTCTAGCCAAAACTTCAAGTGACAACTATCGTAGAAAGAGAATAGACACAACAAAGTGTTACTTGGCTACAGGGGCAGTACCGCTTATAATAGCTTATACTAATATGTATTATGTATCATCATCATCATCATCATCAGCAACCCATCGACGGTTCACCACTGAGCGCAGGTCTCCTCTCAGAGAAGGGTTATAGGCCATAGTCCACCACGCTGGCCCAATGCGAATTGGCGGACTTCACACACCTTCGAGAACATTATGAAGAACTCTCAGATGTGCAGGTTTCCTCACGATGTTTTCCTTCACCGTTGAAGCAAGTGATATTTAATTATAGCTGAGAAAATCCAGAGGTGCGTGCCCGGGATCGAACCTGCGACTTCCCGAATAGGAAACCGCAGTCCTAACCACTAGGTATACCCTGTCCAGCCGTTTATTTTATTTTTGACAGCTCAGTCTCACTCACTCTCACAGCTTCTTATAACGTAACCAATAAGTACTTAATTAATAAAAAATGCGAAAGCGTGTTTGTCTGTTGAATTTTGGTTTGTCCTTCAATCACGCAGCAACAAGTAATCAATCGACGTGGTTTTTGACACAGACATAATATAGGTAGGTACGACTACAAAGGATTTAGTCGCGAGCACAAGCGCCTACCTACCTACTACATAGGTACACCGCACACGTACCTACTTAATCGTATAATAATCGTACTAATATTATAAATGCGAAAGTGTGTTTGTTTGTTGGCTTGTTCTTCAATTAGAGTGATTTGATTGTGATTTTTTGCATGGGTAAGTATACCTATCCATGTATGAGTAGGCTATGTATGGGTACATACCTAAGTATGTATGAGTGACTTCTATAGACGGATAATATATAAGTAGTAGGTAAGTAACCTACTTTTTATCCCGGAAAATCAAAGTTCCCGCGGGATTTCAAAAACTAAATCCGTGCGGATGAAGTGGCGGGCATCAGCTAGTATTTTATGAACTGAACTTTTGCGGGGTCTAATTACAAACCTTGGGAGGTATTCTCTTTAAAAACAAAATGAAAATGAATAAATACACTAGTGGGTATGTACCAGGTACCTTTATAAATGCAATTCGTTGACATACCTATCCATTTATGCAATGGATTTTAAGTAAGTATGTACCTTTATAAATGCAATTTGTTGACAATTATCCATTTACGTAATGGATTTTAAAATTATTTGGTAGATACTAAAATATACGTAGGTAAGACATTTTTGGTACTAAAGCCATAATATAACTTACAATAAAATAGGATTTTCCAAGCTCTCTTTATTAGTAGGTAAGTAATAACTCATCAACCTGCTATAACACGGTTGTTGGCGATTTGAACATAGTACGCAAAAACATGTTTGACCAAAAAAGTTAGCTAAGTAAGTACTTACCTAATTTTTGCTGGCTACTGGCAGAATTACATTTTGTCGTTCATTTAGTACATAGTTTTTTTAATGCTAATCATACTTGAAGTACCTACAAAGCTATAAATAAATAAAGTATATACCTAGTATTATTGTATATAAATTATATACTTAGTATTCATTGAGACTATTCTAATGTTCTTATCTAAAGGTGTTAGATAGATGATGATCGAGGATCGAGGATCGAGGAGGAGGATCTGATGATGGATATATCGTACATACCTACTTCGTCCGGTCATAGATTCACATGTCGGGATGTTTTTTTGGTCTTGGCATCATCCTTACTAATACCTAGGTATTATAAATGCGAAAATGAGTTTGTTTATTCATCATCATCATCATTAACAACCCATCAACGGCTCACTACTGAGCGCAGATCTCCTCTCAGAGAAGGGTTGTAGGCCATAGTCCACCACGCTGGCCCAATGCGAATTGGCGGACTTCACACACCTTCGAGAACATAATGAAGAACTCTCAGGTGTGCAGTGCAGGTTTCCTCATGATGTTTTCCTTCACCGTTGAAGCAAGTGATATTTAATTGCTTAAACGCACTTGACTCCGAAAAGTCAGAAGTGCGTACCCGGGATCGAACCTGCGACCCCCCGAATAGGAGACCACAGTCCTAACCACTAGGCTATCACTGCTTATAAGCTTATAATGATTAGTTTGTTTATTGGTTGGTCCTAAATAAATTAATTAAGGAGCTTTCAGTTAGATAGATGGTTTGACTTTGACGGTGAAGAAAAACATTGTGAGAACACCTGCATGGCTGAGTGCCTAGTGCCTAAATAACGATCATGTGTAGTTCCACCTTTATAAATAAAAAACAAAGGTTAATAAAACATGAGTCCGAAATGACTTTTCGCAAGGACAAAGACTGTTTGTTGTAGGTATTTTCATAACCTCTAAATCACATCACTTAGCATAACTTAGTACGTATAATTAATTAAAGTTTTATTTAAATTCATTACTTTTTTTATACATTATTATACATAATATACGTTAAAGTTTTATTAAAATTCATTACAATTAAAAATAAATAAGGAGTTATCAGCGACTACTTATCTATACCTATAGGTACTTATCATGAATTGAATAATTGTAGTACCTACGCTTTTTTTTTGGAACTTCACCTCATTGTGGAAATATTATATTCTATTCTAACAAAGTTGCATGGGATAAATCAGCATGTCATCCGGCTGCCCACAAGATAGTATAAAAAACTTATTACAATGTAATAGCTGTATAATAATATTGTAAAATGATTATTTTGAATAGAGCAACTGCTGAGTCTCTTGCCGGCTCTTCTCAGCAGAATCCGCTTTCCGAACCGGTGGTAGAATCATGACGTGTCATAAGAGCCACAGGTTGGCCTACATGAAATAAATAATTTTGAATTTGAATTTATATTGTTTTAAATGAATTTGAATAAATTACCAACTTTATTCATTACTAGCATTTGCCCGCGGCTTCGCTCACGTTAAGTCAGATTTTTCAAACCTCTATTTTTATCTCCTCAGGGGTTGAATTTTCAAAAATTCTTAGCGGATTCCTACGTCATAATAGGTATATACCAAACAGCCCGATCCTTATTTGGTTTGAGCTGTGCGTCGATAGATCAGTCAGTCAGTCGGTCAGTCAGTCTCCTTTTCCATTTAATAGGTATAATATTTAGACTAGCTTGTAGGTGATGCCCGCGACTTCGTCTCTACCTTTGTCACTCTCCAGCCCGCCTAGCATGCACGTCGAAGTGATATGAGAGATAGAAATACTGTCGATGTAGACTAATTTCTCTTTCGACGAATCCATGTGTGCAAATAGTTAGTGTCGATAGAGATATAGAGATAATACGAGAAAAGGCGTCGACAAAATTTTCTCGCGCGTGCATGCAGCTAGAATAACATCTTTATTTCAGGGGGGGCTCTCATAGAAGCTAATGCGAAGTAAAATATTTTTTATAGCGTTACATAGGGTTGCGGTATATCATTTCAAAGATCAAATTATCTTAAACAGAGTACAAAAATACTTTTTTGGAGTTTACTCCTTAAGAATCGATTTTAGGCGCCCGGTATGAGAAAAATTCGAGGAGTAAAATCTATTTATGAATGACCTCGTTACGTTTTTCACAACGATGCAAATTTCTACCCTAACGTTGAGTAAATAAGGTTGGTTTTCGCTTGAGTTGTCGAATGCCCTCGTTACTTTTTTCACAACGATGCAAATTTCTACCCTAACGTTGAGTAAATAAGGTTGGTTTTCGCTTGAGTTGTCGAATGCGAAAGAGCTTTCGCTTCGGGAAGCCGAGCGCTTACCGATCGGGTCCGAGCGGCGCCTAGACGCAGCGAGCGCCGCGAATGCATTACGACGTTTTAAGGAGTAAACTCCAGTCGTGCGTCGGAGCTGACACACACACTTTTTTTTTTAATTTTTCCTTAAAATTGACGAAATGGGGGGGGGGGGCTTTCAAAGTGGAGATTGAATTCAATGATCTCTGTCAGAATCGGTTATATATTTTGAAACTGAAACTAGTGTTTTATTTCAGTTATATCCTGAACTTGGACAACAAATACTAAAATTATATGAATATTATAAAGAAACAAAATTATTTAATATTTAAATGGGCATCAGTATTTTCAACATATGCTTCACAATAATGTTAATAGATGGTGCTGTCATTGACTATCGCAAAAATAGTTTTGCGTCAACTATTATTATTTTGTAGGTATAACAAGTACTAACTAATACATAATTATGAAAAATTTCTATTTAGTTAAATATCAAACATCAATAATACTATTAATTACTTCATTTTGCATATTTTCTTTTCGTGCCGATAGATGACGCTTTGCACAGATAAAGTATGATGCCAATTCAATGTTTTCACTAACGTTCCCTAACCTTTACGTTACGGGTTACCTATGTTAAGTTAGGTGACGCTTTCTGTCAACTTCATTGTCACGAATCTGTACGGAACACCTAAAGGTGAAAATGACATTGGAACGTATGTTAGGACTTAGGATTGTATTTAGGGGTTACCTACGTAAAGAGACTCCTACTTAGGGGATGATTTAGGTATGGTTGGTGAAAACGGGCATTATAATATTGTCAATTTTGGTCGTCATATTATGTCGATTGAATGTATAATTTTAGGATAAGAACGTCCTATGCGCTAAGTTTAGTTTACTCATTTCTGCGATATAACACTAGTTTACCGATAAAGGCTAAAAATAATAAAAAATATTTTTAAAAAGTCGATTTCAAACGCCCGCGCCACTACAAAGTAAATAATTTATTATTGATTTGTTTAAAACCGCTCGACCTATTTCGATAAAATTTAAACAGGACCATCTGGGAAGAAAAAAAGACCCTTTGAAACAAAAAAGAATTTTCCAAATCGGTTCGGGCGTCTTCGAGTAATCGGTGAACGTTGCTACATAAAAAAAGATTCCGACGAATTGAGAACCTCCTTTTTTGAAGTCGGTTGAAATAGATTGAAGGTACCGATTTAAGACTATTACTTCCTATTGAATAACAATAGGTATATATTATTACGAAAATTTAACTACTGAAACATTTCAACAAATTACTTAGGTATGTACTAAAAATTTAAACAATAGGTAATTATAAGAGTCATTGATTTGTTAATTTGTCATTAGTTTACCAAAAACAATCGAATATTTTAAACTACCCAGTACGTAACTGCTATTAAAGTTATGTCAAAGGGTTACTTAATATACCCTATTGTGTGTAAATTAGGTGACTTTTCGATTACATCAAAATAAATATTGTCATTTGATTAACCTATTGAATTTGGGTACCTTTAGAATAGTGAACCACTGAATTTAGATTCAGTTATAGAAGTGTTAGAAGAGCTTGAGGTTTCTGCAGATATTAAATGGATTGTCATGCAATTATTATTACCTGTCAATCATCATACTAGATAATATTATACCTAAATGCGAAAGTGTGTTTGTCTGTTGGTTTGTTGGTTTGCCCTTCAATCACGTCGCAACAGAGCTACGGATCGACGTGAGTTTTGCATGGGTATAGTTCAGGACCTGGATAGTGACATAGGCTACTTTTTATCCCGGAAAATCAAAGATTTCCCGAGGCATTTTAAAAACTAAATCCACTCGGACGATGTCGCGGGCATCAGCTAGTCGTTAATAATTCAAAATTCAAATTTTTTTCATGTAGGCCAACCTTATGACACGTATGCTCTTATGACATGTCTAGGTTCTACCACCGGTTCGGAATGCAAATTCTGCTAACAAAAGTCAGCAGTAAGAAAAGTTCTGCTTAGGACTGTTTCACCTGCGCCATCAAATTTAAATCATCATCATCATCATTAGCAACCCATCAACGGCTCACTACTGATCGCAGGTCTCCTCTCAGAGAAGGGTTATAGGCCATAGTCCACCACGCTGGCCCAATGCGAATTGGGGGACTTCACACACCTTCAAGAACATTATGAAGAACTCTCAGATGTGCAGGTTTCCTCACGATGTTTTCCTTCACCGTTGAAGCAAGTGATATTTAATTGCTTAAACGCACTTGACTCCGAAAAATCAGAGATGCGTACCCGGGATCGAACCTGCGACCCCCCGAATAGGAGACCACAGTCCTAACCACTAGGCTATTACTGCTTCCCAAATTAAAAAAAAAATCATTTAATTTAATAAAAAAATGACATTAAAACCTACAAATACAAATCAAAATGTCAACTTTATTTGATTGATAACTTGAAGGTGGTGAAACGGGCCCTTAGTGATATTTTTTTAAGCGGAAACTACCGAAACTTAACTGTTCATCTTTGTGAACTGTATGATCGCTAATCCGTGGTAAATATTCATGAGGAAGTTAATTTCAGTAGTCTACGCAGTTGCATTGTATTCAATGATATTATTTGAATGTTTTCTGATTTAATTGTCTGATAACCTTGATTAATTCTGACTGAATAACTTCATTTTAGGGTTCCATACCAAAAGGGTGCCAGCAGGACCCTATTACTAAGCCTTCGCTGTAGTATACATATAAATCAATGCCTTCGCTTTCCGTCCGTCTGTCTGTCAGAGTGTTGTATCTCATGAACCTTAATAGGTAGACAGTTGAAATATTCACAGAGTGTAAGTACTTCTATTACCGCTATAACAACAACGTTTTTAATATACACTAGCGACCCGCCCCGGCTTCGCACGGGTAGTAGAGCATATTACGCCTATACTTTGCAAACTCCTTGAAAATGTTCCACAAGTTATATTGAACAGCATATTGAACAGTACGTAGGCTTATAAAAGAAGTATCGCTCGGCTTATAATATAGCAACAACGGGGTGAGGGCGTGGGTCACTGGTCGCATCACGTGAGCGAGTCCCGTCATCGCCATCGGGTTGAAATCCGCGTATTTATATTGGCGCGCGTTCGTTTTTATTTTGCGATAACTCCTAAGATATTCATTTAAATTGTATGGTGTAAAAGATTATCATAATGTGCATGAAAGCTTATGGTAACTAACGTATTTAAGTTGATAAGGATTAATACTGTATCCGTCTAAATATAATTCCAATTACCACTTGGTATGTGACCATTTTTTAAAAGTTAAAATGTGTATCCTATCCTAGCTATCCTTAAAAGGTAGATATTTAGAATTTTTTGTAAAGACATCCATACCACCACTATAAATTGTATTGTTATATAATCTCAAAGGGATTCGGCAGCGTTTTCGATGAAAGCTCCTAAGCGGCTTGAATTATTCCGACATTGTCAACTATTATCGTCATATTGCAACTAATTTAGACAAAACCTTAACAAATTATACCTACACTAAAACCTCATGACCCAAGTAACATTTTAGGTTTTAGAAAGGTTTTGTAAAGGTTCTAGAACCTTTGTATGGAAATCTGCTTGAAAGTCTTAATAGGCTCAATAACGTTATATTAACCTTATATTAACCTCCTGTGTGCAAGGGCCCTCGTTGTAGAACCTTTCTGAGAGCAACAGCAAAACCTATAGCTCAAATCTAGAACCTTTCGCACTACTTACACAGAACCCAAATATAACCTTCACAACCTTAATTTATGGTTAATATAACCTTACCAGACAGCTTTTAAGTTCTAAATTAGTCTTGGATGTAACTTTATGACAACTTAAAACCTTTGTGATGGACATGAATAAACACCTTTCCAGGACTCACGGGTTTTAAAATGTTTCTGCGTAAGATTTTTATTACAGAAAACATATAGACTTAATTTATAATGGCGCCTTTTCCTGTCATAATACCAAGTTTCAAAATGGCTAGATAGGTAAGTTTTATATTCATTAAAAATAATAAGTAACTTTCTAAAGTCAGGAAAAATGAAAAAAAATAGTGGGACTGGCACTTTATCGTGAAACCTTAGGGTAATAGTGCTGTATAAGAGACGGGCCTTTCGTAAGTTAAAATTTTGAAGATATTTTAATAAAATAATTACAATAAAAATTATTATAAAATTAGTTGGTTGGTGGTAAATCGCATTAGAATTAATAAAAATTATATCAATGTAAAAACATTTTATTTTGAATCGTTCACGTTTCTTAATTTTGCCTTATTGATTTAAAATATATCTTTTTGTTAAGATTTTTGTTTTATTTTAGTGAAAAAATATGGCTGGCGTCAGGAAATTACTAGACAGTATTAAAAATAACCAGTCCAGGACTGTAACAACTAGAAGCTCTTAATGTTTGCCAAAATAAGAGCTAAAGGTAATCTCGCGGAGCTACTTAAAACGACAAGGCTGTTTTCGCAGCTTTAAGGTTATCGCCAGGAGTTGTTCAAGACTTGCCAGTCGCGAAAACAACCGCAGAATTGGTTGTAGAGGACGTGCATTCGTGACTGTTCGACAAGAGTGCTGAACAAACAGCTACAGGCTGCTCTTAAAGTGCATACCTGATACCTGATCCTTAAATATAAATATTTTTTTATGTTGTGGCCTGTGTCCCTCGCGCCCGTTTTGGGAAAATATTCATTCCAATTACTCGTTTAAATATATTTCAATAATACTTACCTACTTTTCTGACTGACGCTTAGTACAATAGGTACATATTACTCACTTTAGTATTTTACCACAGTATAACGAAGAGAATCAGTAGTTCGACGCCTTTGATCTCGTCGTAAATGCCGCCAGCGTCTAGACATGCGTCGCGACAGTGTATTTATGGTAGGGTTGTCACAAAGAAACAATAATTTCTATTAATATTTATAATTTGTACTATATTTCAGATCAACATTACAATAAACAATAATAATTAATCTATAACCAAAAATTAAAAATAAATTAAAATTAAAATATTATTAGTTGAATCAACAACAAATCAGTTTCTTTGCTGGCCGCTTCAGCGGTCGTATGCAAATGAATTCCGCCGCATGCAAACATACTTATAAAAATCGGCCAAGTGCGAGTCGGGCCTCGCTCTTTTAGGGTTCCGTTAAAAAAAATTAAATAAAAATATTTCCATGTACCCATGGAAATATTTTAATTTAATTTTTTTAATTTAATTTAATTTTTATTATTTGTTGTTATAGCGGCAATAGAAATACATAATATGTGAAAATTTCATTTGTCTATCTATTAAGGTTTACGAGATACAGCCCGCTGACAGACGGACGGACGGACGGACGGACGGACAGCGTAGGCTTAGTAATAGGGTCCCGTTGGTACCCTTTGGGTACAGAACCCTAAAAACATATTTTAGACTTAAAAGCTATACTTTAAATGATAGTTGTATAGTTAGTTGTACACTTTAGCTGTTGTTAACAGAATGAATATATTGTATCAGCCGTTAATTTATGAAACATTATAAATGAGAGATAAATGTCACATAGACAACATGAAAACAAGAATTTTAAGCACCATCAACATGGGGCCGCGACCCATAGTATCGGAGATATAAGCTTTCAAAAATCTGATCACGTGGTCACATAGACAAAACGAAAACAAGAAGTTTGAGTACCATCTACATGAGGCCGCACCCCATAGTGTCGGAGATTTAAACTTTCAAAAATCTGATGACGTGGTCACATAGACAACACGAAAAAAAAAAGTTTGACTACCATCAACATGTGGCTACACCCCATAGTGTCGGAGATATAAGATTTGAAAAATCTGATCACATGGTCACATAGACAACACGAAAACAAGAAGTTTGAGTACCATCAACATGGGGCGGCGCCCCATAGTGTCGGAGATATAAGATTTGAAAAATCTGATCACATGGTCACATAGACAACACGAAAACAAGAAGTTTGAGTACCATCAACATGGGGCGGCGCCCCATAGTGTCGGAGATATAAGCTGTCAAAAATCTGATCACATGGTTACATAAACAACACGAAAACAAGATGTTTGAGTACCATCAGCATGGGGCTGCACCCCATAGTTTCGGAGATATAAGCTTTCGAAAATCTGATCACATGGTCACATAGACAACACGAAAACAAGAAGTTGGAGTACCATCAACATAGGGCCGCCGAACCCGAAGTTTTTAGGGTACCATCTCACAAAATTTCACGCAAATCGGTTTAGAAATCACGGAGATATGCATATCACAAGCAGAAAGACACAACTTCGTTTTTGAAAGTCGGTTAAAAAATTAAGTTAGTAAGCCTAAGGTACTTCTTATAACATCAGCTATCTGTCAGTTAAAGTCCGGACAATACCAGTCCAGCCGTTCCCGAGAAAAGTAGGAACAAACAAACAAACAGACAGACAGATAGATAGACAGACAGATAGGCAAAAAGTACCGAACCGAATATAAATTTAGTAAAAAATCTGTTATTTTGACATTACAAACAGATAGCTACTTCAATTTTATTTTTTTATATGTATGTCTGTATAGAGTATAGATATACTCGTAGATATATAGATAATAGGTAATGAAAAAATTAATTTCAATAAACTAACCGTATAACAAGAATAAATATTTTACGCAAGCGTAATACGACAACCTTTAAATGTAGCTCCCATCTAAGCCGCGCTTACACGGGAGCTTACCTCGCTCCGCACTTACCGCACCCACCGCACGATTGCCCTGTCAAACCGGTTTCGTCGACACTCTGTATGAAACTATACTATCCTTACTCTGTGATTTTACAATGTACACTCTACAGTCGCTCATACACACTTCTCACACATAATGACAAGCACCAAATCAAGCAAACTAAGTAAATTCAAATAATATATAAAAATTCTTTAAAAAAAAACCGACTTCAAACGCCACTGAAAAGTATAAAATAATTTAAGTTTGTACACGTATGTTGAAATCGGGCGGGCCTAAATAGAAACGATGAAACGAATGCGCCACGCTAGCCAAAATTTTAATTTGTAGGTCCAGGCACAAAATATAATAAACTTCGTACAGGTACGTTGAAGTCGGACTAGCGTTACAGTTTCATAGTTCTATTGAGGCCCGCCCGACTTCAACATACGTGTACAAACTGAAATTATTTTATACTTTTCAGAGGCGTTTCAAGTCGGTTTTTTTAAAAGATTTTTATATATTATTTTAAGCTTTTTAGTGTAGCCTCATAGGATAAATCTACACATTCTCTTCGACGCATTTTTTTTTCGTAACCATATTTAGTTTGGGCTCGTTTCATTCGTATTGATAAGTAGTCTTAAATGATATCCATGGAATGGCTCTGATGATGGAGCTGAAACTGCAGCTAGCATATCCAGCACACTAGTAGGTAAACTCTTGAAAAAATAATAGCAGATATGTCGTGTTTGGATTCGTTTTGATCAGTATTTGATTCTACATAGAATGCAATGGTGGCAACACCATGAGCTGATGCTGCAGCCAGGATATCTAGCACACTAGTTCACTCTTGAAAGAATAATAGCAACTATGAAGTGTTTGGATTCGTTGATCAATGAATAGCAACAAATCGCTCGCGATCTCCTCTTTTTGTATTTTTTGAAGTCGGTTAAATATCGACGTCATTCTTTATGTAGGTATATACATAAGTACCTTATCGTATCGTAACAGCCAGTCTGTCGTACGAGTTTGGTTTAGTTTGTTTCCATCATTGATTTGGTGCTTGTCTGTGTGTGAGTGTAATGTTCACATTGCACCTACGTATATAAAAAGGTACCTTATACCTTTTTTTTTTATTATCAACTAGCTGATGCCCGCGACTTCGTCTGCGTGATTTTAGTTTTTAAAATGCCTCGGGAACTCTTTGATTTTGGGGGATAAAAAGTAGCCTGTCACTCTCCAGGTCCTCAACTATAGGTATACCCCTGCAAAAATCACGTCGATCCGAAGCTATGTTCGGGCGTGATTGAAGGAGAAACCAACACACTTACGCATTTATAATATTTCAAATATAAAGTGCAAGTGCATATAGTCGACGTGGTTTTTAGGGTTCCGTACCCAAAGGGTACCAACGGGACCCTATTACTAAGCCTACGCTGTCCGTCCGTCCGTCCGTCCGTCCGTCCGTCCGTCCGTCCGTCCGTCCGTCCGTCCGTCCGTCCGTCCGTCCGTCCGTCTGTCAGCGGGCTGTATCTCGTAAACCGTAATAGATAGACAGATGAAATTTTCACATATTATGTATTTCTATTGCCGCTATAACAACAAATAATAAAAATTAAATTAAATTAAAATGGGTAGGTGGGTAGATGGAAATCTTTTAATTTAATTTTTTTAACGGAACCCTAAAAGAGCGAGGCCCGACTCGCACTTGGCCGATTTTTTTTACACAGGTAATGTTGAGGACCTGGAAAATAACACAAGCTACTTTTTGTCCCGGAAACATACATTTAAACGCCCGCGCCACTATAAAGTACGAGTATTTAATTTATTGTTGATTTTTTAAAAGCCGCTCGACTGATTTCGATAAAATTTAAATGGGTTCACCTGGGACCCTTTGAAACAAAAAAGAATTTTCCAAATCGGTTCAGGCGTCTTCGAGTAATCGGTGAACATACATAAAAAAGATTCCGTTAAATTGAAATCCTCCTCCTTTTTTTAAGTCAGTTAAAATAATAATAAAAATTAGTTTAAATTTAACGAATTAATGGAGTAAAACAGTCAAAATAGTTCAACCCCTATCTCAGAGAACATACATCCATCCATCCATCCATCCATCCATCCATACATCCATTCATCCGTATACTACATCTACACAAACATACATCCGTATACATCCATCCTCACAAAGTTAACATCAACTTAACAAAATTAATAATATTAGTGGGATAAGTTCCTACTTATATCGAATATAGTTAATGTAGTTATAGTTAGTAGGAGGAGGATACAAACATTAATACATACATGCATGCGTACATACATACATACATACATACATACGTACATACATACATACATACATACATACATACATACATACATACATACATACATACATACATACATACATACATACATACATACATACATACATACATACATACATACATACATACATACATACATACATACATACATACATACATACATACATACATACATACATACACACATACATACATACATACATACATGCATACATACATACATACATGCATACATACATACATACATGTAAGCATGCATGCATATTAGCGCATAATTTAGGGATAAATATGTGAAAGTAGGGAGGGGGTATCCCACGGGCACTGTTTGTTTTCCCGGGATAAAAAGTAGCTGTTGTTACTTTTCAGGTCCTCAACTATGCCTATCCAAAAAATCACGACAATATGTAACTCGCTTGGCACATAATTCAAGGATAAATATGTGAAAAGTACCATACGAATATCCCGCGGGAACTGTTTCTTTTCCCGGGATATAAAGTAGCCTTTTCACTTTTCAGGTCCTCAACTATGCCTATAAAAAAAACCACGTCAATCTGTAACTTCGTTGGCGCATAATTGAAGGATAAATATGTGAAAAGTAGCACACCAATATCCCGCGGGAACTGTTTGTTTTCCTGGGACAAAAGGAGCATTTGTCACTTTTCAAGTCATCAACTATGCCTATCCAAAAAACCAATTCAATCTGTAACTCCCTTGGCACATAATTGAAGGATAAATAATTATGTGAAAAGTAGCATACTAATATCCCGCAGGAACCGTTTGTTTTCCCGGGATAAAAAGTAGCCTTTGTCACTTTTCAGGCCCTTAACTTTGCCTGTGCTAAATAACCACTTCAATCTATAACTCCGTTGGCGCATAATTGAAGGATAAATATGCGAAAAGTACCAAACGAATATCCCGCGGGAACTGTTTGTTTTCCCGGGATAAAAAGTACGCATGTATGCATGTTTGTATGTATACATGCATGTATGTATGTATGCATGCATATATGTATGTATGTGTGTATGTTTGTATGTATGTATGTTTGCATGCATGTATGTATATATGTATGTGTGTATGTATGTATGTATGTTTGTATCCTCCTCCTACTAACTATAACTACATTAACTATATTCGATCCTACTTATCCCACTAATAATATTAATGTTGTTAAGTTAATGTTAACTGTGTGAGGATGGATGTATACGGATGTATGTTTGTGTGGATGTAGTATACAGATGGATGGATGGATGAATGTTGTCTGAGATAGGGGTTGAACTATTTTGACTGTTTTACTCCATTTATTCGTTAAATTTAAACTAATTTTTCTACGATCCGTAGCTCTGTTCGGGCGTGATTGAAGGAGAAACCAACATACTTACGCATCTCATATCATCACGAGAGATCTCAGAGAACATACATCCATCCGTATACTACATCTATCCATAAATCCATCCTCACAAACATTCACATTAATAATATTAGTAGGATTAGTAGGATAGGATATAGGTAATGTAGTTATAGTTAGGAAAAGGAGGATACAAACAATCATAAATACAAACATACATACATACATACATGCATGCATGCATACATGCATACATGCATACATACATACATACATACATACATACATACATACATACATACATACATACATACATACATACATACATACATACATACATACATTCATACATACATACATACAGGCATGCATGCATGCATGCATGCATACATACATGCATACATTCATACATGCATGCATGCATATTGGCGAATAATTTAAGGATAAATATGTGAAAAGTAGCATACGAATATCCCGCGGGAACTGTTTGTTTTCCCGGGATAAAGAGTAGCTGTTGTTACTTTTCAGGTCCCCAACTATGCCTATCCAAAAAACCACCTCAATATCTAACTCCCTTGGCGCATAATTGAAGGATAAATATGTGAAACGTAGCATACTAATATCCCGCAGGAACCGTTTGTTTTCCCGGAAGCCTTTTCACTTTTCAGGTCCTCAACTATGCCTATTCAAAAAACCATGTCAATCTGTAACTCCGTTAGAGCATAATTGGAGGATGAATATGTGAAAAGTAGCAAATGAATATCCTGCGGGAACTGTTTGTTTTCCCGGGATAAAAGTAGCCTTTTCTCTTTTCAGGTCCTCAAATATGCCTATCCAAAAAACCACGTCAATCTGTGACTCCGTTGGCGCATAATTGATGGATAAATATGTGAAAAGTAGCATACCAATATCCCGCGGGAACTGTTTGTTTTCCCGGGATAAAAAGTAGCCTTTGTCACTTTTCAGGTCCTTAACTTTACCTGTACAATAAAACCACGTTGATCTAAAACCACATTGCGCGAATTTGGATGGACAAATGCGTAAAAAATAGCGAAGCTATCCCGCAGAAACTGTTTGCTTTTCCGGGATAAAAAGTAGCCTATGTGCTATTCCAGACTATAATCTATGTCTGTGCCAAATTTTAACAAAATAGGTTCATTTGTTGTCGCGTTAAAGAGTGACAAACATCCATCCATCCATCCATCCATCCATCCATCCAAACATCCAAACATCCATCCTCACAAACTTTCGCATTTATAATATTAATAGGATTAAGAGGAATATACAAAAATGTTCTTATTAGCACTCGAGAAACCACTTAGGTTTAAATTGTGCGCTATAAGCCTAATAATAATAATAATAACCTAAATATAAAAGATGAAGAAGTATCTCAGTAAGCTCATCTTTCGCCAGCATCTTTCGCCAGCATCTGTCGCCGACAGTCGCCGAACTGCAAGAACCCTAAGTAGTCTTTACCAGTCACCACACTATCTACCTTAATAATAATTAATAAAAATGATAAAATTAAGCTTACAGAAGTAAGTATTCATTACTCGTAAGAAATCTTTACGTTTATTACGTCTTTACGTACACTTTACGTTTAAAATTTCCACTCAGTTTTTTTAACATCAACCTGTGTCGGTTGATCATCTTGCAAGACCATCGTAATGGTGCTTTGAAGTCGCGGAGACAACTTACATTTTTTGAGGATGCCTCTAAAGCTTTATAATCTTCTTGTAGGACTTTAATCATGCCTTCAGCTCATAAGCAATAGCTTATTGGTTTGGTTTTTCACCACATAGTCCTAATTTGTTTGCCTAGACAACTCATAAAGAGCCTTAAGTTTCAACATTCCATAACTTTATGGTAACATTAAAGTTAAAAATTGAACCTTTAGATCTCACTTTAGCATAATGCCTAGCCTTTCCAGAACTTAATCAGGAGTTTACGAGAGCTATAAGATCCTAAGACTAAATGCTCTTGAAACATAAGTCAAAATAACGTTAATTTAAACTCTTGTCAACGGCTCCAAGGTTGTAATAATAAACAACTAGTTTTAAGACTTACTAATCATTCTCAAGTACTTAATATGACCAGATAGTAAATCATTAACCTTTTGAAGACCCTTATATAACCTAAAGGAATTTTTTACAACCTACGCCCGAATGAAATGTTACTTGGGGAATCACCCTATCTATTGGTGAAAACCGCATGAAAATCCGTTTGGTAGTTTTTGAGTTTACCGCGAACAGACAGACGCGGCGGGGGACTTTGTTTTATAATATGTAGTGAAGTAAAAAAAAAAGTAACCGTTTTAAATCTTGTACTCCAACTCAAACTCGGCACTTGGCCGGATTTTTCATATTTAAAATCATTATCATGCATTTGCATGCAAGTAGGTACAAGATTTAAACACCAACTATTATTAAAATCGAGCAAAACAACCAAAATAATTAAAGTTTATTTTGCGGAGATCCTCTTTAATTTTTAACTTTTTTTAATTTATTATCAGCAGGAAGGGCATTCCGAACCCAGTGGTAGACTCACCGACGATTCAAAAGCACTATAAGTACTTACTATAAAAGTTTATTTGAATAAAAATAATTTTATTCTATTCTATTCAATAGAAACACACATTCTGTGGAAATTATCTAGTAGGTACCTACTAGCTGACCCAGCGAACTTTGTACCGCCAACAAAAATATTTAGGGGTGGGTCACCCTTATCATTTAGGGGTATGCAAAATAGATGTTGGCCTATTCTCAGACCTACCCCATATGCACACAAAATTTCATAAAAATCGGTCCAGCCGTTTCGGAGGAGTTGGGTAACAAACACCGCGACATGAGAATTTTATATATTCGATAGACAGATTACGGTTCATGAGACACAGACCGCTGACAGACGATCGGAGGGACGGATAGACAGTGGAGGCTTGGCGGTGCCAATGGCACGCTTGGCGGTGCCAATGGCACGCTTGGCGGTGCCAATGGCACGGTTGGCAGTGTCAATGGCACGCTTGGCACCAAATGTGTACGGAAGAACACGCGATTTCAAGACACACTTTCTTAATAATAACTACTTACTTACCATTTACTTACCAACTAACTACAGAATACTGTTGTGCAGATGAGAACATTATTTATTTCCCCAAAATATTTCATAAATTACGCAAATTGTATGGAGAATTGTATGAAGAAAATACGAACGACGAAGTCGTGACAATAAGCTGGTTTTGGCGGATTCTTATTTATTTACTAAAAAAAAGTTGATTGTCGCCAGCACTCTCGGTTGGAATGAAGTTCTTTCTAATAATAAAATAACTAGTGGTTCGCCCCGAACTGAGACCTCGCGGTAACGGTATCCCATGATTATTCATTCAATCGATACATGATAACCAAAACTGACATTATTATTATGCCCGTTTTCACCAAACATACCTAAATCATCCCCTAAGTAGGAGTCTCTTAACGTAGGTAGCTCCTAAATACAATCCTAAGTCCTAACATCCGTCCCAATATCCTTTTAGGTGTCCCGTACAGGATCGTGATAAATAAGTTGACAGAAAACATCAATCACCTAACTTATAGGTAGCCCGTAAAGGTTAGGGAACGTTAGTGAAAACATTGAATTATTATGTAGGTACTAACGAGTGAAACCGGGTTACGGGCATCTGTACAAATCGTCATCTATCGACGCGAACAGAAAATATACAATATTTAACTAAAATTTAACTAAAAAATAATTTTAATTGAATAATATGGTACAAAAAAAATTACAATACAATTATTGTATTATAATAAGTAACTAAATAATAATGGTCGACGCAAAACTGTTTTTGGGATAGGTCGTTAGTCGTAACTCGTAGTTCCATGGGAATAGTTACTGACTGCGCCATCTATTAGCATTATTGTGAAGCTATGTTGATGCTATATGAATTACTGTATTCGTATCGCAATTCGCTATTTTGATTGAGTTTGCTTTTGTGTTGTTCGCTCCGAGTGTGCTCCGAGACCGTCTCGTCGAGCCCTCGTCGAGCGATTGAATTGCGATACATCCCGCAGTGCTCGCGGCTCGCGTCTTCCGCCGCCCGTCGCGTTCCCCGGTGCCAGTGGTACTCGCCGCACTCGTGCGGCTTGAGGAAGCGGCCGGGTTCGACCCGCGTCGGCGCCCCTGCGCCCCGCCCGCGAAAACTGCGCGGCCTAAAATCCCGCGCTTTTTAATAATAAAAAGCCGTCGGATTGCCAACACCAACCGTCAAACCTCATACCGAGCGGGGTCGACTGAGCGTGTACGCGGGCGCCTAAGCTGGGTCTCCCTTAGGGGTCTCGCCTGGCTGGGTAGCACGCGATTGCGCTTGGTCTCCCTGCAAGGGACGCAGTGTTGTTGCATCCACAGCTCCATCGCGATTATTGCGACTCCATGCAATAATGTCCGACGAACCGCCTCGACCGCCTCGCCCGCAACGCGCGGGAAGTGGCAGAAAGGGTATCCCGCGTGCAATCGTACGACGGGATATCTTCGACCAATCCATCACGCCCTTTACTACCGAAAGACGCCCAACGCCGATGCAGACGGCGCCGCCACGCCGCCTTTCGGACCCCACGTCCTCGAGCAGTGAGGACAGCTCCGACGACGCCGCGCCGCAGCCGATCACTGCCGCCGGAACATTGGCTCCGGCAGGTGAGTTGGTCAAGCGCGCGCGCCCGAGTTCGTCCTCCTCGGGGAACACCGACGGCCAGGAGGACAAGCGGACGAAGCTGTCTGCCCGCTCAGCCCTACGACCATACCACTCGTCAGACGAGTCACCGCGGTCACCCAGCCCAGCGGCTCGCCCCCGCGCTCGAGAGGTGCTCCCCCCGCCCCCGCGGATCACCCCCACACCACAGCAGGAGGTGCGCCCCCCGCCCTCCGCCCCCGCGCCCGCAGGTGAGACGGCAAGTCATGCCGTCCCTGTCGCGCGCCCACCTACCACCGACGCGACGGCACATATCGCCGTCCCTGTCGCGCGCTCGCCGAAGATGGATGCGACGGCACATATCACCGTCCCATCCAGTCAACCAACAGCATCGACCTCTCAAGCGGGGTCCGCAAGCTGGCCAAAGGACTCGACCAGCTATGCGGGCCTCGCCTCGCCCGTACCAATGGACCTGACTCGGCCGCCCTCCCCTCAGCCGAGCACCTCCTACGCCGCGGCGGCCGCGGCGCCGTCCGCGCCACGCCGCACCCCACCGCCCGCCGAACACCGCTCGACCCAGCAAGCGGGCCGTGCGGCCCCGCCTGCTGCGCCTGCGGCTGCCCAGCCACCGCGCTCCGAATACCCGCCGCTAGTGGTCGAGTGCCTCCCAAACTGGACGAGGCACTTCCAGGCCATCCGGCGCGAGCTGGGATTCGCGCCGAACGCCAGGCCGCTGGGCAGGGGAGTCCGCTTCCTGCCGCAATCCGCCGACGAGTTCCGGGCTGTGCAGCGCTACCTAACCCAGGCGGCGCTCCAGGACAGTACCATCTCATGGTACTGCTACAGCCCGGCGACCGAACGCCCGACCAAAATAGCGGTGCGAGGACTGCCGCTCGACACACCGCCTGAGGAGGTGGTCGCCGCCCTGCGCGACATCGGCTTCCCGGCGGAAAACGCGCGACCTATCCCACCGAAAGCCGGCAAGCACGGCTGCACTTATTTCGTGCAGCTGGCGCACATGACCGGTGAAGAGCTCCGTCAGCTGTACGCTGTGACGGAGCTCCTCTGCATGCCCGCGGTGACCGTGGAGGCCTGGCGCGGAGGGACCAAACCGCCCCAATGCCACCGGTGCCAGGCGTACGGGCACTCCTCCATCAACTGCCACCGGCCCTTCCGCTGCATCCGGTGTGCAGGAGCCCACCCGGTTGCAGACTGCCCGCACCCGCGCGATGTCACGCCCACCTGCGCGAACTGCGGGCAAAGCCATGCCGCGAACGACCGCCGGTGCTCGCAGTACAAGCGAGAGGCGCGGAGGAGGGGCATCGCCTTGCCTCCGCCCCCGCCCCAAGCACCCGGCCGTCCCCGCCCGCAACCGCAACGCAGGCCCGCAGCGACCGCTGCGTTGGCCCCCGCAGAAGGCGCGCAGGCGTCCGCCGCGCCGCGCGCCTCGCGCCCTTCATCACCTGTGAGAGCTGCCCCGCCTAACGCCGCTGGGGGCCTCACCACCACTCTCCCAGCGGCAGCCAACCCACCTACCGAGCGGGGACAGGCGCTGCGCGGTAGGCGCAGGAAGCGCAACCGCGGCCGCCGTCCCGCTCGTAACGAGCCAGCCGCCGCCTCCACGCCTCAACCGAGGCAATCGAGGCAACCGCCCACACAACCGGCCGCGCAGGTGCAATCCCAGGCACCTGCGCCGACTCAGTCTGCGCCGACTCAGCCTGCGCCGACTCAATCGGCCCCGACCGCCTCCGCCACAACAGCCCGACCACAGTCGCCGACGCCTGCCGCTTCTCGGGAGCAAACTCGCCGCTCGCAGCGGATTGCTCCTGAGAGGGCGCAGGAGCAAGCTCGCGTGCAACAGCAGGCGCGCGAGCAACAACCCGCGCCTTCACGCGCTGCACCACGCGCTGCGCCACGCACTGCTCCGCGCACTGCCCGGCGCGCAGCTCCACCCGCAGAACAACACACCGCCCCCCAACCGCCTCCCCCCGCACCCCAACAGGGGGAAGCGAGACACAGCCCGGACATCATGGCCATAGTCCGGGTTGTGTTAGAGGCAATTACGACCGGGCTGACAACCTACCTGCAGGGACAGGGCGCAGTACAGGCGATCGCAGCAGGGATGGCGGTCTTAGCGCGACTCCCATCCTGCTGAGGGTCCTGTACTGGAACCCGGGCGGCATCAGAGGCCACATCCGCGAGCTCACAACGCTCGCCCAGTCGCAGGATGTTCACGTCATCCTCCTGGGCGAGACCAAGCTCGCGGAACACGTCGAGCTCCGTATCCCGAACTTCTTCGTGTACCGGCGCGACGAAGTCTCTCCCCGGGGTCACGCCTTCAGAGGAACGGCGGCCATGGTGCGGAGGGACATCGTACACGAGGAAGTTGAACACGCACCATACACATCCCTGCGCACGCAGGGAGTGCGTGTTCACGCCGGTGAGGAGGAGCTCCTCCTGTATGCCGCCTACCGACCACCTGCCACGACTTTCTGCAGCACCGACGTCCACACACTCCTCGAGTCGCATGCCCCCACACTAGTCGTGGGTGATCTTAACGCGAAGCACCAAGCCTGGGGCTCGCGCGTCATCACCCCGGCCGGAAGGGCTCTACTCGAGGACAGCGAGCGCCACCAGTACGGTATATTGGGTCCAGGAGCACCGACCAATATACCGTCTAACCCCCACTACCACCCGGACGTCCTGGACATCGTGCTGCACTACCGGATTGACCACCCCATCAGTGTCGAGCCACTCTATGACCTCGACACTGAACACCTGCCAATACTTGTCACGCTTAACCTCCAGCGCGACTTCACCATACCGCGTCCTCCCAGAGCCAAGACCAACTGGGAGAAGTTCGCCGCCGCGCTGTCGGAGCTTGAGCTCGCAGGT
The DNA here is from genome assembly GCA_029955525.1 of Oeneis ivallda. Lineage (NCBI taxonomy): Eukaryota > Metazoa > Arthropoda > Insecta > Lepidoptera > Nymphalidae > Oeneis > Oeneis ivallda. The sequence continues at coordinate 16,887,057 of JARPMR010000025.1, forward strand.
CCCATCTCGACCCCAGTGGATGTTGACCGGGCCGCCAACACCATCATGGCGGCCATCCAGACGGCCAAACAGGAGGCCACCACCATCATGCCCCCCACTGGTCGACGTGACCTGCTTTCGAGCTCGCTCCGCGACATGCTGAGAAGGAAGCGCGCCCTGCGCAAGCTATGGGCGCGCACTCGCTGTCCGACGGTCAAGCGTGACCTCAACCGCCTTGCACAGGAAGTGAGGCTAGCACTCGGCGCCCGCGAAGATGATGACTGGGAGAAGACCATCGACGCGGCAGCCGAGTCCGAAACAACGCTGTACCACCTGTGCAAGACACTCACCGGATCCGACTCACCCGTCTACCCGCTACTAGACAACCAGGGTAGGCGAAGATATTCCGCCAGTGACCGTGCCGAGATCATGGCGGAATATATGGAAGTACAATTCACCCCCAACCCACCGGCCAACGACAACGCGCACAGGCACCACACAGAGCTCGACCATCAAGTGCGGGAATTCCTGTCGGCCCAGACTCCTCCGCTCCGGGGGGACGAGTTCATCTCCCCGTCTGAGCTGAGGAAAGCCGTCATCCGTCTCCCCAAACGGAAGGCGGCAGGCTACGACGGAATTCCGGTCGCCGCACTTCAGCAGCTGCCAAGAAGAGCCCTCGTAGCGCTAGCGAGGCTCTTCAATGGCATACTCCGCACCACACACTTCCCGGAGACCTGGAAACGGGGGAAGGTGATTACCATCCCCAAACCGGGCAAGGACCGCCGCCTCCCAGGGAGCTACCGCCCGATCACCCTGCTGCCGCACATCGCCAAGCTGTTTGAGCGTCTGTTGCTGCGAAGGCTCACCCCGTACGTTCGCTTACGGGACGAGCAGTTCGGCTTTCGCAGTAACCACTCCACGACGCTCCAGCTGGCGAGAGGACTCCACCACATCGCCAGTGAGAAGAACAAGGGCCACTGCACCGTCGGGGTCTTTCTCGATATCGAGAAGGCCTTTGACCGTGTATGGCACACCGGACTCCTGGCGAAACTCCTCTCGACCGACCTACCACCCGCGATCGTGCGGCTGGTGGCTTCCTACCTGGACGGGCGGTCCTTCCACGTCTCCGTGGAGGGCGCGGACTCCCAGCCGCGCCCCATCCGTGCCGGAGTGCCTCAAGGCAGCTGCCTCTCTCCGTGCCTGTACGCGTTGTACACCGAAGACATCCCTACCCTCGCCGGACACCTGCGCGAGGGGGAGGAAGACGTGCTGTTGTCGCTCTACGCCGACGACAGCGCGTATCTCGCGTCGTCGCACCACCAGATCGTCGCCTGCAACAAGATGCAGCGCTTGTTGGACCTGCTTCCGGAGTGGCTGGACAAGTGGAGGATGGCCGTCAACGTGGGGAAGACGGCCGCGATCCTGTTCGGCATCCGGAAGCCATTACGTCAGCTCCGACTCCGAGGGCAGGACATAGAGTGGCAAACTTCGGTGTGCTACTTGGGGTGCCGCATCGACCTCAGCCTGAACCTGATTCCCATGGTTAACCACGTGGTGAGTCAGACTAAGGCGGCACTGTCGATGCTTCACCAAGTCTTCACCTCAAGCTTATCGCCGAAGACCAAGCTCCTCATCTATGGAGCCTATGTCCGCTCTAGACTGACGTACGCGGCCCCAGCCTGGTATGCGTTCTGCTCAGCATACCAGAAGCGCCGCCTACAGGTCCAACAAAACAAGTGCCTCCGTCTGATCGTTGGAGCTCCGAGGTACGTGAGGAACGATGTGATCCATCGCGACCTCAAGACGCCCACCGTGGAGGAGTACGTCCGTACACTGGCGCGGCGCATGTTCGCCAGTGCCGACAACGGACCGTACGAGCACCTCCACGGCATCGCACCGCTAGCCAGCCGACCACCGACCGGGCGTCCTCTACCTCGTGAGCTCCTGCGATCGCCACCACCGAGGAGGCACGCAGGCGACCACAGCGACGACGACGCGAGATCCACCGGACTTGACCTCAGCTCCGCGCACGGTGGCGACACCATCGCCCGTAGCGCGGAGCACTCCACCGGACTTGACACCGCCCCGCTCGCGGCGGCTATCTGCCCGCCAGCGACGCGGGGCCCCTGGCGATACACTGGCCCCGCGCTCGATGACGACCCTTTCGTCAGTAGCGCGGGGCCCCACACCGAACACGACACCGCTCCGCTCGCGGCGGCGACTTGCCCGCCTGCGACGCGGGGCCCCCGGACCGACACCGGTCCCGCGCACGGCAGCGACTCTATCGCCCGTAGCGCGGGCCCACCCTCTGGACCTGACACCGCTCCGCTCGCGGCGGCGACTTGGTCGCCTGCGACGCGGGGCCCCCGAACCGACACCGGTCCCGCGCACGGCAGCGACTCTATCGCCCGTAGCGCGGGACCACACACTGGACCCGACACCGCTCCGCTCGCGGCGGCAATCCTGCCCGCCAGCGAGCGGAACCCCCTGAATTGATGTCGGCCCATCGCACGGTGGCGATACCATCGCCCGTAGCGTGGGCCCACATACTGGACACCGCTCCGCTCGCGGCGGCAATCCTGCCCGCCAGCGAGCGGAGCCCTCTCCCAAGAAGTCCCTCCGCAAGGACCCTGCTCCCCACGGACCAGGAGCCTCAGCCGCCATGGACCTAATTGCCAAGACGGCTGAAAATCCATCACCGGGGAAGTGCTCAACCCCGCGCCCCGCCCGGGTAATGAGGCCCTGCCTCGAAGCCCGTACCCTCCGCTGGCCACGGCCAGCGAAGACGACCCGTGCTGCTGAATTACTGATGTACATTAAAAATTAAATAATCTCGTTTCTTTATAATATTCATATAATTTTAGTATTTGTTGTTCAAGTACAGGATATAAGTGACCTAAAAACATAAAATCAGTTTGAAAATCCATAGCGGATTTTCCTAGAGAGCGTCTTCAAGCGAGCGTATAAAATCGCCACTTTGAAAGCCCCCCATTTCGTCAATTTTAAGGGAAAAATTAAAAAAAAAATATTTTTGTACTCAGTTCAAAATTATCTTTAAAATGATACGTAACAATTTTATGTAACGCGATATTTTTTTTTTTACTTCGCATTCGCTTCTATGAGAGCCCCCCTGAAATAAAGATTTTTATAACTTTTTAAGCCATTTTCGGCTGGAGGCCATCGGTTTACATATTATATCTAAATTTGAAGTAATTACGTTCAGTAATTCAAAAGTTATAAGGCTCTGACAGACGGACGGACGGACGGACGGACAAGTGCAAATCGCTCTAGTTAACTCAAAGACCTTCGCTTCGCTCGGTCGATAATTAAGATAATAATAAAATAAAAAATAGTAATCTGAAGTCAGGATTCGAACCCGAACCTTTTACTGCTAAAGACCGAATAGTTTCACTCCTAAAGACATTAGCCGGCCTAAAGTGTGCGTGAACAAGTGTAAATTGTTTTTAATTTCATAAATAATAATAAATTTATAATAAAAATAAATAAAGATAAGTAAATAAAATAAAAAATAATAATCAGAAGTCAGAATTCGAACCCCCCAACCGATGGTTTCACGCCTTATCGTTTAACCAATACGCCACCAAAGTTATGATGCAACGTGTGTAATAAACGAAGGCAACAAAGTGACGGAAAATTCTTATACTTTTTTTCAGCTAGCCTCCAACCGCCAAACCGTCCGAAAAGGAACTTCGTTCCAAAAAGACGTTGATTAAAAAAAGTAAGGAATTCCTTCATTTACCAATTAAGGTGGAAGACACGAGTCTGCCCGCGAAATTCAAATTTAATTTGGTTTTTCGCAATTTGTAAACTAATACGACAAAGTAGGCTTATGGCCTTCTAATTGCGCCAGTGCGTGGAATTATGATCTTCACAGGTTTACATAAAAATCTTTACTTGTACGTGACCAGTTTCAGAAATTAATCAAAATACTGAGTTGGACGTGAGTTATTCACAAATTAGTCGATATTTTCGATTTATTTATCTTCCACCTTAAATAATTAAACAAATATCCATAATACCGGAAATGCAGCCCGTAGGTATTCTTATTTCTTGGCACCATTCCACGCGGGCATGATTTGTACCTATAGTAGATAGATTAGTTTAGCTATAAGTTTTTGTAACATTTTAATAAAAAAAAAATATCCATATATCAATAACTGAATAATTTAAGACGAAGATTTAAATGATGTGACGACGAGAAGCAGAATGGCCGCCTGCGCTGGAACTCGTGGGCATAAAAGCCACAAATTATTTCTCTAACAGTCGATATAACAAATGCCAGTTTTTCAATCAACGATCACAGAACTCTGACAAACGTTATCGCTACATAAAATCGTGCACCGAATCAATAATCTTGTAATTAATTTAACAGCCGATGACAGAAATTAACGACCGAACGAATGGCCGACCATTAATTAGACAAGGTGCTGCCGACAGCGGAAGGTGTCTGGTCGTTCGGGCAACTATTTAGTGACTCATTTACAACATAAACAACTTTACACTATTTGTGAGTATGATTTAGAAACTGTTGTAACGATAATTCTTCACATTTCGTAAAAGAAAATGCCATGTTTTCTGGCAAGATCATCGATATGTAAATTTTTTTTCGAGTTCGATGGACAAGATACATAAATTAACAATTTTATAGAAGTTGTATAAAATAGTTTGGGGACACGGTAGCCCGCCAAGACGAGCCAAGCGAAGCGCAAAGGCACTACCTACCTTTCTGTTTCTTGCTGGTTCTTCTCGGCAGGAACGGCATTCCGAACCAGTGGTAGATGAGTCTACCACTGGTACGACGATTCAAAAGCACTTTTAAAAAAGTGTAAGTATTTGAATAAAAAACATTTCTATTCTATTCGATTTTCTCGAAGCGCTTCGTCGTTTTTCTGAACCCTCACAACTTGGGTTTGGAATGATATCTACCAGATAAACAAAATTCTCGGGATTTGATTTCAATAGTGGACTTATTAAGCACTAGCTGATGCTCGCGACTTCGTCCGCGTGGATTTAGTTTTTAAAATCCCTCGGGAACACTTTGATTTTCCGGGATAAAATAGCCTATGTCACTCTCCAGGTCCTCAATTATACCCATGCAAAAAATCACGTAGATCCGTGGCTCTGTTGCGGCGTGATTAAAGGACAAACCAACAAACAAACACACTTTCGCATTTATAATATTAGTAAATATGATTAGAATATTAAATTACATAGGAAAACACTGTAATATTACGTCCATACGATGTATTACATCCATACCTACTATGTAGTATGTAGGTATAATGATCGTTTGGCAAAATCTGACGCTTTTGGAGTAGTTTGACTTTGACAAAATAGTATCCACGATGGCTATATACGATAAATTACAAATGCCAGCTTAAGATGAGCCGTTCATTCAAAGTATCCTGTAGATTCCGGGGTTCAAGTTATTTGGACCTATACAGAAGATTGTGATGTCTATAATTTCTGAACTACGAAATTGACGACCTTGAAATAATTACAGGACAATCTCTAAAGAACCTGCTTTCTAACAAAAAAAGAATGGATTAAATCGGAATACGCCTTAATGAATTACAGCGAAATACACATTTTGACTTTCATCCCGTCTCCCAAGGGAACCGTGCTGAATTTCGGGACAAAAAGTATCCTATATTATACCTCGTAGTACTAACTTAAATCGTGCCAAGGTTCATTTAAATCCGTTCAGTAGTTTCGGCATGATGCGCGGCCAAGATACAGACAGACAGACAGACAGACAGACAGACAGACAGACAGACAGACAGACAAAAAATTAAAAAAAAATTGTTTTGGCTTCAGTATCGATTATAGAGTGCCCTCAAACAAAAATTTTCAAAATATCTTCAATGTACAGAATTGGACCTGTTACAGTTTTATTATATTATAGATAGATAGATAGATAAATAAAGTATCAATTGCATAGCTCTTGTACTTTAGATTTTAATTATATCTAAAAAACCCCGATTTCGTCACTGACTGACTCACTGATGATGATCAACAAAATTAAGGGTACTTCCTGAAGTCTTAGAAAGCTGAAAGGTATGTGAGCTAGCATTAGTAATTTAGTACACAAACAACAAAAAACCCTAAAACTTAGAGCTTTAACCCCCCCAACCCTTAAGGGGATGGAAGTTTGTATGCAATTGCTGGCATTGCTTGCCTGGGAACTTGGCTTTCTTGCTTGGTTGGAAAGGTGAGCGGTGCTTGGCTTGTAACTGCATGTTTGACCATACTGATTTTTTCTGTTGCAGATTATAGCAAAATAATTCAAACCTTTTCTTGCTACTATCCAATATTCAATTTTCATTTTTTTCATGTTGCCTGACCTGCACTATGTCGGTAAATACTTAGGTAACTGAATGTCAAAGTTACTTAATCAGAACAAAATCAATGTGTTAAGCTATTGCATTGCATTTATCGCGGGCTTTGAACTAGGACAAACAGTTTGAGCGCGGCGACTGAATCAAGAAATTCCTTAACGAAAAAAACCTAACACCGTCGTTCAGTGAGCGTTCAACATTTTAGAGGTTCTCAAGTAGCTCTACTTGGCGCAGTGGGCGAGCGACCGCTTTCTTTGATGATGTCGCAGGTTCGAATCTCACTCGCGAAGAAGTGACAGTGCGCTTTTCTCATTTGTTTGTTTTTAATTTTTTTTTTTTGCATAATTTTTATCATGCAAAAAAAAAATTGCATAAATATTATAATTGCATAAGTTGATAAAAAATGCTATGCAATAGCTTTACCGCGACAGTCCCCGAGTGCCACTTAATTTTTTTTTATCCTCTAAAAACGCGATCACAGATAACGTTTAAGAGATCGGTGGCCAATTATGATTTCCTGGGCGTTTTCATTTGTTTCGTGTTGCCTGCACTATTAAGTATCTAGGTACTCTATGTAGGTACATCGGTGTGTAAGTACTAAGGTAACAGAATGTCAAAGTTACTTAATCGGAACAAAATCAATGTGTTTTATCCTCTAAAAACGCGATCACAGCTTCACAGATAATGTTTAAGAGATCGATAGCCAATTATGATTTCCTGGGCGATTTTCATTTGTTTCGTGTTGCCTGCAAAATTAAGTATCTAGGTACTCTATGTAGGTACATCGGTGTGTAAGTAAGTATTATGGTAACAGAATGTCAAACTCACTTAATCGTAATCGGTACAAAATCGATGTTTTTAAGCTATTGCATAGCTTTTATCGAGAAGAATCAATCGAATCGATCGAATCAAGAAATTCCGTAACGAAAAAAAACCTAACACCGTCGTTCAGTAAGCGTTCAACATTTTAGAGGTTCTCAAGTAGCTCTATATTTGGCGCAGTGGGCGAGCGACCGCTTTCTTTGATGATGTCGCAGGTTCGAATCTCACTCGCGAAGTAGTGACAGTGCGCTTTTCTTGTTTGTTTGCTTTTTAATTATTTTTTTGCATAATTTTTATCATGCAAAAAAAATATTGCATAAATATTATAATTGCGTAAGTTGATAAAAAGTGCTATGCAATAGCTTTACCGCGGCAGTCCCCGAGTGCCACTTAATTTTTATCCTCTAAAAACGCGATCACAGATAACGTTTAAGAGATCGATAGCCAATTATGATTTCCTGAGCAATTTTCATTTGCTTCGTGTCGGCTGCGCGCGCGCGTTTCCGAGTATATACCTTACCTATGCGGCCGCAGAATGGCGCGTATTTCTTAATGATCGAAGTCATTAACGTTCGCCTTTTTATCGATCACAGTTTTGTCGCTTCGCTACGTTCTTCAGGACGGCCGTGAACGTCCGGAGTAAGGTTGTTAATTCAAAATTATAATTTTGAGGTTGAAGACAAGGGTCTGCCCGCGAAATTCAAATTTAAATTGGTTTTTCGCAATTTGTAAACTAATACGACAAAGTAGGCGTATGGCCTTCTAATTGCGCCAGTGGAATTATCATCTTCACAGGTTTACATAAAAATCTTTACTTGAAAGTGACCAGTTTAAGAAAACTGAGTTGGGCGTGAGTTACTCACAAATTAGTCGATATTTTACCGACTAATATAATATATATAAATTAATTTCTTAAACTGGACACTTTCGAGTAAATTTTTTTATGTAAACCTGTGAAGACGATACTGCCATTGTCGCAATTAGAATGCCATAAGCCTACTTTGTCGTATTATTTTACAAATTGCGAAAAACCAAATTAAATTTGAATTTCGCGGGCAGACCCTTGTCTTCAACCTTAAGAGCGAATGCTAGTGGTTTTTTCTCCATACAAAATATTACAAACGCTCTCGCCTGTTTTCTCTCTGGTTTATGACCTTAGAGCAATGATTTTTTACAATAAAATAAATATCGACCTCTTCTATGTCCCTATGTTTTCCTTTTTGAAGATACATTATCTTTATAAGCACTAGAGCTCTTACAAAATGCTCAAAATTTCTTGTTTAGACCGCTGTCAACAGACGCCTAGTGTACAAATTTGAGAAGTATTAATGAAAAAAGAAAAACATAGGGACACAGTATATATCCTTCTTATTCAGTGTATGAAATATCTTTTAAATCGGTCCAATATTGGAGGAGAAAATAGTAGAGAGCCAAACCTCGAATTATGGCTTTTTTCTTAGACTATTCAGTCCGATCTGCAGTTGTCCTTATCGCACGAATTTGAGGGCGGGGTCGCGGGACGTCTGCTTATAATATACATGGAAAAGTGATGCACTAGTAGTTGAAATTAACATAGATAAAATAGTGTTGTAAATTATTATCGATAACCCGTTACATTTTTTGCATAATAATGCTCTTTAGTGGGGAATACAAATACTTTTTATACCTAGTAGGTAATGCATACAAAATAAATTTAATGTCATGTCTTTATAGTTAATTATGTTTATTACAAAAAAAAAATACAAAACAGTAAGTTAGATAGGCATAGATAGCTAAAATTCTCTTAACACCCTGTACTAAAACGACGTAACCCTATTGCGTTTGTGCTCGTTTGATTCATCTTGACAAGTACTCTGGTCCTAGATGATATCCAGGGTCTGATGATGTAGCTACTAAAAGCTGTTTTTTAGGGTTCCGTACCTAAAGTGTGCCAATGGGACTATTAATAAGCCACCGCTGTCATGTCGGTCCGTTGTATCTCGTAAACTGTAATAGGTAGACAGTTGAAATTTTCACAGACAAGAGTGTGTCTATGGAGGCTATAACAACAAATCGATGGCTCACTACGTATTGTAAGTCATCTGCAACATTCTACTTTTACTGGAGAGCGTGTCAAAGATACAATGTTTAGAACTTTTTTATTATTTGTGCTAGCATTATGACTTTTTCATGTTTGTTTCTTGATAATTATTTGGTTCATTAGGTATTTAAATAATAAATCTAATATTTAAATTTTCTGTTAAATTGTATTTGATTCAATAGACGTCAAACGAAACAACCTTTTTTGAGCTAACTACCACTTACACTAGTATACAATGTGTGTAGCTAAAAGCGATAATTTTAAATAAAAAAATCTTGAGAGGTGTCAAGGGACACCCGGATGGAACGTAGTTCCTTTCGATTAATGAATTTGGCATTGTTGTGTTCGGTATTTTTGCGGTACAATAATGGGTCTCCGTAGCCTTGTGGCTTCTGCAGTCGCCTAACAGCCAAAAGTCGATGGTTCGAATCCTTAAACTTATAAGTTATAAAAAATTTGGGAAAAATTCCACATGTAGAAATTATTTTAAATAATTTCAACATGTGGAATTTTGTCGAGCTGGGATTCGAACCATCGACTTTTAACTGTTAGGCGACTGCAGAAGCCACTAGGCTACGGAGACCCAATATTGTACCGCGAAAATACCGAACACAATACCGAAAAACACAAGCCTACAAAAAAGTGTCGGTTTCAAAAAAGTGTCGATCCGTCTAGCCCCCTTCCGAGTTCCGCACCGCGCAATAAGGAACTACGTTCCAAAAAGTAATTTACTTAACCAAACATTGAAATAATAGATTTAATGTAATTTTATGGATTTTCGGATTAAAAAACTAGGATTTAATTGATAATAAAGTAGTTGATCCAGCTTATTACGAATTATTAATACCACAAATATGCGTAGTATATTAGCGTATGTGCATATAATAAGCAACTAAGCTTAGCCATTATAGCATAAAATAATATTATTTCTGTTTCATATTGGTTTTATATATTGCAAATACAAATCAACATTTTTTTAAATCTTTATATGACTTATAAAGGCAATATTTTTTATTTCAAAACAAAAGAAAATTTCCTTTAAATATTCCAAAATTTCCTTTTAAAAATCCAAAACCTTTTCTTCATAGTTCTATTTACTTTTCATCATAGTACTAATTACTTTTATAAAAATCTGGAGTATCTCTTTCATACAAAAAACTATGAAAACAATGTTTAGCAATGTTCAACTGCTGAGTTTCTTGCTGGCTCTTCTCAGCAGTATCCGCTTTCCGAACCGGTGGTAGAGTCATGAGTTCATGACTTGTCATAAGAGCCACAGGTTGGCCTACGTGAAATAAATAATTTTGAATTTTGAAATCTTATCTTGTCTTAATCAAAATGCCCATTAATTATTTAATTCTAAAATATCCATGTACATAATATTACTAGATTAAAACTAGGTCTAGATTAAACCAGAATTTTTAATAATAATCGGCCAAGTGCGAGTCGGGCCTCGCTCTTTTAGGGTTCCGTTAAAAAAAATTAAATAAAAATATTTCCATGTACCCACGTAAATATTTTAATTTAATGTTTTTAATTTAATTTAATTTTTATTATTTGTTGTTATAGCGGCAATAGAAATACATAACATGTGAAAATTTCATCTGTCTATCTATTACGGTTTACGAGATACAGCCCGCTGACAGATGGACGGACGGACGGACGGACGGACGGACAGCGTAGGCTTAGTAATAGGGTCCCGTTGGTACCCTTTGGGTACGGAACCCTAAAAAACATGTGAGGCCCGTTTTCTACAACTATGCTTTAATCTTTCTCAAGTAGAGTCAAACATACTCTTTTTCAAACTTTTATGAGCATAGCAGTATCGTAAACGTAAAAATAAAGAAAAGTTAACTTACTTCTATTTACAGCTTCCATCATCATGCATAGGACTAAGGTAATTAACTCCCAGATGTCATGTTGAATAACCAAACAATCTTTAATATTACACGTAGTTATGGTGGCTGTAAGGCTTCCAATACGTCAGATAATAAATTATCGAAAAAAAACGCAACATATTATTCCGTGAAAAGTGGTTTCATTATTTCTATTTTTATTAGTTAGATCTTATATTCGCGCAAATATAATGTGTTCTTTGGTTTATTTTGGCAGTCAATCCGGTTATTAGAATGGTTTTCAAAATTGTAATTAAAACAAATTTTCATCATTTCATTGCCCGTTTTCTTCTATTATAATTTTACAGATTTTAATCCATGATATTTAGCTTCCGTCACCCGCATCTGTCAATTATTGCAGTGTTTTAGACATGGAAGTAGGTTTTAGATGTGCATTATAGTCCAGAATCATTGTCACTGAAATGTCAGTGACTTCATAGAGCCTTCCATCTGTTTTAGCCCATTGAATGGCAGTACACCTACCACAGGTAGGGTGAACAAATTAGCTTATCTTTAGTTTGATTTTCTATCTAGGCATGCAAGGAAACAGCAAGTTTCCTTCGTTCTGGGTGTGACAGACAGCCAGAAAATTTGTAACAGGCTAAAATACTAATGTTGTTGGGGTTGGGGTTGGGGTTGGGGTGCCAAGGTGCTGGAGTGGCGACCCCGCACCGGGAAGCGCAGTGTTGGCAGACCCCCCCACCAGGTGGACCGACGACATCAAGCGAGTCGCAAGGAGCTGCTGGATTCAGGCGGCGCAAGACCGAGGCCTGTGGAAGTCCATGCAAGAGACCTTTGTCCAGCAGTGGACGTCTATCGGTTGATAAAGAAGAAGAAGAAGAAAATACTAATTTGTTTTGATTCTGGCCTTCTAAATTTTCTTCTATTATACCTATTGTCAGACCAGGAAACGATAATCTTTGATACCTTTATCTAAAACCACACCCGTACCATATTCTTAGTCTCAATTTTGTAAACAAAGCTTGCTATAATATTTAAACATTTTTGTACTTAGATTAAACTTTCAAAACATGACCACTTTATTTCCCTCTTCCTCCTCTTTTAATTTTCTCGCAATATTATTTTCTTAAAAAAGCTTTCTCTTTCCTCATTTTCTTCTGAAAATGAAAAACAAGAAAGCTAAGCAAGATAATAAAAATTACTTTTCATTATCTTATTATTATATTATGCAACTTCATGGCATACAAGATCAAAAAATATATAATATGTACACACATTTTTTAATTGAAACAGGGGCTAGTTCTAAATCTTCAATGCATTATTTTTGTTTTAATTGTCATAATCTGTTTTGTGTTTAAATAAATTGATTTATATTTATTAAGCTTATTAAAACTTATATTGAAATTCTTGTTCATAATAACACGATTCTGACGTAGATTATAAACTTGAGCGGAATAAATAGTTGGACCAAGTCACCGTTTGTAGAAGTTAAACATCTTAGAAAACGCTGTACACTGATGTAACTGTACATGGAAAGGTACAATTACAAGTTGCACCGCTCGACGTATAATACAGGAATCCTGTAGTTACCTCAGTTTACGACGTACAGAAATCGTAAAATGCTCAACTTGAACCAGTATACGTTAGATTATCTTCGAATCTATTTGCATTTTTGAAAGTTTTGTGACCTAGGCTGATAAATAAGATCTTTTATCATAAAATCCATCAAAAAGTCAAAATACCTAAAAGTGCTAGTTGACGCACTATACTAGGACTATCGAAATAATAAAAATTTAAGTAAATTAAAAATAAAAGGGGGCTCCCATACATGAATAATAATAAAAATTCTTTTGAAAAAAAAACTGACGTCAAACGCCACTGAAAAGTGTAAAATAATTTCAGTTTGTACACGTATGTTGAAGTTGGGCGGACCTAAATAGAAACGATGAAACGAATGCGCCACGCTAGCCAAAATTTTAGTTTGTAGGTCCAAGCACAGAATATAATAGTACTCGGTACAGGTATGTTGGAGTCAGGTTAGCGTTGCAGTTTCATAGTTCTATTGAGGCCCGCCCGACTTCAATATTCGTGTACAAACTGAAATTATTTTATACTTTTCAGTGGCGTTTGAAGTCGGTTTTTTTTTAAAGAATTTTTATATATTATTATTTTAAGCTTTTTAGTGTAGCTTCAGCTCCCTGCGGCGACTCAAACGAGTCGCAGGGAGCCGCTGGATTCAAGCGGCGCAAGACCGAAGCCTGTGGAAGTCCATGCAGGAGTGAGGAGACCTTTGTCCAGCAGTGGACGTCTATAGTTTGATAAAGAAGAAGAAGAAGTGTAGCTTCATAGGATAAATCTACACATTCTCTGATCGCGAGCGATTTGTTTCTATTCATTGAGGAGTGCCGTCCTCACTATCACAGAAGATATTCATCAGATCTTCACCAAATTTGCAGCATCAGGTGATCAGCTCGATGGTGGCACCATTGCATTTTATGTAGAATCAAATACTGATCAAAACGAATCCAAACACGACATATCTGCTATTATTTTTCAAGTGTGCACTAGTGTGCTGGATATCCTCGCTGCAGTTTCAGCTCCATCTTCAGAGCCATTCCATGGATATCATTTAAGACTGCTTATCAATACGAATGAAACGAGCCTAAAATAATATAGTTATGTAGTTTCATTACAGTGTGCTCATAACCACCGTTCAGCTTCATCATCAGACCTTGGATATTATCTAGGACCAGAGTACTTCTCAAGACGAATCAAAGGAGCCCGAACTCCATGGTGTTATATCGTTTTACTACAGAATTCTCATAGCCATCTTCCGCCTCCATCATCAGATCAGCTCCATGTTACAATAATATTGCATTGTAATCCGATTTATATGTACATGCACTTTTTCAGCTCAATCGGAAACCGGGAATGGTTCTAATACATCTTGCAAGACTTAACCTAAACTAAACATACATTGCATTGCAAGATAAATATAAGATTGTAAAAATAAGATGATGAATAGAAATTTAGCTTATGTATGTAGGTATGTTAATTATGTACTAGGCATGATTATAAGTCTACACATACTCTGATCGCGAGCGATTTCCTCTCATTTATTGAGGAGTTCCGTCCTCCATCTACGAAGATATTCATCAAATCTTCACCAAATTTAAATGAGACCTGCAGATACGCCCATTCAAGTAAAAAAAAATATTGAAATCAGTTAAGATTTGATGGAGTCTGGAGATATGGATGAATATCGACAAAAAAAAATGAAAATAAAAATAAAATACGCGTAGAATTGAGAACCTCCTCTTTTTGATTTTTTTTAAGTCGGTTAAAAAAGAGTCGAAGGAGTGAAATTTCTATAGGTATATTATGGACTAAGTATATTATAGTGTATTTTAACAACATTACAGAAAGCACCGATTTATAGTGCGGTTTGTAAGTTGTGACCAAAACAAATAAACATTTTTTCCTCATAATTTAGTACCGTCTAAGAACTAAGATACCTAAATATGTGATTTTGGTCATAATATATATCAGCAACGGCTCACCGCTCATGCGACTCGATTACGTCACACGCGCGAAGCGGGGGCGCGCGTCACAGCACGCACACCCTGTCAACTTACACACACATGAATAGGGCGGTCGGACGCCGCCGACGCGGCCGAGCGGTCGCGGAGCGACAGCAATAGATTCTTCAAATACCTAATTTTCAAAAGTCTCTCCGACCAAATGCCCTCTTAACATAAATAATAATTATTTATTTCATGTAGGCATTGAGCTCTAAGTATAATAATTAATCTTATGAAGAGGCTGCCGACATAATTTTTGGACCTATACTTGATTGATGCCATTTTGGCGCTGTAAGCAGATACGAGGTTCTCTGGAACTAATAATAATAATATTGCAAATGGCGCACCGACCTCTCTAATTAATTTATGATTAACACTTGACTGGCTGTCCCTATACAGCTTTATTATGTCCCTATGCTGTATGACAGCTTTATTAATATGGTTGATCCATAATAATAAAGCTGTCATTTGAAGCGCCACATTTGACATACGAGTGTCTCTGGAACTAATAATATTGCAAATAACTAATTATGTCATGATTTATGAGTGTGTGTACCAGGAGGCAACATATCGTCGGATGGCCGAATGTCACGACTCATGATTTTCATTTATTACCTAATAAGATATTATTTTGATTTTTAAAATTAAGGATGTGTGTTTTGACCATTGAATTAATTAATTCAATGGTTTTGAATTAATTCAATGGTTTTGACTTAGATAATAAATATTGATTGTGTCATGATTTCCATCATACTAATATTATAAATGCGAAAGTGTGTTTGTTGGTTTGTTGGTTTTTGGTTTGTTGGTTTGTCCTTCAATCACGCCGCAATAGAGCCATGGATCGACGTGATTTTTTGCATGGGTATAGTTGAGAGTGGAGAGTGACATAGGCTACTTTTTATCCCGGAAAATCAAAGAGTTCCCGAGGGATTTTAAATTTAAATTCATGCGGACGAAGTCGCGAGCATCAGCTAGTTTATTAATAAAACAGTGTTTTGATTTTTGTAAGCCTCATGATATTCAATTAAATAAGATATTATTTTGATTGTTAAAATTAAGAGGGTGTGTTTTGACTTGATTGATTTATCGTTTGAGTCAAACACATTATTTAATGAAAAAAGTGGCTGACTAGTTTTAAGTTAGTTCTCGTTTAGCATTTTGTGGCTTTCGAACTAAAACTCGTAAACAAACAAGGTACGTAATACGTACCTTGTTCGAGTTTCAAAATCGCTAACTAGATGGCGCTTAAAAAATCTAATTTACTATAGTGTGCATTTTAATGGACACTACAGGCAATAATTTTAAATGCATGATGCATAATGCGTTCATGCATGAAACGTTCACAATACGATATGCCGCAAAATATTATTAGCAAGACACTTCTGTCTTTGATCAGCTGTAGCGCCATCTAGTCAAGCCCTAGCGAAAACTTCAAGCGTTGACGATCGTAGAAAGAGAATAGATACAACGAAGTGTAACTTGGCTAGAGGGGCAGTGCTTCTAGCCTTTCGACTTTCAGTCAAGTTGAACTTGACTAATAACCTCCTCTCCCCTCCGAATAAGCGGAAAGCTTGTGTCAAGAGTGGGACAACAATAGTGCAACGGGTGGGATTCGAACCTGCGACCTTTCAGTTTTCAGTCCGCACCTTTAACCGTTGGGCTATTGAGGCTTTGATATTAACTATTTATTCTTATTTTATTATTACTTTGCTTAGGTATAGGCAATGTTGCTAACACTAGGTGAAATCACTTATCGTTTTGTCGCAGTTTTCTGGGTGATTGATTGCCCAGTGAACTTTTTAATTTTAATAAGTTATATTTTATCGCTATCGGTAATAAATTCAAATCAATTTCTTGGTCACGAGGGCCGCTGAGTTTAATTAATCTACTCGATTGAACAATCGATAAAACGACGAATCGATTATGGCGAAACGATTACGAATTTATACGAATAATAATACAATATTTTGCTTGTTTTGTGTTTAATTTAAAGAAAAAAATATTGTAAGTTTGATATAATACAGACATCTGCATTGGAATAAATACGTCATCATCATCATCATTAGCAACCCATCAATGCCTCACTACTACGTCTTCTCTCAGAGAAGGGTTATAGGCCATAGTCCACCACGCTGGCCCAATGCGAATTGGCGGACTTCACACATCTACAAGAACAGAAGAACTCTCAGGTGTGCAGGTTTCCTCACGATGTTTTCCTTCACCGTTGAAGCAAGTGATATTTAATTGCTTAAACGCACTTGACTCCGAAAAGTCAGAGGTGCGTACCCGGGATCGAACCTGCGACCCCCCGAATAGGAGACCACAGTCCTAACCACTAGGCTATCACTGCTACGAGTACATATACGAATAACTACGTACTTAATTCATTTTGTTTTGAAAAGCACAACTCCTGGCAGAATCTGGACTTGTTATTCGAATGAGAGGCACAGGTTGACCGATATGAAATAATACTGAATGAGAATTTGATGCCAAACGAAAGAAAACATCGTGGGGGAACCTGCATGCTAGAAAATTCTCCATAATGTTCACATAGAAATAAATTACTACGCATTACGAGGTTAAGCATTATAATCTACTCTTCGTCTTCAAAAATAATTTTTGTTGTTCGTTAGTCTGGCTAAAACTCAAAAACGGTTCGACCGATTTGAAAAATATATTTTTTGTTTTGTTCGCTCTAATACAGGGATGCCTTAAAAATTAAAAATAACATAGGTAAACCTGAAAAATCAAAAAAATCTTTTGTATGGGACACTTCTGATTACTTTTAATAGAATATATATGGCGGGAGCAAAACCACAGTTAAAATATATTATAATACTTAACTAGCTGATGCCCGCGACTTCGTCCGCGTGGATTTAGTTTTTAAAACCCCTCGGGAACTCTTTGATTTTCCGGGATAAAAGTCTATGTCACTCTCCAGGTCCTCAACTATACCTACCCATGCAAAAAATCACGGCGATTTGTAGCTCTGTTGTGGCGTGATTTAAGGACAAACCAACAAACAAATAAACAAAAACACTTTCGCATTTATAATATTAGTATGATATTTAAGCCAAATATAATATTATGTTAGTAGGTAATAATAATATACCTACCTAATCATCATCACCATCATTAGCAACCCATCACGGCTCACTACTGAGCGCAGGTCTCCTCTCAGAGAAGGGTTATAGGCCATAGTCCACCACCCTGGCCCAATGCGAATTGGCGGACTTCACACACCTTCGAGAACATCATGAAGAACTCTCAGATGTGCAGGTTTCCTCACGATGTTTTTCCTTCACCGTTGCGTCCGAAAAGTCAGAGGTGCGTACCCGGGATCGAACCTGCGACCCCCCGAATAGGAGACCACAGTCCTAACCACTAGGCTATCACTGCTTCCTACCTAATAGGAAAGTAATAATAATTTCTTGCTGGTTCTTCTCGGTTGGAACGGCATTCCGAACCAGTGCAGTGGTAGATTCACTTGACGATTCGAAAGCACTTTGTAAAAGTTTATTCTATTCTATATTCTACTATTCTATTCTATACTAAATTAACGAGGCATAAAGTGCTTTTTATATATTTCACTTTAGTCTTTAGTGGGCTGGCAATGATTTGAGAAGGAGATGATGGATAAAAAACTTATAATAAATAGAGTTCGGATACCTACTTGTAACTGCTACCTTTAAAAGGAAAATCATTCTTCAGTCGCAATCATTACATAGTTGACAATGTTTAACGTTTTGCTCAGACATCCATTAGGGTAACAATATTGGTGTATAAAAAATCAGTATTTATATTCTGTTCGCAATATCGACTACCAATTCTGAATCTATGGGCATACCTATATTATCTATTGTTGTAAATTTTTTGATTTTTTCCCCACAATAATTTTCTATTTTTACTTACCTGCCCATGAATAAATTAATAAAATTAACTGCACCGTGGATGATCGATCTAACTAGATGATCCCCACAAGAGACGACCTTGTGCCGCTTGTATCTAGCGGCTGGCTGTGACGATTGAAATCGTCCGTTTACCTAGTGGGAGTCTTCCTAGGCAATAGAAATGCTGTGTGCGCGTGACTTTTTCGCTGCGCTGACTCTGGGAGTCTCCAGCGCGATATGTACATTGTACGTATTCACTACTACAGATACAGCGATGTGTGAGGTAAGCTAACGATGTGACGCATTTGCATCTTTAACTCGCTACTTTTACGGCTTAATTTGGTCTGCACAGCATTCAGTGTACGTGTGTATGCGTGATCGCGTAGTAATTTAATGGTGTATGTGCGAGGCACCAGTCGAGTACCTTGGGACCCCAACCTCTATCACTTCTTCAGATTCCAATGTCAGCTTCGCAACTGGGTTAGCTATGCGCGTCTCCTCTAGTAAACCGCTAAAACCAGAAAATGTCTTCATCATCATCAGCACCCCATACACTGCTGAGAGCTCACTGATGAGACCTGCCTCTTCTCAGAGAAGGTTATAAGGCCATAATCCATCACGCTGGCCCAACGCAAATTGGCAGACTTCACACACATTTGAGAACATTATGGAGAACTCTCGAGCGTGCAGGTTTCCTCGCGATGTTTTCCTTCACCGTTGAAGCATCTGATATTTAATTTCTTTAACGAACATTACTTCGATAAGTCAGTTGTGCGTGCCGGTTACCAAATAGAAGACAGCATTGCTAACTATTATGCTATCACTGCTCTCTCGGAAATGTCTCACAAATACACAAATAATGGCCAACCTACGTTTAATATAATCCCTTATTAATAGCATCCGTACAATCGCTGTTCAGTTTTTATTTGCCGTCCACCCATTCATTGAGGGTATCGCTCATTCATAGGAATCCCGTCGGAAATGACAGCTCGATGATTGACAGTTCAATGAGCTCGTTGGTGTTGTCGCGAAGCTGCAATTAGTTGCACTCGTTGCAATTAGTTGGGACACCGCGTTGCTAGTTGCCAATATCAAATGGAGAGTCGGTCAAAGAACCGTTGTGGTAACGGAATCATTTTTAATATTCAGCTCCCCGATTGTCTAAAAGTTGCCGATTAAGAACGCGTATAACGCCAAAAAAAATCAGATTTCGCGATGAGATAAAACATAGCCGCAACCTCATGTGAGGCGCGACAAAAGAAAGCGTTTTGCGCGGAATAGGAGTGTAGTAAGCGCCAAATACTTTGTAACTCGTAAAATATTCATTTTATTTTCAATTCGCTAGGCTACTATCTTGATAATATCAATCGGAATTTAATGTAAAAATTTTGGCTCTGTAATATGCAACACATTGAAAATAAATGAATACCTATTGGTTAAAAATTAGACCTAACTTCGCGATTTTTTATTATCCAACAAACATCATTTTATGTTTTTGCCCAAGCACGTCCCTTGGCAGTATGATGTAATATTTGCGTGTTTTTTTCGGATACTTGAAACTTGATCTACTACTGTAAAAATCTAATCTGTTTACTGTTAACGAGCGCACACCCACTCTTAATTTAGTCACAAATTCAGTACATACATACAGACCAACTTTAATAAATGTATATGAACGATAAAAAAGTGTCAGAACTCAGACCCTCTTAGCTTTAGGTATCCTATTTTATGAAGATAACCATTTCGATGCAGCTGCCATACAGAAATGAGAAGCAAAACCGAAAGAGGGTTCATTTCGATTCAGCTGTCAAATTCGAAATTGGAACTTTACGATGCTGGAGTAGATAAATAAAGGAGGTTGGCTAATTTTGATCCAGCATTTTTAAAAATCGTTCAGATACAGAAAACATTTATTATTAATTTATATTTTTCAGAGTATTTTTTCTGTGTAAACACCATATTTTTAGAAGATGGGGGTCAAAAATATTCACAAGTACACATTATAAATAACCGTTACATGGCAATACAAGTGAATATCTTTTTTCTCCCAACTTTATTTGATAGACTTTGATAAATTTTTTGTTAGTCTGGTTAATAGAATAAGTATGAGAAGTTTGATTCGTGAACGTGGGCGTTCAGTGTTCAGTCAGTTCATCTGGTCAGGAACTATGGAATTCGCCAATCTCCTTTCGTCGTAGTCTCGACTGATAGCCGACGGATGTACATAGGTCTTGAGAATTCCCACACTCCATAGTCTTCTCGTCTACTGTTTTTGTACGCGCATCATTAGCTGCTAACGTTTGAAAGACAACACGTACAAATACATGGCTCATTTGCATAACAAAAACTGCAAATTAATACTAATTAACGTGTACGCAAATAACTAAGTACACCTAATAGTACGTAGGTAAGTAGATGCTTAGACCAAATCTCGGTAGTTTTCCGAGAAAATGAAGTTACCGGCTTGCATGCATGTATGCAAATGAGTTTAATCGTCAATCACGTGCTAAATAAGGCTACCGCACGCATAGCGTAACATTTCTTTGAAATCTGAAGAAATTAGCGTAATTTCTTCAGATACTAAAGAATCTTAGATTAAGTCGTAATTATTATAGACGATCAGTTAGGCATGTCTGTTATAAAAAGCGTAGTTTTTTACTCTTTAGGAAAATGGAGTGCGTTGAAATATCACTTTATTAAACGGTGAAGGAAAACATCGTGAGGAAACCCTGCACGCTTGAGAGTGTCGTTTCAGAAATTAGTCCGAGTATCGAGTTTGACGTGAGTTCCTCACAAATTAGTCGATTTCTTAAACTGGACACTATCAAGTAAAGATTTTTATATAAACCTGTGAAGATGATACTGCCATCGTCGCAATTAAACTAGCGGCACGCTATGATGGCCGGTTTGACGTTTGTCCGCTCATGAAGTTCCGTATTAATTGATAACGACTTTGAAGGAAATAATTGTATTACTTTATTGACGATAGTGATGTGCAGAGATTCATAAATTTTATCGAATGTAGTTTTAGGTTTAGGACTCAAAATTTATTTATTAAATTGATTTCTAAAATGTATACAAGTGTAGAAAAATCAGTTTGCACCATTTAAGGGGTGAATGTACTTGTGAATATGAACAATTTTCACTATGTGGACAAACCTCTGAAATCGCAAAAAAATATCAGCTGTTTCATACAAAAGGTAAAATTTTTATTTTTATATGATATATACCACAACTCGGCATTTGGTTTTCTAAATTGAAAATTTTTAAAAATGGAATCTAATACGATCGTCACATAGGATCGCTGGCTAGCACAACTACTACCTCCGGCAAACTCGCGTCAATGCTCAATGCAAAACAAAGCAGTTTCGAATTGACGTTGCTTCGAAAAGTATAAACTGTCAGTGCAATGCGATTGTGATATAGTTTTGACCTGGCTTTGGATTTCAAATATTGATACTGCATTACTGTTGACCCTTGCTCGTTAATTTGGACTCTGTTCAAGCCCTTTGTTGTGGATTTCGTCGATATGACCGAACGTACGCAGAGAACTGTTCTAAATAGTCAGACACGTGAGTTCGTAATACGCCTTCGTAACTATTTCGATCGTGAAGCTCAAAATGGAGGGCCAATTTTACCTATAACGTCAGTGGTTGAACGCGTAGCTGATGCGCTTAATATTGGACAACGAACTGTTAGACGGATAACTAAAAAAAAATATGGCGAGACTGGCACAGAAGAAAATAAACTTCACACACCAAAAAAGAGAAAACGAGCAAAACCAGTCGTAGGCATCGATAGCTTTGATGCCGATGCTATCCGAAGACATGTTTACGGCTACTATTTACAGAAGGAATATCCAACAAGAAAAAAGTTGGTGCATTCACTGAAGGAAGCTGGATTATTCTTCGGTGGGGAAAGTTCTTTAACGAAGATTTTGAAGACCATTGGATTTCGATACAAAAAATGTAACAAACGCAAAATATTGATGGAAAGATTTGATATAGCGATGGCAAGGTATACTTTTTTACGGCAAGTGAAAGAAATCAAAAATTGGCAAAATGTTGTGTTCTTGGATGAAACATGGCTTAATGCTAACCATACTGTAGGCCGTTCTTGGAACGATGACACAGCAGCATCTACTTCCAAAGTTCCTGTAGGAAAAGGATCGCGACTTATAATTTGTCACGCCGGAACCATCAACGGGTTTGTCGAAGGTTCTCTCATGGCTTTTGCGTCAAAAACCACTGGAGACTATCATGAAGACATGAATGGAGAAAAGTTTACTGAATGGTTTACCTCAATGTTGTGTAGCCTCCCTGAACCATCTATTATAATTATGGACAACGCCCCATACCACTCGATGCAAATTGACAAGCCACCTGCCCAATCCCAAAAGAAAGCTGATATCGTCGCATGGCTTCGTAAAAATGGCGTAGATGCAAACATGAATATGTTAAAAGCGGAATTAGTACGTCTTTTAAAAGAAAACAAACCAACCAAGATCCGATACGTCATTGACGAAATAGCATTAGAACATGGGCACAGAGTTATACGGTTACCGCCTTACCATTGTGAGTATAATGCGATTGAGTTGGTGTGGGCTCAAATTAAGGGATATGCTGCAAGACACAATACAGAACCCCCATTTACCACAAAAAAAATGCTAAAATTATTAGAAGAAGCTTGTGAACATGTGACTAAAGGAGACTGGGAAAAGGTTGTGAATAGAACTGTTAAATTAATAAGGGAAGATTATGAAAGAGATGTGAAAATAGATAATATTATAGAAAACGAACATATAATTATTAATGTAGGTGATGATAGCAGTGACGACAGTGAAAATAGTAGTATGGACGAATCTGATTAATTATGGCCTTTTGTGGCACCTTTTTTGGTATCTTTTGTATTCATATGTTTCTTGTGTGCATATAAAGTATGTATATTCATTTTCATTCAAATATTCAGTTCGTTCAAATAAATTAAATAAACATATACATTTTTGTTTTATTAAACCTATTTAATCAGGTACAAAAACAAAACTTAATTGTTTTTTGTTCGAGAATAAATTGACATTCCACATCACTATTGTAATGTGTCAAACCGGCCATCATAGCGTGCCGCTAGTGTAGAATGCCATAAGGCTACTTTGTCGTATTAGCTTACAAATTGCGAAAAACCAAATTAACTTTCAATTACGCGGGCAGACCCGTATAATCAACCTTAAGCTGTCATTTGTATAAGGACAGCCACTCCCGTGTTAATCGTAAATTAAAGTGATTTTGGCTGATGACATTTTTTTTTATTTGGATCATATACTTAACTGGTTTACAATTTTATAATTAACATCTTAAAACTAACATAAAAAAATACAATAATTGTAACATAATAGACATGATCACAGCATACAAGGAAAGATAACTAAAGCTAATTACAAACTGAAAAAACCTACAAAATTGACTTAAAATAATATATTACTAATAGAAAAAATAAAATAAAAACTAATTAAGATATTTTACAAGACAAAGAAAACAATACTTAATCATTAGTGGGTCAACTGAACAGGAGTGCTAAGTTATATGTATAAAATTACATCTTACATTTTTTTTAAAGAAGTCAAAGAACTTGTAAATATGTCTAACAAAACAATACTATACCTACAATTATTTGTATAGTAATAATATTAGGCTAGCTATAAGTTTTACTTGACAGTAGATAGTACGATGTTTCTCACGGCTCGATAAAGCCTGTTCTCTACGCGTGTAGACATGGGCAAGGTTCTAGAAAGTGGACTATTGACTTATATCCGTAATCGTTAATCTAAGTAGGGCCTCAAAGCGCAATAGTGAAATAGGTGATAGTCTTACCAACGACCTTGTACCCAGTAGACGCCTAATATAGGGCGAAGGTTTTCAGACAACACATTCTAGGCAACATGAACTTATATAAATTAAATCCTACTATTTCTACTTCCTATCCTACTAATATCATAAATGCGAAAGTTTCTGAGGATGGATGTATGGATGTATGGATGTATGGATGGATGGATGTTTGTTACTCTTTCACGCCACAACGAATGAACAGATTTGGCGGTCGTTTGTAATGGAGATAACTCATACCCAGGATTAACACATAGGCTACTTTTAATCCCGGAAAATTACAGAGTTCCCGTGGGAATCAAAAAAACTTAATCCACGCGGACGAAGTCGCGGGCATCATCTAGTATCCAGTCTAGTATTATAAACTTACCTACAGTCATATTTACCTAAACTCTCCTCCTCAGAAGCGTCCTCTCTGTCTGTCATGTAACTCTTATCCTTTCGCACTACGTTATCCCATTGGGTGGGCCCGTCCGGACGGTACGACGTTGGGTACTTGAAAAGCTTTTACCTAAAAATGCGGAGTGTGGATGTGGCCTCTGGGCACCAATTGCTAAAAGTTATTCCATTGATCGTATTCGTATTCCATGACATTAGCGTCACAGTAAAATAATCCTTGATTGTATTGATTGAAAGTCTGATGTATATACACTCCTATGTACTTACCTTTTTTTACCTACTAGGTACTTTAGTTACCTACCTACCTTCTAATCACGCGCTGTACATCATAAACTAGCGTAGACTAGAATAGCGGTGGTTTTACTTATTACGTTTCATACACTTCAAAGTCATAAATTCAGTATAACCAATTTATCATGGAGCGTTATGGAGAGTATCATACATACCTAAACGTATAAGAATGCATACACGAAATTGAGCTCTAAGTCAATGCTGTTATGGTTTATTTTAGTTTGACCCTGATGTCATCGATTACGATTACGATCAATCTAATAACTTTAGGCAATCGACTTAGCAAACCTCTGATCGGTTAGATATTTACCGACTCATGAGATCAAACGACACTGGTTCAACATAGGATCAGTTACTAATAACTCATAGGCGCGGCACGTAACGAACATAATTTGTTTCAACTTTAATTGGCGAATGCTTGGCTAACGAGCGGGTTATTATAAAATAGCTGACATAAATAGGTAGGTTCCTGCGACTTTGGCCACGTCAATAGCTAGTAGGTAGGTTTCTTAAAAAGCCTACGAGTTCTCCCATCTTTAATTTTCCGTATCATCATCATCAGCAACCCATCAACGGCTCACTACCGAGCGCAGGTATCCTCTCAGAGAAGGGTTATAATATGACTTATAGGCCCTAGTCCACCACGCCGGCCCATTGCGAACTGGCAGAGTCACCCTTGAGAACATTATGGAGAACTCTCAGGTGTGCAGGTTTCCTCACGATGTTTTCCTTCACCGATGAAGCATGTATAACTTAGAAAAGTCAGAACTGCGTGCCCGGAATCGAACCCGTTAACCCCTGAATAGGAGAGCGCAGGCCTAACCATCACTAGGCTATCACTGTTCCATTTTCCTTATCATTTTCCATATCATTTTCCGATATTGAGAACTACTTATTCTATGTCCCTCTACATATCCTAAATTCAAAATTATTAATTTCACGTAGGCCTACCTGTGGCTCTTATGACACGTCAAGACTCTACCACCGGTTCGGAAAGCGGATTCTGCTGAGAAGAGAAAATATTATATTTTAACGCTAATTAAGTATTATATACTAAGTACATTTATTTACTAGCTTATGCCCGCGACTTCATCCGCGTTGATTTAGTTTTTAAGGTCCGTCGGGAACTCTTTGATTTTCCGGGATAGAAAGTAGCCTATGTCACTTTCCAGGCCCTCAACTATACCTACCCATGCAAAAAAAATCACGTCGATACGTAGCTCTGTCGCAGCGTGATTGAAGGACAAACCAACAAACACACTTTCGCATTTATAATATTAGTAGATATGATTTTACCTATTGGGTAATCTATCTTCTGGGCAGCCGAAGCAAAGCTGCACTTTTGATAGAAAAGGAATTGCACCCAAATATCATAATTTAATTTTTTGATGGTGCGGACTGAAAACCGAAAGGTCGCAGGTTCGACCACCACCCGTTGCACTATTGTCGTTCCCATTCCTAACACAAGTTTTCCACTTATTTGGAGGGGAGAAGGGAATATTAGTCGTATTCAGTATGACAAAATATGTGCTTTAAAAAATAAGCACTGTGGTAATAACACAGTGAGGCAGTGATAAGCCTAGTGGTTAGGATTGTGGTCTCCTATTTGGGAGATCGCAGGTTCGATCCCGGGTACGCACCTCTGACTTTTCGGAGTCAAGTGCGTTTAAGCAATTAAATATCACTGATGATTGCTTCAACGGTGAAGGAATCATCAAAAATCACATCGTGAGGAAACCTGCAGATCTGAGAGTTCTTCATAATGTTCTTGAAGGTGTGTGAAGTCCGCCAATTCGCATTGGGCCAGCGTGGTGGACTATGGCCTATAACCCTTCTCTGAGAGGAGACCTGCGCTCAGTGGTGAGCCGTTGATGGGTTGCTGATGATGATGATAATTCTTACTTGGAAGTTGATTTATTTACGGAACCCTATTGAAATTTCAATCAGGAACTTAATTAATTAGAAAACACTTACAGAAAGACATAGTCGTCAAACGTGTTGCAGAGTTGGTTACAACTGTGGAGATGAGAAAAACGCTTAGGCTTACATAGTTGTATGCGCCAGGGAAAGTTAATAGCTGACTAGGGCGTGCCGCAAGCGATTTAGGGTGAGATCTTTAGACGGCACTCTCACTCAGCTCAGACTCAAGACTGAGTTAAAACGAGACAGATTTATGTCAGGACATATTTGTCTCATTTTAACTCTATCTTGAGTCTTGAGCAGAGCCAGAGTACGATCTATAGACCTCGGCCTTAGTTATCCGGCACGACATCGCGTAGAATCCAATTAGGGGTATGGGCTTATTAATTCACATTACCATACCCTTAGCGGGCTAATCTTTCCAAGTTAGGCCACCACCATCTTAGACTGCATCGTCACTTACTATCAGGTGAGATCGCAGTCGATGGCTATCTTGTCATAGCTAATAGTAAAACCGGCCAAGTGCGAGCCGGACCCGCACACGAAAGGTTCCGTACTATCGTACAATATTTAACAGCTATTATTAAGAACGAGCAAAAATTAATGTTTATTGTATGGAGACCCCTTTAATTTTTTTATTATGAACTAGCTGATGCCCGCGACTTCGTCCGCGTGGATTTAGTTTTTGAACTCCCTTGGGAACTCTTTGGTTTTCTGGGATAAAAAGTAGCCTATGTCACCCTCCAGGTCCTGCAAAAAATCCGAGTCGATCCGTATCTGTTTTAAAGGACAAACCAACAAACCACTTTCGCATTTATAATGATAACTGATTTTATGCTATTAAATGACATAATATATTTCTGAACGAACAAACAATGACAACCATCAAAATATTAAAGTTTAAATAACCCGAGTCTACCGTACCGAAGCTAAGAGACGAACGTCAAATGTTTGACAGGAAAGTAGGTAGAACACTTTAGGTATATGGAAAAATGAAATTGTTGTTTTTACTATCTTCCTCGCAATTTTTCGATATTTTCTCACCGTATAAACCTTCCCTGGACTACGACAAACATTTCAAAACAAAAATCAGCTAGGTAAATCGGCCCAGCCGTTCTCGAGTTTTAGCGAGACTAACGAACAGCAATTGATTTTTATATATATAGAGATGGGTATTATTTGTTAAAGAAATACACATTCTATGAAAATTTCAAGTATCTACCTATTACGGTTCATGAGATACAGCCCGCTGACTGACGGATGGACGGACGGATGGTGGAGCTTTATTAATAGGGTCCCGTTGGCACCCTTTGGGCACGGAACCCTAAAAAGTGAAAAAATATGGTACTTAAGGCAATATATATTAGGCCTTATGGTAGGTTGTTTGTCGGTTAGATACCTTTAAATCCACCTGTCGTTTTGATGCAACAAATATGTATCAAACTAAATGGACAGGTATTAAACCTTAATTGTTTCATACCATACTGAATTCAGAAACAGCTGCTAAGAAGTTAGTACCTGCCTAAGTCATTCACGCAGGTGAAGTTTGGGCTAAAAACTGAAAAATCTTGAACCTGCTTGCCAAAGCAATCATGCCAAAGTTTTAAAAAATTTTAAATTATTTATAATGATATTTTAAATGATGTTAATGCGATCTACTCCGTAATCGTTGAGAACTCGGCAATTAAACATGTGGATGATACATTAATCACGATGCTTCTAAAAAGGTACAATTTCGAAAAAAGATCCGAATCCAACTCGGTTGCTTCCGGGAAGCTCCGAGATGTCTTCTCGTCCAAAATCCCTCAATGCCTGAAAACCAAAGCCTTCGAATAGAGTAGGTATTTACTATTTAGTGCTTGTTTTCAGTGATGACTTGTGGATCCGTAACATGGTATTAATAGATTTCATAAAGAGGCTCAAGGTCAGCTGTTGGCAAAGGAGAGAGCTATCTTTATTCGACCTGCGTGATTATTGATTTACCAGAAATGAAGATTGAGATCCTTAGGAGAATTAGAGTAACTGACATAGATATCTATCTGTAGCTGAAGTGTCCACTTATCTACCGTAGAATGGAAGAAGCCATGGTTGTTGGGGTCCCAAGGTGCTGGAGTGGTGCCGGAAAGCGCAAGGTTAGTACGCTGTGGTACACTTTCAAAGGCACCTACTCCATTGCTCGATCACGTTGTCCCTGAGTGGCGGAGTAGGGAAAATAGCCAGCAAGGTACCTGGAAGCTTGGGACGTGACTGTGTCGGCATCAACACAAATTATCACAATAATTTTTTATGGGAGCAAGTTGCATACAGCGCACCTCCTCACGGGTGGCTAAGACATGGAACACCTCTCTCGGCGTCCGTTTTCCTGCTTAACTTGAGTACCTTCAAGGCAAGAATTAATGATCTAGCATCATCTAGGTTAGCGTTTCAACCTGGATCTCAACATTAATTTCTGGCATTGACGTCAAGCGAAAGTATACCTATGTGAAAAAAGTGGTATATGTGGTATAACATGAAATCGGTGATATGGATGAGCAACTCAACTTTTGGCTTTAGCCCCAATTGCAATAAGAAAAAGGACATTTCGAGCCACCAAAAAAGCAAGAGTCACCGGCATGCGAATTGCTTCCAAATTGGTAGCGACTGATGATATTAAATAATAATTACACATTTGTCAGATGCCTGCAAAAAGCGGGCCCGAGCTGGTCGCCATATTAGGGCCGCTATGCCGGCGTTGGCCGGCGGGCAGAGCGCAGGTGAGCGCCAATTACCGGCGCGCAAAAACCGCGCGGACAAATTGTGAAATTGTTCACTCGACTGCCAACGACGGCCGTCCGCCATGCTGATTTTGTTACACACTTAGGGCCGCTGTGTTGAGCCTTTAGTGTGACTTCAGTCTGAATCACACTGTAATACGCATAATAAGTACTAGTAGTTCGCTCAAAGTAAGATGTCGTCTCCGACTGCCAACCACGGCCATGCTGTGTCGCTCCTTATAGTATGACTTCAGTCTGAATCACACTGTAATACGTACTAGTAGTTCGCCCAAAGTAAGATGTCGTCTCCGACTGCCAACCACGGTCATGCTGTGTTGCTCCTTTTATTGTGACTTCAGTCTGAATCACACTGTAATAAGTACTAGTAGTTCGCCCAAAGTAAGATGTACTCCGACTGCCAACCACGGCCATGCTGTGTTGTTCCTTTTAGTGTGACTTCAGTCTGTATCACACTGTAATAAGTACTAGTAGTTCGCCCAAAGTAAGATGTCGTCTCCGACTGCCAACCACGGCCATGCTGTGTTGCTCCTTTTAGTGTGACTTCAGTCTGAATCACACTGTAATGCATACTAGTAGTTCGCCCAAAGTAAGATGTCATCTCGGACAGCCAACTACGGCCATGCTGTGTTGCTCCTTTTAGTGTGACTTCAGTCTGAATCACACTGTAATAAGTACTAGTAGTTCGCCCAAAGTAAGATGTACTCCGACTGCCAACCACGGCCATGCTGTGTTGTTCCTTTTAGTGTGACTTCAGTCTGTATCACACTGTAATAAGTACTAGTAGTTCGCCCAAAGTAAGATGTCGTCTCCGACTGCCAACCACGGCCATGCTGTGTTGCTCCTTTTAGTGTGACTTCAGTCTGAATCACACTGTAATAAGTACTAGTAGTTCGCCCAAAGTAAGATGTACTCCGACTGCCAACCACGGCCATGCTGTGTTGTTCCTTTTAGTGTGACTTCAGTCTGTATCACACTGTAATAAGTACTAGTAGTTCGCCCAAAGTAAGATGTCGTCTCCGACTGCCAACCACGGCCATGCTGTGTTGCTCCTTTTAGTGTGACTTCAGTCTGAATCACACTGTAATGCATACTAGTAGTTCGCCCAAAGTAAGATGTCGTCTCCGACTGCCAACGACGGCCATGCTGTGTCGCTCCTTATAGTGTGACTTCAGTCTGAATCACACTGTAATACGTACTAGTAGTTCGCCCAAAGTAAGATGTCGTCTCCGACTGCCAACGACGGCCATGCTGTGTTGCTCCTTTTAGTCTGACTTCAGTCTGAATCACACTGTAATACGTACTAGTAGTTCGCCCAAAGTAAGATGTCGTCTCCGACTGCCAACCACGGCCATACTGTGTGGCTCCTTTTAGTGTGACTTCAGTCTGAATCACACTGTAATACGTACTAGTAGTTCGCCCAAAGTAAGATGTCGTCTCCGACTGCCAACCACGGCCATACTGTGTGGCTCCTTTTAGTGTGACTTCAGTCTGAATCACACTGTAATACGTACTAGTAGTTCGTCCAAAGTAAGATGTCGTCTCCGACTGCCAACCACGGCCATACTGTGTTGCTCCTTTTAGTGTGACTTCAGTCTGAATCACACTGTAATACGTACTAGTAGTTCGCCCAAAGTAAGATGTCGTCTCCGACTGCCAACGACGGCCATGCTGTGTTGCTCCTTTTAGTCTGACTTCAGTCTGAATCACACTGTAATACGTACTAGTAGTTCGCCCAAAGTAAGATGTCGTCTCCGACTGCCAACCACGGCCATACTGTGTGGCTCCTTTTAGTGTGACTTCAGTCTGAATCACACTGTAATACGTACTAGTAGTTCGCCCAAAGTAAGATGTCGTCTCCGACTGCCAACCACGGCCATACTGTGTGGCTCCTTTTAGTGTGACTTCAGTCTGAATCACACTGTAATACGTACTAGTAGTTCGTCCAAAGTAAGATGTCGTCTCCGACTGCCAACCACGGCCATACTGTGTTGCTCCTTTTAGTGTGACTTCAGTCTGAATCACACTGTAATACGTACTAGTAGTTCGCCCAAAGTAAGATGTCGTCTCCGACTGCCAACCACGGCCATACTGTGTTGCTCCTTTTAGTGTGACTTCAGTCTGAATCACACTGTAATGCGTACTAGTAGTTCGCCCAAAGTAAGATGTCGTCTCCGACTGCCAACCACGGCCATACTGTGTGGCTCCTTTTAGTGTGACTTCAGTATGAATCACACTGTAATACGTACTAGTAGTTCGCCCAAAGTATAGGATGTCGTGTCCGACTGCCAACGTCGGACATGCTGTGTTGCTCCTTTTAGTGTGACTTCAGTCTGAATCACACTGTAATAAGTACTAGTAGTTTGCCCAAAGTAAGATGTCTCAGACTGCCCACGACGGCCATGCTGTTTTGCTCCTTTAGGTGTGACTTTTGAGATTACAAACTCTGGGCTAGTACCTACTGAGAATTTCTCGACAGAAAAAAAATCATTTTTTGGCCCGATTCGGGAACATAGGTATACTTTATTTTAATGAAACCCTCTGGAACTCTGTTTTTCCAGCATAGAATAGAATAGAAATGTTTTTTATTCAAATAAACTTTTACAAGTACTTTTGAATCGTCAATGAGTCTACCACTGGTTCGGAATGCCGTTCCTGATAATAGGTAGCCTCTATCTCCAAGTCCCCAACTATAGACCTACCGCCCATATAAAAAATCACGTCGACTCGTTGCTCAGTTGCTGCGTGATTGAAGGACAAATCAACAAACAACAAACACACTTTCGCGTTTATCATTAACAACCCATCAATGGCTCACTACTGAGCGCAGGTCTCCTTTCAGATAAGAGTTATAGGCCATAGTCCACCACGCTGGCCCAATGCGAATTGGCGGACTTCACACACCTTCGAGAACATTATGAAGAACTCTCAGATGTGCAGGTTTCCTCACGATGTTTTCCTTCACCGTTGAAGCAAGTGATATTTAATTGCTTAAACGCACTTGACTCCGAAAAGTCAGAGGTGCGTACCCGGGATCGCCTACGTACCTGCGACTCCTCGAACCTGCGACTCGCGTTTATAATATTAGTCAAATATATTAATTATACGGGTTGATTATACGGGTCTGCCCGCGAAATTCAAATTTAATTATTTTTTCGCAATTTGTGAACTTATACGACAAAGTAGACTTATGGCATTTTAATTACGCCAATGGCAGTATCATCTTCACAGGTTTATATAAAAATCTTTACTTGAAACTTATTTAAGAAATTAATCAAAATATCGAGTTGGACGTGAGTTACTCACAAATTAGTCGATATTCTGACTAATTTCTTAATCTGGACACTTTCAAGTAAATATTTTTATATAAACCTGTGAAGATGATAATTCCATTGGCGCAATAAGAATGCCATAAGCCTACTTTGTGGTATAAGTTTACAAATTGCGAAAAACCAAATTAAATTTGAATTTCGCGGGCAGACCCGTATAATCCACCTTAAAGTAAAAGGTGACTGACTGACTGGTCTATCAACGCACAGCTCAAACCTCTGGACGGGTCGGGCTGCAGATAGCTATTTTAACCATGTAGGCATCCTCTAAGAAAGGATTTTTGAAAATACAACCAATAAGGGGTTAAAATAGGAGTTTGAAAAATCGAAAATAACGTGAGCGAAGCCGCGGGCAAAAGTTAGTAAGGATATAAAATTCAACTTTCTTTATAAAAT
Organism: Oeneis ivallda; assembly: GCA_029955525.1. Taxonomy (NCBI): domain Eukaryota; kingdom Metazoa; phylum Arthropoda; class Insecta; order Lepidoptera; family Nymphalidae; genus Oeneis; species Oeneis ivallda. The sequence goes on from JARPMR010000025.1 coordinate 16,920,612, forward strand.
ATCAATTGCTATAAAATATACAATATCAAATGACCTATTGCATACAAGGGAATTAAACGCCGCGCGCCGTGGAAAACGATAAAAAGCGTTTTCTTTGTATCGCCGTCCCTCTCGTACCTGAACAATTGAACACGCGCTAGAGAAAGACAGACATTGTGTTGATAAAGCGATAAGACGAACGCGAGCACAAAATTATACAATCGACGGACTTCAAGTTTTTGTTGAAGCCTGCCATTATTATTTTAAAACTGGTATAAAGTTATTTTAAACTTTAATTTGAATAAAATAAGGGCTATTTTTCTGTAATAATGGTTTTTTTTTGAGTTAGACTGTAGACAAAGTCAGAATTTATATACTTACCTACTAATGTGTTATAGGTATGACGATGAAATATTTTCATTAGCTAAAGGCTAATGCCCACGACTTCGTCCGCGTGGATTTAAGTTTCAAAAAGTGCTCGTTCAATAAATCATCCCTAAAAAGTAGTAGTAGGTAATAATATTATGAAATAAAGACTTTTTCAATCTAAGTAGTTTGAGTTTTTTTTTATATGTCAACGCCACCGACTAGTAGGTAGGTACGGTAGGTACATAAATGAATTCTTAACAATAACTACCTTAACCTACTACTAACTTAGCTAGGTATTATTTCGAAGATAATATCGCCAGTTTACCTATTTAATGATTGTGAATCTTCCTCCGATTGTAGTGTTGATTTTAGTGTTTTTTTTAATGCGCGAAGCCAGAAACTTACCTACCTACCTACTCTCTCGTTCCTTCATTCAGATAAAAATAACTTCAGGGTTCGGGCAGACACGGCAGACAAGACTGCGTGGAATCGGGGTGTCTGCGTTTAGTTCGATAGGTTATTTTAGCCGGCCGCGGCTGAATGAAGGAACGAGGGAGTAGGTAAGTCTTCTGGCTTCGCGCATTAAAAAAAACTTCAACACCACAATCGGAGGAAGATTCACTATTAGGTAGGTATTATATAGGTAAACTGGCGATATTATCTTCAAAATAATATACCTAGTTAAGTACTACCTACCTATAGTCACTTATACCTACCTGTGCTTATCGTGAGATTGTGGGCTAACTTGTTATCAATTAGCTTAAAAAAATGAAAGTAACCAAGTCTTGAGCGTTGGAAATCTTATACGTGGTTGAAATCCAACCTACTCGCACGAAACGAACCACTAAGGTTTTGAATGCACTTCCGGCGTCTGAGTTTCCGGCCACGTATAATTTGAGTAGGTATCTTCAAGGCAAGAATGAATAGGCATTTTATAGGCAAGCGCGCTCCAACCTAGACCTCATCAGCGCTCTCCAGCATTGATTGTCGTCAAGCGCAAGCCTACCTCGAGAAAAAACTAGGTAAAAAATAAAGTAGATACCCACCCTTGTATTCTGATCCATTTTCACATTTCACAAATGGAACTCTGCATCGAATGGGTAATTAATAATAATTAACATTGTTTCATAGCATGCAATACTTAATAAGTAACAACAAATCGTTTCACAGAATCACTGCAAATATGTTTGTAAAAAGCCCGAGGAGTATTATCTCTGCATCGCGCGTCGATCACACATCTCACGTCTTGAATGCCCCTATTATAATGTAGAACGAAAAAGAAAAAAAAGAAAAACCTTGAACGTAGCTTGGGGCAGCATATCTAGGCTTTATTTCTCCTAAAAACGGCTCACGAAAAAAGTAAATGTAATTTTTTTTAAGCAGTGATAGCCTAGTGGTTAGGACTGTGGTCTCCTATTCGGGGGGTTGCAGGTTCGATCCCGGGTACTTTACCCGGGTACCTCTGACTTTTCGGAGTCAAGTGCGTTTAAGCAATATCACTTGCTTCAACGGTGAAGGAAAACATTGTGAGGAAACCTGCACATCTGTGTCATCACATCATGTTCTTCATAATGTAAAATGTTCTCGAAGGTGTGTGAAGTCCGCCAATTCGCATTGGGCCAGCGTGGTGGACTATGGCCTATAACCCTTCTCTGAGAGGAGACCTGCGCTCAGTAGTGAGCCATTGATGGGTTGCTAGTGATGATGATGATGACGAATTTTTTTTTATTCATTTAATTATTTTTTTTGGAATAAACTTAGTACATCTACTTACTCAGAAAGATGGCGTAAATAAAAATGATGGCGTTTCATTAGTTAATTTTTAACTGACTTCAAAATAGGAGGAGGTTCTCAATTTGTCGGAATCTTTTTTTTATAGGTATATAATATGTTCACCGATTACTCGAAGACGCCTGAAGCGATTTGGAAAATTCTTTTTTGTTTGAAAGAACATACTTCCCAGGTGGTCCCATTTAAATTTTATCGAAATCGGTCCAGCGGTTTTAAAAAAATCAACAATAAATTATATACTTTGTATTAGCGTGGTGGGTTCAAACACCCGCAGTCGGTTTTTTAAAAATATTTTTTTATATTAAGTAAATTATTTAATCGAGCGATTCAGTTTGATTAAATTGTATAAATGATTAAAAAACTTAAATCCACGCGAAGTTATGTGTATCCGTAAGCCGCCTTTTATAAAAATTGCTCTTAAATTACTCTACTCCATAAGTAATATACCTACTTACCTATTTATATCTCCATTATCCAAGTTTTTATCTTACTGAGTAGGTAGGTAGGTACATAAGATTGACATTGATTCGTAACTTGGCGATTAAATTCAATACAATATGTTAAGACGGGCAGACAGAAAGTAGCCCCATTCCCGCCGGTGTCGGTGGTTTCTTTGTGATATATCGCATTGTGAGCAGGCTGTGCTCTGCATCCCAAAAAATATCCCAAGGATTAATTATTGTAAAAAAAAAAACTAAAAATGATAAAAATTTTCATTTTCGATTTTAATTTTCGATATGCATGTAACCTAAGGATGATTATACGGGTCTGCCCGCGAAATTCAAATTTAATTTGGTTTTTCGCAATTTGTAAACTAATACGACAAACTAGGCTTATGGCATTCTAATTGCGCCAGTAGAGTACTTGAAAGTGACCAGTTTAAGAAATTAATCAAAATACTGACTAATTTGTGAGTAACTCACGTCCAACTCGGTATTTTGATTAATTTCTTAAACTGGTCACTTTCAAGTAAAGATTTTTATGTAAACCAGTGAAGATGATCTTTCCACTGGCGCAATTAGAAGGCCATAAGCCTACTTTGTTGTATTAGTTTACAAATTGCGAAAAACCAAATTAAATTTTAATGTCCCGGGCAGATTCATATAATCCACTTAAATGTGTGATGAGAAATAAAAGGCTTTTTTATTTATTTATTCTATAAATTGTGGGCTGTAGCATGGTATTCACTGACTTCTATAATAAATCTATGATTAACACTGGACTGGCTGCCCCTATAGATACAAATGACAGCTTAAAATGCTTAAATTATGGATCAATTTGAAGCGCCACACTTGACATAATATAAGTGTTTCTGGCACTAATAATACCGACCATAGGGTGCAACCTACGAAAGTGCCAAAAAGTATCAACTATCAGTTGTGAAGCAGTGATAGCCTAGTGGTTAGGACTGTGGTCTCCTATTCGGGGGGTCGCAGGTCCGATCCCGGGTACGCACCTCTGACTTTTCGGAGTCAAGTGCGTTTAAGCAATTAACTATCACTTGCTTCAACGGTGAAGGAAAACATCGTGAGGAAACCTGCACATCTGAGAGTTCTTCATAATGTTCTCGAAGGTGTGTGAAGTCCACCAATTCGCATTGTGCCAGCGTGGTGGACTATGGCCTGTAACCCTTCACTGAGAGGAGACCTGCGCTCAGTAGTGAGCCGTTGATGGGTTGCTAATGATTAATTATAAATATAAAGTAGATTAAAGTAGATTAAAGTAGATAATGATTATACACGCGCTTCAATCCGCCACAGAGTAGCATTCATATATGTAATTAGTTACATAGATAACAGTTAGTCCTTATAACTAAGTAATATTATCAATTTCAATTACTGAAAAGGTTGCAAGAAATCGTTTATTGTATAAAAAATTTTTTCTTGCAACCATTTCTTAAGTTTATACTTAGTTAATTTTTTTCTCTGGGAGCATCCTAATTTCTGCGGGTAGTTTATTAAAAATTGCGTTTTTTATCAAGAAATTATCAGGAGGTACTAGCGTGGGGCTCAGAAGTAGACGGTGTTTCACCCTCTCTTCGGTCTTCCATCCCATCGGGCTATGAGAGTGAGGGAATATAGAGAGAAAAGTCTATACAACTTGTGACTATTAGGGCTCTTGTGCACTTCCTCGTATTCGATTCGTTTTCGTGATTCGTGAAAATACGATTCGAGGTGGTCTACATACAAAATGGTAAATGGTACTATTAGTCCAGGGTAGATAATTTTTGAAAACAAAAAAAATTATAGTAGGATGAAACCCATTGGAAAAGGAAGAGAATGCAACAAAAATGAAAGGAAAAATAAATTACGGGCGATCTGAGGTCGGGAAGTGGGGGGGAGGGGGGGTTTAAGGGTAAAAAACGGTTTATCTCGATTTCCGGAAAAACTACAAGTCCTATGGAAAAAAGTTAAATGGCAAAGTTGTAGTTAATAAAAAGATCTACAACTTTTGTATTAAGACTTTTTTCACATAACCTCAAAATGTATGTGAAAAATTCAAATAACCAAGTTTTTGGTTTTTTATTTTTATCTTTTACAAAAAAAAAAATATTTTTTCACGAAATTTGGTGAAAAACTTACCTTTTTATGTTCCAAACACACTGTAATTTTTCTGATTTAAAATATTTATGAAAAAACTACAGATTATTTTAGACAGACTAGACTAGATGGCGCCAGCTGCAATCAACATCGCGCTATGACTCACTGAAGAACAGAACATAAGTTTTAATCGAAGCATGATATTGTCGACGAAGTCACGGGCTTTTTAATAAAATATTATAAATGCGAAAGTGTTTTTGAATTTTTGAATATAGCATGCTGACTAAGTCACATGCTAAATATATATTAGAGACTAGGGGGCTAGGGGCCTGTTACAGTTACGTAGAGAGAACTGAGTAGTATGAAAACTTGCAGAACACTACTATGTGCCGGTCTCACAAACGTCGAGTGTAGGGCACCGATGACCGAGTGACTTTTATCCGAGGAATAAATTGGGCATTCTGACAGTTTTTGTTTTGAAAATACTGTCAAATCTCTGTCTAAAAAAACGCTCGGATAAGACTAGTGATGTGCCAACTCGGAAAAAATAAAACTCGATTTAACCCGAGATCCACGTAACTCGGGTTGAACTCGAATTACGTAACTCGAGTTAACTTGATGGACAAGTAAATGTTTTTTTGAGTTTTTTTTTTTCCTAATTATTCCCTCAGCTTGGCATAAATAATTTAAAAAATTGGAACAGACAAATTATATTTTTATCTGTTTCAATTCTTTATTTTTTTTATTATTTATTTCACCAACCTAAAATTAGTCTTATCATAAGACTAATTTTAGGTTGGTGAAATCGGTCCTAAATGTCTGGAATAATACTAACAGATAAAATAACTGTCAGATAAATGATAAATCTGTTGTCGTTGACATTTTTTAGTTTATCTGCTAGATTAAAATAACGGACACTTGTGAAACAGTAATTTGAACGCTATCTGTCAGACAAGTTTTGGATGACAATATGCTCAATATAATACAAAATAATCATGATTTGCATAATTCACATTCAGAAGGAATTCAAAAAATTCAAAATTATTTATTTCATGTAGGCCAACCTGTGGCTCTTATGACACGTCAAGATTCTACCACCGGTTCGGAAAGCGGATTCTGCTGAGAAGAGCCGGCAAGAAACTCAGCAGTTGCTCTTTTCAAAATAATCATTTTACAATATTAATAAGTAGCTATTACATTGTAATAAGTTTTTATACTATCTTGTGGGCAGCTGGATGCCAAGCTGATTTAACCCGTGCATCTTTGTTAGAATAGAATATGACATTTCCACATAACGTACTACAATTCAATTCATGTCAAAGACGGGCAGACAGAAAGTAGCCCCATTCCCGCCGGCGGCACCAGTTCACGAGCATGACGCATGATCCAGCCATTGCTTCGCTCGACCATATTTGAGGGAACGTAACAACGTGACCATATTTGAAGGAGACAACAATAATCTAATTCAACCGTGACATTGACAGTTAAATCCCAATTGGCCGCCATTACGTACGCTCTGATGGCCACAGAAAAATGCCTTCTTCTTCTTCTTTATCAACCTATAGGCGTCCACTGCCGGACAAAGGTCTAATGCATGGACTTCCACAGGCTTCGGTCTTGCGCCGCTTGAATCCAGCGGCTCCCTGCGACTCGTTTGATGTCGTCGGTCCACCTAGTGGGAGGTCTGCCAACACTGCGTTTCCCGGTGCGGGGTCGCCACTCCAGCATCTTGGGACCCCAACGAACATCAGCTTTTCGGTGCCCCGCGCATTTCCACTTCAGTTTCGCGACACGCTGAGCTATGTCGGTGACTGGTTCTCCTACAGATCTCCTCATTTCTGATTTGATCTCGCAGGGATATACCGAGCATAGCTCTCTCCATCGCTCGCTGAGTGACCCTGAGCCTTCTTATGAGGCCCATGCATACAATTACCTGATAAAATTTTTTGTAATATCAAATCAAATGCCACATTAAATTATTGTAATTTTATTTCTCTTCACTCCGTTGTGGCGACTGAGCCGTTTCAGAACGCAGTCTCCACTCAACTCAAAGTCAAAATGTCAATGTCAAGCCGTCAATATCAAAATAAGACGTTTACTTTTTCACCCCACCTATTGTAATTCAGACTACAGTGTTCAATTATTGATTACATTCTTATTGTTTGCACCTAATTAGTGATTTCATCGTATTGTTGTGGATTATGATTTACACATACTGTCTGCAATATATAACATATAAATCGGAGCTGTCTTTAATTGGTCCCTTGAGACCGCCGCCAAACCGTAAACTGTTTTTCATAAAAATTACTCTAAAACAAACAAAAACATAATTTACATAATTCACGTAGAATAGGAGACAACAATAATCCAATTAAACCGCGACATTGACAACTAAATCCCAATAATTGTCCGCCATTACGCTCTCAGAGGTCTGTCATCGGAACAAAATGGCGGTGGGAAATAAATACGTTTAGGAACGGATATTATATCTTCATTAGCGTACGGCTCGCATTGATATGTCTCCTAGGATCTAGATGCGGGTATTGAATAGTTTGTATTTTATCACTTTTGCGAAGGAAGCTCTTTGCTGTGTTCGTATCTTTTTGTACCCATTGTATTGCCTCCGTGGAAGGTTGGATCTCGATACGGTATATCCTTACTAATATTATAAATGCGAAAGTGTGTTTGTTTGTTGGTTTGTCTTTCAATCTACTGAATCGAGTGCACCTGTGTTTGCGTGCATATGTGTACGCAAACACAGATTCACTCTCTATTCCCTCACTCACAAAGTCCGGTGGAACGGAATTTCGATACAACCGAAGGGAGATCAGGACTTTACGTGTTGGCCGAGGCACGAGAATGACACACTGCATTTCCCTAACTACGGCCGGGAGAATTTCTTGACAGAAAACCCGAATACGTTTTTTCCCGGGAATCGAACCCGGAACCTCCTCTTCCTTAGTCGAATATGCTAACCACTAGACTCTAGACCAACGGGACAGTTACATGCCCGCGGCATGGAATACATTTAAATACCAGTCAAGAACTTTCAAGTCGTCTGTAAACTAATTCTATAGTCACAATAAAGTCAAAATATTTATTAACTTTGAAATTCATTTTATGAATATTCATGCGGACAAGTCAGATTCTTAACGTAGATCGTCTATTCACGATAGTTTATGGATGCAGCACTCACGTACGACAAGACTGTCGGAGAAAAAAATATCCACTGTAGTGAATGCAGTCAGTCAACGACTTCGGCACAGAATATATAATAGTGACGCCGGCCTCTAAGTCGTAGTCGTGTGTTGACCATCGTGCAAGCACTATAATTCCGATCGATAGAACAAGTGTTTTATTTAAACACGACACCCACAAAATCTCATCAGCATCATCATTTCAACCCATTCTTGGCCCACTACTGAGCTTCATCTCCTCTCAATAAAAGGATTCAGGCCACACATTACGAGTATTTGACACACATTCCAATGATAGCAAGCTATATATATATATATATAGCATTATCCGGTCAATTTTGCAGTTGGCCTTTTAGTTAAAAAAGAGAATAATAAGAAGATTAAGCATTTTAAGCTACATAATAATGTAACAACTTTTTACTACTCCTTAGTGTCTCGGCGTCTTCTTTCAGCAGAATCTGCTTTCCAAACCGGAGAATTACAATTTTTGACTTGTCATAAGGATTGAAATAAACAAAAAAAAAATACCACACTGGGCAAGTGCGGATAGGAAGACTTCACACATGTTCAAAATCATTACGGATAACTAGGTATGAATATGAAGGTTCTTCACTTGCTTCAACGATGAAGGAAAACATCGTGAGGAAACCTGCACATTTGAGAGTTCTTCGTAATGTTCTTGAAGGTGTTTCACACACCTCATTCGCCAATTCGCATTAGGGTCAGCGTGTTGGACTTGGGCCTATAATATAACCCTTCTCTGAGGGAGACCTGCGCTTAGCCGTAGTGAGCCGTTGATGGGTTGTTAATGAATTATGATGAAATGGTTTATTTTCGATATTTAATTCACCGTCAAAGCAAGTGTTAATAGCACACACATAATACTCCGTAAAGTTACAGGCCTGGGATTCAGTCCAAGGACACCTTTAAAGGCTATCACCGCTGTCATACTAGAGAGGTAACGGAAGTTTAACGCGACAAATCTCTCGTGTGCGCAGGCTCCACTTAGATACCAAAAGAACTCAAAAGTCAATCGCGTAGTCATAAGGCGGACACAGAAGGTGAGAACATATCTTTGATAATAATTAAGCAGTTGCCGACGTTAAGGATTGAAGATACCTACCGGCCGAATTGAGAACCTCCGCTCCGCTGGAAGTCGGTTAAAAATGGAAAATAATTGACACCACAAAAGTACCTTTCATTATGCTTACATACTGCATAGTTTAAGGACTCGGAGAATGACATAGGGGGCATTTCACGTGAACCGGACAAAGAAAAAAATTTGAGGTTTAAAAATTGTTCTATATTCGGTCTATTTTGGTGTGAAAGAGAAAACACAATTTTTTTTCGTGTGATGTTTATTTGGTCAAGTTATGGGCTTCTAAAAAATAGTCGTAAAATTCGGATTTTTCCGATTAGTTTTTCGAAAGGATTATGGACGAATTTTAAAACCTCAATTTTTTGTTGTCCGCTTCCCGTGAAATGCACCATAACCTTTTTCCAGAAAAACAAAGGGCTTTCAAGGAATTTTTAAAGATCTAATTCCACGCAGACGAATTCGTAGGCGAAAGCTATTAAGGTGGAAGACACAAGTCTGCCCACGAAATTCAAATTTAATTTGGTTTTTCGCAATTTGTAAACTAATACGACAAAGTAGGCTTACGGCATTCTAATTGCGACAATGGCAGTATCATCTTCACAGGTTTATATAAAAATCTTTACTTGAAAGTGTCCAGTATAAGAAATTAATCAAAATATCGACTAATTTGTAAGTAACTCACGTCCAACTCAGTTTTTTGATTAATTTCTTAAACTGGTCACTTTCAAGTACCTAAAGATTTTTATGTAAACCTGTGAAGATGATAATTCCACTGGCGCAATTATAGAAGGCCATAAGCCTACTTTGTCGTATTAGTTTACAAATTGCGAAAAACCAAATTAAATTTGAATTTTGCGGGCAGACCCGTGTCTTCCACCTTAATATAATAATTTTAGTTAATAATGCAAAACCTGAAGTTATTGTTATGATAATGCTCTTTGTATGCAATCTAGTTACACAAATACACATATTATTCATATGAAGCTAAACTACGTGTAAAATTGTAATTTATTCATATTAATTATAATAATTGTGTCCGCTTATGCATTACCTACTGAATCGGTACAGACAGCATTCACTTATGTTTGACTAGCTGATGCAACTTGGTCCGCGTGCAACTTACAACTAACAACCGATAGACGTCAAAACAAAATCTATCTCATCATCATCATCATCATCAGCAACCTATCAACGGCTCACTACTGAGCACAGGTCTCCGTTCAGAGAAGGGTTATAGGCCACAGTCCACCACGCTGCGCTGGCCCAATGCTCTATTACATTGTACCTATATTGTAATAAGTTATTACACTATCTTGTATACACTATCAAGCATTTTGATTTTTTGTGCAAAAAGTCCAAAATATTCCTGGAATTAAAAGAGGCTAGATCACTCTCATCATCATCATTAGCAACCCATCAACGGCTCACTACTGAGCGCAGGTCTCCTCTCAGAGAAGGGTTACCTATAGGCCATAGTCCACCACGCTGGTCCAATGCGAGTTGGCGGACTTCACACACCTTCAAGAACATTATGAAGAACTCTCAGGTGTGCAAGTTTCCTCACGATGTTTTCCTTCACCGTTGAAGCAAGTGATATTTAATTGCTTAAACGCCCATGACTCCGAAAAGTCAGAGGTGCGTAGGAGACCACAGTCCTGACCACTAGGCTATCACTGCTTGCATTATTTATTAATACTTTAAAAAAATGACATCGTTCAACTAATTGAGCCAGTAGAGTTAGAGTTAGTAGATTTAGTTAGTAGAGTTTTCAAATAATTGAGTCACTTATTGCAAAAACACAGACTAACATTTCAATTTTATCTAGGTACGTGTAAGTAGATTGTTTATGACTGTTTAAGTAAATCAATCGTTATGTTAATTTTTCAATTTCCTATAGGCATTGTTTCAATTCATGAGTGTCGGCCGTTGACCTTTCGGTTAGGTATAATGAGTGCATAATATCCTTAATTTACAAGCATAATTTTCCACCGTCTGCAGCTGTTTAGATGGGTTTAGGTTTAAAGAATTTATTAAGTATCTAAGTAATAACAAACAACATGCTCACATAAATTCTAATTCTAATTCAAAATTATTTATTTCACGTAGGCCAACCTGTGGCTCTTTATGACACGTCATGACTCTACCACAGGTTCGGAAAGCGGATTCTGCTGAGAAGAGCCGGCAAGAAACTCAGCAGTTGCTTTTTTCAAAATAAACATTTTACAATATTATTATGTAGCTATTACATTGTAATAAGTTTTTAATACTATCTTGTGGGCAGCCGGATGCCAAGCCGATTTAACCCATGCAACTTCGTTAGAATAAAATAGAATGGATATTTCCACAATGAAGGGGAGTTCCAAAAAAGCGTAGGTACTACAATTCAAATCATGTTAAGACGGGCAGATAGAAAGTAGCCTGTGGAACCCGTTCACGACTATGGCGCTAATAATTTTGAAGCTATAGAGAAATTAAAATACAAAACTAATCTAACATATTATACATATACCTACATTAAAACAAAAATGGTGACTCTCAAATAAATCTAACAAAGCACTACCTAAAAAACTAAAATAGTTTTAGATTTCTTTAGGTATTTATAAAAAACTTTCTAAGTTTACTTTTAAAAGTTAGAAATGATTTTTCAGTTATTATATCTTTTGGCAGACCATTGTAGGTATAGAAGTGCTCCCTCAAATTTGTATAGTTTTCGCGCCATATTATGTTTTTGTTCTTGCTTTAGACAATTGTAATTTATGTTTGTTTCGTGCAAAGTATATGTATAGGATTTAGTTTTTATTGTAATTTGTGTGTTTATAGATTGTGTAAGTATAGATCAAGACATGTACGGACTGCATCATCATCATCATCATCATGTAGGTCACAGACCACCACGTTGGCCCAATACAAATTGGCAGACTTCACACACCTTTGAGAACATTATAAACTCTCAGGTGTGCAGGTTTCCTCGCGATGTTTTGCTTCACCGTTGAAGCTTGTGATATTTAATTTAATTTTCTTTGCAATTCCGATTTTGGACCGATTTTGACGCAGTTTTTTGTTTGAAAGCTAACATGGTCGAGATGGATCTGAACTATAATTTGTGTAATTTGTCTATTCAGACGTTTGAAGATCATACCTAAGCTCATTTCCTACTTAATTAAAGAGTTATTTGGTTATTCATTATTGTGTTTTTCACAGAATTCAAAAAAAGGAGGTTCTAAATTCGACGCGTATTTTTTTTGGCGATGTACCTACTAAAGATAACTTCAACAAGTCTGAACCGTTTTCAATTATTTTTTTTATCTGAAAGACATACCGTCAGGTTGGTCCCATTTAAATTTGGTGAAGATCTCATGAATATCTTCGACGTTGGAGGACGGAACTCCTCAATTTATGTTGATGTTACTCCATAACTTCGTCAAATCTGAACCGTTTTAATCATTTTTTTTTAACTGAAAAGACATACCATCAGGTTGGTCCCATTTAAATTTGGTGAAGATCTGATGAATATCTTCGGTGATGGAGGACAGAATTCCTCAATGAATAGAAGCAAATCGCTCGCGATCAGAGAACGTGTATCCTATGAAGCTACACTAAAAAGCTTAAAATAATAATATGTACTTACTATATAAAAATTATTTTTAAAAACCGACTTCAAACGCCACTACAAAGTATAAAATAATTTTAGTTTGTACACGTATGTTGAAGTCGGGCTAGTCTTAATAGAAACGATGAAACCAATGCGCAAAGTTAGCCCGACTTCAACATACGTGTACAAACTAAAATTATTTTATACTGTTTTTTAACGCCAACCGCGTTTGAAGTCTTTTCTTTTTTAAAGAATTTTTATATATTTTTATTTTTATTTACTTAATTGCTAAGTATTCTGTTTCCATAGAAAGGCTTTATTTTAATTGTGATTTGTTGTAACGTATAAAATACTAATCAAAATGAAAAATGGGTGACAATCAAGCTGTATATTAATTAGACTATGAATTAGAACTAAATATGTTAATTAATAGCCCTATATACCGAAATGTAATCAATTTATTAAACTACAGTAGCTTATGTAGGTATATTGATAGTGATTATATTATACATACTAATCGACCGAGCGAAGCGAAGGTCTTTGAGTTAACTAGGGCGATTTGCACTTGTCCGTCCGTCCGTCCGTCCGTCCGTCCGTCTGTCAGAGCCTTATAACTTTTGAATTACTGAACGTAATTACTTCAAATTTAGATATAATATGTAAACCGATGGCCTCCAGCCGAAAATGGCTTAAAAAGTTATAAAAATCTTTATTTCAGGGGGGCTCTCATAGAAGCGAATGCGAAGTAAAAAAAAAAAAATCGCGTTACATAAAATTGTTACGTATCATTTTAAAGATAATTTTGAACTGAGTACAAAAATATTTTTTTTTTAATTTTTCCCTTAAAATTGACGAAATGGGGGGCTTTCAAAGTGGCGATTTTATACGCTCGCTTGAAGACGCTCTCTAGAAAAATCCGCTATGGATTTTCAAACTGATTTTATGTTTTTAGGTCACTTATATCCTGTACTTGAACAACAAATACTAAAATTATATGAATATTATAAAGAAACGAGATTATTTAATTTTTAATGGGCGTCAGTAATTCTTTGCACGGGTCGTCTTCACTGGCCGAGGCCAGCGAAGGATGCGGGCTTCGAGGCGTAGCCTCATTACCCGGGCGGGGCGCGGGGAAGAGCACTTCCCCGGTGATGAATTTTCAGCCGTCTTGGCAATCCACGACGGCTGAGGCTCCTATTCGCTTGAGTAGGGGCCTTGTGGCTGGATGTCAGTGCAGTGGCCCCATTCGCTGGCGGGCAAAATTGCCGCCGCGAGCGAAGCGATGTCAGGTCCAGGGGGTGGACCCGCGCTACGGGCGATAGGGTCGCTGCCGTGCGCGGGACCGGTGTCGGTTCGGGGGCCCCGCGTCGCAGGCGACCAAGTCGCCGCCGCGAGCGGAGCGGTGTCGGGTCCAGAGGGTGGGCCCGCGCTACGGGCGATAGAGTCGCTGCCGTGCGCGGGACCGGTGTCGGTCCAGGGGCCCCGCGTCGCAGGCGGGCATATCGCCGCCGCGAGCGGAGCGGTGTCGTGTTCGGTGTGGGGCCCCGCGCTACTGACGAAAGGGTCGTCATCGAGCGCGGGGCCAGTGTATCGCCAGGGGCCCCGCGTCGCTGGCGGGCAGATAGCCGCCGCGAGCGGGGCGGTGTCAAGTCCGGTGGAGTGCTCCGCGCTACGGGCGATGGTGTCGCCACCGTGCGCGGAGCTGAGGTCAAGTCCGGTGGATCTCGCGTCGTCGTTGTGGTCGCCTGCGTGCCTCCTCGGTGGTGGCGATCGCAGGAGCTCACGAGGTAGAGGACGCCCGGTCGGTGGTCGGCTGGCTAGCGGTGCGATGCCGTGGAGGTGCTCGTACGGTCCGTTGTCGGCGCTGGCGAACATGCGCCGCGCCAGTGTACGGACGTACTCCTCCACGGTGGGCGTCTTGAGGTCGCGATGGATCACATCGTTCCTCACGTACCTCGGAGCTCCAACGATCAGACGGAGGCACTTGTTTTGTTGGACCTGTAGGCGGCGCTTCTGGTATGCTGAGCAGAACGCATACCAGGCTGGGGCCGCGTACGTCAGTCTAGAGCGGACATAGGCTCCATAGATGAGGAGCTTGGTCTTCGGCGATAAGCTTGAGGTGAAGACTTGGTGAAGCATCGACAGTGCCGCCTTAGCCTGACTCACCACGTGGTTGACCATGGGAATCAGGTTCAGGCTGAGGTCGATGCGGCACCCCAAGTAGCACACCGAAGTTTGCCACTCTATGTCCTGCCCTCGGATTAATGTCAGTAATAATGTCAGTAATTCATATAGCATCAACATAGCTTCACAATAATGCTAATAGATGGCGCAGTCAGTAACTATTCCCATGGAACTACGAGTTAAATTCAATGTTTGATAAATAATTCAATGTTTTCACTAACGTTCCCTAACCTTTACGGGCTACCTATAAGTTAGGTGATTGATGTTTTCTGTCAACTTATTTATCACGATCCTGTACGGGACACCTAAAAGGATATTGGGACGGATGTTAGGACTTAGGATTGTATTTAGGAGCTACCTACGTTAAGAGACTCCTACTTAGGGGATGATTTAGGTATGTTTGGTGAAAACGGGCATAATAATAATGTCAGTTTTGGTTATCATGTATCGATTGAATGAATAATCATGGGATACCGTTACCGCGAGGTCTCAGTTCGGGGCGAACCACTAGTATATTTAGTTGCTGTTAGAGGTATGTAAATTATTGTATACCTAATTCCTACGTTTGATTCAGTTTCGCGAATTTAATAAGCATTTTGATGTACTTACTGAGAATATCGTTTTTACAAGCTTTTATTTAGCTTGACCAGTTTATTTATTTATTTGTTTGTTTGGGTCAAATCTTGCAAGATGAATTAGACCCACTTCCCGGTTTCTGATCGAGCTGAAATTTTGCATTTATGTGTAAATCGGATGACAATGCAATATTATTGTGACATGGAGCTGATCTGATGATGGAGACGGAAGATGGCTATCGGAACTCTATAATAAAATGACGTAACCCCATCGAGTTTGGGCTCGTTTGATTCGTCATAACAAGTACTCTGATCCTAGATGATATCCAGAGTCTAATGATGTAGCTACTAAAAGCATTTAAAAATAAAATTTTTATTTACACTTATTACTGGTGTAATCCTAAAAGATTACCGCTGCGCCAGATAAGACTACCCTTTTATTACCCTTTTATTATAAATGTGAAAGTTTGTGATGTTTGGATGAATGGATGGATAGATGGATGTTTGTTACTCTTTCACGCCACAACGAATGAACCGATTTGGCTGAAATTCTGAGTGGAGGTAGCTCATACCCAGGATTATCACATTTTAATCCCGGAAAATTACAGAGTACCCGCGTAATTAAAAAAATCCTTAATCACGCGGACGAAGTCGCGGGCATCATGTAGTCCTTAGATACCTACTAGGTAATATTATAAATGCGAAAAAGTGCTCTGGATCGATAAGATTTTTGCATGGGCATAGGTTGACCTGAGGAGTGACATACAGGCAAAGCAAAGGGTACCTGCGGTATTTTAAAAACTAAATCCACGCTCACGAAGTCGAGGGCATCAGCCAGTCCTCCGGTACTAGTATTGAATAGAATAGAATGGAATAGAAATATTTTTTATTCAAATAAACTTTTTTCAAGTGCTTTTGAATCCTCGATGATCCACTGGTTCGGAATGCCCTTCCTGCCGAGAAGAACCAGCATGAAACTCAGCGGTTGCTCTTTTTAAAACAAGTTTAGGTACAATACAATAAATACTATGCTATGTATCCAGTGTTTCCACAAAATGAGGAGAAGTTCCAAAAATGCATACTACTTACAATTATTCAATACATGTTAAGAAGGGCAGACAGAAAGTAGCCCCATTCCCACCGGCGGAACCCGTTCACGAGCATGGCGCATGACCCAGCCGTTGCTTCCCTCAACCATCACACGACACCACGGCATCACACTATAATATTATAAAGGCGAAAGTTTGTGTATCTGTGTGTATGTTTGTTACTTTTCCACGCAAAAACTACTGAACGGATTTGGCTGAAATTTGGAATGGAGATAGCTCATACTCAGAATTAACACATACCTAGGCTACAATTTATACCGGTAAAATAAAGAGTTCCCGCGGGAATCAAAAACCCTTAATCCACGCGGACGAAGTCGTGGGCATCGTCTAGTAATTTATAAATGTGTGTTTGTTTGTCTTTCAATCACGCTGCAACAGATCTATCATCAATATAATATTATATAGGTATCGTCTTGTCCTCAGCCGGCCCGCCCACGGGTCCACCCGTGGTCCGCTGCCAGCTCCGCAAGCACAAGCCCAACAGGAAGCCGCGCACGCCCTTCACAACGCAGCAGCTCCTCGCCCTGGAGAAGAAGTTCAGGGACAAGCAGTACCTGAGCATCGCGGAGAGGGCCGAGTTCTCCTCCTCGCTGCGACTCACCGAGACACAGGTCAGTAAACACGAGACCTCCAACGGAGAGGGCGAGTTCTCCTCCTCACTGCGACTCACCGAGACACAGGTCAGTAAACACGAGACCTCCAACGGAGAGGGCGAGTTCTCCTCCTCGCTGCGACTCACCGAGACACAGGTCAGTAAACACGAGACCTCCAACGGAGAGGGCGAGTTCTCCTCCTCGCTGCGACTCACCGAGACACAGGTCAGTAAACACGAGACCTCCAACGGAGAGGGCGAGTTCTCCTCCTCGCTGCGACTCACCGAGACACAGGTCAGTAAACACGAGACCTCCAACGGAGAGGGCGAGTTCTCCTCCTCGCTGCGACTCACCGAGATACAGGTCAGTAAACACGAGACCTCCAACGGAGAGGGCGAGTTCTCCTCCTCGCTGCGACTTACCGAGACACAGGTCAGTAAACACGAGACCTCCAACGGAGACGGCGAGTTCTCCTACTCGCTGCGACTAACCGAGACACAGGTCAGTAAACACGAGACCTCCAACGGAGAGGGCGAGTTCTCCTCCTCGCTGCGACTCACCGAGACACAGGTCAGTAAACACGAGACCTCCAACGGAGAGGGCGAGTTCTCCTCCTCGCTGCGACTCACCGAGACACAGGTCAGTAAACACGAGACCTCCAACGGAGAGGGCGAGTTCTCCTCCTCGCTGCGACTTACCGAGACACAGGTCAGTAAACACGAGACCTCCAACGGAGACGGTGAGTTCTCCTCCTCGCTGCGACTTACCGAGACACAGGTCAGTAAACACGAGACCTCCAACGGAGACGGCGAGTTCTCCTACTCGCTGCGACTCACCGAGACACAGGTCAGTAAACACGAGACCTCCAACGGAGAGGGCGAGTTCTCCTCCTCGCTGCGACTTACCGAGACACAGGTCAGTAAACACGAGACCTCCAACGGAGAGGGCGAGTTCTCCTCCTCGCTGCGACTTACCGAGACACAGGTCAGTAAACACGAGACCTCCAACGGAGACGGCGAGTTCTCCTACTCGCTGCGACTCACCGAGACACAGGTCAGTAAACACGAGACCTCCAACGGAGAGGGCGAGTTCTCCTCCTCGCTGCGACTCACCGAGACACAGGTCAGTAAACACGAGACCTAGCTCCAACTCCCCACAATTGCTTAACACTTTAAGGAGCTTTCCAAAAATTATTTTGAGAAAGCTACTGCCAAATACCAACCACCCTAACCCACTAGTGGTTGAGGCTTCAAACTACCTAACCGATCCTCCAAACAAAAGGCGCCCTAAGCACGTCCTTAACGACCCCGACGACCAGATTACGACCGACAACGCACCCTATCAGGTAGGGCCACACACACTGTCACCCGCAGCACAACGTCTTCGCCGGCGAAGACGAGGCCCCCGATTTCTAACGTCACCTGGGCGTGGATCTTTACCACGATCACGGGGACGTACAGACTAACCTAGTCCAGCCACTCCTCCCATTCGTCCCAACGTCATCCTAAGCCGAGGTCCGAGCCTCACAGGAGGCGCCCTTAGGAAGACGTTGCCCCCCGATGTCTTCGAGCCCTAGGGCAACCCCCCGGGCGACGCTGTAGCGGCCATTAGGGCCGGCAGCATATTCCATCTAAAAAAAACAACAAGTGTTTATTTTAGGGACCCACAGTCCACGCGGACGAAGTCGCGGCCATCATCTAGTGTAAAGATAATTCATCATCATCATCATTAGCAACCCATCAACGGCTCACTACTGAGCGCAGGTCTCATCTCAGAGAAGGGTTATAGGCCATAGTCCACCACGCTGGCCCAATGCGAATTGGCGGACTTCACACACCTTCGAGAACATTATGAAGAACTCTCAGATGTGCAGGTTCCCTCACGATGTTTTCCTTCACCGTTGAAGCAAGTGGTAGTTGATTGCTTAAACGCACCTGACTCCGAAAAGTCAGAGGTGCGTACCCGGGATCGAACCTGCGACCCCCCGAATAGGAGACCATATTACTAACTACTAGGCTAGGTAAAGATAATTGGTTGAACTTAATTTTGATTTAGAATGCACATTGCATTGCAAAAATACTGCTAATTACGTAAGTTAGCAATTAGCATGGCTAGATCAGTTTATTGATTTGCAAACTGGTGCTTTACATACTATGAATTGAGGTTGAAGAATTAATTAGTTTTAATTTTAAAAAATAAGCCTCATTCTGGTAGAATTCCTTACATTACACGTAAAACGTTTAAAGTATAAACTAACGTCTAAATCTCATGCTATTCCTTTGATAGTGCTCCCTGCGAAATAGCATATAGAATTAGGATAGCACAAAATTTTTAGTTTAGAGATTGTGTTAAACAGAATTAGGCACAATGTGAATTCAACGACAAAATAAAAATAAAAAAAAATTAAGTGGCACTCGGGGACTGCCGCGGTAAAGCTATTGCATAGCATTTTTTATCAACTTAAATTATAATATTTATGCAAAATTTTTTTTTATTTTTTTCAAAAAAATAATTATAATATATAATAATAATATATAATATATAATATATAATAATAATTTATTTATTGATCCATAAATTTTTACAAAATACAAATAGTTCCTACCCTCTGCACTAGGAAAACCTGTGTTGCAGAGGGTAGTTCCTTCCAGGGATACAATACTCCTAAAGTTATATTATTTTGACATACTTAATTTAAAAAAAAAAAAAAACAAGGTAAAAAGTACATGTTGTTATACAAGTTTGTAGATAGGTAGTTAGTTTATTTATTTATTTAGTAAGTATGTATGCATATTGTGTGTATGTATGTGAGAGTGTGTGTGTGTGTATGACTTTTTTATTTTTGGATCCTAATGAATTTTTCTGTTTCATCGTAGTCTAGTTCTGTTAGATAGTCGAATATTCGGGTTTTGCAGTTGTATTTATTCAGACCGTTTATATTTAAATTGTTATTGGCCTTATTATACAGGTAGCTTCCAAGGAAGCATGAAAAGTTATGTACAAACGTTTTTTTAAATTTGTTAGTGGTAAATATTTTATAATTCCGTCTACAATCTGTTTGTTTGTTTACTAATTTATCTTTGATTTGGACATGGTATCTCATAATCAATTTTTGTATAAATAGCTTTCGTACTGTCAGCACCTTACTCTCGCGATATAATAATACCGTCGGGTAGTGGTGCGGTAGAAAACGGCTTACTTTCAGTAGTAGCCTTTGTGCTCTTTCCAGTTTTATCATGTGTGACTTGGCTGCACCACCCCAAACATCAATTAAAAAACAAAAAAACAAGAAAAGCGCACTGTCACTACTTCGCGAGTGAGATTCGAACCTGCGACATCTAAAGAAAGCGGCCGCTCGCCCGATGCGCCAAACAGAGCTAAATGTGAACCTCTAAAATGTTGAACGCTTACTGAACGACGGTGTTAGGTTTTTTTCGTTACGGAATTTCTTGATTCGGTCGCCGCGCTCAAACTGTTTGTCCTAGTTCAAAGCCCGCGATAAAAGCTACGCAATAGCTTCAAAGTGATCCTGTGTTAAATGTACTTAGTCGTAGAGGAATGAGGATAAGGCATCATTCGTATAAGATCTTTTTTCCTATTACAGGTCAAAATATGGTTCCAGAATCGTCGAGCAAAAGCAAAACGGTTACAGGAAGCGGAAATCGAGAAGCTCCGGTTATCAGCAAGGCCCCTTTTGCCGCCTTCCTTCGCGCTCTTCGGCGGAGGAGGGGCCCCGCCGTTGTTCGCAGCGATGGCTGCAGCATCGAGGCCTCAACTCAGCTTCCTAGGAGGCCCCCCTTCACACCAGCATGCGATTAACATGAACATCCTCAACTCCCTGCAACCGCATTGACGTCAGGACCACGCGTTGACGCGTGACATAAACCAGCCGCCATCTTCCTAACATGGCGGACAGAACTGACATTGTGACATTTAAAAATTCGCATACACGGACTTGCGAAAGTGATTTTAATATTTAAAAAATAGTTGGATACTCGTACTATGAATTTAAAGTGATTTAAATTAATTTTAAAATAATAAATCGGATACATGAACTTGCAAAATGATTTGTTTTAAATCTGTGGTGTTTTGTGCCAGTACTTAATTTTATTTATATAATATTGGTTGATAATAAATAAATAATAATAGATGAAGGAATAAAATTTTACGAAATCTTTTCTTTAAATAACATAGGCAATTTTTTTTTGATAAAAATATTTAAGTGCAATTTCACATAGATATAATTATAATTAGCCATAATGTATGGATAGAAATCTAATATATAAATGACCATGCAAAGCGTCTCCACCCACCAACAGATTTCAAACATCATGGCAGCCTGATGATTTTTTACTATGAAGACATCCGCCGTAGATTTGGGATTTTCATGCAA
Source organism: Oeneis ivallda (assembly GCA_029955525.1). Classification (NCBI taxonomy): domain Eukaryota; kingdom Metazoa; phylum Arthropoda; class Insecta; order Lepidoptera; family Nymphalidae; genus Oeneis; species Oeneis ivallda. The sequence goes on from JARPMR010000025.1 coordinate 16,942,033, forward strand.
ATCGTGTTAGAATTATTTATTTATTTATTTTTTAGTGAATTGTTTTGGAAACCAGCTTAGTAGATTACAACTATTATAAAACGAACATACAGGAGCGTTAACCAACTAAAAAAAGGCGGCCAAGTGCAAGTCGGACTCGCGCGCCGAGGGTTCCATACTCCAAAAGTAAAAGTAAAACAATAATATTATATTAATTTGCATAATTATCGTTAACTCTGTTTGTAGAGGTTTATTGTTAAAATAAAAAAAACTATGCTAGTTAGAGCGTTGGTTTTATTTTTCCTGTAAAATATACATAAACCTCTATTGAACATAATTATTTCAGATTTTTCGATTGGTAAACTTCGGAGATAAGGGGGGGGGGGGGGGGGAACGGTATTTTTTTCGACATTTTGGCCGATTACTCAAAAGCTATTATATATAGAAATAAATAAAAAACTGTTTTAGAATGCACAAGTAAAGGCCTTTCATATGATACCCCACTCGGTATAATTATCTTACTTTGAAATTTCAAACCCCTGATTTTCCCCCTTTTTTAATTAAACTAAAATAATTTTCGACTTTTCTTTATTTCAATGCTTTTGGGCCACTATTATACACAACTATGCCAAATTTCATGTCGATAGCTTTAATAGTTACTGAAATAATCGACTGTGACAGACGGACGGACAGACGGACGGAGAAAGTCTCACCATAAGGGTTCCATTTTGACCATTTTGGTATGGAACCCTAAAAAGCTATTGTAAGACGCAGACTTACTTCAGCGTATTTAAAAAACCCAGTCATTTTTGGATTGAAAATGGTTATTAGTCTTTTTATGGCACATGACAATAATATTGACAATAGTGCCACGTCTGTTGCTGGGTGGGGACAGTGCCCATAAAATTTTTTGCATAGTCCTTTACTTTTTGTAAATACCTACCGTAATAAAATAGCTTATAGTCGATTTGTTATAAAATTGCGCATAGTAATTATCAATAATATCTGAAATAATAATTGTGTTAGTTTACCTTTTATTTATTTTTTAAGTTCGTTATTATGACATAAAATAGACCATTTATTTTAATCATAGCAGATGATCGCTAATTAATTAATTTTGGAACTGATAAAATAGAATGCATATAAAATATGTTTTTTATGTTCACCAATATTTATTTTGAAAGCTTAATTAACGGTGTTTATATTCCTAATAAGCAACTTTTTGGATTTAACATGTAATAAAGGATGTTACGAATCGATAAATTAAGAATAGTTTTATTAAATAGCTATATAGCTACCCCTTAATTACTACCTTTTTAAGCCCGTTACGTCCTCTTTACACATGTAACGAAAAATACGATTATTTATTGATTTATTCAATTAATACATAATTGGCATTTTGCCTATGTTATTATTAGGTATTTCTTACTGACTATTAATTAAAAGGTCTTCCAAAATAAGCAAATATACCTACATCCACGTCTGTAAGTTTTAAGTATGATAACCATTTAAAATTGTCGATTAAGGCCCGGTTGCGTGAGGCGACTTTATAGTTAAGTTATCGTTAAAGCTAAATGTGACTGCCGAGACACATGTGTTTCGGCTGTCACATTTAGCTTTAACGTTATCTTAACCATAACGTAACTATAACGGCGCCTCACGCAACCGGGCCTTAGTAAATAAAAAGTGCGTCAAATGTTTATGACGTCACAATTCGCTATTTCACACAATCTGCCATAGTATGTATGTATGTATGTATATACTTTATTGCACCACAAAACACAAATGAATTATAGGTTACAAAAAAGAAAACTTAAAATGTAAGTACAAAAAGGCGGTCTTATCGCTAAATAGCGATCTCTTCCAGACAACCTTAACGCTAGGGAGAAAATGAACAAATAGACAGTGGGAGGTGGTGTATATAATATACCTAAATACTAATAGGTAAATAAACTAAACCATATAATATAATAATAATAATAACATATTAACACACTAATATATACAAAATAAATATAATACACATACATAAGACTATACATATAATATACATACATATATATACATTACTGATTTCAACCGTAAACTATGTCGTTATTGATGATAGCAGAGATAGGTAATAATCTTTGACGTCAGTTTTAAATTTATTAAGGGATTCAGCACGATGAATTTGCGAGGGAAGCTCGTTCCATAGACAAATAGCCTTGACCGTGAAGGAGTTACTAAAATACTTCGTCCGATGTGTAGGTCACTAGCTTGAGTTTTAGTGTGTGTATAGTGTGTTGTGCGCGTGTTTTGAACTTTGACAAAGAGTCGCATGTTTGATTAATAGTTCGTATAGGTCGCGGCACGAAAGTCTAGCGCTGAACGAAATAGCTGCGCATGGGGTACTGTCGCGCAACCAATGACGACGGCCGGAATGCGACTGGAGAGCCAATCAGCGCCATGATACCTTATTTTCGACTTCTGCGCAATAACGGTCACCGCTAGACTTTCGTACCGCTACCTATAACATCTCTATATTAGTAACAATAAAATGGATTTTAGCAAAACTTTGATAGAAATGCAAGATGGCCTAAGATGGATTATATTGGTACAATTTGTGTATTTATGTCAGACATTAGGGTACGCGCGCACGGGCTATTTAGAGCGATTCCAGACTATCGTTTTCTTGCGTATCAGCATACGCACTTTCACGCGCGCCGCATTTTGCGCTTCAAAAAACTGAACAGCGTAAGTACACGCGCACGTTCCGGCGTATTCCTGTCTATCGGTCTTCTATCGGATATACATTGGAGAGTGCGCTCAAGAACTTCACAATCTTGTGCCCCCTTCACCGTTTTACCACAGAAATTCGAGAAAACGTGAGCGGTGACACCCTTACGTGGTCGAAATCCAACCTACTCGCACGAAACGCTTCCGTTCAACGTTTCTGAAACGAACCGCTAAGGTGTGGAACGCACTTCCGGCGTCTGAGTTTCCGGCCACGCATAACCTCAGTAGGTACCTTCAAGGTAAGAGTGAATAGGCATTTTCTGAGCAAGCGCTCTCCAACCTAGATCTCATCAGTGCTTTCCAGTATTGATTGTCGTCAAGCGTAAGCCTATCTCCAAATTAAAAAAAAAAGTATTCGCTCGAACCGGTGATTCGGACGAAATCTGCTTGCTCATAAACGAGTTTATAAACACGTCAACGCTCGTATGAGTTGCGCGTGTGGTAGATGGCCAGCCTATACGCGCATATATACCTAGTAGCTATTCGCTACCAAAAACGAGCTTATACGCGCCGAAAAACGCTAATCTTAAGGTTGATTATACGGGTCTGCCCGCGAAATTCAAATTTAATTTGGTTGTTCTCAATTTATAAACTAATACGACAAAGTAGGCTTATGGCATTCTAATTGCGCCAGTGGAATTATTATCTTCACAGGTTTATATAAAAATCTTTACTTGAAAGTGAACAGTTTAAGAAATTAATCAAAATATCGAGTTGGGCGTGAGTTAGTCACAAATTAGCCGATATTTTGATTAATTTCTTAAACTGGACACTTTCAAGTAAAGATTTTTATTTAAACCTGTGAAGATGATACTGCCACTGGCGCAATTAAAATGCCATAAGCCTACTTTGTCGTATTAGTTTACAAATTGCGAAAAAAGAAATTAAATTTGAATTTCGCGGGCAGACCCGTATAATCCACCTCAAACCGCCCTTAAAATTGCATGCAATTTTGAATCGCGGACTCTAAGTGACCTGGATCAGAGAAAAAAGAAGCTTTGAGTGTAATCAGACAGGAAGACAAGGACACAGACCTTATAATACTGACGTAACAAGGACGTGGGATCAGGAGTGGGGGCTGCAATTTTTAATCGCCGTGATTTTAAATTGCAACGTGCGCGCGATCTCTTTGAAACCTGTGGGCGTGACGTCATTCCAATAGTATAGCGAGCTGATAAAAAATCACAGTGAATAAAATTAGCATCGCGCCAACTTCCATATAACTCCATGGACGATGGACTGCGATTAAAAATTGAAGCAATTTTTAATCATCCGTGCGGAATTACGGAATTCCATTACATACAAGGTAAAAAAAATGCGTGAGTGTCATGGAACACTCAGTTGGAACGAAGTTCCTTTTAATAAATTATAATTAAAGTACCCATTTAAACAATATTAATAATGAAAGTATTACCTTTTAGAATCAACGCCATCTTTCGCCACATGTTAGAACCATCTCGTAATAAATAAGCGTGCACCTATGACTGGGCACAGTCAATAGCATACGCGCTATGGATAACCGTCTACACTACTCGGGAAAATCCTTATTGGGATCAACGCCATCTCTCGCCACATGTTAGAACCATGTCGTAATATAGCATACACGCTATGCTATGCCCCGTCTACAGTAGGTACTCGTGACGGAAAATTTTTCGACTGTTTTTCGCCTAGGCCCCCATCTGCCAAGTCCGTACCGTCCGATAAGGAACTTTGTTTCAACAAAATTCTTCGGCTATAATGCGCAAACAAAACCATTCTCGCGCTGTACACTGCCGCTCTTCCAGTGGCAGAACAAATACAGGAACAACGCATGCAGACCCTCCGAAATACAACTTCTACGGATCGCCTCATTTCTGATTCTATGTCGCAGTCCAAGCATAGCTCTCTCCATCGCCCGCGGAGTGATCAGGGTACGTTTATGGACACGCGGCGCGTGGTGCGTCGCGTCGCGTGCTAAACTCAAACATATGGCCAAGTATGAGGCCTCTACCTCAAATCTTGCGGGCAGCGACGGCGGCGGCAGCGGTCACCGCTAGTGTGGAGTGCACCGCTCGTTGCCCGTCCCCGCGCCGCTGTTTTCGAGGGCCGGTCCATTTGATTTTACGCATTAAATCCTGCCGCTCCCGCGCCGCCGCCGCCACCGCCCCGCTGCCCACAAGATTCGAGGTAGAGGCCTTAGAGCGTTCACGCGCCCGCCTACGGTACCCGCGTCAACCTGCGTGAACGCTCTAATACTTGGCCCATATGTTTGAGAATAGCGCACCACGCGTCGCGCCACGCGCCGCATGTGCGTAAACGTACCCTGAGCCTTCTAAGTAAAAGACGTAGGTATAATGGCCTGTATAACCTATGTACCTACCTACGTCGATACGAACGAAGTCGTGGGCATCAGATAGTATTTAATATGACCTCTACAAGGTCATTAAACCGCAGACCAGCAGGTGTACGTATAGGCTACTACTTTTAAGGAATTAGTGAAGGTAGTCACAACAAATTATAATCATTGACTGTCCTGACCACAGTTTAGCAACAACACAGATATGCTTTTATGTGATTTTTATGTTGTAAGGCCGCGGCCGCACTGGTAATGCGACTGGCATCGCGACGCGACGCGACGCGATAAACCATGTGTCCGCATTGCAGCGGCGATAAACTATCGAATTGCGCTTGCATCGCATAATGACTGGTCGTACTCAGTGCGGACATATTCATTGGTTTTAGTACTATTGAAAATTAAACATAAACACGCGCGTCGCCTATCTGATGCGGCCACCCCCATTTGTTTATAGAAGTTTGTTTCAAATTTCGACGAAAACGCCGTCGCGTCGCAGTCGCGTCGCAGTCGCTCGGCCATAATTATACACGTTAAAAACTTATCAAAGTTTAGGGTGTGTTTGGCTCGCTCATATAAGTTGTGGGATTCGTTAACCGTTTATTACAAAATAATTTAATCTCAAAGTTGGAACACTAAAAGTTTGACGCATTTTTTATAGTTTAATAATTTCTTTTTATTACTAGATAGGCTTGCGCTTGTCGACAAACAATGCTGGAGATCAAGCACGCTTAACTAGAAGATGCCTATTTACTCTGGCCTTGAAGGTACTCAAATTTTATGTGTCAGAAAGAAACACGGATGTCAAAGTTAGTAAACTTAAAACAGACAGCGGACGTGTATTTTTCTTATTTTGGAAGATACTCTATAATTTGATAATACCTAATCGATAAGTAATTATTTATTATTACTGACATATTTAACATCCCAAAATATATGTCGTTGCCCTTGCTCTACGAATACGTTAGTACACCTATCCAAAAGCGTAAGTTGGGGAACTGTAGGCTTGCTAAGCTGTGGTCCTAACCGCAGACTCTGCATAAACAAATTGATAGAATTATTGATTTAAAACATGTAATATGATATCCAAATATTTACTAACAGATGGATCACGCATTCTTGACTTATGTATCATAAGAGCCACAAGTTGGCCTACATGATTTATATAAAATCACACTAATACTATAAAGGCGAAACTTTGTATTGTGTGTGTTTGTTTGTTAATCTTTCACCCAAAAACTACTGGATGGATTTGGCTAAAATTTGGAATAGAGATAGCTCATACCCTGGTTTAACACATAGGCTACATTTTATCCCAGAAAATTAAAGAGTTATCTTATACCACGCGGATGAAGTCGTGGGCATCATCCTACTAATATTATACATGCGAAAGTTTGTGAGGATGAATGTATGTATGGATGGATGTTTGTTACTCTTTCACGCCACAACGAATGAACCGTTTTGGCTGAAAATTGGAATGGAAATTGCTCATACCCAGGATTACCCAGCTATATTTTATCCGGAAAAATTAAAGAGTTCCCGTGGGAATCAAAAAACACGGACAAAGTCACAGGCATCATCTAGTCCTTAGATAAAATCAGACCCGGAAAGTGGAATGCAACGGACTTAAGAGTACGTAGGCTGCACCTTGAAGTAAGTACTTACTTAAAAGCACAGAATAAAATATGATACCTAGGTGAAAGTTAAAATTGACGGAGGGTCCCAAGGTGCTGGAGTGGCGACCCCACACCGGGAAGCGCTTTGTTGGCAGACCCCCACTAGGTAGACTGATGACATCAAACGAGTCGCAGGGAGCCCGGAGCCGCTGGATTCAGGCAGCGCAAGACCGAGGCCCGTGGAAGTCCATGCAAGAGACCTTTGTCCAGTTGTGGACTTGGTTGACTTGAAAATTGAGAATAAAACTTTTAAGAATTGATGAAAATATATTATTATAAAAAAAATCATCATCAGCAACCCATCAACGGCTCACTACCTACTGAGCGCAGGTCTCCTCTCGGAGAAATAGGCCATATAGTCCACCACGCTGGCCCAATGCGAATTGGCGGACTTCACACACCTTCGAGAACATTATGAAGAACTCTCAGATGTGCAGGATTCCTCACGATGTTTTCCTTCACCGTTGAAGCAAATGATATTTAATTCAGTCCATATTTAACTCCGAACAGTCAGAGGTGCGTGTCCGGGATCGAACCTGTGACTAACCTAATCGGGTGATTAGGTAGACAGAGTGCAGACCTAACCACTAGCTAGGCTATCTTTTTTTTATTCGATGACAAGATAGTCCTTTACTTCGATCTCACCTGCCCACCTAGCATGCACGTCGAAGCACAGAATATATAATAGTAGTGATATCTCGCGCGAAGAGAGAGAGAGACATTGTCAATGTAGACTAATTTCTCGTTCGACGATTCCATGTGTGCAACCATGTTAGTATCGATAGAGATATAGAGATAATACGAGAAAAGGCGTCGACAAAATTTTCTCGCGCGTGCATGCTGGGTGTGCTGGTGGTAGTCTGTGACGATGCAGTCTAAGATGTTAGCGGGCACTTGGAAGGGATAGGGCAGTGAATATTCAACCCATACCCCTGCCCCTAATCGGTATCTACACGCCATCGTGCCTGAACGCTAAATCGGTTGGCGGCACGTGTTTGAGGGTAGGGTGGTAACTAGCCACGGCCAAAGCCTCCCAGTCCTCCCACCAGACAAAAATTATCACAGCTCCATATATAACAAAATTATTAAAACATAATATTTTAATGGTCGCAATAGCCGTTGGGCTATTGCGACCATTACAATATTATGTTGCGGTTGCGGTGGTCAAAAGGTGCGGTGCGGATTAAAACCTGAAAGGTCGCAGGTACGATCCCCATCTGGTGCACTCCTTCCGCTTTCCGCTTAATTGAAGGGGAGAGGAGAATATAAGTTAAGTTCCGTGCGGCTATAATATTCATAGTAGGTACAGACTATAACTTGGGTAGGTACCAATAAATCAGGACTGAATAGGCATCATCTAGGCAACCGCGATCCATTTTAGGCTGCATCTTCGCTTAACATCAGTTCAGGTGAGATTGCAGTCAAGCGCTAGTAGTATATATAAAAAAAAAATCTTACGAGACATTGCATTGCAGCGAGAAGTAGGTATAGGTATGTACCTACAAGTATGTAAGTAATTAGATTAAGTTAGCTGTAGCATTTTAATAAAGTAATATACTTTTATGGAAGCGAGGTAAGACTTTGTAAGTATTCTAAGTTAATTTGCCAATTAAAATTATAATATTACTAGCTGATGTCCGCGACTTCGTCTGCGTGGATTTAGTTTTTAAAATCCCTCGGGAACTCATTGATTTTCCGGGATAAAAAGTAGCCTATGTCACTCTCCAGGTCCTCAACTATACCCATGCAAAAAATCTCGTCGATCCGTAGCCCTGTTGCGGCGTGATTGAAGGACAAACCAACAAACAAACACACTTTCGTATTTATAATAGTAAGGATATGAAATACCAGATTGATTAATTAATGAAAGGTCTATTTCTAATAACTTAACTTGCTTGATTGTTAGTTTGAGCTTTGTTTGTTTGAGCTTCTCTCTCTCTAGATTTTAAGAAAAAATGACATAGAGTAGTAGTAATTCTTTGATATTCAACGAAAAATTAATATTCCTTCATCATCATCAGGAGAATAGGATGTTGATGATTTACGGTGGATGTACATAGAAAAGACACTGCCAGCTGAATTGAGAGCCTCCTCCTTTTTGGAGGTCGGTTAAAAATCGAACTTAACGTGAGCGAAGCCGCGAGCAAATGCTAGTAGGATATATTGTTATAATAATGCGTCATTACGAATAAAAACATTCAACTAATGATCACTTAAACGGCGAAACAAAAAAATTATTTGTTTTGTTCGATCCTCTACAATGTCCAATATATTAAAGTTAATAAAATTTATAATCAACAATGTCACCACCACGAAGCCTTCCCCTGGGCCACGGCTTTTGACAGCTATACGGACCTACGTCTACATGTCTCATCTCAGATAAGGGATATAGGCCATAGTCCACAACGCCGGCCCAATGCGAATTGGCGGACTTCACACACCTTTGAGAACATTATAGAGAACTCTCAGGTGTGCAGGTTTCCTCACGATGTTTTCCTTCACAGTTGAAGCTTGTGATATTTCTTAAACGCACATAACATCGAAATGTCAGAGGTGCCAAACAGGAATCGAACTGCGACCCCCGTATAGAAGACCACAGTCCTAACCACTAAACTAAATAATAGCGTTTCTTGCTATAGTTCTTGCAATTCACGAGGGTGACTGACTTATGGTTGTGTGTGTGTCGTATCTGTATAAGTGTGAGCGAGCGCAATGCTCGCGCCTGTCCGCTCGCCTGTCGCGGCTTAGACAGGCACGCACACTTATGCAATGTGCATGTACACGAAGTAACTATGAGTAAAGCTCGCTCGCCTTCGTGAATTGCAAAAACTGTACCACACAATAAAATGAATTCTGAGGTGCGATTGTCCAAAGTTAATCCATTGATCGTAATAGCGTCAAAGTAAAATAAACCATAACAGCATTGAATTAGAGCTCAATTTCGTGTATGAATTCTTATACGTTGAAGTATGTACGATACGCTCCATAACGCTCCATGTAAAAACGGTTGTACTTAAGAGTGGGTGTGCGCTCGTTAACAGTAAACAGATTTGATTTTTACAGTAGTAGATCAAGTTTCAAGTATCCGAAAAAAAAACACGCAAGAATTACATCATACTGCCAAGGGACGTGTTTGGGCAAAAACATAAAATGATGAAATTTGTTCGATAATAAAAAATCGCGAAGTTAGGTCTAATTTTTAACCAATATTAATTTAATTTCAATGTGTTGCATATTACAGAGCCAAAATTTTTAAATTAAATTCCGATTGATATTATCAAGAGAGTAGCCTAGTGAATTGAAAAGAAAATGAATATTTTACGAGTTACAAAGTATTTTGGCGCTTACTACACTCCTATTCCGTGCAAAACGCTTTCTTTTGTCGCGCCTCACATGAGGTTGTGGCTATGTTTTATCTCATCGCGAAATCTGATTTTTTTTGGGGTTACACGCGCTCTGAATTTGTGACTTTAAATCAATACAGTCAAGATTATTTTGCTTTGACGCTAATGTCATCGAATAAGAATAAGATCAATGGAATAGCTTTTAGACAATTGGTACCCAGGTCGCAGCGCTATCTTACCTACAGTCATATTCACCTACAAGTTGCCTCTCTTTCTATAACTCTTATCCCTTTCGCACTATGTTTGGTTTGCACACACCATTGACTTGGCCGGTCGACAGACTAAGCGACGCCGGGTAGTTGTTGCATACCGTCATACACTCGCATGATCCGCCAGCACGTCTATCCCGTGGCCCGGCGGGTATCCTGCTATTTTTACACGTAAAGGCAATTGGCATAATCGACACTCCACCCCGAAGATACATAAAAGGGAGTAACAAGAACTATCAGGATAAGGCCTCGAGCTGAGGGCCGACCGATATTGTTGGTCTTTGGTCTAAAATAAATATTACTCAAATTCGACAAGCCTATCCAAAGTCTATCTCATTGCCTACGTCCTTGGCCTAAATGGGTGTGGCCATGCGGTCGGCGAAGATCGAAGTTCCAGAGAACTGTCATGGTGCGGCTACATTATCGTGCGAACATTCGTGTCGAGTTGTCGCGATAAACAGCTGTCTCATTCTATCACCGCGGCAACTTAATCGTGCTAGTTCACCCGAACTCATTCGCGACACAACGAACTACCCGGCTACATTTGTCGAGATTCGCCGAATCCCGTTAATGTAGCCGTAGGGTCGGGCTGAGATCTATAGATGGTACTTCCACTCAGCTCAGACTCAAGACTGAGTTAAAACGAGACAGATTTATGTCAGGACATATTTGTGCCTCATTTTAACTCTATCTTGAGTTTAAGCAGAGCCAGAGTACGATCTTGCTGGTTCTTTTCGGCAGGTAAGGCATTCCGAACTAGTGGTAGACTCATCGACGATTCAAAAGCACTTGTAAAAAGTTTATTTGAATAAAAACATTTCTATTCTATTCTATTCTATCTATAGATCTCAGCCTCAGTGCCAACTCCTGCCGCAAGCCTGTATCCATCCAATAACCCAGTCGGATTTGAGTAATCCCCAAAATATACTATCAACTAAAATCCACTTAGAATCCAGCGCTCCACGCGCCACCAATTGGGTATTTGATTGTTGTCAACGTGTTGATATTCCTGCGCCTGAAGTATAGTCTTTGAACAGTGCATGTTGCCAGTGATGACTTATGGATCCGAGACATGGTCGCTGTGGGCCTCATAAGAAGGCTCAGGGTCACTCAGCGAGCGATGGAGAGAGCTGTGCTCGGAGTATCCCTGCGAGATCAAATAGAAATGAAGAGATCCGCAGGAGAACCAAAGTTACCGACATAGCTCAGCGAGTCGCGAAAGTGAAGTGGAAATGGCCGGAACACATAGTTCGAAGAACTGATGTTCATTAGGGTCCCAAGGTGCTGGAGTGGCGACCCCGCACCGGGAATCGCAGTGCTGGCAGACCCCCCACTAGGTGGACCGACGACATCAAACGAGTCTCAGGGAGCCGCTGAATTCAGGCGGCGCAAGACCAAGGCCTGTGGAAGTCCATGCAAGAGACCCTTGTCCAGCAGTGGACATCTATCGGTTAACAAGGAGAAGAAGAAGATTGAGTTACGATATAATATTTAATCTGGACGTAGCGGCTGCTGGATGTCAAGCTAAGGTCTTGAAAGCCTGCTCTGACTTAGATCGAACTTGAGACAGGTTAAAACGAGACACATATATCTTGACATATCTCTGTCTCATTAGAACGTAGTTCCTTATTGCGCGGTGCGGAACTCGGAAGGGGGCTAGACGGATCGACACTTTTTTGAAACCGACACTTTTTTGAAGGCATTGTGGTCGGTATTTTCGCGTGGCTACGGAGACCCATTATTGTACCGCGAAAATACCGAACACAATGCCAAATTAATTGATCAATCGAAAGGAACTACGTTCCATCCGGGTGTCCCTTGACACCTCTCAAGTTTTTTTTAACTCTGTCTTGAGTCTGAGCTGAGTGAGTGTGTTCTACAGAATGTCGCATGTGTATTCTCGGCCCGCTACTTACAAGTAATTGGAGGTATGTCCGCACTTATAAGGCGTATTCACGGTTGGCGACCAACTCGCGACGAGTAGCTTTCCAATTTAACATACTCGCTTCCCCACTCGCCGAGACACCAGCACGGGTTAGTATAGTACCTAGGTACATCTCGATAACTTTGATGGTATTCCTCACTTTAGATTATTTAATGACAAGTTATCCATACCCACTCATAACCTACTCGCTGAGTGTAGTGTAATGCATGCATCATCATTAGCAACCCATCAATAGCTCACTACTGAGCGCAGGTCTCCTCTCAGAGAAGGGTTATAGGCCATAGTCCACCACGCTGGCCCAATGCGAATTGGCGGACTTCACACACCTTCGAGAACATTATGAAGAACTCTCAGATGTGCAGGTTTCCTCACGACGTTTTCCTTCACCGTTGAAGCAAGTGATATTGCTTAAACGCACTTGACTCCAAATAGTCAGAGGTCCCGGGATCGAACCTGCGACCCCCCGCATAGGAGACCACAATCCTAACCACTAGGCTATCACTGCTTAATGCATGCATGTATTTATTTATCTCTTTTCTATTGTTGGATATAAGCCATCATAAGCATTTGACGTGATAACGTCATATAAATCGATGAACACCGGCTGCACGCACGCGGCACGAAAAAGTGTCACGTTCCTCCTGAGCCTGAGCGTGCAAGCGAGAGCGCGGAACAAGCGATAGAGAGGCACGATCTATACAAAATAATGATAATTCAGTGATATTAATTCAATTCAATTCATAAAAGTATGCAATTTTTCATCAATGTTTCTTTATGACGTTATCACATAAAACTATCGTCCGTAAACCGACTTTACAGACAACTAATTTTTTCCCCCGGGTTTTACTCTCCTACTCTTTCTTCTTCTGGCTATCACCGCTTTTCAGAGTTACGTGCGTTTAAAGTAATTAAATAACACTTGTTTTCATGGTGAAGGAAATCATCATGAGGAAACCTGAATGCCTGAGAGTTCTCCTTAAGGTGGAAGACAAGGGTTTGCCCACGAAATTCAAATTTAATTTTTTTTTCGCAATTTGTAAACTTATACGACAAAGTAGGCTTATGGCCTTCTAATTGCGCCAGTGGAATTATCATCTTCATAGGTTTACATAAAAATCTTTACTTGAAAGTGACTAGTTTAAGAAATTAATCAAAATCCTGAGTTGGACGTGAGTTACTCACAAATTAGTCGATTAGACCTTAACATAGTTGCTGTTGTAGAGCACACTGTGAAGTGTCGAGGGGATGACAATTAGGACAACAGTCCTTTCGTTTATACTAACTACGAGGCTTCGATATTTTAAACCGCCCACCCTACAGCCTAGACCTGGCCCCGAGTGATTATTACCTCTTTCCAAAAATGAAAAAAGAGCTGCGGGGTAAAAAATTTACCACCGATGATGAAGTTAAGGAGGCAGTTTCAGCGTATTTTGAGGACGAAGACAAAACATTTTTTTATGAGGGTATAAATAAATTAATTGAAAGATCTGAAAAATGTGTCCGTCTTGCAGGTGAATATATTGAAAAGGAAAAATAATTTGGTTTTTTTATTTCAACCCCTTACCCTTCATTCCGCGAACATAAAAACGCTCCCTCGTATGAATACCGGCCTAGCAAGAAAGATTTGAAATCTGCCAACCCGCATTTTGCTAACGTGGTGGAATATGGACTGAACCTGAGAAGAGACTTGCTTTCAGTAGTGAGTCCTTGATGGGTTGACATGAATTTATTTATTTACTAGATGATGCCCAAGACTTTGTCCGCGTGGACTAAGGTTTTTTTAATTCCCGCTGGAACTATAAAATTTTCCGGGATAAAACGTGGTTTTCTGCCTATATGGTTATCCTGGGTATGTGCTATCTCCATTCCAAATTTCAGCCAAATCGGTACATTCGTTGTGGCGTTAAAGAGTAACAAACATACATCCATCCTCACAAACTTTCGTATTTAAGTATAATGTTAGCGGGATTAATATTTTATTTACTACCTGACCCAGCGAACTTCGTACCGCCAGCTAAAATATTTAGTGGTTGGTCACCCTTATCATTTAGGGCTATGAAAAATAGATGTTGGCCGATTCTCAGACCTACCCGATATGCACACAAAATTTAATAAAAATCGGTCCAGCCGTTTCGGAGGAGTAAGGTAACTAACATTGTGACACGAGAATTTTATATATAAGAAGAAGAAGATTGTGTGAAATAGGTAGGTAGATACTTGTCCTAAGGGTCCCTCAGCACTAATTGCGAGTACAAAAAAGACGTACAATGTTTTTGAGTCGATGTTAATTTCGTATAATTCGCATAACTCACAGATTTGTATTCAGAGGAGCGGGACGCGCGGCCGGGACTCCATTAATTACTCATTTATTTATTTATTAACCAAAATGGCGGTTTTATTGCTCCACGCCAACAATTTATTGTAATTGGCCAGTTTATTCGGTCCGTCGTAATGATGCGAATAATGTCAACGTGGCCAATTTCGCGCGACCTCCGGGTCTTCCCTTTTTAGGGTTCGGTCGGCGAATGAACGGAACGGGATGTGTGAGTTGTGACCTAGTTGAGAGAGCACGTATCAAACGCTCGGCTTGCATAGTTCGAAGAGCTGATGGTCGTTGGGGTCCCAAGGTGCTGGAGTGGCGACCCCGCACCGGGAAGCGCAGTGTTGGCAGACCCCCCACTAGCGGTGGACCGACGACATCAAACGAGTCTCAGGGAGCCGCTGGATTCAAGCGGCGCAAGACCGAAGCCTGTGGAAGTCCATGCAGGAGACCTTTGTCCAGCAGTGGACGTCTATAGGTTGATAAAGAAGAAGAAGTATCAAACGCTCACGCTGGTTAAGACCTTAAGAAGCGTGACGGAAAATTTACAGGGCGACGGACGGAGCAGGTTTAGTTGAAATTTCAGGAAAAAATTACTTTTCGTACCACTTGCTCAAAAAAGTGACATTCTGTGCCACAAAAAGCGAACATAACAATAGTCATTTTTAATCTGTTAAAAACAGGGAAAGAAAATTGTACTGAATTTCATTCATCCTCTAGGGGGAGAATGTGATTTAAATTTGGAATACTTACCGAAATTTATACTGAACTACATCTGTGTTTACACCATTGAGTTTGTATATAAAGCATTATACATCTTTTTGAAAAAGGAATACGCATTTATTATGCAGTTATGATTAGGTACCTATTAAATAAAATTACGAAAACCGACGAGGCCGTATGAGCTTGATGCCTTTGCTTTTCCGACAAAAAAAATATTAGTCTAGGAATTTGCCGCGTTTTTGTTTTCTTCAAATACATAAGGTAAGGCGCATATACATACAACTTTTACATCGACTAAACTGTTTAGTCGAGTTGTGTACTTTTCGTGAATTCCATACAATCAAAAGCAAATCGTAATGCTTTTTGATTTTTTTGTCGAGCAACTATCGTGATGATAGTTTGCGCACATTCTATGATCGCAGTACATTTCCATAAACTTATGAAACACAACTGAATAGTTGTTCAACTAAAAGTTGTATGTTTGCGCTAGGCCTAAACGTTAAGTTTATTTTAATTTATTTTTATAAATAAGTTAATGTTCTAAAAATACGTTACGATGTTAAATCAAAGCGACAGTGACAGTGAATTGTCGGATTCCATCAGTGCAAATGGTCAGACGCAAGAACAGAGAAATACTCAAATCAACTCATCAACAATAAATGTACCAAACAAAAATGTAACTCTCTCTATCAATAATTGGACCAATGTTTCGAATGTTAACTTTTACTTTTAATTGTCATTATTTTTAATAAATGCTTATCTCATATTATTATTGTGTTAATTTTTTCGCAAATGGTACGAAAAATAGAGTATTTTCCTCGGCGATAAAGCTGTCTTAGTCTTGGGTGAGCTTAAATCCCTCACTACACTCAGGACTCGTCTTAAATCCCTCGCTTCGCTCGTGATTTAAGTTTTTAACACCCTCGCTACGCTCGGGAGTAAACCTCGAGTCCTTCGTTACGCTCGCGATTTAAATCGTCACCCGCGACAGAAGACACTGCTTTATCCCCTTGGTTAATAATCTACTATTACACGGGTGTAAGACGGAGTAAAAATAAAGCTCCCAGTTAAAAATATTAATATTTTTAAGATCTTTTTTTGTGTGCAAGAACTAATTGAAAAGCTTGCGCCCTTTTGGAGAAATTTTTGCAAATTATGACAAAAATAGGTACTCTTTGGGGATTTTTTTATAAGAGGGGGTTGACAAAAATACAATTATGTTGCATTAAAAACATTAATTGAATCTTTCACTAGATAATGTCCGCGACTTCGTCAGTGTGGAGGTTTTTTAATTCCCACGGGAATTAAAAAACCTCATTCTTCTGCAATTTTTTTTTCGGAATTCTGCAATTTTCCGGGATAAAGTGGAGTTATGGAGTAACAAACATTCATCCAAACATCCATACAACCTCACAAACTTTCGTATTTATAATAGGTATCTATTAGTAGGATTCTATATTTTTACTTCACGGCTTAACTTAACAGGTATGTTGATATTTTGATATTATTTATTAAATTTATTATATAATTATATAATTTATTATTATTATTTATTAAATTTAGGCATTCCACAGCTCTTAGCGCCTTAAGCAACGTTGACCCTGGTCGGCAACTGATGGGTGACCCATCCTTGACGAGTGTATTAGATAGTGTAATACCACTTAAACATATCTAGTGCTACAGATAGAAAACGAAACTGAAACATAAAATATGGTATCTTTAATCAAACGATAGGATAGGAAAATTATCGCTGAAAGAACCATCGTAATTGTAAGTTAATTGAATATTTGACTGATATTTTTTTATTTATTCAAAATAACTTTTTCGAATACGGCACTTTTCACAACACAACGGCATTTTTCTTTTTTAAACATCTTAACTAGTTTCGGAAATATAGAGCTTTGAAGTTTTTGATAGACAGAGAGAGCGCTAGTGAAGTGTGATGACGTCACAAGTCAGCAGCTCCATACACGCTCCATAGAAAATTTAGTTTTAGAAAGAGCAGATACAGTCACAGTAAAACTGCTTATTATGTACTTACCTATCTTTTTTTTTTTAATCTAAGCATAATCATTAATATATATATAGCTGCTCGTGCTGATTCACTGACTCATTGATCACCTCTCCTGAAAAATTTTGTATGAAAAATTTTTTTTTCACCGGTTGTTTCGTATAGAGGACAAAAATTCATTCGGAGGAAAAATATGGAGAGAGCTGATGATTGAGGATTTCGGAGACGGGTGAGGAGCACGGCCAGGTTATTAAAGATAGGTGGGGGGTGCTCGAACAAATGTCATTCGAAACCTCATCCAATTGACAGCGAGCTGAAAAAAAATTCAAAATGGCGGAAAAAAGATGGTGGCCATACAAATTTCGTCGGTGTGTATCTCGGAGAGTATAAAAGATGGAAGATTGGGTTCTTGGCAAAAGATGATCAAGATCCGAAGGTCTACTTGATGAACAGAAAAAAAAATCAAGATGGCGGATTTTTTTTCTCCATACAAAATATATGGCGAATATTGAAGAGACTAGAAGTTGGGAACTATTCAAGAATTTGATACGGTTTCATTTCGAAATTTGTTTTTATAGAAGAATCCTTATACTGACAAATGATGAGATATGATGATCGAGGGTTTGGAAGGTGGGTGAAGAGCACGGCCAGGGTATTGAAGATAGGTGGGAGGTGCTCAAACAAAATATACTCAAAACCTCATTCAATTGCCAGTGAGCTAAAAAAAATTCCAAAATGGCGGATTCAAGATGGCGGCCATACAAATTTCGTTGGTGTCTATCTCGGGGAGTATAAAAGATGGAAGAGTGGTGTTCAGGTAAAAAATGATCAAGACCTGAAACTGTAATTGATGAACAGAAAAACCGCGGTCCGCTTGCGGGCCGCGCACCCACGCGCCCTACTAGTTTCATTTATTATTACTGATTTTTATTATGACAATTTGACTTTATACAGAATACTACATTAAACCTAAATTTACTCTAAAATTAAAACTAAAATAAAAACTAAATGGGTATTATATAGATATCCGGTACTCGCTTTCGGGGGTGGGGAGGGGTGGGGAGGGTGGGGAGGGGGGAGAGGGTGCCCCCCCTTTTTGTTCCCCCCACCGGAAAGGCATACTTTTTTTTTATGAATTTTTAAAAATCTCATTTTGAGGTTATGTTTTCATACATTTACAGAGAACCTAAGTGTATAAAAATATTTATGTTCTAACCCAACCTAATTTAATTTCAAACTAATAGAACCTAAGTGCCCGGCCTGCGGCCGGGCACCGCTTATATTTATGTTCTAACCTAACCTAACCTACCTTTAGGTTTTCCATAGTCCAGTGGTTAGAGGTAGCTTAGAACCCCTACAATTTAATTTTTCATTTCAAACTAATAGAACCTAAGTGCCCGGCCTGCGGCCGGGCACCGCTTATATTTATGTTCTAACCTAACCTAACCTACCTTTAGGTTTTCCATAGTCCAGTGGTTAGAGGTAGCTTAGAACCCCTACAATTTAATTTTTCATTTCAAACTAATAGAACCTAAGTGCCCGGCCTGCGGCCGGGCACCGCTTCTATTTATGTTCTAACCTAACCTAACCTAACTTTAGGTTTTCCATAGTCTAGTTGTAAATAAAACAATTATTGAAATAATTATATTTTTATTTTATTTTATAAACATGTTTAATTGCCTTCATCAGTTCTTCGAAAGCATCCTTTTTATATTTTTCAATATTTCGACGCCATAAATATTCAATAATCAAATCAGAAAAATTCTCAGGATTATTATAATTTTGCTTTTTAAAAAACCTCTTCACCGCTCTCCACTGGGACTCAATTCTCTGCGTGTGAACCCCATCAGCAGCCACAAATGGATTGTTGGGGTCTGAGTGATTCACTTTTTTGTGGGTGTACCCATGTTCTGACAAACAGTCATAGGCCTTCCAACAGTCTGTATGTATTATGGTGCCAACTGCTACATGTTTTTTAATAAGAGGCACCAGCACCTCAGCAGACCTGATATTGTCTGGGCACACCTCTAATCTGAGATCCTCAGACCCATCTTCGATGAGACCCAACACCCAGTGGCCTTCGATGTGACGTCCTTAAACAAATAAAATTAGTTTTTAAACAATTTGAATGACAAAAACAGGAAGGTGATTTAGATAACACACAAACTCAATAATATTTACCTTTATTGTACTTGCGTTTTCCAAATTTACTTTCGTCTATTTGGACAATTTTTCCAGGGCCACCAATCTGTCCTTTAAACTTGATTTGCTTTTCAAAGTAGTATATAACGACTACCTCTCTACAATATGTACACCAATCACATATGGTATTATAACTTAAGCATTGTTGCTTTTGCCGTTTGTAGGGATCTTCCAAAATAGTTTGGTCATAAGACCATCCCCGTGCATATGCATATATTAGATAGTACACATGCACTAAATCCAATACTATGTTCTCGAAGAAGGTTCCCTTTCTCCTTGATATTTTTGAGCTGCTTCCTCCAGCTTTACGTTTGCACGATTCTTTGGCGCAAACAAATGTCCCAAAGGATTTGCAGCCAACAGTGTATGAAATTTTCATTAGTGTCCGGTGTTTCGAACACTTCCGTTCCTTAGGAACTAACCCTTGTTCCTCACTATAGGCCACACATAGTTCGTTCGTCCCGAGTTCGTGGACGATATCCGACAAATTTTTCATTTGAAGCACTTCTGCCACATAACGCCGTCGCTTGACATGTTCGCTATCGTCATTACAATCGTCGACGTTATCAAATGACGCATCAGGCGCCGAAGACGGGCCCGCAACGGGTTCGTAATCTGCCATTTTCAAAGTCCGGTGTGAATGCAAAGGTAAAACGTGTGAAAGACAGATCGAATCCAAAAACAAAGCCAAAGTTAAACGTGTGAGCAATCGAAACAGTCCAAAAAGCACAGCAAAAGTCGTCGTAAAAGGAAAAAAAACACTAAGAACACAGGAGAACACATTCACGTGACCACAAAAGAAACGGAATGCACAGAATACTATTGACGGCTTGACGCTTGTCATTTGAAACTTGACAGATGTCAAAAAGGCCGCCAACACGATTTGCGTTCCGTTTCACGCGTTAGTTTGATTTTGACATTATCAACCTCAAAATGAGATTTTTAAAAATTCATAAAAAAAAAACTATGCCTTTCCGGTGGAGGGTACAAAGAAGGGAGCACCCTCCCCCCCCTCCCCACCCATCCCCCTCCCCTTCCCGCCCCTGCACGCGTTGTAAATGTATGAAAACATAACCTCAAAATGAGATTTTTAAAAATTCATAAAAAAAAACTATGCCTTTCCGGTGGGGGGAACAAAAAGGGGGGGCACCCTCTCCCCCCTCCCCACCCTCCCCACCCCTCCCCACCCCCGAAAGCGAGTACCGGATATCTATAGCCAACCCCAATATTTTGACACCAGTCAAATACCCAATTAAGTCTCTGATCCGACAAATATCACACGGAGAAGAAAGATGCGGAACCCTCTCTTCACAAGTTCGACTCGCACTTGACAGCTTCTCGTTAAACTCACATCATTTTTTACAACACGTCGATGGATTACAGAGGCCATTACAGTTGCAGTTTAAAAAGTATCATTTTAAAAACAGCCACTTGTTCTGTAAATGGCCTACACATTCATATTTACCTTATACGATTAACATTGCAAATGTTACGGGCAAAGTTTACAGGTTAGGCAGAGTTGACACTATCGGGGCAGACTTGAGCGAACCCAGTCTGGAGGGAGTCAATATTGCGTAGAAAAGCTCTAGGCAAGCATAACTGTATATATAAATTTCGAGTATAATATATCAATGAGATAGACATGCCAGGTGACCCAAAAAACAAAACTTGAGAGGTGTCAAGGGACACCCGGATGGAACGTAGTTTCGATTTATTAATTTGGCATTGTGTTCGGTATTTTCGCGGTACAATAATGGGTCTCCGTAGCCTTGTGGCTTCTGCAGTCGCCTAACAGCCTAAGGTCGATGGTTCGAATCCCAGCTCGACAGACTGAATTTTCTATTTTCAATTTTATTTTAAACAATTTCTACATGTGGAACCTTTCCCTAATTTTTTATAACTTTATAACTTTATAAGTTATAAAAAATTAGGGAAAAATTCCACATGTAGAAATTATTTAAAATAAAATTGAAAATAGAAAATTCAGTCTGTCGAGCTGGGATTCGAACCATCGACTTTTAACTGTTAGGCGACTGAAGAAGCCATAAGGCTACGGAGATTGTACCGCGAAAATACCGAACACAATGCATTCAAAAAAAGTGTCGGTTTCAAAAAGTGTCGATCCGTCTAGCTCCCTTCCGAGTTCCGCACCGCGCGATAAGGAACTACGTTCCAATAGATAAATAAAGGGATAAGGGGAGTAGGCATTAATAGTGTTGTTCAGCATAATTATCACGGCTTCTGTTTTTCTTTAAAAAAAAACTATTTTGCCCAGGCATTGTCAACTTTGCCCACTCTGGGGACTTTTACTATGACACATAAAAAGAATGACTGATATTCGTTAGTGCAAATACTTGCAATTAAATTGCTGATTGCAACATTTCGCGAATATAAAAATTAATTAATTACTATAGAATGCCTGTAGTCCAATTAAACCTAATTGCCTACTAGTTGCATAGAAATCACTTTATTAGGTATACTTGGGTTGGGTGTACATAAATATTATGCCAATATAACCCTTAGTTGGATGGATTACCTAACAAAGGCCACACATATAAAATATCCTTACTAATATTCTAAATGCGGGAGTGTGTTTGTTTGTTGGTTTGGCCTTCAATCATGTAGCAACAAAGCAACGGATTGATGTGATTTTGTGTACCTATGGGTCTTAAAGACCAGCACGCCTAGCATGCACGCGCGAGAAAATTTTGTCGACGCCTTTTTAGGGTTCCGTACCCAAAGGGTACCGACGGGACCCTATTACTAAGCCTACGCTGTCCGTCCGTCCGTCCACCCGTCCGTCTGTCAGCGGGCTGTATCTCGTAAACCGTAATAGATAGACAGATGAAATTTTCACATATTATGTATTTCTATTGCCGCTATAACAACAAATAATAAAAATTAAATTAAATTAAAAAAATTAAATTAAAATATTTCCATGGGTACATGAAAATATTTTAATTTAATTTTTTTTAACGGAACCCTAAAAGAGCGAGGCTCGACTCGCACTTGGCTGATTTTCTCTTGTATTATCTCTATATCTCTATCGACATTCGACACTAACATAGTTGCACACATGGATTCGTCGAACGAGAAATTAGTCTACAACAAATCAACATCTCACAATATCTCTCCCTCTCTTCGTGCGAGATATCACTTCGACGCACATGCTAGGCGGGCTGGAGAGTGACATAGGCTGAGGCATATAAGCTTATCCCGGAAAAAATAAAGGATTCCCGAACGATTTTAAAAACTAAATCCACGCGGACGAAGTCGCGGGCATCAGCTAGTAACTAGATAATAACCGAACCGAATAGAATCGATTCACACCTCATTCATAAAAATCGGCTCAGTAGGAAGTTTAGGCGCTACGGTGTAACAAACATACATAGGTACTTACATACAATGGGGAATGGGGAAACCGGCGGGAATGGGGCTACTTTATGTCTACCCATCTTAAGATAGAAGTTAGTCAGTATGCATTTTTGGAACTTCCCTCATTGTGGAAACACTGCATATAGTATTTACTGTATTGTAAATTTGTTTTGAAAAGAGCAACCGCCGAGTTTCTTGCTGGTTCTTCTCGGCAGGAAAGGCATTCCGAACCAGTGGTCTAGATTCATCGACTATTCAAAAGCAGTTTGTAAAAGTTTATTTGAATAAAAAATATTTCTATTCTATTCTATTCTATACACAGATTGCCAAACACATAACCCTTCCTTTTGCCTGCCGTGGTCAGCTAAAAGGACACCCTAAAATCCCTGAATCAATTACCTACAATAAACACAGGAAAAAGATACAGTATAGGGTCTGATTGGACGTAATTAGTGGCTGAGTTGTGGCAATTAACAATAATTATCAATAATTATCACGCCAAAACTGCCTTTCAGCGAGTGGAGCTCATTATCTCACTAATTACTAATTTAACATTCAGAATTTTTATCCGATCGAATACACACGGGAGCCGAAATCCGCCGGGCCATGACCTCGTCAACACAGCGACACCTTCAAAAATCGGTCAAGTGCGATTCGGACCCGCACACGAAGGGTTCCGTACTATTATACAAGACTTGACACCAGCTATTATAAAGTTCGAGCAGAAACAAAAGTTTATTGTATGGAGAATCTTCATAATATTTAACTTTTTAAGCTATTGCATAGCTTTTATCGCGGGCTTACTAGGACAAACAGTTTGAGCGCGGCGACCGAATCAAGAAATTCCGTAACGAAAAAAAACCCTACCACCGTCGTTCAGTAAGCGTTCAACATTTTAGAGGTTCACATTTAGCTCTGTTTGGCGCAGTGGGCGAGCGGCCGCTTTCTTTAGATGTCGCAGGTTCGAATCTCACTCGCGAAGTAGTGACAGTGCGCTTTTCTTGTTTGTTTGTCTTTTAATTATTTTTTTGCATAATTTTTATTATGCAAAAAAAATATTGCATAAATATTATAATTGCATAAGTTGATAAAAAATGCTATGCAATAGCTTTACCGCGGCAGTCCCCGAGTGCCATTTAATTTTTTTTATGTTACTTGTTGTTTTAGCCGGCAATAGAAATACACATACTGTGAAAATTTTAATCATTATCCACCTATTACGGTTCGTGAGATACAGCCCGCTGACAGACAGACGGACGGCGGCGGAGGCTTAGTAATAGCTACCCTTTGGGTACGGAACCCTAAAAACAAATGTGATAATGCCCTCCCAATCAAATCTGGCCACGGTGGCCAACCTCCCCAGGACTAACCATCTATTTTAGGATTTTATAGTGCTTAAGTTGTGCTCAAACAAAGATTAACGGTTCCCTCACTCTCACAGACCAATCGGACGGAAATCCGACACGACCGCAAAGATATCAGGCGCAGGACCGACGGCTTTACGTGCTCTCCGAGGCACGGGGGTAACTCATAGCCAACTTCCTAACTCCGGGCTAGTACTGAGAATTTCTTGACAGAAAAACCCAATACATTTTTTTCCCGGGAATCGAACCCGGGACCTCGTCATCCGTAGTCGAATATGCTAACCACTAGACCACGAGGTAGTTGGGAGTAAGTGGTAAGTAACTCGTCATCGTCCAGTCAATGCGAGAGACTGGTTTTGCCTGGTGGAAGGCTTTGGCCGTGGCTAGTATCACGTCCATCCTAACGTCAAAGACTTGCCGCCAAGCGATTTAGCGTTCCGGCACGATGGCGTGTAGAAACCAATTAGGGGTATGGGTTAAATGTTCACTGCCATACCCCTTCCAAGTTAGCCCGCTACCATCTTAGACTGCATCGTCACTTACCATCAGGTGAGATCGCAGTTAAGGACTAGCTTGTCATCGAATAAAAAAAGAGATCAGGCGCAGGACGGACGACTTTACGTGCTCTCCGAAGCTCGGAAGGAACGAAAATATCTTTGGATACCCACCGTCGGTCACACATCTACTTACAGATTGAGGTTAACGTAACTCAGTGCAGTGCAGAAACGCAGTGATAGCCTATCAAATATGGTCGAGCGAAGCAACGGCTGGATCATGCGTCATGCTCGTGAACGGGTGACACCGGCGGGAATGGGGCTACATACGGTCTGCCCGTCTTAACATGAATTGAATTGTAGTACCTACGTACGCTTTTTTGGAACTTCACCTCATTGTGGAAATATTATATTGTATTCTATTCTAACAAAGTTGCATGGGTTAAATCGGCATGGCATCCGGTTGCCCACACACAAGATAGTATAAAAAAACTTATTACAATGTGTTAGCTGTATAATAATATTGTAAAATGATTATTTTGAAAAGAGCGACTGCTGAGTTTCTTGCCGGCTCTTCTCAGCAGAATCCGCTTCCGAACCGGTGGTAGATTCATGACGTGTCATAAGAGCCACAGGTTGGCCTACGTGAAATAAATAATTTTGAATTGGAATTTGCATTCGTTCTAACCGCAGAATCAAGTTAGGACTGTGCTCATTGGTCTTTTTTTTTTGGGGGGGGGGGGGGGGGGGGGGGGTCGCAAGTTCCAGTCCGGGTACGCAACTCTAACTTTTCGGAGTCAAGTGCGTTTAAGCAATTAAATATCATTTGCTTCATCGTGAAGGAAAACATCGTGAGGAAACCTGCACATCTGAGAGTTCTCTACAATATTCTCAAAGGTGTGTGAAATCTGCCAATTCTCACTGGGCAAGCATTTATTTATTTATTTATAGAATGGACAATCAACAGGTTACAATAAATCATTAATAAACTAAACAATGTGAAAAAAATTGGTCGTCTGTAAAGTCGGTTTACGGACGATAGTTTTACGTGATAACGTCATAAAGAAACATTGACGATGACTGGCGGGCGGCACAAGCCAACGCTTGGGCCACCTTGGGCCGACCGTGCCTCTCTATCGCTTGTTCCACGCTCTCGCTTGCACGCGCAGGCTCAGGCGGAACGTGACACTTTTTCGTGCGTGCAGCCGGTGTTCATCGATTTATAAGACGTTATCGCGTCAAACTTTCAAAAATAAGCCACCAGTAACTTAACGTCTATTTCAATATTAATGATTCATCAGTTCATCACTAATCATAAATTAGTTGAGTTTATTTTTTAACCGACAAATCGTGACATCTACTACACTAGCGGCACGCTATGATGGCCGGTTTGACACATTACAATAGTGATGTGGAATGTCAATTTATTCTCGAACAAAAAACAATTAAGTTTTGTTTTTGTACCTGATTAAATAGGTTTAATAAAACAAAAATGTATATGTTTATTTAATTTATTTGAACGAACTGAATATTTGAATGAAAATGAATATACATACTTTATATGCACACAAGAAACATATGAATACAAAAGATACCAAAAAAGGTGCCACAAAAGGCCATAATTAATCAGATTCGTCCATACTACTATTTTCACTGTCGTCACTGCTATCACGAGCAAGGGTCAACAGTAATGCAGTATCAATATTTGAAATCCAAAGCCAGGTCAAAACTATATCACAATCGCATTGCACTGACAGTTTATACTTTTCGAAGCAACGTCAATTCGAAACTGCTTTGTTTTGCATTGAGCATTGACGCGAGTTTGCCGGAGGTAGTAGTTGTGCTAGCCAGCGATCCTATGTGACGATCGTATTAGATTCCATTTTTAAAAATTTTCAATTTAGAAAACCAAATGCCGAGTTGTGGTATATATCATATAAAAATAAAAATTTTACCTTTTGTATGAAACAGCTGATATTTTTTTGCGATTTCAGAGGTTTGTCCACATAGTGAAAATTGTTCATATTCACAAGTACATTCACCCCTTAAATGGTGCAAACTAAATTTGGACTCTGTTCAAGCCCTTTGTTGTGGATTTCGTCGATATGACCGAACGTACGCAGAGAACTGTTCTAAATAGTCAGACACGTGAGTTCGTAATACGCCTTCGTAACTATTTCGATCGTGAAGCTCAAAATGGAGGGCCAATTTTACCTATAACGTCAGTGGTTGAACGCGTAGCTGATGCGCTTAATATTGGACAACGAACTGTTAGACGGATAACTAAAAAAAAATATGGCGAGACTGGCACAGAAGAAAATAAACTTCACACACCAAAAAAGAGAAAACGAGCAAAACCAGTCGTAGGCATCGATAGCTTTGATGCCGATGCTATCCGAAGACATGTTTACGGCTACTATTTACAGAAGGAGTATCCAACAAGAAAAAAGTTGGTGCATTCACTGAAGGAAGCTGGATTATTCTTCGGTGGGGAAAGTTCTTTAACGAAGATTTTGAAGACCATTGGATTTCGATACAAAAAATGTAACAAACGCAAAATATTGATGGAAAGATTTGATATAGCGATGGCAAGGTATACTTTTTTACGGCAAGTGAAAGAAATCAAAAATTGGCAAAATGTTGTGTTCTTGGATGAAACATGGCTTAATGCTAACCATACTGTAGGCCGTTCTTGGAACGATGACACAGCAGCATCTACTTCCAAAGTTCCTGTAGGAAAAGGATCGCGACTTATAATTTGTCACGCCGGAACCATCAACGGGTTTGTCGAAGGTTCTCTCATGGCTTTTGCGTCAAAAACCACTGGAGACTATCATGAAGACATGAATGGAGAAAAGTTTACTGAATGGTTTACCTCAATGTTGTGTAGCCTCCCTGAACCATCTATTATAATTATGGACAACGCCCCATACCACTCGATGCAAATTGACAAGCCACCTGCCCAATCCCAAAAGAAAGCTGATATCGTCGCATGGCTTCGTAAAAATGGCGTAGATGCAAACATGAATATGTTAAAAGCGGAATTAGTACGTCTTTTAAAAGAAAACAAACCAACCAAGATCCGATACGTCATTGACGAAATAGCATTAGAACATGGGCACAGAGTTATACGGTTACCGCCTTACCATTGTGAGTATAATGCGATTGAGTTGGTGTGGGCTCAAATTAAGGGATATGCTGCAAGACACAATACAGAACCCCCATTTACCACAAAAAAAATGCTAAAATTATTAGAAGAAGCTTGTGAACATGTGACTAAAGGAGACTGGGAAAAGGTTGTGAATAGAACTGTTAAATTAATAAGGGAAGATTATGAAAGAGATGTGAAAATAGATAATATTATAGAAAACGAACATATAATTATTAATGTAGGTGATGATAGCAGTGACGACAGTGAAAATAGTAGTATGGACGAATCTGATTAATTATGGCCTTTTGTGGCACCTTTTTTGGTATCTTTTGTATTCATATGTTTCTTGTGTGCATATAAAGTATGTATATTCATTTTCATTCAAATATTCAGTTCGTTCAAATAAATTAAATAAACATATACATTTTTGTTTTATTAAACCTATTTAATCAGGTACATAAACAAAACTTAATTGTTTTTTGTTCGAGAATAAATTGACATTCCACATCACTATTGTAATGTGTCAAACCGGCCATCATAGCGTGCCGCTAGTGTAGTTTAGTTAATTGATTTTCAACAGCTTTAATTTTTTAATTTGCATTTTATGAATATTAACTAAGACATATATTATTCGCATTAATAACCTATTCATGTTTGTCATCGATGGTAGACTCATCGACGATTCGAAAGCACTTGTAAAAAAGTTTATTTGAATAAAAAACATTTCTATTCTATTCTATTCATCATTTAATTAACAGATAAAGTCGTTATTTACGGTAGGTAGGCGACCAAACTTTGGTCTTAGAAACTAGTTTGGTAGCATAACAATTTTGTAATGTTATTATGTACCTACTGATTAACTTACTCAAAGTTTTCATATCACTTGCTTCAACGGTGAAGGAAAACATCGTGAGGAAACCTGCACACCTGAGAGTTCTCCACAATGTTCTCGAAGGTGTGTGAAGTCCGCCAATTCGCATTGTGCCAGCGTGGTGGACTGACCTAAACCAATAATAATAATAATAAATGAAATTAATTATTTTTGAATTATTTTTTTTTAACTGGCCCTTGGGGTAAAGCTTACTACACACAAAAGTATCGGTGTAGACGCCCGCACTTCGGTAAAGAGTTGTCGACACGGTAAAGGCGTAAAACAATTTTCATTACCTCTTAGCACTAACTAACCAATCTCACGGTAGGGTTGCTACTTCACTAGTTTTTTAAAATTAATCAAAACACGACCTACGTTTTAAAATTCAAAAACTTCAAAATTCAAATTATTTATTTCACGTAGGCCAACCTGTGGCTCCTATGACACGTCATGACTCTAACACCGGTTTGGAAAGCGGATTCTGTTGAGAAGAGCCGGCAATAAACTCAGCAGTTGCTCTTTGCCAGCTAAATGGTTGTATATAGGATACAAGAAAAAATTCACAGCAGTAGTATACCTATATAATGAATTTTAAAGGAAAACTATCACGGCTAAGTAGGGTGGAGTTATATCTGTTTTTTCTAAGTTAGGTATTACACGTAGTGTAAGTTGCATATTTTGTAGTTTATTATAGTATTTAAGCCATGGAACTCAAAATATATTCAATATTCATAAATAAAATAAAAGCACTATCCTAGGTCAGCAATAATATTTGAGACTTTGAACTACGGAACCCTACACTGCGCGTGGCCCGACATGCACTTGGCAGGTTTTTTTTTAATCTCGGCAATGGATCGTAGAATAAGTTCTATTTATAAGTCTACTGATTAAATTATATGTTTTTGATAATCTGTCGGTTGGGGATTGTATTTAGGGGCTACCTAAATAAAGAGACTCCTACTTAGGGGATGATTTAGGTACGTTTGGTGAAAACGGGCATTATAGCATTATTATTGGCAACCCTTAAATAAAGAATGGCCGTATGCCTTTGCCTGTAGTACTTTAGTACGTAGTACTATTATATATTCTGTGCCTGTAGGCTAATTAAAACATCAGCGGCCATTTTGCCCCCGAAGATAATCTTTCGTATTTTGTCTTAGCTGCCTGATACCGCCTGAAGGCTTCGCAGACCAATAAATAGGTAGTATGGTAATTTGCAGAGTCTCAAATTAGTTTTATACCGCGACTTTGCTCGATATTACCTACTGGTTTTTTTCAAAAACCAGTAGGTAATAACCAAAGAAAATTTTTGTTCCCTGAGGGCGTTATTTTGAATTCAGAGCGAAGTGAAGGATTCTAAAGTACAATCAAGCGAGGAATTCAATATAGCCCGAGAACAAAATATTTTGGCCCTGTAATAATAATGTATAATGACACACACTATTTTTCATCATTACCTATGAGGAAAAGCTAGGACTATAAACCCACTATAGATATACCTATACCTATATTAAAAGTTTAAATAAAACACAAATAAATTTTAACATTAATATTTATGTGGGAAATGGGCGGGGCACATAGTTCGAAGAGCTGATGGTCGTTGGGGTCCCAAGGTGCTGGAGTGGCGACCCCGCACCGGGAAGCGCAGTGTTGGCAGACCCCCCACCAGGTGGACCGACGACATCAAATGAGTCGCAGGGAGTCGCTGCATTCAGGCGGCGCAAGACCGAGGCCTGTGGAAACCCATGCAAGAGACCTTTGTCCAGCAGTGGACGTCTATCGGTTGATAAAGAAGAAAAGAAGAAGATTTATGTTGTGTAAAAGAACCCTTGTTCTTTTACACAACATAAATCTTCTTCTTTTAAATGTTAATAGTCTTCTTCTTTTAAACGTCTAAAATTAAAACAGCACTTAACATTAAGACCGCACGGCAGAAATGAAAACTTCATTGGCAATCGCAATCAATATAAATACTCTAATTAATCTAATCAAAGATAGCAGAAGAGCAGCTGGCTGTATCTTTCTCGCTCGGGTACACTCGGCGGTCCCGAGCTCACCCGATCGAGCCTTTCACCTCAGAGCGTGACGGATCAGCCTAACTTACTACCCACGTAAAAATGTGTGTGCGGTGCGATAAAAGAAGTTTTCACTTCAAAAAATTCATAGACCTGAAAGGTGACGTTGTAATTGTAAAGTATGAAAAATGAACAAGTGTAAATTAAAAATTTTATTTTTAAATACAAGCTTTTAATAGCTACACCATTAGACTCTAGATATCATCTAGGATCAGAGTTCTTGTCATGACAAATCAAACGAGCCCAAACTCGGTGGGGTCACATCGCTTAATTACAGAGTTCCGATAGCCATCTTCCGTCTCCATCATCAGATCAGCTCCATGTCACAATAATATTGCATTGTCATCCGATTTACACATACATGCAAAATTTCAGCTCAATCGGAAACCGGGAAGTGGTTCTAATTCATCTTGCAAGATTTGACCCAAACAAACAAATAAATAAACTGGTCAAGCTAAATAAAAGCTTGTATAAAAACAGATGGACTATGTTAGAGGGCTAGAAAGCTAGACGGCTTTAAATTTCATAGACAGAACTTATTATTTTGCATCGTAAGTCAAAAACATACAGACAGCCGCCTCAATATCTAGTGGCAATATTCGATCTGACAAATTAATCTCAACGGGGCGTAGAGGTATTACTTATAGGTGGCGCGCAATTATTCACTCGCGTCTGGGTCTGATTGCGCCACGCCCGTGCTTCCATGATGCTTTGAGATTAACTTGTAGATAGTGTGATAACTGACGGATCAGGGGAGAACCAAAAGACTTTTGGAAGCGTTTTTTGTAGACGTTCACTGCTCATGTAGGTCTTTCAATTACATGTAGGTTCTTCCAACATAGGTCTCATAAAGGGTCTCCGAACACTTGCGCCATTTACATCCCTGCGACTAGTTTTTGCAGTGATAGCCTAGTGGTTAGGACTGTGGTCTCCTATTCGGGGGGTCGCAGGTTCGATCCCGGGTACCTCTGACTTTTCGGAGTCAAGTGCGTTTAAGCAATTAAATATCGCTTGCTTCAACGGTGAAGGAAAACATCGTGAGGAAACCTGCACACCTGAGAGTTCTCTTTAATGTTCTCGAAGGTGTGTGAAGCCCGCCAATTCGCATTGGGCCAGCGTGGTGGACTATGGCCTGACTAATGATGATGATGATGATGACTAGTTTTTGACATCGTCTGTTCACCTAATGCAAGGTCAGCAAACACTGCGTTTTCCAGCGTAAGCAATTTCTTTTTCTAAATATATATAAAAGGAAAAGGTGATTGACTGACTGACTAACTGATCTATCAACGCACAGCTCAAACCATGGACGGATCTTGCTGGGCATACAGATTAGCTATTATGACGTAGGCATCCGCTAAGAAAGGATTTTTGAAAAGGGTAAAATAGGGATTTAAAAAACGTAAGCGAAGCCGCGGGTAATAGCTAAGTATTTGATAAAAATAATATTAGCTAAGTTGAACTTGACAAATACTCTCCCCTCTAAATAAGGGCAAAGCTTGTGCTAGGGTTGGGTACGACAATAGTCCAACGGGTTGGAGTTGAAACGTCGACTAAATACCAACTTGTTATCAGTATACTTTTAACCGTTGGGATATTTTTTTTTATTCGATGACAAGCTAGTCCTTGACTGCGATCTCACCTGATGGTAAGTGACGATGCAGTCTAAGATGGTAGCGGGCTAACTTGGAAGGGGTATGGCAGTGAACATTCAACCCATACCCCTCATTGATTTCTATACGCCATCGTGCCGGAACGCTAAATCGCTTGGCGGCACGTCTTTGACGGTAGGGTGGTAACTAGCCACGGCCAAAGCCTCCCAACAGACCAGACCAGAGACAATTCAGAAATTATAAATTCCCAAATTGACCCCGCCGGGAATCGAACCCGAGACCTCCCAGTTATAAGACAACAGCGCTCACCACTGAGCCAGGGAGGTCGTCAAAATTGAGTCTTCTTTGGTCCTTCGAAGACCAGTAGGACTATTCTCTATGTCAGTGACTATCAAACGTTAGTAAGAAATGTTACACTCGCATTTTGTGTCACGAAATGCGGATTTGATAGTTCTTAGTTGGTAACTTTCCAGTCCTTTTTTTTCATAGTCACTAGAAAAATCAAAAATAGATAATAATACGGCAGCAGGAGAGAGGTTGACAACATCTCTGCCTATCATACATAAAGAAATGAGCTTTCTTGAAAGGTGGCATAGGAACGTCTGAAATAGAAACCTTTGAAGGGCGCTTGACCTGTCTGAAGATACACTAGGGATAACGATTTCAGATGTTAAGTTAAATCAGTAACACAGTCGAAGTCAGGGGTATAAGCTCGTATACCGCATATCCCACAGAATAAGTCATCAAGGGATATGTTTTATTTGCGCAAACCAATTAACGCCGCACCGCCCGCTTTATTATTCCTGCGATTAATCGATTCCATTCGAGTTTTTAATATCGATACCGATCTCAAATCAATTATGTTTATTTGCTTGTGGGTACGGTTTTTAATCGAATGCGATTGTGAATGATTATTTTGCGGAATGGGCAATAATAAAATCGTATAATTATAATGAAAGGATGTAAAAAATAATTCGGAGGGCGATCGCAAGAACTATATGCCACACGAGTAAACATTATTTTACTCGTGTGGCTATGCTCAGAGTTTCCCAGCGAGTCAGGAATGACGAGACACGTAAGAGAAGGTTTGTATCAATCATCGATCCATAGCAATCCAGCTAAAACCAAAAGCAGAAATTTTAGTTAGTAGTATAGTTACTTTTATTTTTTAATTAGATTCATATTATTTCTGTGACGTCATCCGAATCCGGGTTCTGGCTGAAAATCAGCGCTGTATATTTTTGTAAAAGTGTGCGGGACGATATAGTGCAAGTGTATAATAGTGGACTGATTAAATAGCATAATTAGTTAGTAATTAATGTGTCATGTATAGTTTAGCAATTATTTGTAGTTTTAAGTACATAAGTTTCATGTATTAACTCATAGGTAAATAGGGATAGTAATAAATAAAGATGAAAATAGAAAACCCATAGGGAAATTGGCCGCGGCTCTCCCAAAAGTACAGCTACGAGCCGAAAAGATACCACTCTAATTCCAAGAAATGCCGCGGCTTTCCCTACGGTACAGCTCATAGTAGTAAAGATACCTGATTATGTAATAATAGCTATTATTATTACTAAATTGTGATTGGTTTAAAATAATGCGCTCTGATTGGTGCACTGATCGATAGCAAAATTTCACCAATCAGAGGGCCTACATATTTTCGGCCAAATTTGTATAAATACCGGGCTGAATTGTAAGCCGACACAGTTCCCACCGGCAAGCGGTAGCGGTACCCAATAAAAGAAGAAAAGTTCTACGAGAGTTTTCCTTGCTACCCAACCAACCCAGCTACTGCGAATGTACAGAAGCGTACATTGAATGGTCCTTCGAGCTGGATCCGTTGGAAAATCGGGAAAATTCTGAAGAAAATTCGTCGGCCCAGCAAGAATGCCAGTGACACGGCAGGAACTCAAGAGCCGTAAGGCATCGTCAGAAGAAACTCCGTCCACGTCAGAGGGTACCGCTACCACCTCCGCGACCGAAACCAGCGCGGAGACCACTACCGCCTCCGCGTCGACAGCCACGGGGACTGTCACCACCGACACCACGGAGCGCACGACGACCACGGGTACCTCCGCGACGTCGGTGCGCTCCACAGCGCCATCCTCCGCGACAGTGAAGAGGACTGCGGCCGCCACTGCCGGCGCCGCTACCGCCGCCGCTTCCGTCGCCGCCACCGTCGCACGCTCAACTACGCCCGCCGTCGCGCCGACGCTACCAGCCGCCGCGACACAGATGGAACCCCCCGCTGCCAGGGAGGTTCCCGTTACAGTACAGGGACGTACTCGAGATGCAGACACGTCTACAGTAAGGATGAAGAAAACAGTCAACACACAGGAGTCGAAGCAAGTACAGGTGCCCCGCCCCCCTAGCAAGAGGGGGGGTGGATCGACACACAGCAAGACCAAGGCTCACAAGATAGCTAAGGCCAAAGAAGAGATGCTACGACTGCAGATCGAATTAGCTTAGCTTAAATTAGAAGATGAATTAGAAGACGACGATGGTGCCTACGCCGAACCCGAAGCCGATGTGACTGAACGAGTGGACAGCTGGTTGGAGAGCCAACGCCCACGCCCCGTGCTAGCGATCACCGGTGCACCGCACTACCCAATAGAAGAGCCGGTGGTCAACGACGCGGGACAACAGAAGCAACAGGAAGCAATACTTCAGTCACCGGCGGGAGTACAGCCCGGCTTAACGGAGTTAGCCGAAGCAATTACGCGCGCCGTCAAAGCAGCACAGTGCCCCAAATTCATAGAGCTACCAACGTTTGGGGGGTCACATCAAGAGTGGCTACCGTTCCACGCCGCATACTACGAAACGGAAAACATGTTCACCACAG
Source organism: Oeneis ivallda (assembly GCA_029955525.1). Classification (NCBI taxonomy): domain Eukaryota; kingdom Metazoa; phylum Arthropoda; class Insecta; order Lepidoptera; family Nymphalidae; genus Oeneis; species Oeneis ivallda. The sequence continues at coordinate 16,977,397 of JARPMR010000025.1, forward strand.
TGGAAAACACGAACCGTCTACGAAGAAACCTGAAGGGCAAAGCAAAAGAAGCTGTGGAGGGGCTTCTCATCACCAGCGCGCACCCAACAGAAGTCATGAAAACCCTGGAGTCAAGATTTGGAGGACCGGAGTCAATAGCAATGATGGAAATGGAAACGCTCCGCGGATTGCCACGTCTCACCGAGTCACCGCGCGACATTTGCATTTTTTCGACGAAGGTCTCCAACGTGGTGGCAACACTGAAGACTCTGAGCTGCGTGAACTACATGTACAACCCGGAAGTTTCGAAGACGGTGGTGGACAAGCTCACACCTACGCTGCGCTACAGATACTACGACTTCGCCGCAGCACAGCCGAAGGAGGATCCAGACCTGCTGAAAATGGAGAAGTTCCTCAAGAGAGAAGCCGAGCTATGCGGGCCGTACGCGCTGCCGGAACAGGTGGCGCCACCTACAGCAGCCACTCAACAGAAGAGACCACAGAGGATACACAACGTTACAGAGAAGACGTACACACCCAGGTGCCCCATATGCAACGAAGAGCATATTACTACGGAGTGTGAACAATTCAAGAACTCAGATGCGAATGGAAGATGGGACATAGCCAAGTCCAAGCGCCTATGCTTCCGATGTCTTCGATACAGAAACAGAACCCATAGCTGCCGGGCTAAGGCGTGCGGTGTCAACAGCTGCAAGTACTTCCACCACAAGATGCTGCACTACACCAAGGCTCCGGAGAAGAAAGAAGACAAGGAAGCTACAGAAGTAATCAACTCCGCGTGGACTATTAAGAAGAAACAATCCTATCTGAAGATTATTCCAGTTCAAATTGAGGGGCCCAAGGGAACTTTCAAAACTTTCGCCTTGATGGACGACGGATCAACAGTTACATTGATCGACAACAGCGTAGCCGAGTGCATCGGAGCAACAGGACCCGTCGATCCTTTGAAGAAAGAAACCATCAACGACTTGAAGACATCGGAGTCAGCTTCAAGAAGAGTGAACATCAAGTTAAGAGGTCTCAACGATCATGAAGAGCGTGTACAAGCACGTACAGTGAAGAACCTTCAAGTGGCGTCACAACGGGTTTCAAGAGAGTTGGTAGATGGCTGCAAACACCTGGCAGATATCCGCGACTACCTCGTATATGCAGATGTAAAGCCACGAGTGCCGATTGGTCAAGACAATTGGCATCTTCTGCTGACAACAGAATTGAGAAGAGGAGACAACAACCAACCAGTGGCCTCTCTCACACCGCTGGGGTGGGTGCTACATGGCAGCCAGCCTCGTGCCATCGGACGCAGCATCGACTTCGTATCACACGTCACAGAAGAAACAGAAGATAACCTGGACAGCCTCGTGAAGCAATATTTCGAGATGGACGCGCTCTGCATACAGCCTAAGAAACCAAAGACAGATCCAGAAGAACGGGCAGTTCGCATCCTGGAGAAGACCACCACAAAAACAGAAGAAGGAAGATATGAAACAGGACTTCTCTGGCGCAAAGAAGATGTCACGTTCCCTGACAACTACGACAACTCACTGAAGCGACTCTTCAACATCGAAAAGAAGATCGATCGAGACCCCAAGCTAAAACAGAAGTATACAGAACAGATGGAAGCTCTCGTTTCGAAAGGATACGCTGAACTCGCTCCGAAACAGAAGACTACAGGCAACACGTGGTACTTGCCACACTTCGCGGTGGTTAACCCAATGAAATCTGAGAAGCTCCGAGTGGTACATGATGCAGCAGCGAAGACGAAGGGAGTAGCTCTCAACGATATGCTACTCAAAGGACCTGATCTTCTACAGTCACTACCTCGTCATGCGGTTCCGGCAACACGAGATAGCAGTCACAGCAGATATCAAGGAGATGTTCATGCAAGTCAAGCTGCGAGCCGAAGACAGAGATGCACTCCGCTACCTGTGGCGCGGAGAGCGACGAGACGACCAACCACCTGAAGAATATAGGATGACTTCGTTGATCTTCGGTGCATCAAGTTCTCCATCTACAGCAATCTACATCAAGAACTTGAACGCCAAACGGTATGAAGATACCCACCCTGAGGCTGCAGCTGCCATCATACAGAAGCACTACGTGGACGACTACTTGGACAGCTTCAGAAGCCTCGAAGACGCAGTGCGCATCACGAAGTCAGTGCGTGAAGTGCACTCAAAGGCCAGCTTTGAACTGAAACAGTGGAAGTCGAACTCACCACATTTATTAGAAGCATTGGGTGAAAGTCAACAGTTAGAAGATATGGAACTCTACAAGTCAGAAGAGAAGACAGAACGTGTACTGGGCGTTATCTGGAAACTCAACACGGACGAGCTCACTTTCAACCTCAACTTGGCACGCGTCGCACCAACGCTCATCAATGGGAAGACGCCTACGAAGAGAGAAGCGCTAAGAGTGGTCATGTCACTGTTTGACCCACTCGGTTTCGCATCGCCTGTCACCATAAGGGCGAAACAGCTGCTGCAAGAAGTATGTCGAAGAGGAACATCATGGGACGACGAGCTGGATGAAGACCTGGCTGAACAATGGCAAGACTGGATAGCTCACCTGAAGAATCTCAGCAACGTGACGATCCCGAGAAGATATCTCCAATACAGCGACGCCACTTCAATACAGCTACACGTGTTCACCGACGCCAGCGAAGCGGCCTATTCAGCCATCGTCTTCTGGAGAACAGTGGCGCCAAATAGTGAAGTCAACCTATCTCTCGTCATGGCCAAAGCGAAGGTTGCGCCGTTGAAGCTGACATCCATCCCGAGGTTGGAGCTACAAGCGGCAGTCATGGGAACCAGGCTCGCCGAAACAGTTATAGAAGAGCACGAAAGAAAACCAGACAGCAAAGTGTTCTGGACAGACAGCAAGACCGTGCTGACCTAGATAAGAACTGGATCACGCTCATACAAGCCATACGTAGCCCATCGCCTGGCTGCAATTGAAGAGGCCTCCACAGTCACCGAGTGGCGTTGGGTTCCAACGAAGCTGAACGTAGCGGACGACGCCACACGAGACGTCCCAACGTCCTTCGACAAAGATCATCGCTGGTACAAGGGACCGGACTTCCTCTACCAAACAGAAGAGCATTGGCCCGTCGAAGTCACTGCAACAGAAAAAGAAGAACCTTCGGGCGAAGAGAAAGTGAATCACATCGCCGACGACAGGAAACAGAAACTCTCAGAAGCCCTACCTGAAGCATCTCGTTTCTCGAATTGGGACAGACTCCGATACGCCACAGCTCGGGTTCTACAGTTCATCCAACTCTGTAGAGCCAAGAAGGAAAGCGTCAATTACAAAAGGACGCGAAAGAACACAGAAAAAGATCCAAGCTGGAAGAAAACGAACAAGCCCGCGACGAAGCAACAGCAAACAGTCAAGAAAACAACGTCGCCTAATAGAAAGTTTCTCCCAGTCACTGCCGAACAGCTCAGAAGAGCGGAAGAGCTTCTGATGCGTGCATCCCAAGAAGATTCCTTCACAGAAGAAATAGAAGACTTAAGAAACAGCAAGACACTCAACAAGGAGAGCCGTCTGTACCAGCTGAGCGTCGAATACGTCAACGATGCAATCAGGCTAAGAAGTCGGATTCAAGCAACACAAGACGTAACAGAAAACTTCAAGAGCCCCATGGTACTCAACGGTGATCATCCAACAGTCAAGCTCTGGGTGAAGGCTATACATCATCAGCTACATCACGCCGGAGTTGAAGCTACATTCAACGAGTGCAGACAACAGTACTGGGTGCTACGAGTGCGTCCGGTCACAAGAATGATCATAAGAAGATGCCTGTTCTGCAGAATGAAGACACAGAAGCCGCCATACCCCAGAACCGGGGACCTGCCGGAGTGTCGCCTGGCTCATCACAAGCGACCCTTCACCTTCACTGGCATCGACTACTTTGGACCTCTCTCAGTGACCGTCGGCCGAACGCGACAGAAGAGATATGTGGCCATCTTCACCTGTCTCACCATGAGAGCCATACACCTGGAGATAGCTGGCTCACTCAGCGCTGATTCAGCAGTGATGGCGTTGAGGAGAATGATGGCTCGCCGGGGTTTCCCGACGGAAATCCGGTCAGATAATGGCAGCAACCTGAGAGCGGCAGACAAGGAACTTCGGCAGGCAATGGACAGCGCGACAGCAGAAGAAGCAGCGAAGAAGACGATCTCCTGGCGATACGTACCACCAGGAGCTCCATTCATGGGCGGAGCTTGGGAACGAATGGTACGCTCCGTGAAGACAGCACTCGCAGCTACGCTACATGAACGGCATCCTACAGAAGAAGTCCTCTCCACCCTACTGGCTGAGGTGGAATATACAGTTAACAGCAGGCCGCTGACACACGTCTCAGTCAGCCCCGAGGATCCTGAAGCACTGACGCCCAACCACTTTCTGTTGGGTGGCCCGGGACGTGTACCGCTGCCAGGTACATTCGACGAGCGGGACGCTGCCTCCAGATCGACTTGGCGAGCCGCGCAGTGATTGGCTGACGTGTTCTGGACGCGCTGGGTGAAGGAGTACCTACCGGAGCTCCAACACCGGCGGGAGCCGCACGGACGAGGACCAGCTATCCAGATCGGCGACCTCGTGCAAGTGGTCGACGCCAACCTACCGCGCAACGTGTGGATCCGAGGAAGAGTCATCGCCACGTACCCGGGACAAGACGACGTCGTGCGAGCAGTGGACATCCAGACCAAGGGAGGAGTGCTGCGACGGCCGGTGAGGAAGCTGGTGGTCCTGCCCCTGTCTACAGACGACGCGCCCGCACCGACAAGTGATGCGACATAGTCGCACGGCGGGAGAGATGTGCGGGACGATATAGTGCAAGTGTATAATAGTGGACTGATTAAATAGCATAATTAGTTAGTAATTAATGTGTCATGTATAGTTTAGCAATTATTTGTAGTTTTAAGTACATAAGTTTCATGTATTAACTCATAGGTAAATAGGGATAGTTATAAACTAGTAGGGCGCGTGGGTGCGCGGCCCGCAAGCGGACCGCGGTTTTTCTATCGTCAAGTGGATTTTCAGGTCCTGATCTTTTTCTATCAAATAACCACTCTTCCATCTTTTATACTCTCCAAGATAGATGCAGATGAAATTGGTATGGCCGCCATCTTGAATCCGCCATTTTGAAATTTTTTTCAGCTCACTGCCAATTGGATGAGGTTTCGAGTATTTTTTGTTTGAGCACCTCCCACCTATCTTCAATACCCTGGCCGTGCCCCTCACCCACCTTCCAAACCCTCGATCATCATATCTCATCATTTGTCAGAATGAGATTTCTTTTATAAAAACAAATTTTGAAAAGGAACCGTATCAAAGTCTTGCATAGTTCTCAGCTTCTAGTCTATTTAATATTCGTCATATATTTTGTATGGAGAAAAAAAAAATCCGCCATCTTGATTTTTTTTTCTGTTCATCATTTGCCAAGAACCCACTCTTCGATCTTTTATACTCTCCGAGATAGACACCGACGAAATTTGTATGGCCGCCATCTTGAATCCGCCATTTTGGAATTTTTTTTCAACCCACTGGCAATTGGATGAGGTTTCGAGTGACTTTTGTTCGAGCGCCCCCCACCTATCTTCAATACCCTGGCCGTGCCTCTTACCCGTCTCCGAAATCCTCAATCATCAGCTCTCTCCATATTTTTCCTCCGAATGAATTTTTGTTGTCTATACGAAACCAACAGTGAAAAAAAATTTTTCATACAAAATTTTACAGGAGAGGTGATCAATCAGTGAGTGAATCAGTGAATCAGTGAATCAGTCAATCAGTCAATCAGCCCCAGCAGCTATATATATATTAATAAAGATGAAAATAGAAAACCCATAGGGAAATTGGCCGCGGCTCTCCCAAAAGTACAGCTACGAGCTGAAAAGATACCACTCTAATTCCAAGAAATGCCGCGGCTTTCCCTACGGTACAGCTCATAGTAGTAAAGATACCTGATTATGTAATAATAGCTATTATTATTACTAAATTGTGATTGGTTTAAAATAATGCGCTCTGATTGGTGCACTGATCGATAGCAAAATTTCACCAATCAGAGGGCCTACATATTTTCGGCCAAATTTGTATAAATACCGGGCTGAATTGTAAGCCGACACAGTTCCCACCGGCTAGCGGTAGCGGTACCCAATAAAAGAAGAAAAGTTCTTAGAGAGTTTTCCTTGCTACCCAACCAACCCAGCTACAGCGAATGTACAGAAGCGTACAAAAAGCATACAGTTTTTTGCTGAGTGTGGACCTGTTTTCGGGTTGCTCCACATATGACGTATTATGTTAATCCGGCACTTTTCTTGCTTGGGATTTTTAACCTATATGTGCGGGAGCATAGAATTATAACGCATAGAAAGGCAGTGGCCGCGCGAGGAATGTACTGTGTAACCCTTTCATGGTAGCCTTTAAAGGCTAGTTACGCCTATCGGCAAACACACTTGTGCACGTGTCAGCGAGCGTAAATAAACGACGCTCTTAGCGCCACATAGTTCGTTTCAGTTGGTCTAGGCGCTCGGGAGGTGGAAGCGCCTAATTGTAATCTACCTTAGAGCCAAACTTTTAAATATTCTTTATCTACACTAATGTTATAACATTCTACTTATGTTTCCAATACTTGACTTATAATTACTACTGTTATAGCGCAGATAACAAAACACTCAATTTAAGCAATTTCACATGATGGTATAATATCCACATCGATATCGTAAAATCTCATTATAACATCAATAAAACGCGACCAATTAACCTGGCGAGCCTTATGTCAAAATCCTCATACAAGTTGTATAAAATTTTGATATTAGGCTGGCTTTTGAAAACAGTTAGGTTATACGTGAAAACTTCGTCGAAACTACTAAACTTACATACACAAAACTCTTTGGTAAGATCTTGTGCCAATTAAATAAAAAACGAACAGCGCGCGCTCGCTCCTGATTGGCCCTGCGCGCGCAGCTGCGCTCTCATTGGTTAGATTTTAATGGCGGCAAGTTCACTGTGACAATACACGTACGGGTGAATTTAATGTTTCGCAATGTGTTTTGTTTTTAAAATACAAATTAAAAGTTAAAAATATTCCGACTCCGTCTACGAGCTCTACTGCTTGCCCCGCGGCCGCTACAGCTGCTGGATCAATAATTAAAATTAACTTTCAAAATTGTACCATCCAAAATTTGAACAATTATTATAAATAAACTATTGTCAGCTTTTACTCTTTTTGTTTGATAAATTGCATTATTGAATTTAAAGTAGTGTATGCAACTGCATATAACACGGGTTAAAACACTCGTTACTATTATGAAACTCGCTGCGCTCGTTTCATAAACTCACACTCGTGTTTTAATACCCTTCATTATATGACAGTTGCATAAACTACTATTTCATCATACCTAATCGAAAAACAAATATTGGCTTCTAAGGATAGCGGGAGCAAAATTTAATTTTAACCCCATGGGACATTTCATTTCTCTCTTCTGATTGGTCCGCGTTCGTGCTTTAGTATGTGTCGAAATTCAAAAATTTTTGAGAAGCTGTTGTCTTCGATAAGTCACGTGACCCATTTGTCGATCAGATATACGCCCAAACTGTATCCAACATAAATATTAATGTTTTTATTATTTAATAATAATTTATTTGTGTTTTATTTAAACTTTCAATACATGATGTCTTTACATAGTAGGTTGATACTCCTAGCTTTTTCTCATAGCTAATGATGAAAAAGAGTGTGTGTCATTCGGGGCCAAAATATTTTGTTCTCGGGCGGCGTATATTAAATTCACCGACATATATTGTACCTACGTGGTACAATATATGTCGGTGATTAAATTCCTCATTACGATTTACGCTCAGGATTCTACTTCTATAGAACAAAAAATTTCTTTGTCCCCATATAACACAAATAACTATTCTTCTTCTTTCATTCATTTCATTTCATTCTTCATTCATTTCCTTTTCTTTGTTTCAATCATTTTTCAACATCAATCAGACAATCATCTTACAGCCGGGTCCATTCGGGGACTGTCATACAATTTTTAGCTTAACAGGCTTTCGTCAAGGACCAAAGAAAGACCAAAGCCATAGCTCCTCTACTTAGTCTGTCATCTCTACATGACATGTCATTACAAAAACCTATCGAATAAAATAAATTAACACGTTCCTATCTAACTTTTTTCTTTAGTCTGCGTGAAAGACATTTGTACTAATGAACGTAGTTGAAAAATTTCCCATCGAATACATACAGGTATATACCATTTTTGGGGCCAATTAAACTTTCGAAATGACTCCTCCTTTATGGTGCGATGGAAAAAAAGTAAAACCTCATCGGAGACTATTACTACAGGCGTCTATAAAAGACCTGGTGTCCTGCTGTTCATCACGCCTATTATGTCGGACGATGTACAGACGGTTGGTAAAGGAGTTTAATAATACATATAAATTGGCGCCTTCGTATATGTTGAAACGTATTACATACTTGCAATAGCACAATTATTTTATTGTAAGGTAAAGCCACATAAGGAGTGATGATAGGGGGATAAAAAGGACAATAATAGACATTGCATAATACAGAAGAAAGAAAAACAAGGAAGTATAGATTACTAATATCATAAATTAGATAAAATCCATATCTGTTTATAATTATTACTAGCTGATACCCGCGACTTCGTCCTCGTGGATTTAGTTTTTAAAAATCTCGCGGGAACTCTTTGATTTTACCGGATAAAAAGTGTGTTACTCGCCAGGTCCTCAACTACACACATCAAAAGTGTCTAGGGATCAAGCATTTTTATGCGGATTTCTTGAGATTGAGATGTGGCTTTGTAATAAATTTATGATTTTATAAATTTATATGGATCCTTTTTGGTGCATTTCATAAGAAAATCAGCTGTCAATATTTTCCCTATAAAAACATACAACGCATTGAAGACATTATTAGTGCTACTGTTTTCCTACTACTGATTAAAACCAACGTTATTATGGAGCGGCGACGTCATTTAAGCAGGGAAGAAATGCTCAGAGCCGTGGGAATGATAGAAGCTGGTTCCCGGCAACGTACTGTGGCTTTAGCTCTGAATACAAGTCAGAGTGTTATCAGTCGACTTTGGACACGTTACCGAAGCACTGGTACCGTGGCTGAGCGCCATGGAGGACGGTATCGCTGCACCACACGGAGACAAGACCGATACATTCAAATCTTAACTCGAAGAGCTCCAACAATAACCGCCATGATGTTAGCCGTGAGGCTTCATCACTCTTCAGGGAACTTAATTAGCGACCAAACAGTCAGAAACCGCTTGCATGAAGTGAACCTTCATTCCCGAAGACCGCTACGGGTACCACCTATAGCAATGCACAATCGTAGGATTCGATATCAATGGGCTCTTGAACACAGAAATTGGGCAGAAGAACAATGGCGTTTCGTGTGCTTTTCTGATGAGTCTCGTTTTGGTATGAGACCGGATACAAGACGTATACGACACTGGAGAACCCCTGGACGCCAACAGCGATTAAAATCCTGCCAGGAAGTCCATCCTTATAGTGGTGGAACCATCATGGTATGGGCGGGTATTTGGATCGGCGGAAGAACTGAGTTGATTTGGATCAGAGGCAACCTCAACGCTCAAATTTATGCTGAGACGATTGTATCAGACGTCATCGTTCCTCTACAAGTGCAAATCGGTCCCTTATTTCAGTTAATGCATGATAATGCACGACCGCACACCGCAAGAGTTGTAAGACAGACTCTCGCCGCAGCTAACATCAATGTCCTGCCCTGGCCTGCTCAGTCGCCAGACTTGAACCCGATTGAGCATGCATGGGATATGCTACAGAGAAGAGCTCTGCCGAATATGGAGGGTATCCAGTGGCAAGAAGACCTTTTTTTGTTGTTGCAACGAACATGGGCGGCCATTCCACAGCGTGATTTGGATGAACTCATTTTGAGTATGCCAAATCGATGTTCTTGTGTTGTTAGTGTTCGCGGTAGAAACACGGATTATTAATTGTTTAAGTTACCCAATAAAATTTTAAAGAAAACTGTTATTTCAGTCTTTTTTTCGAACTTTAATGTTAGTGGTTCAAATGTCAAAAATCCCTTTATTAGGAAAATGGCAAATTTCTTTATTAATGCAAAGGTGACTTGGTTTATCGTTACTGTGACAAACGAAAACACTTTATTTGATGAATCCTTAAAGAAAATTTTAATTAATATCAATCAGGAGAAAAGTTATTGCAAAAATATATGTTGATCCCTAGACACTTTTGATGTGTGTATAACCATGGAAAAAATCATGTTGATCCGTAGCACTGTTGAGGCGTGATTAAAGGACAAACCAATAAAACAACAAAAACACTTTCGCATTAATTATATTATTAGTAATTTGGCGAATTTTGTTGAATGTCACTATAGCCGTCTCTATAGACTCCTGTAATACAGGAGATAGGCTTTCTAGTGACATTCAACAAAATTCGCCTGGTCTGAACGCCGTTTATGAAGTCACAAACCCGGCCTTACCTATTTTTAGTAGGCACCTAGTGTGGCACTATCTTAACTTTAAAAGAAACTCGCTATACATATACTTCGATATGCTATGAATAAGAATTGTCAATAATTCTTATTGGTTATTCTCGAGTATTACATGAATAAATGAAACATAAACTATGTAAAATTGTTTTTTGTTTCGCAAGGGATGTTGCTATTTACATATCACTACATATTATAAAACATAGTTCCCCGCCGCGTCTGTCTGTCTGTCTTGAGACTTTTTGGGATATAACAAAAAAAGTATGGTAGTGGTATGGTAGGATGATTCTTTACAAAAAAGTCCGCGATGGCATATTATATTTATCTTCTAAGGATAGCTCACTATACCCATTTTAACTTCTACCTATACAGATATACAGTATTAATCCTTATCAACTTAAATACGTTAGGAAGTTATCTTACGCATTTCATGCACATTATGATAGTCCTTTAGATCATACAATTTAAATGAATATCTTAGGAGTTATCGCAAAATATAAAAACGATCGCGCGCCAAAATAATTTCAAGCGCGCTCCGCGGGTTGTTTTGTTATAAGCCGCGCGCTTCTTAGCGATACTTCTTTTAAATAAGCTGTTCTAAGTATTGTTCAATATGCTGTTCAAGGTAGGTATAACTTATGGAACATTCCAAGGAGTTTCCAAGCATAGGCGTAATATGCTCTACTATAGGTCGACCGTTTAACTCGCGTATCGCCTGCGCGGTAAGAAGGGAGCGGAGGGAGATGTTAGAGATGTTAAAACTTAAAAATAAATACTTAATTCTTTACCAACATTTTATCTTTATCTCGAGATAAATCTTTGGATTATTAACTCCGTGTGTAGCGTTACCCGCCCCCGCTCCCTTCTTACCGCGCAGGCGATACGCGAGTTAAACGGTCGACCTATACCCGTGCGAAGCAGGGGCTAGTTACCTGAGCGCAGGTCTCCTTTCAGAGAAGGATTTAAGACGCTTCCCCAATACGAATTGGCAAACTTCACACACCATTGAGAACATCATGTAGAACTCAAGTGTGCTGGTTTCCTCGCGATGTTTTCCTTTACCGTTAAAGCATATAATATTTAACTGCCTAATCGCACATAACTCCGAAAAGTCAGAGGTGCGTGCCTGGCATCGAACCTGCGACCCATCAAATAGGAGACCACAATCCTAACCACTAGTCTATCACTGCTATAACGAGGCTGTTACTAAGTATTAAACACAGTCGTACAATAATTCCCGTACTTAATTATTCCGAGCGATAGCACAAAATAAAAGTAACCTGCGCTTATCCGAAACTGGTCGCCCGTCGAACGGGCCCTTAATTGACTCCCAATTCTAAGAAAGTAATTTCACAAATTACTTTTAGCTACCGGATTTCAAGATCGACACCGGACAAGACTTACAACCTTGTCGAACTCAACGTGTACACGGGCACGGTATAGAAATGTTCGCGAGTTCATGTGTGCTGGTAATTGTGACAGGGTTCTAAGGATACGGGTAGACACAAAAAACGAAGTCGCGAGTTGTCTCCAACCCGATGTAGTGGGTGTGTTTTGTTTCAGCCATTTTAAATAACTTCCCATTGTTCTTAATGTTGTATGTTTATAGTATACGAACAGCGGGTAGCTGTCTATCTAGGTATGGAGCGGGGAAATAACAAAAATGTAATATATTTAATGAAATATCTAGGTCATACGGTCTAGATAGGTGATAGCCTAGTGTTTAAGACTTCGGATTCCTTTTCGGAGGTCTAGGGTTCAGATCCAAGGCATGCATTTCTAACTATTCGAAGTTTTGTTTTTGTTAATCTAATCACTTTATACTTTTTTTTATTATGAACTTTTTTCTACGTACCTAATAATCTTAATATAAATTACGTGTCACGTTGTTTGTCCGCGATGGACTCCTAAACTACTTAACCGATTTTGATCAAACCTCGTAACTATCTGTAATTTGGCCCAACTTGAAAGATAGGATAGTTTTTTTGTTTTTTTTTTTGTTTTTTTTTTTTATAATAGATAAGTAGGCGGTACGAAGTTCGCCGTACGAAAATATGTCAAAATATCAAATTTACGCTCGGATAAGTCTTATTCTACGTTTGTGAAATCGGCCCCTAAACAATTAAATGTCACTTCCTAAGGAAACTTCATGTGGAGCCTGCATCGACTCTCAGGCGAGTTCTCCATAATGTTCTCGAAGATGTGTGAAGTTACCAACACTCTTCTTCAACTTCTCATTCTGGGCGACAAGCAGTGCCACTGGATCAGCTCAAGCTCAACTCATGTCTACAAATAAAATATCACTTGCTTTAACGTCGAAGGAAACCTGCACGTCTGAGAGTTTACCATAATGTTCTCAGAGGTGTGTGAAGAATAGAATAGAAAAGAATAGAAATGTTTTTTATTCAAATAAACTTTTTACAAGTGCTCTTGAATCTTCGATGAGTCTACCACTGGTTCGGAATGCCCTTCCTGTCGAGAAGAACCAGCAAGAAACTCGGCGGTTGCTCTTTTCAAAACAGGTTTACAATTCAATAAATACTATGCTATGTATACAGTGTATGCAGTGTTTCCACAATGAGTTCCACAAAAGCATACCTAATTATAATTCAACATACATTAAGATGGGCAGACAGAAAGTAGCCCCAATCCCGCCGGTGGAACGCGTTCACGAGCATGACGCATGATCCAGCCATTGCTTCGCTCAACCATATTTGAGGGAACGTAACAACCCGCATCACACGACACCACCACAGAAATGTTTAGAGAGCGTGACATACTTAGGCTACCCATGTTAAGGCATGGAATTGAAACTAATATGTATTCAAATACTCATTTTATGACATGACCTATGAAGTCTGTGTTGTCTATGAAAGTAAACCTATGTGTAAACCTTACCTAATGAAGTCGGTGGTTGCCCCTGTTGCTGTGTACTGTGATAACTGTGTTGACGTGTGTCTAGTAAAACCTTAATTAAATTAAATCCAATATCATCTAGTTGCTGTTGTTGCTTTTTGATCAAAATTCAAAACCCATCAGGTTATAAGTCCCAGTCACGCGCGGATCATTTATATAAATTCATTTCGCGTTTCCACGACGCGTCGCTGCGTGCGGTTAAACATCAAACATGGCGTCAGGAATTACACATTCCCTAACAATAGAAAAACTAAAAGGAATGGAAAACTATAATTCTTGGAAGTTTCACATGAAGATGCTACTTATCCACGAAGATCTATGGGGGTGCATCGAGAGCCGCGACGCAGGCGGGGATGACAAAAAGCAGCAAAAGGCGTTGGCGCGGATCGCGTTGTCGGTAACCCCGGCAGCAATTCCTCATATTCGCAACGCTGTGACGGGACACGAGGCGTGGCGAAATCTGCAAAAGGCCTACGAAGACCAAGGTTTGTGTCGTAGATTAAGCTTATTGCGAACGCTATTCGCAGTCAAACTTTCTGAGAGTGAAAGTATGGAAGCGTACGTCAACAAAATCACAGAAATCTCTCAACAATTAACAGAGATGGGGTCGGCGCTTGAAGATGACTTTATAGCTATCATCATGCTCAGTGGACTCTCCTCGGATTATGATCCATTAATTATGGCGTTAGAGAACTCAAACGTCAAACTGAGCAGTGAAATAGTCAAAGGAAAATTGCTTCAGGAGAACCTGCGTAGGGATGAAAATAGTAATGAAAAGGCATTTGTTGCAAAGAAAGTATTTTTCATCATACCTATTCGAAAAACGAATATTGGCTTCAGAGGACAGCGGGAGCAAAATTTCATTTTAACCCCATGGGACTTTTCATTTCTCTCTTCTGATTGGTCCGCGTTATAGTGCTTTAGCATACTAAAGCACTAACGCGGACCAATCAGAAGAGAGAATTCAAAAATGTGTCGAAATTCAAAAATGTTTGAGAAGCTGTTGTCTACGATAAGTCACGTGATCAAATTTGTCGATTAGACATTTAAGCCCATACTTCCAACATAAATATTAATGTTTAATTATTTCATAAAAATTTGTGTTTTATTTAAACTTTCAATATATGTATTGGTAATGTCTATACTCTATACATAGTAGGTTGATACCCCTAGCTTTTTCTCATAAGTAATGATGAAAAATAGTGTGTGTCATTCGGGGCCAAAATTTTTTTGTTCTCGGGCGGCGTATATTGAATTCCTCGCTACGCTCAGGATTCTACTTAAGAATCCCTCGCTGCGCTCGGGATTCTACTATAGAATCCTTCACTTTGCTCTGAATTCAAAATAACGCCCTCGGGGAACAAAAAATTCCTTTGGCCCCATATAACACAAATAACTATTTCATCTCCCCATCTCGGAAAGAGTATTTTTGCTCTTCGATTTCGGAGTGTAAAAGCCGTTTTTATCCTCTAGAGGATAAAGTAAATTGAATTTAGAACATCGTGTGCACTATGTTTGTGAATTCAAAACATCATTAAACCTATTTACTTCTACCTCCGTGGTGCCGAATTTATCATACAACCTTTTTTAATTTGTTAAAAACTCAGACTTGGAACCTTCTTGGTGTACTTTTTTTTAATTTGCTTTGCGCGCGCCATTTTCTTTTCACGTCATATTGTTTGAATGGGGAGATGAAAAATTACGTGTTGCACTCGAGTGCAAAGATTTTTCACCTCGTGCTCTTTTGATTCCCTCGCTAACGCTCAGGATTCTAATTTTTTAATCACTCGCTGCGCTCGTGATTCAATTTTAGAATCCTTCGCTTGCTCGGTCATCTAAACTGAGCACGCGGTTAAAAAGCAACTTTGCACTCTTGTATAACAAATAACTATAAATGTTTCCGGTGTAGAAAGCCTGGTCATTTTTCCCGAGATTGTGCTTTGAATAAGAAGAAACCTGTAGAAGGAAAACACAAGGAAGGAGAAAAGAGCAAAGCTTTGGTTGCAGCTCTCTCCGTGAAACTACATAGTGATGTGTGGTGCATAGATAGTGGATGTACTAATCATATGTGCAATAATAAATCAGTGATGACAAATTATGTGTCAACAAATCCAATCGAGGTGTCTATCGCGAATGGATCGCGAATTTTTGCGTCTGGGTATGGCAATGTTGAAGTACAAATGCAAGATTGTGCTAAAACGATAGAAAATGTATTCTATGTACCTAAATTGTCAACTAACCTATTATCTGTGAGCGCTATGTGCAAGAAAGGCTTTAAAGTTCATTTTGATAGTAAAATATGCAAAATCCTTTATAAAAATAACATAGTTGCAACTGCTACTAATATTAATGGTATTTATATATTAGATACAGTATTTAAGGAAAACTTGTGTAATATTGCATCAGATAACGCTATTAAGTTACCTCTAGGGATAGGTAGGGAGAATTTTGTAGCCTGTTCACAGATTGACAACCAGATTTCATTGAAGACTGACAACACAGCACTGGCTGAGACTTCTGGAGCTGAAGGTGTGGACCCTAGCTCTATAGGTAGAAGTTCAGGCCGTCCTGTTTCTCAGGAAGTGTGGCACAGACGTCTTGCACACTTGAACTCACGGAGTATGAATCTTATGAAACAAGGTATGGTAATTGGAATTACTTATGATGACAGCAACTTTAAAACTTGTGTTACATGTATAGAGGGTAAACAAACTAGGATTCCTTTTCCCTCGAAATCTTACAGCAGAGCTAAGGAGGTGCTAGGGCTCATACATACTGACTTATGTGGACCTATGCAACAATCATCGTTTAGTGGGGCCAAATATTTCATGACACTCATCGATGACTTTTCAAGAAAAACTTTTGTCTATTTTCTGCGAGCTAAAAATGAAGCATTTCAATGCTTTAAGGATTTTAAAGCACTTGTAGAGAACCAGACTGGTAAAAAGATTAAAGTTTTGAGAAGTGACGGAGGAGGTGAATATTTGAATAATGCATTTCAGGCGTTCCTGAAAAGTAATGGTATACAGCATCAAACTACTGTACCACATTCTCCACAGCAAAACGGTGTGGCAGAACGAGCTAACCGGACAATAATGGAAAAGGCTAGGTGCATGCTCATGGAAGCTGGCTTGGACAAAAGATATTGGGCGGAGGCTGTCAACACGGCAGTGTACCTTAAAAACAGAAGTCCAACGAAAGCTGTGATGGGAGTAACCCCAGAAGAAAAATGGAGCAAAAAGAAAGTAAATGTAAGTCATTTGCGCATATTTGGTTGTCAGGCATATAATTTGATTAATAATTGTAAAAAGCTTGATAAGAGATCCAAGAAACTAATTTTTGTGGGATACTGTGAGGATAGTAAAGGGTACAGATTAATTGATCCAGCAAATCCTACAAATATTGTAAAGGCTAGGAATGTAGTGTTTATAGAGGAAGGTTTTCAACAAAAGGACTTGTCAAATGATGAAAACATACAGGAACAACAGAGTGTTGTTATTCCTCAGTGTTATTCCTCAGTGTACGAATGATGCCTATTCAGATTCTTCAGAATCATCCAAAGAAAATGAGGAAAGCAGTTTGTCTGATGGCGAGTCAGTAGTATTAAGGCAGGATAGATCACAAAGAAGTGCTCGTAGACAAACTATGTTTTCATTGGAGGGTTCAGATCAAGATAGTTCTGAAATATGGCATGATACAGATAACTCGTCGGATCCACTGTACGTTCCAGGAATCTCATCGTTGGAGATGGAGAAATATGATGAATGTGATTCTGACTTCTCCGAGTTTGCCAACCTGAGTTGTGCCAGGCAGGGCATCTGCAGCGACGAGCCTGCTACGGTGCATGAGGCGCTGAGTGGTGATGAGGCTGAGAAATGGAGGCATGCCATGCAAGATGAGTATCAATCTTTTTGTAAAAATAAATGCTGGACATTAGTCGAGAAACCGAAAAATCAAAAGGCAGTACAATGCAAATGGGTATTTAAGAAGAAAAGGGACTGAATGGAGAGGTACTTCGGTACAAGGCTCGACTAGTGGCAAAAGGTTATACACAAAAGTTCGGCATAGACTACCATGAAACCTTTTCTCCTGTGGTGAGATATTCAACTATTAGGATGCTTTTGGCTCTGCTGGCTGAATATAACATGGATATTGATCAAATGGATGTAACTACCGCTTTCTTGAATGGAGATTTGCAAGAAAATGTATTCATGGAACAGCCAGAAGGTTTCAAAATAAAAGGTAAAGAAAATATGGTATATAAATTAAATAAGGCTATCTACGGACTTAAGCAAGCCGCTAAGTCATGGTATGAAAAGATAAATAATGTTTTGACACAGAAATTAAAATTCAAAAAATTAAGTTCAGAACCTTGTGTCTATGTCAAAAGTATAAAAGGCAATTTGATAATATTAACTCTATATGTTGATGATATTTTGATTTTTTCATCTTGTTCTAAGAAGGACAAGGATAATGTAAAGCAGTTACTGATGAAAGAGTTTGAAATGAAGGATTTTGGACCTGTTAATCACATACTGGGTATGCGTATTTGTCGAAAGGATGGAACAATAACTCTTGATCAGAGTTCTTACATAAAGGATATTTTAGAAAAATTTAAAATGACAAACTGCAAACCTGTCAAGACACCAATGGAAACTGGATTGAAACTTGACAAAATTGAGGGAGAGTCAGGTCAATACGATTATAGGAATTTAATTGGTTGCTTGATGTATGTTGCAGTGTGTACGCGTCCTGATATAGCGCATGTGGTAAGCGTGCTGAGCCAGTTCAACAACTGTCATGGGGAGGTACACTGGAAAGCAGCTAAGCGTGTCTTACGCTACTTAAAAGGTACACTTGACTATTGTTTAATTTTCAAAAGGAGTGGTTTGAAGGTAACTTCTTTTGTTGACGCTGACTGGGCTGGTAACACAATAGATAGAAGGTCTTATACAGGGTACATATTCAAAATTGGTTCTAATGTAGTGTCATGGGAGAGCCGTAAACAGAGGACTGTTGCTCTTAGCAGCACTGAGGCAGAATACATGGCCTTATCTGATGCTTGCAAGGAATCATTGTTTATTCGTACTTTTCTCTCTGAATGTCTTGGTAGTACAGATATTGATATTGTGTTATATAATGATAATCAATCAGCTCAGAAATTGTGTAATAATTCGCTTTATCATTCTAGAACTAAACATATAGATGTGAGACATCACTTTATACGTCAAGTTGTTAGTGAAGGAATCTTATGTATAAAGTATTGTCCTACTGATGATATGATAGCAGATGTATTAACTAAAGCACTCTGTGTATCTAAGTATAATAAGTTTGTTAAAAGTTTTAGTTTAACTGAATGTAATTAGGTCAGGTTTAAGGGAGAGTGTTGTCTATGAAAGTAAACCTATGTGTAAACCTTACCTAATGAAGTCGGTGGTTGCCCCTGTTGCTGTGTACTGTGATAACTGTGTTGACGTGTGTCTAGTAAAACCTTAATTAAATTAAATCCAATATCATCTAGTTGCTGTTGTTGCTTTTTGATCAAAATTCAAAACCCATCAGTCTGTCAATAATGCATTGAGGCAGCGTGGTGTCCTAAGCCCTTTTCATTTGAGAGGAGAATGCCCTAGTAATGCCGGTGATGGGTTTGGGGAATTGAGATGAATGCATAAATGAAAATATTGATTAAGTATGAATTAACTAGATGATGCCCGCGACTTCGTCCGCGTGGATTGAAGATTTTAATTCCTATAAATATAATATGATAAAGTGTAGCCTATGTTTTAATCATCATCATCATTAGCAAGTGCAACCCATCAATGGCTCACTACTGAGCGCAGGTCTCCTCTCAGAGAAGGGTTATAGGCCATAGTCCACCACGCTGGCCCAATGCGAATTGGTGGACTTCACACACCTTCGAGAACATTATGAAGAACTCTCAGATGTGCAGGTTTCCTCACGATGTTTTCCTTCACCGTTGAAGCAAGTGATAGTTAATTGCTTAAACGCGCTTGACTCCGAAAAGTCAGAGGTGCGTACCTGGGATCGAACCTGCGACCCCCCGAATAGGAGACCACAGTCCTAACCACTAGGCTATCACTGCTATCAATATGTTTTAATACTGTGTATGAAATGTCTCCATTCCAAATGTTCGTTGTGGCGTGAAGGAGTAACAAACATCACCAATCTATCCATCCTCACAAACTTTCGTATTTATAATATTAGTAGGAGAAGAAGTAGGATTAAAGGGATTAAATAGGTCATTTTCTAAAATGTCTGAAACGCGTTTGCGCTACAACATGGAACCTGACCGTATCGAGAAAAAGTATCACTTAAAATTTTGTATCCAAATTAAAATTCGTGAATTTTGTCCTGTCCCAAACGTAGAGGGGGGAAGGGGTGCAAAGAATTTTCCAGAGACATTAACCTGATAATTATAGTTAATTTGTATGAATAACGCGACGTGAAGCACATACCCACTTAAAAGTTAATTATGATATAAAAAATTGCCATTCATTCTGCACTATTCATCTGTCCGCGTGTCCTTGTAATGATCTTAAGCTGTGTCCACACTCGTGCGCTTTCAACTTCCTTGCGTCATCGTTTGACGCACGCGTTGAATGTACTGACCTCTAATCTATGATTGACACTGAACTGGTTGTTCCTATACATATGACAGCTTAAATTATGGATTAATTTGAAGCGCCTCATTTGACATACGAGTGTCTCTGGAACTAATTATTATAATACGGATGCAGGAAGTCCAAAAATTATCAACTGTAACTAGTCAATTACTAGCTGATACCCGAGACTTTGTCCGCGTGGATTTAGTTTTTAAAATCCCTCGAGAACTCTTTGATTTTCCGGGATAAAAATTAGCCTATGTTACTCTCCAGGTTCTCAACTATACCCATGCAAAAAATCACGTCGATCCGTAGCATGATTGAAGGACAAAACCAACAAACAAACACACTTTCGCATTTATAATATTAGTAAGTTTAATTATAGATCCTTGGACACTCGTTACTGTTTACAGCGCCAAAATGGCGTCAATCAAGTAGGTCTAAAAAATATATAAAATTAGCTTGTCTCCAGTGTTAATCACGTGGTTGAATATAACACACAGCACAGACATCTATTTTCTGAACGCAATACATGCATGCGTTTTCGACGGGTACAGCGGTACGATTTTAGAAAAGCAATTCAATCGTGCTATTGACTGTAATTATGGCGCTCTTGTTATAATAATAAATTTTAATCAATAAAAATTCGAGGAAATTTTATTTCATGTCTCTTATGAAAGCAGATTCTTCTGAGAAGAGCGAGAGAGTTTCAAGTATCGACCAATCAGGGTACCAATTGTCTAAAAGTTATTTCATTGCTCGTGTTCGTATTCGATGACAGTAGCGTCAAAGTAAAATAATCCTTGATTGTAAATTTGCTAAATTTGTATTGAATTTGTGACTTTAAATCAATTACAGTCACAAATTCAGTACAATCGGTTTTAACACGGAGCGTTATGGAGCGTATCGTACATACTTAAACGCATACACGAATACACGCTGGAATGCATACACGAAATTGAGTTCTAATTCAATACTGTTATGGTTTATTTTATTTTGACGCTATTGTCATCGAATACGATTACGAACGATGGAATAACTTTAGACAATCGCACCTCAGAGTTGATTGCAATCTTATTGCGATCGTCACAATGTAGTCTGTAGCAATCATTTTTAGACGAAGTTGTAAGCGCACAAGTGTGGACGTGGCTTTATGCCTCCTTGTAATACGTTTTCCAATAAAAGTCAACTAAGTACAGTCGACGTCAAAAGTCCATACATAGCTTAAAGGCTAAAACCGTGCGCAAGCAATGCTGTGTATCACTCGAATTCTCACTCAAACAAATAAATATTATATATCAATAATCAACCTTAAGTCAACAACATAAGGTTCAAACGATTTCAGTTCAATACTACAGTAAGTGTGCGAGTGACAGACTGCATGCAAGGCAACTTGTTTGCTTTTTCTATATGGACTTTTGCAGCCGACTGTACATACCTATCTTTAAGTTTGACAAAGAAGAAACAACACCAAGGCGTAAAGTGTTTATTACTTTGTAGAATTAGCAATTAGGTGTTCTGTCCAAATTTTTTTCGTGACGTTTTATCTTTTGGCTGACAGTCGGTTTTTTATGTAACATCGTCGGTTTTAAATTTTCAAATTCATTTATTTCATGTATAGTGGAATTTATGCATGGTAGCTTCTATTTCCTACCTACCATGCATTTATGACAAGTCGCGTTTCTACCACCCGGTTCGAAAAGCTGATCCTGCTGAGAAGGTGCCGGCAAGGTTACATGGGTGTTTTTAGCAATCAAAGGCGTGATGACTTCGGATTAGTATTTTATTAGACTTTATGTTTAAAGACATTTAAGGATGTGACATGGACGCGACATAGTGACTACATTCAGATCACAGTTCGGGCACAGTGACACATTCTGTCAGTTAAGATCAAGTGCCGTTCTATTCTAATACAGATTATCTATATATAAATTATTAAATAATTTTTTTACTCTATGTAACTATAGGCTACATTGTATCCAGGAAAAATACAGAGTTTCCGCAGGAATTAAAAACTTTAATCCACGGGGACGATATCGAGGTGATCATTTTTAGGGTTCCGTACCCAAAGGGTACCAACGGGACCCTATTACTAAGCCTACGCTGTCCTTCCGTCCGTCCGTCCGTCCGTCCGTCCGTCTGTCAGCGGGCTGTATCTCGTAAACCGTAATAGATAGACAGATGAAATTTTCACATATTATGTATTTCTATTGCCGCTATAACAACAAATAATAAAAATTAAATTAAATTAAAAAAATTAAATAAAATATTTCCATGGGTACATGGAAATATTTTAATTTAATTTTTTTAACGGAACCCTAAAAGAGCGAGGCCCGACTCGCACTTGACCGTTTTTTTTTTCTTTTTAATATATAGTTTAGCGCTTGACTGCAATCTCACCTGATAGAAGATGCCTATTCACTCTTGATTTAATTAGTAATAATTAAATTAATTAATTCATTCATTTAGTATTGAAATAAAACAGCGGTACCGCAATCGCTGCAGGTGCGGGTTGAAACCGCGCCGTGTAAACTCAGTCCTAAAGTTCGGCCGTTCAGAGAATGCGTTCCTGACACCTGTCAGTTAGTCACGACAACTGTCACAAAATTACTCCTTATTCCTTTTTGACTAATCTAAATGACAAAGCTAAAATTCATTTCCTCAACATAATTAATAAATGTTTTAAAACCGGTACTGTCCCTAACTCCTGGAAATCCCAAATAGTTATTCCTATCATTAAACCTGGTAAAAATCCCTTGGATTCAAATTCCTATAGACCCATAGTTTTGTCATCTACTTTAGCAAAAATAACAGAACATCTTCTTAAAAACCGTCTGGAATGGTTAATGGAAAGCAGGAATATTCTTCCCTCCTCCCAATTTGGGTTTCGGAAGGGTTTGAGTACTACTGACAGCCTCGGCATATTGACAACTGACATTCGAATAGCCTTCACAAAAGGAGAGTACCTTGCGGGCGTCTTTCTCGATATCGCTTCCGCATATGACAATGTTCTACTTCCGGTGCTCAGGCAAAAATTGCAAAAGCTGAGTATCCCGCCGAGGTTAATACATCTCATATGTAGCCTGCTGTTCTGCAGGTCTATTGTGGTCAAGCACCAGTCATCTTCTCTTCCCCCCAGACTCATCTGGAAAGGTCTCCCTCAAGGCTCAGTTCTCAGCCCTCTGCTATATAGCATATATATACCCACGATCTCGAATTGTCTGTCAACAGTTTTTGTAACATCCTTCAATATGCTGATGATATTGCCCTCTACCACAGCTCTGGCAGTGTGGAGGAAATATCTTGTCGTATTAATTCTGCTTTGTATTACCTAGGCCAGTGGCTTTCTGACCATGGTTTGTCCCTCTCTGTGGGGAAATGCCAGGCAGTGGTTTTTACGAGGAAAAGGTCCCTTCCCACCTTTCAATTTTCATTTGAGGGTCAACTAATCCACCTAGCAGATAAAACAAAATTTTTGGGTATTTATCTTGATTACCGCCTTATTGGAATTGCCCATTCCGAACATATTATCAAAAAATGTGAAAAAGGTATTAATGTGATTCGAGCAGTAGCAGGGGTCTGGTGGGGTGCCCACCCGTACTCCTTAAAACTATTATATAATGCCTTAGTAAGAAGCCATTTGGATTATTGCTTATTTATTCTTGAACCTTTCAACAAATCTGCTAGTCAAAAACTTAATAAAATCCAATACAGATGCCTCAGAATTATTCTGGGTGCAATGAAATCTTCCCCCACCAATGCTTTGCAGGTGGAGTGTGTTGATCCTCCTCTAACTATCCGTCGCCAATATCTTTGTGACCGGTTTATCAGCAAGATGCTACAGTTATCATCCCACCCTCTTTGGCCTAGATTAACCCAACTGTCTAATTCTCCTCAATCCCGTAACTCTTCTTCATATTTAGTAGACAGTTTTTTAAAATATACTAGTCTCCCCCATCCCATTTCAACTTTCCCACTTAATCCAGTATTTTCTACTCCTTATAAAGCTCTAGTGTACAACCCTCTTATCATCACAGATATTGGTCTGATTAAAGGAGCCCCAGACACTAACACCAAATTTCAAAATTATATTTATCAAAATTGGTCAAATCATGTCCTTATTTATACTGATGCATCAAAGCTGTCCCCTGATGGCTGTGTTGGTGCTGCCTGTTGGGTGCCCAGGTATAAAATAATTCTAAAGTTTAAATGCCCTCCTGAGTCTTCAGTGTTTACAGGAGAAGCCACTGCTTTATTGGAAGCAATTCTGTTTGCACATTCCCATAACCTCCAACAAACTGTAATTTTGACTGACTCCCTTAGTTGTTTAATGTCTATTAAAGAAAATCCTTTTCGAAGCAAGTCAAGATTTCCCATTATTTTGAAGATCAGGGAAGCTTTGCTCTCATGTAATCAAAAAGGATTATCCATCTTGTTGGTTTGGATCCCCGGCCACTCCGGTATCCCTGGAAATGAGACTGCGCTAAAACAGCTGTTGTCTCTGGCTCACTTGATCATTTCCGAAATTCGGCACAAGATTTATGTATCCTCGCAAAAACATATCTTAACCGATCTTGGAATACACTCTGGAATAAATCAAAATCAATCAAAGGCAAATATTATGCCTCCATCCAGCCAGACATACCAACTCGACCAAGGTTTTTCAAATATAGGTCTGCTGAACGATGGATCACCTCTACTATTTCCCGGTTGCGTCTTGGTCATTCATGCACACCTGTTTTTCTGGCCAAACTCCGGATAAGGGATAGCTCTGTCTGTGAGTGTGGCTTGGATGAAGGCACTGTATCACACATCCTCTTTAACTGTCCCAAACTTCTTCATCCTCTTTATGATGTCCTCCCCTCAAATGTCCCCCGTCCTGTAAATGTTGAATATTTGTTAACGTTTGTGTTTAGTCCCTATTGTAGATTTTTATGTAAATATATAGAATGTAATAAAATTAAATTGTAGTATATTATGGTTTCCTACATCTTGTATATATTGTACATAAAAATTAATTCATGTTTATATCATTTGTTTTGTTGTAGGTGTTACTAACCCTTAAAAAAAAACTACTCTTTACTACATAGCTGATCAAAATTTTGGAACATCTTACACCGATCAATCTCCTTCGTGCCTCCTCCATCAACGCGACACTGGCGAAGCAATCTGTGCCCAGTTGGCACACCTAAAAGCCCGTAATTGGGAATTGAATTGATTATTGATATAATAATGTTGTTTTAATGCTCATCAATTGTTAAAACGGTAAACAACCAGCAATAATATTTTTATCGTAACTGCAACGCCATTACAAAGTTACGTCGTCAGTTCAATCGCGACGTGTCAGGAACGCATTCTCTGAACGGCCGTAGTATGTCGCGTTAAAAGTAGGTACGCCTCCAACCTTAATCTTATACATCCCAATCAAGAAGAGTAATTGTAGACGAATCATTATATGTTAGCATTCTTTATTGAGCCGCTCGAAGAGTCCCATATTAATCTGTACGCGGCGTCGCCGGGCCGCAGTATGCGCAGTGCCAGTTAGTGTTGGAATATTTCCATCCAATTAACTTGTTACATTCTCGCTTCCGAAAATAGCTACTTGTAAAAAGAAAAACAAATAAGACCGGCCAAGCGCGAGTAGGACTCGAGCATTCAAAGTTCTGTATAGTTCTTGCAATTCACGAGGGCGACTGACTTATGGTTGTGTGTGTGTCGTATCTGTATAAGTGTGAGCGAGCGCAATGCTCGCGCCTGCCCGCTCCCACCTAGGCTTTGACAGGCACGCACACTTATGCAATGTGCATGTACATTGTACACGAAGTAACTACAAGTAAAGCTCACTCGCCTTCGTGAATTGCAAAAACTGTACCTTGATGGAAGGACACTTAACTCGTGGGTAGTGATTTGCCGCAATTAACCTCTCGATTCAATCCCGAGCACCTCTTACTGTTCGGAGTTATGTGTTTAAGTAATTAAATATCACATGCTTCAACAATGGAAAAAAACATCGTTAGGAAACTTGAACGCCTGAGAGTTCACCATAACGTTCTCAAAGGTGTGTGAAGTCCGCCAATTCGCATTGAGCCAGCGTGGTGGACTGTGGCCTGTAACCCTTCTCTGAGAGGAGACCTGCGCTCAGTGGGTTGCTCATGATGAAACCTCTCGTCCTATGATATTGTGGCTAATTCCATTGTATAAAATATCAAAACTAAGTTAACAGGTCTATCTATATCTAGTGCTATCCCTTTTATAATGCTCTTTCCAGAAAAGGATAGCATTAGATTTAGACCTGTCATTTAATAGTAGTGTGCAGCACAAATTAGCCACATTGTACTTACACCTTATTAACTGTCCTAAAACAATGCTAAAATAATTTCAAGATTTCAGTATTAGTGCCATCATCATTTAACTACTGGGCTAAGTAAGGGCCACAAGTCTCCTCACAGATTGAGAAGGGTTATAGGCCATAGTCCACCACGCCGTTCAAGTCCGGATTGGCGGACTTCACACACCTTTGAGAACATTATGTAGAACTCTCAGGCGTGCAGGTTTCCTCGCGATGTTTTCCTCAGTTACTAAATAACTAGCTGATTCCGCGACTATTTGCGTGGATTTGGTTTTTCAAATCCCGCGGGAACTCTTTGATTTTACGGGAGAAAAAGTAGCCTATGTCACTCTCCAGGTCCTCAACTATACCCATCCGAAAAATCACTTCGATCCGTAGCTCTGTTGTTCACACATACACAAGCATACTTTTGCATTTATCATATTACTAGATGATGCCCGCGACTTCGTCTGCGTGGATTAAGGTTTTTTGATTCCCGCGGGAACCCTCGAATTTTCCGGGATAAAAAGTAGTCTATGTGTTAATCCTGGGTATGAGCTATCTCCATTCCAAATTTCAGCCAAATCGGTTCATTAGTTGTGGCGTTAAAGAGTAACAAATATCCATCAAAAAATCCATCCATCCAAATATCCATCAATCCATACATCCTCACAAACTTTCGCATTTTTATTATCAGTAGGATTAAGTATTTAGGATAACTCAGGAAAAACAACCCATTACCAATAAAATCAAAGGGTTCCTTTTTACCATTTGTACGGAACCCTAAAAAAGAGTAGGGTACATCAAAGGCGCGTTCCCCGAAATTTGGCCATTACCGACCGTTACCTCCCAAATAGAGTGTGATCGAACTCCGAGATAAACTCTTTCACGTTGACTCTACTAATTGGTGCAATAAATTTGGTCCGACGCGACCGCTCGTCCACTCGTCCATCTTAAACCCTAATAGGGCTTAAAGATTAAGTTTTTTTCACTGCGTCATTCTCGATCTTCATCTATAGCTTAACAATCTACAACTCTTGGTACATAGTTCCTTTTCGGACGGTTTGGCGGATGGAGGCTAGGCGAAAAAAGTGTAAGAATTTTCCGACACGACACTTGTTGCCTTCGTTTATTACACACGTTCCATCACAGCTTTGTTTAAGGTTGATTATACGAGTCTGCCCGCGAAATTCAAATTTAATTTGTTTTTTCCCATTTTGTAAACTAATATGACAAAGTAGGCATATGGCATTCTAATTGCGCCAGTAGAATTATCATCTTTACAGGTTTACATAAAAATCTTTACTTGAAAGTGACCAGTTTAAGAAATTAATCAAAATACTGACTAATTTGTGAGTAACTCACGTCCAACTCGGTGTTTTGATTAATTTCTTAAACTGGTCACTTTCAAGTAAAGATTTTTATGTAAACCTGTGAAGATGAACCTTCTACTGGCGCAATGAGAATGCCATTAGCCTAGTTTGTCGTATTAGTTTACAAATTGCGAAAACCCAAATTAAATTTGAATTTCGCGGGCAGACCCGTATAATCATCCTTAAGGTTAGGTAAGGGCACATTTAAGGAGCTATTGTTTGTAGCTATACTGCCTGCCTAACTGCTATTAAGCTAATAATCCTAAATCTTTACCCTTGTGGTGGTTAAACCCTTTTTTTGAGCTGTGTCACTTGTTTATCTACGAGCGAAGCAATGGCTGGATCATGCGTCATGCTCGTGAACGGGTGCCACCAGCTGGAATGGGGCTGCCTTCTGTCTGCCCGTCTTAACGTGTTGAATTATAATTAGGTATGCTTTTGTGGAACTCATTGTGGAAACACCGCATACATAGCATAGTATCTATTGAATTGTACACTTCTTTTGAAAAGAGCAACCGCCGAGTTTCTTGCTGGTTCTTCTCGGCAGGAAGGGCATTCCGAACCAGTGGTATACGACGACTCATCGACGATTCAAAAGCACTTGTAAAAAAGTTTATTTGAATAAAAAACATTTCTATTCTATTCTATTCTATCAAACAAAGTGTCAGACAACGAAGTTAGGATCTGTCAAACTCAGCTTCCGAGAACAAGCGATTCTCATCTCTATCGTCTTCAAAATGTCCCCAATTAATGAGGCAGCGTCGCGGACCGATTCGTTGGAGCCCGACGGACGCAATAAAGAAATGTCGACTCGTTTAAATTCCATTTCAGAGTTAGAGCCTTTGCACATTACGACATTTTATCAGCCTTTTAGATATTGTAGGTACATGCTGCGTGATTGAAGGACAAACCAACAAACGGATACACTTTTACATTAATTGGAACGTAGTTCCTTATCGCGCGGTGCGGAAGGGGGCTAGACGGAAAAAATTAAGACAAAATTGAACCGACACTCGACACTGATCGACACTTTTTTGAATGTGAATTTGGCATTGTGTTCGGTATTTTCGCGGTACAATATTGGGACTCCGTAGCATTGTGGTTTCTGCAGTCGCCTAACAGTTAAAGGTCGATGGTTCGAATCCCAGCTCGACAGACTGAATTTTCTATTTTCAATTTTATTTTAAATAATTTCTATATGTGGAATTTTTCCCTAATTTTTTATAACTTATTTAAGCTTTGATTATGGTTTCGTTCAAGTTAAGTTAGATTTTTAGAACCCTTATTGAACCCCCTGGCGTTGATTTAGGATTGGTAGGAGCCCTTCGTAGAGACTAATTCCAATCCTTAATCTATGTATGCTTTTAGGGTTAACTTTCAAAAATTCTTTGTAAGCGGATCCGCCCGATTTTCAGCCCGATCCGTCCAGTGCAGTGGTTTGAGCTGTGCGTTGATAGATCAGTGAGTCAGTCCTTTTATAATAGATATATTTAAAGAAAAGTCTTTTTATACGACTACCTGAAAAAAAGTATATACTTAGAGTAATACTAAGAGTATATACTTAGTTTTCAGGGTTCATGTATGTATGTATGTGAGTTTGTATATTCCACAATAACTTCTATACGCCTGAACCGATTTTGATGAATGAAGTATCGTTGGAATACTTAGCTTATTTAAAAAAAATTGATGGAGTAACTATGGTCCCGCATTAGAGACTAAAGTTGAGAAACAAAATCGAAAATAAGATTAATTATATAATATTAAGTAAGTATATAATAAAAAATCATCTAGAAAATGATGAGTAGATTCCAAATAAAATAACACTTATAGGTAGTTCAATATCCAGTGATTCCCAAAAAAATATTATTTAAAACTGTCGATAAGATTCCAAAGGTTTTCCAATTTTTTGGCAGGGTTTTTTTAATTTTTTGAATTATTTATTATAAATAAATAGATTATTTATAACTAGGTAGATAAGTGCTTATAAATAGATTATTTATAACTAGGTAGATAAGTACTTATATCACCTTTGAGGTCATAAGGTTGAACATTTGGAGGGCAATTAATTTTTTTAAGGTCCTGTTTTTGTTTCTGTCCTTACATTTGTTTTGCCCCTTCGCTACCGTGCGTGCTTTTTAACGATCGTGGAGATAGGAGCGACCCAAATTAGGTCGTGTTTGGGTTCGGATGCAAATGTTGTGAATACGAGCAAAAACAACACTACCCTCCGTTGTAGAAACGTTGATAAGTACTAAAAAAACTATATTATGACTTTTTTATATTGGACTAAATCACTAAACGATGCCCGCGACTTCGTCCGCGTGGATTAAGGTCTTTTGATTCTCGCGGGAACTCTTTACTTTTCCGGGATAAAATGCCTATATGTTAATCCTGGGTATGAGCTATCTCTATTCCAAATTTCAGCCTAATCGGTTCATTCGTTTTGGCGTGAAAGAGTAACAAACAAAAAACAAATAAAAACATCCATCCTTACAAACTTTCGCATTAATAATATTAGTAGAAGTAATATTAGTAGAAGTCCGAAAGTCATTTGGGGGAATGGGCGTGAACAAAATCAATATGACTTATGTTACATCCAATTTTCCGTAGTCGGTTCAGAGCTTAAACTTTTATCCTTGTGCTATCCTACTTCCTATCCCACTAATAGGATATAGGATATAGGGATAGGAAGTAGGATAGCACAAAGATAAAAGTTTATTTTTGGAACGTAGTTCCTTATCGCGCGGTGCGGAAGGGGGCTAGACGGAAAAAATTAAGACAAAATTGAACCGACACTTTTTTGAATGTGAATTTGGCATTGTGTTCAATATTTTCACAGTACAACACATAAAATTAGTTATAAAAAATTAGGGAAAAATTGCACATGTAGAAATTATTTAAAATAAAATTGAAAACAGAAAATTCAGTCTGTCGAGCTGGGATTTGAACCATCGACTTTTAGCTGTTTAGCGACTGTAGAAACCACAAGGCTACCGAGATCTAATATTGTAGTGTGAAAATATTGAACACAATGCCAAATTAATTAATCGAAAGGAACTTCGTTCCATCCGGGTGTCCCTTGACACCTCTCAAGTTTTTATGTTAAACTGTCACGATTTTCTTACACAATCGCGTATCATACCCTAAAATCGACTTTATGTGACTTAGCCATATTTTCGTGGGACAGAACGGAGATGGGCGAATGAAAACATCGTTATGTGATGCAAATCATGAGAAAAGTACAATATTCGCTTGTTATTTCAGAGTTATTGCATGGGGAGGGACAGATGGGCTGGTATGCAAAACAGGCGTATTAAGGGCTGAGGCTACATTTGGGGCTATAGGTCCTTATTTTTTAAAATAGTTGTTTTCGTTGAGTAAAATTAAAAATTTAAATAGCCCCGCCATGTGGCTTCGTAGGCTAAACAGGTGAACTAATATTTTTTAAATATAACTCTTTATTATATAAGTAATAAAAGGCAAAGGTACGCAAAAGCTAGTTTGTTGTAATTATGAACAATTAATATTCAATTACTTCTAAAATTAAAAAAAAAAGAAAATTGACAGTCATAGGACTGACTGACTGCCGATAGAAGTGAAAACTAGATTTGCTAATAAGTAATAAAAACAAATATAAAAAAATAATTAAATAAAATACAATAAAAATAAATTAAAAAAAGTGCACTGTATCGTTCCGTGAGTGAGATTCGAACCTGCGACATAATACGGAAGGCGGCTGCCTGCAGACTGCGCTGTAAAGGTTGCTTGAGAACCTTTAAAATGTTGAACGCTTACTGAAATCTCCAGGTGACGGTGACGATGGTGACGGTGAGATTTCGCGAAATCCATGTTTTTTGCTCACCCAAAAAAGTTCTCAACGTGCCTTCACTTCAAAAAAATATTATTAAGGGCTGATTTCACCAACGTACAATAAGTCTTATCCGAGCGTAAATTTGATATTTTGACAGTAATTTCAGTACAAAAACTGTCAGAACGTGCAATTTATTCCTAGGAACGTATATACGTAGGTATATACGTCACTCGACGTTGGTGAAATTGGCACTAAGTACATTATTATTATTTTACTAGCTTTCGCCCGCGGCTTCGGTCACGTTTAGTTCGATTTTTCAAACCCCTTGGAGTTTGATTTTTACCCTCAGGGGTTGAATTTTTAAAAATCCTTTCTTAGCGGATATAAACCTACGTCATAATAACTAATCCGTACACAGTGGTTTGAGCTGTGCGTTGATAAATCAGTCAGTCAGTGCAGAGAGTCATTCACCTTTTTCTTCTAGATTTAGACTAGTTTTTGCCCGCGACTACTCAAGACCTCAGCTATACCCCAATATATTGGATTAGATTGGATGACAATTTGTTTATAAAAAAAGTAATAAAAAAAACCGGCCAAGTGCGTGTCGGGCCACGCGCAGTGTAGGGTTCCGTAGTTGAAAGTCTCAAATATTATTGCTGACCTAGGAGAGTGCTTTTATTTTATTTATGAATATTGAATACATTTTGAGTTCCATGGTTTAAATACTACAATATTCTACAAAATATAACTCCTTAACTAATGAACCCTACTTAGCCGTGATAGTTTTCCTTTAAAATTCATTATATATACTACTGCTGTGAATTTTTTCTTGTATCCTATAAACCACCATTTAGCTGGCAGAGGGGGGATACTTGACTCTAATAAAATTTAGCAGTTTAAAATAGAGATG
The DNA here is from genome assembly GCA_029955525.1 of Oeneis ivallda. Taxonomy (NCBI): domain Eukaryota; kingdom Metazoa; phylum Arthropoda; class Insecta; order Lepidoptera; family Nymphalidae; genus Oeneis; species Oeneis ivallda. The sequence continues at coordinate 17,009,889 of JARPMR010000025.1, forward strand.
AAACGGATAGTGGTTTGGCCGGATACCGGATAACGGATATTCGGCTAGCTACGAGGCCGGAGCGCCGGATATCCGGCTGCCGAATATTCGGCTCTTTACATATCGCGATCAGTTTATCTTTCAGCACCTGGCAGTAGCGTTTATAGCGAAAGGTTATTTTCGTAAGCTGGTCTGGTATACGAAGCTAAGCGGAGTCGACTCTTACCATCAAATGCGGAAAATTTGGTATTCATTCACCACAATTTGCCACTTGTTAATTTTGAGTACTAAATTTTTATAACAGAATATATTTTTATGTGCGATTATAAAAATAAACAGTGTCAATAACTTATTATTTTGTATAATTTACCCAAAGTATAGTAATAATATTTTTTAAATTTTACTATCCGGTATCCTGCCGGATACCGGATGGTAAATCATACTATCCGGTATCCGGCCGAATATTGAAAACAAGGCCGGATAGGCCGGATACTGGATAGTTAACGGATATCCGTTTCATCTCTAGTTTAAAATATCATATTTCACAAACGGATTCCTGAATTGAAAAATGGTGCTCCCACACCCACAATATTTTTGAAAGACCTATTCAACGACACCCCACACTATGGGATAGTCGAGAAAAAAAAAGTTCATCCCCACTTTACATGTAGGGGAGGTACCCTAAAAAAAATTATTTTTCTCAATTTTATTTCACCGCTTTGTCGGCGTGATTGATATTTATACCCTTGTCAAATTACAGATTTCTAGTACCAATAGTCTCTGAGCTAAACCGCGGACAGACAGACAGACAGACGGACGGACGGACATGGCGAAACTATAAGGGTTCCTTGTTTACTACGGAACCCTAAAAATGAGAGTGATATTTTAACCAAATATGGCGAACAAGCTTCACTCTACTAAATCTACTACATCATCATCATCAACCAATCAGTCCAAAGTATCCACTGTTGGACATAATATAGGCCTCTATACGGTAGCGCCAACGTTATGTCACCCCATGCTGAGAAACTTTATAGGCACTTACAAAATATGACTGAATGGATAAAGTAAGTATAGAATTTTCTCAATAAATACCCTAATTCTTAACTGTCAAAAGATAAGCGATGGCTCAAAATAAATGCGTGTGGGCACTTATATCGTCAAAACATTGGTTAACTTTTACTATTACTTGGAAATTACTGCAGTTTCTTGAGGATACACTATACTAGTTACTACTGAATAGACTCTCCATTATTATAGAGTAACCCAAACAGTCTCGAGACATGAGAATAAAAGTGTGTCGTTATGCGTGTGTTTGTGAGAGCTATGCTCGGTATATACCTGCGAGATTAAATCAGAAATGAGGAGATTCGTAGGAGAACCAAAGTCACCGACATAGCTCAGCGTGTCGCGAAACTGAAGTGGAAATGGGCGGGGCACATAGTTCGAAGAGCTGATGGTCGTTGGGGTCCCAAGGTGTTGGAGTGGCGACCCCGCACCGGGAAACGCAGTGTTGGCAGACCCCCCACCAGGTGGACCGACGACATCAAACGAGTCGCAGGGAGCCGCTGGATTCAAGCGGCGCAAGACTGAAGCCTGTGGAAGTCCATGCAGGAGACCTTTGTCCAGCAGTGGACGTCTATAGGTTGATAAAGAAGAAGAAGAAGAAGTTATCTCCACCGACAGATGTCCTCTGGGCACTGGACATTGCCTCTTTCAAAGATCGCTACAGAACGAACCTTGTGCCGCTTGTAGCCAGTCACTGCAGGAAGCTCGGTTGAAATCTTCCGCCTTCCTAGTGTAGGGTAGGTTTCCAACGCTGCGTTCTCGACTTATTGAATTTTATTCGCGTCAACGAAAAAATCGTTAAATAAGTATGTGAAATATGCTGAATTTAAAACCATAAAAATGATTTTCCATACGGAATGAGAGCTGTCTAGAAAACCTTTTCTTTCGAATTCCACTTTTTTCACCCGACTGCGCGACGCAAAGGAGTGGTAATGTGTTTATCAGTCTATAATAATAATAATAATAATAATAAATGTATGTATCTTTGTTTGTTTGTTTTTTGTAGCACTCTAGAGACCAAATGCGTGGGCCGATTGTGATAAGCGGCACGTCGTTAGATTCGCCAAGCCAGTGCGAGTGTCAACGAGAACATAAAAATTTGGAAAATTCAAAATGGCGGATTTTGGACGCCAGAATGTGGGGTTAAAATTTTTTTTTTCTTCAACTCCTATTGAGCGGGGCATCCAATTAAAGGGTTAGAAAAAGTGATTACGAAAGTTAATTAATATTTTAATTGATATTCTTTAAAGCAGTCGGGTTCTTTTATTCTTTTTTTATATTTTGCTAGTCAGAGTTTCTCTTCCTTTGACAGAAGTCGTATAAATGACTCAAGACAGTTCGATCCAGGTACACAATGACTCCATGCGTACCCATGAATGAGTGTGCGGATAACATCTCAGCAGGTAGTTGACATAGATGAACTCATTTCATTGCACTGACTATAATATTATTGTCCACAATTTTGTTTGCATCTGAATTATTAACACTTATCTTATAATACACCAGAAATGTATTATTACGTAAACTACAAGTTTAGTTTTTGCGTTGATGGATGTACTGCCACACTCAGAGTCATTAAATTATGATTAATTAATCATTGACTTGTGATTATCTGCCGCACTCAGCCGCATATATTAAATTATATTATTTAATGATTAATTAATTAACTATCATTAAATCTATTACTGAATTGTCATTAATGTACAAACGAAGCGTTAACTTCTGAGAATGAAACTTTTTAAAATCCAAGATTGAGTCGTTAAGTTACGATTAGCGACTCTGAGTGCGGCAGTTAATAGTTAATGTTCAACCACACCTAAATAATCCCTTAAATAAGAGTCTCTCTACGTAGGTAGTGCCTATATGCAATTCCTTACCCAATGTCTTTTTCACCTTTATGCTTTTAGGTGTTGCCTAGGGGTTCGTGAAAACGAAATTGACATCGAGATTGACACGAGAGCATCACCTAAATTAGTGTAGTTAAAAGTCCCTCAACGCAAAAATCCGTCTACGCCTACGAAAGTCAAGTCACTTAACTTTCGTAGGCGTAGACGATCTCTCTCTATCACGATACAGAATGTCAAGTCTCCGCTGTCATATCCGTAGACCCGTAGTGACGTGACGTCATTTGGCTTGTCATATTGTGTCAACGTTACAGGCAGCATTTAATTACAGAGCATCAAGCGTAGAGATGGGCAAAAAGGCAGTCGATAGCGATTCTCGTTAGCGGTTCCGTCAACGCCTACGAAAGTTAAGTCACTATAACTTTCGTAGGCGTCGGCAGGCGTAGACGATCTCTCTCTATCACGAAGCACGATAGGTACATACCTTCAAAATGTCAAGTCTCCACTGTCATATCCGTATTTAGATCCGTACTGACGTGACGTCACTTGGCTTGTCATGTGTCACCGTTACAGGCAGCATTTAACTACAGAGCATCAAGCGTAGAGATTGGCAAAAAGCCAGTCGATAACGATTCTCGTTAGCGGATTGTTTTAGGTCTTGAAGAAAATCTCCCCTGTAGAGATAAATTGCCCCTTGAGCAGGTTCATTTCATTTTATACCTACTACAAAGTGCAAAGTAACTTCGTTTGCCTGGAGTTTGGTTTTAAAAATCTCGCGGGAACCCTATGTTTTATTTTGACGTGATAACGTCTTATAAATCGATGAACACCGGCTGCACGCACGAAAAAGTGTCACGTTCCGCCTGAGCCTGAGGGTGCAAGCGAGAGCGCGGAACAAGCGATAGAGAGGCATGATCGGCCCATGCGTTGGCTTGTGCCGCCCGCCAGTCATCGTCAATGTTTCGTTATGACGTTATCACGTAAAACTATCGTCCGTAAACCGACTTTAACGATAACCAATTTTTTGGGATAAAAGGTAGTCTATGTCACTCTCACTCATGCAAAAAATGGCGTCGATCCGTCGCGTAGCTTCGTTGTTGCTTGGTTGAATGACATACCAACTAATTTTAAAACATTTTCGCATTTTTAATACATATCTAGTAACTAAGGATTTCTTAGAATTAATTATTTAGTACATAAATAAATAAATGAAACATTTCATATTATCACGATTCACGATACAAATGTCAGGTCTCCGCTGTCATATCCGTAGATCCCTAGCCAGGTGACGTCACTTGACTCGTCATGTCATGTGTCACCGTTACAGGCAGCATTTAATTACAGGTCTCAAGCGTAGAGGTGGGCAAAAAGCCAGTCGATAACGATTCTCGTCAGCGGATTGTTGTAGGTCTTGGAGAAAATATCCCTTGTAGAGATAAATGCCCCTTGAGCAGGTTCATCAATTCATCTTATACCTACTACAAAGTGCAAAGTAACTTCGTTCGTCTGGAGTTTTTAAAAATCTCGCGGGAACCCTCTATTTTATTTTTTTGGATGAAGGGTCTATATGTCACTCCCCGTTCTTAACTATACTCATGCAAAAAATCACGTCGATCCGTCGCGTAGCTTCGTTGTTGCTTGGTTGAAGGACATACCACCAACTAACTAACAAACAAACACATTTTCGCATTTTGAATACATATCTAGTAACTAAGGATTTCTTAGAATTAATTGTTTGGTACATAAATAAATAAATGAAACATTTCATATTATCATGATTCACGATACAAATGTCAGGTCTTCGCTGTCATATCCGCAGATCCCTAGCCAGGTGACGTCACTTGACTCATGTCATGTCATGTGTCACCGTTACAGGCAGCATTTAATTACAGGTCTCAAGCGTAGAGGTGGGCAAAAAGCCAGTCGATAACGATTCTCGTTAGCGGATTGCCACCGAGCTAGCATTAACATTCTTGCTGGGAAATATTTGTTTTTCAGACTTGAGGCTGAGTTAGGGCTGCTACCTGACGTATTTAGTGTCGTTTCCTCGTCGCTGAGGGTGATGACTTTCCATCAATCAAGTTAAGTATAGGTTTTCTTAATCGACTTGCTAGAAACCGTCATAAACTAGCAACACAAACTATTTAATTGTAAGCCAATCCAATCCATCAGCCTGTATTCATCCACTGCTGGACATAGGCCTTTCCAAGAGCGCGCCACCAAACACGGTCCTCCACCTTCCTCATCCAGCCGCTTCCCGCCACCTTCTTAAGGTCATCGGTCCAACGAGTTGGAGGTCGTCCTACACTGCGCTTGCCGGTACACGGTCTCCACTCCAGAACACGTCTGCCCCATCGGCCATCGGTTCTGCGACAGATAAGACCTTTATTTGTAAAGCTAAATTCATTTGACAACTCAAAAGCAATTTATAAACTTAGACCAAATTCTAAACTAGCTTGTTCCTGCCACTTCGCTCACGTCAAGTTCAATTTTTCAAACCTCTATTTTACCCCCTTAAGGGTTGAATTTTCAAAAATCCTTTCTTAACGGATGGTTACGTCATCTTATGCCGAATTTCAGCCAGATCCATCAAAGGCTGTGCGTTGATATATATCAGTTCGTCAGTTAGTCACCTTTTCCTTTTACATGTAAGTATATTTAGGAGATAATAAATATAAATAAGATAAATTAATATACCTACATAAATAAGTTTGCAGACTATTTTGTCTAATCTTTTTATGATCTAATCTAGTGTGAGTTATTTTACTATTTGAATAAATAAATAAAAACTCAGATATCAGAATTCAGAACATAAATGGATTCTGAGCTCAGTAAATGATACTAGCAGCCCTAACGAGAACAACAGACTAATTAATTTAATAAAACTGAAGCGTTCCCGGCATCTTAATAATAGAGGTACATGAAGAATGCGAGCGTTCACAAACATTAGCTAACTGTCTACCGCGGTTTTGCTCTACCCAATTTCAATGGCTCTAGATATAAAGCACACGAGAAGTGTCCTTTAAAGCGAGCGAGAAATATTTCCTCTGTCACCCACAAAGAATCATCCAATATGGTTGAGCGAAGCAATGGCTGGATCAAGCGTCATGCTCGTGAACGGGTTCCACCAGCGGGAATTTCTTCATACTTCATACTTTCTATCTGCCCGTGTTAACATGTGTTAAATTATAATTAGGTATGCTTTTGTGGAACTCATTGTGGAAACACTGCATCCATAGCTTAGTATCTATAGAATTGTATCTTTTTCTTCTTCTTTATCAACCGATAGACGTCCACTGCTGGACAAAGTTCTCTTGCATGGAAGCTTCCACTCGGTCTTGAGCCGCCTGGATTCAGGGGCTCCCTGCGACTCGTTTGATGTCGTCGGTCCACCTGGTGGGGGGTCTGCCAACACTGCGCTTCCCGGTGCGAGGTCGCCACTCCAACACCTTGGGACCCCAACGACCATCAGCTCTTCGAACTATGTGCCCCGCCCATTTCCACTTCAGTTTCGCGACTCGCTGAGCTATGTCGGTGACTTTGGTTCTCCTACGGATCTCCTCATTTCATCCTCAGAATTGTAACTTGTTTTGAAAAGAGCAACCGCCGAGTTTCTTGCTGGTTCATCTCGGCAGGAAGGGCATTCCGAAACGGTGGTAGACTCTTCGACGATTCAAAAGCACTTGTAAAAAAGTTTATATTTGAATAAAAAACATTCTATTCTATTCATCAACGACTCACTACACTACTGAGCGCAGGTTTCCTCTCAGGAAAAGATTATAGGCCATAGTTCACGCAGGCTTAATGCAAATAGGCGGTGTGCATACACCTTTAACAAAAAGTTGACAATAGGTGCAGGTTACCTCACGATGTTTTCCTTTACCGTTGAAGCATGTTATATTCAATTGCTTAAATTAACGCACATAATTATTACATAACCACTAATATTAAGACGTATGTGCCCGGGATTGAACCTGCGAACTAGCTTATGCCCGCGGCTTTGCTCACGTTAAGTTCGATTTTTCATACCCCTATTTTATCCCCTTAGGGGTCGAACTTTCAAAAATCCTTAACGAATGCCTACGTACCTCATAATAGCTCTCTGTTCACCCAGCCCGATCCGTCCAGGTGGTTTGAGCTGTGCGTTGATAGATCAGTCAGTCAGTCACTTTTTCCTTTTATATATTTAGATACTAGACGATGTTCGCGACTTCTTGTTCGTGGATTAAGGTTTTTTAATTCCCACTGGAATTCTGTAATTTTCCGGGATATAAAGTAGCCTATGTGTTAATTCTGGGTATGAGCTATTTTCATTCCAAACTTCAGCCAAATCGGTTCATTCGTTGTGGCGTGAAAGTGTAACAAATATCCATCCATCCATACATACACCCATCCGTATTGATCTACGGCCTTACAAACTTTCACATTTATAATAATATTATTCGGATTTTTCGGAAAATCGATTTTTTTTCGGTTAATGCAAAAAATTACGTCGACTCGTTGCTTAGTACTATTAGGTATATATTCTGTGCTCTAGGTACCTACAGTTCTTGCAATTCACAAGGGCGCCTGACTTATGGTTGTGTGTGTGTGTCGTATCTGTATAAGTGTGAGTGAGCGCAATGCTCGCGCCTGCCCGCTCCCACCTAGGCTTTGACAGGCACGCACACTTATGCAATGTGCAGCCATGTACACGAAGTAACCACAAGTAAAGCTCACTCGCCTTCGTGAATTGCAAAAACTGTACCTATACTCGTAATTCGTAGTAAACGCTTGTGATTCGTAGAATACCAGATGCACCGTTGACGGAAAATCGAACTGTGAAATTGCTGAGTGTAACAATGTAAGCGTTTTCACATTATTGCTAATTCGTATTTGTTGTAGCTATTGTGTTTGCGCATTGATTTAATTAGGTGCGGAAAATTGTTTTTCAGGCAACTGTTATTGTTCTAGCAAATATAATGTAAGTAATTGTGTGTCTATAAAGTGATTAAAGCACTGCCAGTAGTAGATCTTTTACATAATAATAATGGACGTAGTTACGCAAAAACGTTCCAACCCACAGCAAGTTTTCAGTCAGATTGATGCGGTTTTAATTTTTTTTAGCTATGAATATGTTACGCATTTTGGGTTGAAACATTGGAAATAAAACAAATAATGACGTAAGGACTGGAATGTTCTTAGTATATGATGTAGGGTGTCCTAAAAAAGTAGCCTAGCGCTACTAACTCAATTTTGACAGACTTGTGAGTTGGAACGTATTTGCATAACTAAGTCCATATTATTAAGATTAGATTGAAGTTTCAAATTTTCAATATGGTGGAAAAGTTCGTTAATACATTTCAGTGGAATGAAAAGTTTCTGCGCTGCAGCGTGATGCTGAGTGTTTTCTGTATGTATGAGTAAATTGTTCTTCTTTTTTAAGTATTTTTAACCGACTTTGAAAAGGAGGAGGTTCTCAATTCGGCGGAATCTTCTTTTTTATGAATGTTCACCGATTACTCGAATACGCTGCTTTTCCGGGATAAAAAGTAGCTTAGGTTGCCTACTCTACAGGTGGTCAAATTTTATAACAGCAAAAAATCACGTCGATCATCAAGATTAAAGGACAAACTGACAAACAAATACACTTTCGCATTTATAATATTGGTAAGGATAAATTATAAAAATGTTATCGCTGTGCTACTGTTTTTATAATTGCATAACGACATTTATTTTAATGCGAGACGATTTTCAGAAATGAAATTTCGAGGACATACCTCTATATTTAATCGAGTAATTAATATCCTTACTAATATTATAAATGTGAAAGTGTGTTTGTTTGTTGGTTTGTTGGTTTATTGGTTTGTTGGTTTGTCCCTTCAATCACGCCGCAACAGGGCTACGGAACGACGTTTTTTTGCATGGGTATAGTTGAGGACCTGGAGAGTGACATAGGCTACTTTTTATCCCGGAAAATCAAAGATTCCCGAGGGATTTTAAAAACTAAATCCACGCGGATGAAGTCGCGGGCATCAGGTAGTCTGTTTATAATTACACTTTTTGCGACAGTCGTAATCATCTTAATTAATGCATAAACTAGTAATTTATTTAAGAGCATAATTGCAATCACCTTTATGATATTTACATAAAAGCCTGTGTAATTATTTACAAAGACATTTACATAAAAGTGATCATGTGATCTGTATATAGTTAAACTTACCTACATATAAACACATCTTAATTAACTTACTAGCTGATGCCCGCGACTTCGTCCGCGTGGATTTAGTTTTTAAATCTCTCGGGTAGGTACTCAACTATACCCATGCAAAAAATCGCTTCGATCCATATTTCTGTTGCGGCTTGATTGAAGGACAAACGAACAAACCAACAAATAAACACACTTTCGCATTTACAATATTAGTACGATAGACATCCACTGCTAGAAATAGATTTCTTGCATAGATTCCCACATGGCTCGGTCTTGCGCCATCTGTATTCAACGGCTCTGCTAACACTGCGCTTTCTGATGTAGAAGGTCGCCACTTTGTAATGTTGGTAGAATACCTATAACTACTTACCATAATTATTAAAAGGCTAAATGGTACTCGTGCGTAAAGCCCATAATATTTTTTTAAAAGAATCTCAGTCAAGCTGAAGTTGACTAATATCCTCCTCTCCCCTCCAAATAAGCGGAAAGCTTGTGCTAGGAGTGGGTACGACAACACTGCAACGGGTGGGGTTTGAACCTGCGACCTTTCAGTCTTCAGTTCGCACCTTTAACCGTTGGGCTATTGAGGCTTAAATATATGTAGGTATATGAATAACAAAAAAAATGTCTGCCAATTCGTATTGGGCCAGCGTGGTGGACTATGGCCACCACCTTCTCTGAGAGGAGACCTGCGCTCAGTAGTGAGCCGTTGATGGGTAGCTGATGATGATTCCGAAATAACAGACGGCCACTTCAAGAAGTTAAGGTGGATTGTACGGGTCTGCCCGCGAAATTCAAATTTAATTTGGTATTTTGCAATTTGTAAACTAATACGACAAAGTAGGCTTATGGCATTCTAATTGCACCAATGGAATTATCATCTTCACAGGTTTATATAAAAATCTTTACTTGAAATTGTCCAATTTCAGAAATTATTAGTCAGAATATCGACTAATTTGTGAGTAAATCACGTCCAACTCGATATTTGATTAATTTCTTAAACTGGTCACTTTCAAGTAAAGATTTTTATGTAAACCTGTGAAGATGAAACTGCCATTGGCACGATTAGAATGCCATAAGCCTACTTTGTCGTATTAGTTTACAAATTGCGAAAAACCAAATTAAATTTGAATTTCGCGGGCAGACCCGTATAATCAACCTTAACGAAAAATTCCCAACTACAAAGAGCAGCAACTTAATATTTCGATGATCCACGAAACGTCACACAAAGGCATAGATCCCACCTATTCAGCTCTATGGTTTGTGAATCAACGGCTGTACATCATCACTGGATCCCACGGGATGCTGGAATGAAGACGACATAGATTAACTCTACACAATGAGTGTAAAAAATAACTGCTCTGACCATTGCGAGAGTAGTTTGTAGTTCGGACCGAGCGATGTGTTCGTTTGTATCAATAAAATTATGATAGAGACAGCAATATATTGGCATAAATAAGTGAGAATAGCAATGGTAGTGGAGGTTTACCTATTGGATGAGACGACGATGAAGCTTTAAGGCCCAATTAGACGGTGCCTCGTACATCGTTCATCGTTGAGAAATTTTTTGCGAAAATGAACTCTCTTAACTCGCGCTAAGGGTGAATTTTCTACGGTCAATTTTTAGAGATTTTTGCTTTAATTTTCGAAGGTCATCGGTGTGCCATCCGTCTCAATTCGTCCTTAGGTTTCATTTTCGCAAAAAATATTCGCATAAATGAACGATGAACGAGGCACCGTCTATTTACAGCCTTAGGTGTATGTAGCTTTTAGCTCAGACTTATGTGTCTTGATGTTTATGAGGTAGGTATACCTATATACATATTTTTTTATTTATTTACTACTTAAACCACTCCGGCTTTGCCTGGGTAGGTTTGAAACTTCACAGAATGTGTCTTTAGATGTTGTTACTTAGCGTCTACAATTTGAAAAACTAAAATACTGATCGCGAGTGATCTGCTTATTATTACTTCTTACTTACTTCTTTTATCTTACTCTATTTATCATTACCTTAGATACTCTTGTTGAATACTATTGCGAGAAAATATCTACCATAGTATGATCGTTATTCATGTTAGTCATGACTCTTGCAAATACAAAACCTAAATAGATAAAGCTCCTTAAAATAGAAAAGATATTTCGCATAAACCTTTCTATAATAATTTGTGAATGGCAGTGGTCATTTTTTGCATTTCACAAATGAATGAAAATGTATGGTGTCGCTTGAATGAACTGAATGCACCCACTTGTGCCATAGAATCGTCGGACGATAAAAATTTGTTTTGTTGAGTTTGTTATTATTTATGACTTAGGCGTTTTTTTCTGGGATAGAGGTGCGATGCTTGCTCATTGAATTTTATAAAAGAAACTCGCTTAATGCTCGCGGCTTCGCTCACGTTAAGTTTAATTTTTAACCGACTTCAAAAAAGGAGTTTCGTTTCGTTTTTTTTATGTATATTCACCGATTACCCGAAAACACCTGAACCGATTTGGAAAATTCTTTTTTTTGTTTCAAAGGGTATACTATCCAGGTCCCATTGAATTTTTATAGAAATCGGTCGAGCGGTTTTAAAAAATCAACAATACCTAAATTATATACATACTTTGAAATCGGGTGTTACGGGCGTTTAAAGTCGTTTTTATACGCTTATTATTAGCTTCACTTGTATGTTTGTAACAATGTTTGTAACCGACTTCTTTGGGCGCGATTTTGACCCACTTTAAACGGCCAGATTTCGTTCAAACTTTGTAGATTTATCGAGGACCGATGACAATACACTAATTTGATAAAAAAACAAAAAAAAACTTGTATGTTTGTAACCGACTTCTTTGGGCGCGATTTCACTTGTATGTTTGTAACTTGTAACCGACTTCTTTGGGCGCGATTTTGACCCACTTTAAACGGCCAGATTTCGTTCAAACTTTGTAGATTTATCGAGGACCGATGACAATACACTAATTTGAAAAAAAAACAAGCTATTAAAAATAAACCAAACTAAAAAGTAGAAAATAAATAATAGTTTAAAAAAACTAAAAACACGCTTTTTATAGAAAACCAAACTAAAAAATAGAAAATAAATTTTAATAAATTTAAATTAAGAATAGGGTCCAAAAATTTCAATAAATATAAATAATTAATAATAGTGTAAATAAAAAAAAATTATTTTATTTTAAAAAAAGCGTGGGGTGCATGGTGTCAATAGTTATAAATATTTTATTGACAGATATGAGTAGAGTGATTATCATTTTGATAATATCTTAAAAAACACCCCACGCTTTTTTTAAAATAAAATACATTTTTTTTATTTACACTATTATTAATTTATATTTATTGAAATTTTTGGACCCTATTCCTAATTTAAATTTATTAAAATTTATTTTCTATTTTTTAGTTTGGTTTTCTATAAAAAGCGTGTTTTTAGTTTTTTTAAACTATTATTTTAAACAGAATTTTTATATAAAATTATTCAAATCCCTATTTTATATGGTTCGAATTTTCAAAATCCTTTCTTAGCGGATTTTGTCTGTATGACTTAATTCAACCCGATCCGTCAGATCGGATCGGGGATCCGATAGATCAGTTAGTCAGTCAGTCAGTCACCTTTTCTTTTTAAGTACCTACGAGTATATAATTAGAAGATGAATTTTTACCTGACGAAGATTTATTTAATGATTATGAAAATTCAAATAAAATACCCTATGTTTAGTAATAAGTAAGGTTTTAATTGTAATATAGGTAGTTATAATTATTTATCTATATTAAAACAATAGCTAAGAAGATAAAACCTAAAACAAAAAAGAAAACCAGAGTTAGTACTCAGAGAGTAGGTACACCTACTCCTGAGTTTCAGCATAATTAATTGTTGTAACATCATCTAATAGTCTATGCTAGTCATTGTTTCCAATTTTGAAGCGATTTCCGTAAGTTTATTTACGTCAACTAACACTATCTACATAAGATACTATCTTACCTGAAAAATAACTCGAAGGCCGGAATAATTGCATACGTTTCTACGAGGCAAAAGTCTCGGGTAAAAGCTACTATATAGGTAGGTATATTTTAAACCTTATGTTCAAAATATAAAAAAAAAATTATAAACCGTGATTTTTGGCTGCTAAGATCAATACAGGTGCACTTTTTGTCAAAGGTGTTTTTCATGTCGTGGGAAATAGAAGGGAATCGATTAGGACGATGCGATTTCTTACGAGCGATTTAATTTTGAAATGTAGGACTAATTTTTGCGGTCAATTAATTTTTTTGACAACGTGAATTCGTGTGAATATCACAAATATTAGATACTAGACGATGCCCGTGACTTTGTCCGCTCTTTAATTTTCCGGAATAAAATGTAGCCTATGTGTTAATACTGGCTATTATTCTTCACGATGTTTTCCTTAATAGTTGAAGCACGTGATATTTAATTGCTTAGCCCCGCTTGCAGAGACGCCGGGTTATAGGTTTAACCCAGGAATTTTGACAGAAGCTGTATACGAAATCTGTCAAAGCAGCAGCTAACTCTGGGTTAAAAGGATAACCCGGTGTTTCTGCAAGCAGGCTTCAATAGTATATAGGTAACTCTGAAAAGTCAGAAGTGCGTGCCCGGAATCGAACCTGCGACCCCCGAATAGAAGACCACAGTCCTAACCACTAGGCTGTCACTGCTTAGGATAGCAAATAAAAGCTAATCCAATAATCATAAAACTTCCCTTCCCGCATTAAAAACAGTCGTAATCGTTCAAAAATCATCTCCTCCACAGGGGAAGAGGTAATCTCCAAAGTACCCTCATGAATAAAACTAGCTGGTGTATAAATTCAAATTTCCTCTGCACCACACGCTCATTTCCATATCTCGGCCGCCCCTACGCTTTTATTAAAACTCCAGCAAAAACCGACACCCCCAGTTATGCGCTATCTACGTTCGGAAATGGCATTATCGTCCGAGCGGGAGAAATCGCACACGTCTCAACCAATAGGGCATTCTTATCAGAAAATGACTCATTTCAAATGACAGAGTGTTCTAAAGCGATCTTTACTGCAAAACGCTTGAAACCATCCCGATTAATACACTGAATTTTCCACTCTATTTACAAGTTGCTAGAGTTAAATTCTCAATGCAGGTTAATTAAGTACTTATGTCGTATAATTTGGAGGACGGTCGTAGCGAGAGGAAATTGGAATAAGAAAATTTGGGGTGTAAAATGAAAGATAGACGAGTGCTAATTTCCGGCTATTACGGCGTCTCTTTCTTGCGCGCGTTTTCTCGCCCGTATTTGTATCGCTGTCCCTTTCGCTCGCGAAGGCTTTTGCGGTGAAAAGGGTGTTTTGGGAAGCGGGCAGAACAAGTTTTTAAATGCGATGCGAATGAGTAAATTGTGATTTTGTTTTAATTCTCGGCCTGTTGTTATTGTCGTCGCTATTTTTCAGAAACAGAAACATATTATTAAGATGAGTGCTAGATGCTACGGCGGCCAACCTCCTCAGAGATTAGCCCTCTGCGCTGGAGATATTATAGTGCACAAGTGTGTACCTACGCGAACACAGGTGCGCTCTTTATAAGTATAGTCCGGTGGGACGGATATCCTACACGACCAGAGAGAGATCAGGCGCAGAACATTTATTTATTCCGTGCGCAGAAACGAATTTACGTGCTCTCCGAGGCACCGGGCAGGGTGACTCTTTTTTTTTTTTTATTCGATGACAAGCTTTTCCTTGACTGCGATCTCACCTGATAGTAAGTGACGATGCAGTCTAAGATGGTAGCGGGCTAACTTGGAAGGGGTATGGCAGTGAACATTCAACCCATAGGTACCCCTAATTGGTTTCTACACGCCATCGTGCCGGAACGTTAAATCGCTTGGCGGCACGTCTTTGACGGTAGGGTGGTAACTAGCCACGGCCAAAGCCTCCCACCAGACCAGACCAGAGACAATTCAGAAATTATAAATTCCCAAATTGACCCCGCCGGGAATCGAACCCAGGACCTCCCAGTTATAAGACAACAGCGCTCACCACTGAGCCAGGGAGGTCGTCAAAAACTCACCGTCTACTTCCTAACTCCGGACTAGTACCAGTACCTACTGGGAATTTCTTGACGGAAATACCCAGTACATTTTTTGGCCCGACCCGGGAATCCAACCCGGGACCTCGTCATCCGTAGTCGAATACACTACCGAAATCCGTAGAATATAATACCACTAGACCACGATATCTCGTCATCGTCCAGTACCTAGATGCCCAGAGCTGGACATACCTCAAATCAAGGTGTTGACAGTCGTTGGATTATGAAAACGCATCTATTTAATTTATTAAAACGTATTTGTGCTAATAAAGAAGCAGAAGGCCTAGACAAACGGTATTCGATGCGAAGCGATTCCATATCTTGATTCGCTATCGCTTTATCGAAAGCGAAGTTCGACTGCTAGACAAAGTTACCTGCGATTAGCGATCGCCTATTCCAATAATCTTTTCGATAAAAATTAACTTTTGTCTATGGTATTTCGTTATGAAACGTCAAATTCCTAAGCGTAGGTGTTTCACAGATTCAGTACTGTTTCATAGTTTTGGAAGTTCTACCCCCAAAATAGCGGATGAGTGTTTGTATGAAAGTTCTTCATTTTTAAAATTAAGTATTTTTCAAATTATTTCCATGAAACTTAGTATTATGGCGTTCGATTGAAAATAAAGAAGCAGGTACGTGTTTCACAGTTTTTGACGAAGTCGCAGGGGCAAAAGCTAATCCTTACCAATATTATAAATGCGAAAGTGTGTTTGTTTGTTGGTTTGTCCTTCAATCACGCCACAACAGGGCTACGGATCGACGTGATTTTTTGCATGGGTAAGTATAAGACCTAGAGAGTGACATAGGCTACTTTTTATCCCGGAAAATCAAAGTTCCTGAGGGATAATAAAAATTAAATCCACGCGGACGAAGTCGTGGGCATCAGCTAGCAGACTATAATAAGTAAGTTATCGACAGATTACAGATAGATTAAACACAGGAACCGGGTCAGCCGGTAACGCGATCCGGGTTGTCTGAGCGGTTAATGAAATCTCTATCTGACGAGGAAAGCGCACCCTCTTCAATCGATGGCCGGAACCTTTTAATTTAGCCTTTTATTTTCAGACTAGCCGGTGCCCCAGACTTTAGCCGAGTGGATTTGGTTGTGAATAAGTGTTTCATGTTTTGGGAGCAAAGGCCCATTTTGAAATAATACTTAATTATAAAATATATTATATATAATAATTGTATAAAATATATTATAAACGTAAAAGTGTTTTTGTTTCCTGGTTTGTCCTTCAATCACGCCGCAACAGAGCTACGGATCGACGTGATATTTTGCATGGGTAAGTATAGTTGAGGGGAGTGACATAAGCTACTTTTTATCCCGGAAAATCAAAGTTCCCGAGGAATTTCAAAAACTAAATCCACGCGGATGAAGTCGTGGGCATCAGCTAGTTCTTTATATTTCATCTTCTTCTTAATTTGTATGGCAGCTACTTTTAGGTTTATCTAAATAGGTGGTTAGGTCTATGGGTCTCCTATTCGGCGTCGCAGGTTCGATCCTGGGCACGCACCTCTTAACTTTTCGGAGTTATGTGCATTTAAGCAATTAATATCACATGCTTCAATGGTGAATGAAAACATCGTCCAGGTAGGCAGGTGCACACCTGAGAGTTCTTTATCATTTTCTCGAAGATGTGTGAAGTCCGCCAATTCGCATTTGGCCAGCGTGGTGGACTATGGCCTATAACCCTTCTCTGAGAGGAGACCTGCGCTCAGTAGTGAGCCGTTGATGGGTTGCTGATGGTGAACTAACCCCATAAATCTGTCGAAGATTACTTAAGATTTAATGGTTGACAAAATTATTTTTATAACCGAGCGAAACATTAACTTCGATGAATGCTTACTACAGCTACAGGGTGTCTGGAAAACGTCGCTCTCGAGGTCAAATGCTATCCAAATTACTAACCAAAAATGTTTGTAGATTATTTTGACATTAATTATTTTTATTAAATACGTATTGAAATGGGCATTTACAGGAAAAAATCACAGATGACATGACACCACAGACAAGTGCTGTGATCTTATAAATGAAATGTTCGGCTTTGATACTTAGTGAGGTAATTAGGGAATTTGTAATATCTGAAATGTTTCTGGAAAATGTTCTGTTTGTGGAAGCAGTGATAGCCTAGTGGTTAGTCCTGTGGTCTCCTATTCGGGGGGTCGCAGGTTCGATCCCGGGTAAGGACCACTGACTTTTCGGAGTCAAGTGCGTTTAAGCAATAAAATATTACTTGCTTCAACGGTGAAGGAAAACATCGTGAGGAAACCTGCACACCTGAGAGTTCTTCATAATGTTCTCGAAGATGCGTGAAGTCCGCCAATTCGCATTGGGCCAGCGTGGTGGACCTATAGGTAACGCTTCTCTGAAAGGAGACCTGCGCTCAGTAGTGAGCCGTTGATGGGTTGTTATTGATGAAATGTTGGTTTGGTGGGAGGATTCAGCCATGGCTAGTTAGCACCCGGTACAATGGTGTGTAGAAACTAGTAAGAGTATGGGTTCCATGCATGCACCTCTGTCAAATTAGCTCTTAGACTCCATGCAACTTCACTAATATAAGGTGAGTTCGTAGTCTAGTGATTTCTTATCATCTAATAAAAAAACGGGTCATTTTCGTCCTAACGTTCACCAGGATCATCTGAAAGCATATTTTGTCCTCTACAACCACTCAACGGGTTTTCTACATTTTACCGATCACCCTGTACAATGTATATTGTATGTATTACCACATTACATAACAGACTAAAACAATCCCTATCAAATTAAAGTTCCTAAGCGACAAAAACCGCGGTTCCCGATTAATTCAAATCGATTTCCACTCGAGCGAACTGACTGCGAACGATCAGAATTTCAAATCGGCTCCCAACAAGCTGGACTCCTGGCCGTAGCGTGTAAATGTTCCTTTTTTCACCTACCTACTCCAAGAGCTAGTCGCTAATAACGAGAAGATCCTTGAAGTTTTTAAATTATAGTCAAGGCCGGCTTAAACATAGATTGGGAAAAGGAAATTGGCGAATTCCATAGAGTTCCTAACCCAGACAAACTGAACAGTGAGCCTCAAGCCCACGTTCACGAATCAAACTTCTTCAAACTTCAACTTCAAATCAAACTCACGAAACAAAAATGTTCATCAAAGTCTATCAAATAAAGTTGGGAGAAAAAAGATATTCACTTGTATTGCCATGGTTATCTAAAATGTGTACTTGTGAATAATTATATTTTTGATCCCCATCTTCTAAAAATATCGGGTTAACACAGAAAAATACTCTGAAAAATATTAATAAAAATTAAATGGTTTCTGAATCTGATTAACGGTTTTTAAAAATGCTGGGTCAAATTTCGTCAACCTCCTTTCAGAACAGGGAGAAGTGAAAATATCGGAGGGAGACCTTTGCCCAGTCATCGGACAGCTCTGAGCTCAGGCTGATTTAGATTAGATTAGATTTCATTCCAGTGTTTTAATAAAGAAAAGGTCAACATAACAAAAAAATGTATCATGTGCAGTATCTCTTTCTAAGCAAGTTCATAAAGAGGTTTTTAAGTATCTATTTTTGTAACTTTTGCATTTTAAAGTAGACATGGGCAAGCGTTGTACCTATGGACGCTTGTACCTGAGCTGTGGACACAATCGATTCCGTCGAAATTAGCAACCCTAAAATTCTAATTTTAACGCGACCGTAAAGCTTTGTCTATGCTTGACAGTTCGCGTTCAAATTAGAATTTTAGGGTTGCTAGTTTCGACGGAATCGATTGTGTCCACAGGTACAAGCGTTAATAGGTACAGCTCCCCTACCTACCTACTATAGCATCGCCACCAGCTCTTAATCTAGTTCCAATATGCCATTTTAAAAGACGAGCGCCTAAAGAAACGGTAGCTCGAGTTGGCGACCCGCGGGCCGAGTAAGGTTGGTCTCTGGTCGTCTCGATGCTATCTTGGCAGTTGGCACACCTGACCAACGCTAATTGGACAATAAATCAATTCTTCCCCGCTTCTTATTGGCGGATGGCATTCCAATATAGGAAATTTGGCCGCGCGATATTGACAACATGATAAAAAACAATGGGGCCTTTATCTACTTCTTTTGTGTGCATCTCAGACCTCAGTTCTTATTAAGGTTGGCTTTGTTTTGTTTGCGCTGGATGGGACTGTGTTATAGTTGGGACAATTTGTTTTTGGGGATTCGTTATTTGAATTATTTATCTTAACTAGATATGGCCCATGAATGCATCCGAGTGGAGTCAGGTTTTTTAAAATACCGCGGGAACGCTTGTTCTCAATTAAACCCACACACCCCCATTAACATGTAAAAATGACAAAAGAAGTGATAGCTTAGTGGTTACGACTGTAGTCTCCTATACAAAGAGTCGCAGGTTCGATTCCGGGCACGCATCCACACCTCTGACTTTATGAGTTATGTGCGTTTAAACAATTAAATATCACAAAGGTGAAGGAAAACATCGTGAGGAAACCTGCATGCCTTAGAGTTCTCCATAAAGTTCTCGAAGGTGTGTGAAGACGTCTGCCGATTCGCATTGGGCCAGCGTGGTGGACTATGGCTTTATAAAGTTATAACCCTTTTCTAAGAGGAGACCTGCGCTCAGTAGTGAGCCGTTGATGGGTTGCTGACGATGATGATGAAAAATGACATTGTTGCGTGGCTCTGTTGCGGCGTGATTAAAGGACAAACCATCAAACAAACACAATTTCACATTTTATACTAAACCAGCTTTTGCCCGCGACTTTGTCTGGGTGCATTTAGGTTTTAAAAATCCCGCGCGAACCCCCTTTTTTTCGCGGGGATTTCCGGGATAAAAAGTAGCCTATGTCACTCTCAAGGTCTTCAACTGAACCCAAGCAAATAAACTTAAGCACATCGATCCGTAGGTTTATTGCGCAGTGATTGGTAAGTTCGCCCAATAAGGACAACGTTTTTGCAAATCCTTATAAATTTCATTTCAGAAGCATTTCAATTTAAAAAACATCTAAAATATACAAATTGTTCATATTTGAACTAAAAACATTAAACAAAAATCATGTATCAAAAGTAAATTAATGATAAAATTTGGTTTTTAAAAGCTCGTCAATGGACCTTATTAGGAATAGGTGATCTCAATAAGGGTCATTTCTATTCGGTAGGTATTTCCAACACTACATTATTTAATTATTTTATTTCATCTCTGTGGTATACAGTTACAATTATATTTGTCATTCCCGAAAGATTAATCCATAAATTAATAAAAATTGAAGTGATGGTCCTTATTAAGACTATAGAAACTTAAATGCAGAATAATACAGTTGGTTTATGTCATTTAATAAAACACTGTTTGATTTTGTATTGCTATTTACTAACTAAAATATTTTTAAGCATAAAAAATAATATGTTTAGGAACATTTGCAGTCTTAGCTCTTGGACCTTATTAAGTTTACAGATATACATTTTTGGCAGTGGGCCTTATTTCGGCTATCAAATAATACTATTATAGTAATTTAGTATAATGAACTGGAAACTAATGTCTGTTTCCCCTTCTTGTTTTTCTTCTCACTTTAAATAATAATACTACTAATATCGCAAACATAAAAATTTAAATAATCAACTTAACAGCTGCTTTTCGACAGTTACAGTAGACATAAATTGTATTTCATTAACACTAAGTTTAAAAGTTCTAAACAATAACGATGACTTATCAGCCAAAAAGTATTGATGAGTAAATCGGTATTATAAAAATAAAACTAAAAAAATCTTTTCTCTGCATAACAAGTCCTTGTGTAACTTACGAACAATCCGGACATATATAGTCCTCTAAGTCTTCTTCAATTAAACCCACACATTCCTCGTGGTACCACAATTTGCACTTTTTACATTGTCGCATATCTGCTACTTTATCCTTTTTGCAAGCAGGACAGTACCAGTTTTCCTTAGTTGTTTTTGCTTTATCCATTCTTTTATCAAGCGCCGAATACTCTTTATTTTCCTTTTTTTCTAGTTTCGTAGTTTTCCCTTTTTGTTTAGTTTTCATAGCCTTAGATGTAGTAGTAACTCTTTTGCAAGTGGTTTTCTTGGTGGGTTGGTACTCTATTGTCTTTTGTTTGTTAGCTTTAACATGTATCTTCTCATTTTTATCTTTTTTGATTTGTTTTTGGGACTTCTTTTCATGTTTCTTTGCTTCAAAATCTTTGAACAAATCTTTGGTTATACGTTGTCCTATGTAATTTAACGCTTTGCGGCGCCTCGTTGCCTTAGTTTGGGCATAATTAGGAGTCGGAATAAATTCTTGAAATGGTGTCTTTTCCACACGAGAAGGTTTTGGATTTTCGCCTAATTCTGTTAATGGGATATTGTCATCATCGGACGAGTCTGTCTCGATCACCTTTTTAACATGTTCTTGAATTGGTATCTCATTTTGTTCTTCGTCAGATGCCGAAGACGATGACGTATAAATTCTGATATTTCGTGCTGGATAATTTTGATGTATTGGCAATGCAATGTCTGAACCTTCAGACGAGGAAGATAAAAGGGTAGGTGGAAGATGAACATGCAATCCTGAACAACCTGGAACGGGCGTACTGTAGCGAACATTTCCCATTGGTGCAGTGTTTGCGATTGAATTTATGTCCTCCAGTTCTGATTCTATAGAAGAGCTATAATCCACTATTTTTTGAAAATTATGAACTACCTGCTCCACTTGTTTTTTTGCTGGGGCTAAATTTTGAGTGGAGTTATCTTCTTCACAAAAAGTGACGTCTGGGTCGTAGGTGTCATGTGGAACTTGAACAATTTCGGGAGAACTTGGTATTGTTATTTTAGTCAGTACAGACGGTGCGAAGGCTTCTTCTGGGATCGCACTTGGGTCCCAGGGGTACAGACCAGTTGCCCTGAATCCGTTTGCAATATTACTTTGAGTAATACACTTTGGCCACACTTTGGTGAAGATTTTATTGAAACGAGCTTTAGTGAGCTTTTTCTGTGGATTTTGGTAGTTAAATTGTAATACCTGTTCATCCCAAAAGTGCTCGAAGGACTTGTTGATAGATTTGTCGAGTGGCTGCAACTCGTGGGTAGTGTTGGAAGGCAAGCAATAAAGGATTATGTCCTGTTTTTCAGCTGCATCAACAATGTCGCAATCTAAATGCGATGACGCTCCATCAAAAATAAGAAGGCACTTGCCTGGAGATTTATATTTTGCCAAGTGATTGATAAAATCCACAAATAGTTCAGTGGTCATAGATCCTTTCGGGGCCATTTTGACCAATGTCCCCGAGGGTAAATTTTCTTTGAATTCATCACGCATTCTTTTGCCCTTGAAGAGTATCATTGGGGGAATTGCTATCCCTGCAGCATTCACACAGATAGCAACAGTCACATTTTCAGCGTGCTCTTGAGCTATGAGATGAACTCTGCGAGAACCTTTTTCAGCTAGTACTTGTGGTTGTCGATGAACTGTAAGCCTGCACCCCTTTTCATCAATGTTATACAGACGTTCCGGGTGTTCGTCTATCTTAAGGTCGTCATAGATTTCCCGAATTGCTTTGAAGTGCTGTTCAACTATAGGCTTATTCAGCTTTTGAGCCCTTGCAGGGTTCATGAATTGTGCTTTACGGCGTGATATATCTTTATTTCTTGCCAGGAAGTTTTTAAGCCATTTTCTGCCAGCTGTTGATTTTTTGTCACTAAAACAATTTTCTATTTTGTATTTCTTACAAAATAAGTATGCGTGTTTACGTATAAGTTTTGGGGTTAAGGGGACTCCTATTTTTGAGAACTTCTTTATCCTTTCCGCTAAATCCTTTTCTTGTGCTTCCGTGAAAATAGCTTTTCTGCCCATCCTCTTCACTGTACTTCCAGACTTTATGTGATTTTTAAGAGTCCGTCGTGGTATATTGTATTTTAAAGCAGCCGCACGTTCCGACATCTGGCTATTTCTTACTTCTTCTAGAGCATTCTCCAGATCGCTTTGAGACCATCCTATACCACGCCTTTTTTTATTTGGTGGTTCCATATTTCTTGTTTCACTAAAACAAGGATTGTAGTAGATAATTAGTACTTAATAATCACAGTAATATTATAAAGGTGAAAGTTTGTATTTGCGAGCATCATCTAGTAATTAATAAAGTAGGTTTAGTATGAAGTAATAGTAGTGTACATATATTAATAGTTGTATAGAATAGTAGAAGTATTACTACTACTACTATTATTATAATACACATATATACTATATTACTATGTATAGTAGTAGTATAATATATTAGTATCAGTTAAGTTCATCGAATTATGTGCACAAGTTGTTTTCAACAAGTTTTCATACACCTAATAAAGACCGGTCCTTATTTGGTAACAAGGAGGTGGACTTTCTTAGGCACTTCATCTACCCGGAGAAAATCAATCAAAATCGACAAAAAAATCAGTGCTTTCAATAACTTACCTTTATAATACACACCTAGATGGTACGTATTCCTTTATATATATATATATATATATTTCTTGCTAAAACAAATAAGAAACACGTGAAATAGTCAAAATCACAGTATTAAATTATAAATCAACCGACGCGTTGTGACATGTACCGCATTGAGAGGCATACTGACAAAATGGCGACGTAACAGGCAATGAATGCCAGTGCGTTTTAATGATTGGTCAATGAAGAGTGTCGGCGCGAGATTTGATTTCTATAATAGTATCGAGAACGGGATTTTTGAATTGGTGAGCCTTATTAGGAACCGATCCTTATTAGGCGCACATACCTTAGGAAAAACCGTCAAACACACTTTCACATATTTTATACACATGAGAAAGGAAAATTTCAGTAATTTTTAAGGAATAGACCTCAGTGAGTTTAAAGCTTTTGAAAGGTTATACGACTTCCTTAAAACCTTCATTCAGCTACCATTTCATTAGGATATTTAATCTTACCACATCCGTAATTAAAAAAAAGTTTTTTTCATCATCTTTTTTCTTAATTTTAATTAAACACAAGTAGAAAATTAAAGGCATAATAAAAGTAAGCGTCATCCATTATTAGAGTTATTAACAAAACGAACGCGCGCCGGCTAATCTGGGCTCTGTGGGCATAATTAAATTCTGAGAACAAGCGCGCTGTAAGGCGGAGGTCGCACCAAATGGATCGACCGCAGCAGAAATAACAATAATCGCAATTTAAATCCTACTAATTTTATAAAATGTGAAAGTTTGTGAGGATGGATGTACGGATGAATGTTTGTTACTCTTTCACGCCACAACGAATGAACCGGTTTGGCTGAAATTTGGAATGGAATGGAATGGAATATACTCAGGATTAACACAGAGGCTTTTCATCTCGGAAAATTACAGAGTTCCCGCGGGAATACAGAAACCTTAATCCCCTTTTCATCAATCAATTATCAAGTTTTAAATACCTACAATAGTATCAAAGCCTCTGTAAGGAAACCTGCAGAGGAGAGCTGAGCTCCATAATGTTCTCAAAGGCGTGTGAAATCTGTCATTGGACATCGCAGGAGTCTCTTGCCCAGTTTTGGGACGTATTGTCATTAATTGTCAGTCACTGAATGTGAAGAACGCAGAAAACTTTCAGTTTTACGCTCAAATGCTAGTAGACAAGCCTTCCGCCAACTCCAATCAACAAAAATCGTGTTAATTAAATAATGAAATTGCAAGTACTTAGGTTATTATAATGAAATTAATGAAATAGTGCAAAATAATGAAATTATGAGTAAGCTTGCAGTTTTTCTCCTCGCGATGGTTCCATTTAACGTTAGTGCAAGTGATATTTAATTGTATCTGAGATGGGCCCTCCCTAAAGGTCCAAATTCAAATTCAAATTCATTTATTTGCAAGATTGGGTAGGAAAAAAAATTGCATGCTACTCTGTGGCAGTTTGGAGCACAGTGTTCTGTAATTGTGCCACAGAGTAGCATGCAATTTTTTTTATACTATTATAATATACCTACAAATAATGTCACAATCATTTAAATAATTCCGAGTCTGAAGACTTAATCACTAGGCTAATAACAGCTTCTGACGATACGTTAAGTGTAAACACAGCCTTAAATCGAAACGGTAGCGCGACGCCATTACGAAACGGAACGTGCATAATTATTTCGTTCCCGGTTTTTTTTTTTCCTTTTTTTCTTTTTGCCGCGTTCGATTTTCGAAAGCCCGCGCTAATATGGCGACTCTGCCCTTTGGCACGAACTGAAAGCATTGTAAACGATTGCAAACAATGTTCTCATAAAATCTCATTCAATTACCTTTAGTTACTTATTAGGTACGTTTAATAAACTGATAGGTTGTGAACTGTTGATTAATTTTATTTTTAGCTTGAAAATTACTTAAGAACCGTAAACTAAGACCGTAAAGTTACTATTAGTAGGTAGTACCTACTAGTAGTAGATTATTAGTCTGTGTAATAAGAAAAAATAATCCTCAAGCTTCCAGTTTTTGTCCATGGTTTTTTTAGAGAGACCTAATGAGTTATAATAGCATCAAACTTTTTCCTTATCTAGAGTATTTTGAGGCAAAGGCAAAATATCTTCGCCAAAACGCCGTTCAAATTTTATCGATGCTTTCTTATCATTGAACCGATTTTGAAGGGATTTTCACTTACAAGTGGAGGATTATAATACAAGATTAAGATCTTTCTTTGTAAAAAAAAGTACCTACCTGACCTAGGTACTTAGTTGATATTAAGAACAATATGGCGCGATCTTATTGCTGTATCGATCTTGATGAAATATAGAAATAGATAGTTTGCTTTCCGAAGACATAGAAATAAAATAGTTTCCATGCATTTTCCAAGACAGGATTTTGAAAAACTTAATCTAAATAAACTTAAGCGGTCGAAGTCACGGGCATCATTGAGTCGTACAAAATTAACGAGACAATATCGAACCAATTTCTTAACAACGTTATTTTAACTGAGACATCGTTTTTCTAAACCAGACCACCAACGCATTCAAATGAGCTATAACCATACCATTATACAAGCATTATACCTTGTACAAACAATATTATGAAATGACAGCTAGCGCTTGTCAAAACTCCAAATTATACTGCTGTAGGGTGACCTGTGTTGTGATTTTTTTAATCAGGACACATTATTTTGTATTAAATAATAATAATTTTGTATTAATAAATGTAGACAATTTTTACAACTTAATTTATTATGTAAAATGTTAATAGTATAATCTTTTAAGCTTAAGGTGTAATTTACAAAAATAAAGTTCTATTTCAAATTTTCAAATTCTAGCAGCGAAACCAAAAAAGTAGTCTCAGGGGCACCTGGGAAAGGAATAAAGCCACAACCTTAACTTTGTTTTATAATTATTCATCATAATATTCACTATTTTCTACATACTTCTATTTTAACATAATATCTTGTTCAGTCATCCGGACTTACTGGACCCACGGAAGACCAGCGCTGTGCCTGTGCTTCCTCCACAGGCATAGCATTTATGCTGAGTGGAGACCATTTTGGGACCACAAATGTTTTGTTCTGACTTCTGTCGTGCATCAGTATGTGTCACTATAACATATTATGTGAGTTCCAAATAAATGATTTTTATTTCTTTCTATAATATTATGATTAACAAAGCTGTATGATTATTGATCTTTGCCAAATGTAGCGTAATATGTAAAAAAATCGGCCAAGTGCGAGTCGGGCATCGCTCTTTTAGGGTTCCGTTAAAAAAATTAAATTAAAACATTTCCATGTACCCATGGAAATATTTTAATTTAATTTTTTTAATTTAATTTAATTTTTATTATTTGAGGTTATAGCGGCAATAGAAATACATAATATGTGAAAATTTCATCTGTCTAACTATTACGGTTTACGAGATACAGCCCGCTGACAGACGGACGGACGGACGGACAGCGTAGGCTTAGTAATAGGGTCCCGTTGGTACCCTTTGGGTACGGAACCCTAAAAATTAATCATGGAGACACTACACTCTCGCTATCAGCGTCGTCATCGCTATACCACTGTTAACATGTATTTTGACAGATGACATAAGTTTGAGTCATATCTCCGCGCGTCATCGGCCCGATGATATACAATTTGAAAGCAATAATAAGCTCCTGTCTTACGTCTGATAAAGCGGTAAGGTAAATCAATGTAATGGCCCCGCTTGAAAAAGCAAAACGGGATCTTTTGGGGACGTTGTAAAAAAATAATTTACTGTGCTATTGTGTCGTAATGTATAATGAATTATTGCTTAATTAATGTTATTTTGAGTTATATTGTTAATTATTTTTCTGTGATTTATAAAAAAGTACCTACATAAAGAAAAAAAAAGACATAAGAGAGCTTTAACACGTTTGTAACCGAATTCGATACATACTTTGTCAGCATACATTCTGTACCAGTAGCAAAAATATATACCTACCTAGAGATAGAATGGTAAAATAAGTGTTTCCTTGTCCACCATCACTTTTTTTTGGTTTTACCTATTGTTTATGTTGGTACCTATTCGTACGTAAGTACGTTATTCGGTATAAAATGAATAAAATAAAAAATAAAAAACAAGAATACCATAAATTCAAGAACAGCTTTCTTTATTTAATTATTTATTATTTGCATTCATGTATCTACTTAAACATCTAATAATGTTATGGGGTTAGATCACAATATGAAGCCCCGTCAGGGCGTTACAAAGTTACATTACTAAGTAATTAAGTTAGGTAATTTATTAATTTTAATACAAGACGAGTAATTTATTTTATCGAAATTATTTCTAAAGGGGCTGCCTACACATCAGGAACAAGCTGGACGACAAAGATTTGATGTTGTCCAGCAGATAACACATTTAACCAGAAAAACATGTGCCCATACCTCAACACTCAAGAATTTACACACGTAATTAATTGTGTGATGGCCGCAAGTGGACACATGTCACGGTGTCATAGATTCATATTTGTCAAATGCTCATTCCTTGCATTCTTGCCTACGCAACTGGATTTAATATTTAGGAATAGGGTTGGCACTTTTAAAAAAATATATTTTTATAGAGGTAAACCTTAGAATTTTTTTTATTTATATATTATTTTATACGAACTGCTCTCTGTGTTTCAAATTGGCAAGTGACTCACTAATCACTATCACAATATACCTAGCCTGAATCTGCACAAAATTTTATGCCGTCGTTGTATTACTCTGCCTAATAGTCTGTCTCTGTATAATGCCCGGGCCACATCGTCGCAGTCCAGAACTCATGGTCAACCTTTTTTGTTAATAGCATGATTAAATTATTAATAGCGTGATAAAAAAAAATTAAAAAAAATGTTAGAAATACAAAAGTGGTGGAACTAGGCTAGGCGAATAGATCGTTAAACGTTATCGATCCAAGTCATTTGTCTAGCTGTTTGATTGGATAAAATAATAATGAGTAGTTAGGTAGGTAGGTACCTAGTTTAATCACTACACTGGACGGTTTTCACGTGTTCACAACAAAACAAATTATTATTTTTGACGTGATAACATCTTATAAATCGATGAACACCGGCTGCACGCACGAAAAAGTGTCACGTTCCGCCTGACCTGAGCGTGCAAGCGAGAGCGCGGAACAAGCGATAGAGAGTCACGATCGGCCCAAGCGTTTATATGTAGAGAGCGCCCGCCGCCGCCCGCCAGTCATCAATGCTTCTTTATTCTAAAACTATCGTCCGAAAACCAACTTTACATACAACCATTTTTTTTTATATGAGGCAACCTTAGCCAGTTACATAATCCAAATGGTAGATAGGGCTCTGCACGAATCCATCATGCTTCGATGTCGCATGGACTCGTGTCCCGTGCTCGGTGATAACATCGAACCAGCTCGGAACATGTAATTAGATGGTTTAGTTGTTACCTTTTATTACTCGTACACTTATACTGTTAGTTACGCTTATCTGATTTAGTTATGTTCTTTGTGTACTTTACACTTTACCTACTTGTAAGTTGTAAGGTTTTTAATTTTAGCCTCATGAAAATTTTAACAAAAATAATAATAAATAAAATCAAAAGGAAAACCTCCAGAGTTTCTTCTGGACACCTAACCGCCTAGACATTTACTAATTTCATACTCATATAAATTATTTGCCTGCACCAGTCAGTATATTATAATGTACTCTGTGCCTGCACCTTTGTCTGAGTATCTAGTACCTACCTACCTAATATAATACCTACATTGGGGGATGAAACACTCAACACTCTTATCTTCTTATCTTTCAAATTCCTAATCATAATTAATTAAACCTAACGTATGTGTTGCTACCCTTAGAGAGAGCCAGATTCATTATTAATTGTTATACTTAATTTATAATAAGTCTCCAACTAATTATATCATTAAATCTCTTGAGGGCTTTCGTTTATATTGATCTGAATTACTAAGTATTGGGATGACTCTGAGAGTGAATCTTGTTTGACCTTAACTGAGGAGATCCATCAGTAACTGAGTGCAGGCTGCAGCTAAACAGACTAACTATGTAAATTATACCTACTTATTTTCAATTTTCACTAACGAATATTATGACGCCTGCAAAATTTTATGCGCAATGTATCAACAAATGGTATGCGAGTAAAATAATAAACTAGGCGTTATTGAAAAAAAAAAACCGAGGAAAAAGTGTCTCTTTTCAAAGCTGGGAAGTAAATTGACAGGATTGACGGTGATAGACTGCCAGGTTTCAAAAATCCTGCGCTAAACAGGAACGAGCAAACGAGAGTGCAGATGTGCCAATGAAACTAAATAATAATTATTATTTCCGATCATTAGGAAGCTCCCACTGCTTAGGTACGTATGTCCTAACTAATTAAGATTGGTTCAGAGATCCCGGTGAAAACAGTGGACATATTACATAGAAAAATACAGTATCAAACGAGTTGCAGCGGCTGCTGCTGGATTCAGGCCGAGCAAGAGCGAGGCCTGTGGAAGTCCATGCAAGATACCTTTGTCTAGCCGTGGACGTCTATCGGATAATAAAGAAGAAGAAGACATGGAAAAAATACCGGCCATATTAAGAACTTCCGCCTTTATAAAAGTCGGTTAAAAAAAGTGTCACTTCCTACTCCTCGCATGTTCTTGTCACTCTAAAAATTGTAGTTCCTCCATGAACTTCTTCGACATTTGGGGCGTAATGGAAGTACGTAGTCGTTTTCCTAGTTCCATCCTTTAGATGTTTGTGGTTCCATGACATTTTGTTCCTAGTTCCATGCTTGGTCACTGCTTGTTAATTTGACATATTATATGACAGATAACTAAATGACAGTTAGTGATGGAACCGATTACAAATTTGATAACCGGTTTTTACCGATTACTTTGTAAAAAAACCGGTTTTTATAGGTATTCTTAGGTTTTTCTTATTTTTCTTAAAGAAAGAACAAAACATTGAAAATTTTTAAGTAATTTTTTTTTTATCTATGACAAGATAGTCCTTGATTGCGATCTCACCTGATGGTAAGTAACGATGCAGTCTAAGATGGTAGCGGACTAACTTATTATGTATCTTTATTATAATCAAAATACTAGGTTGAGGAAAAAGTTCAAATTGGACTTACCTTTGCTGAGGAATGCTGCGGCTTCCTCCCACGGAAATGAAACCAGGTGGACACGTTTAATTTATTTTTATTTTTATTTAGAAACTTAATTCCAAGTAGTTGTTACTTTAGATTTGCAATAACACATGGCTTACATAACAGTTCTAGATGAATCATAGGTGTATTGGATAAATAGTGTACATTTTACTGTTGCACTGCACGGATTTCACGTTCCCTGATGTTTAGCTCGGCTGAGTATTTGCCGTGTGAGATGTAATCAGATAGTAACATAAAACATAGCTAAAAAAATGGTAATTGGTTATATATAGATAAAGAACTGTTTATTTTTTTAGGTTCCATTGGTCAAAAATTTTAAAACATCGATTTAACCATTGTTGTTCTAAGAACCTTTAAGAAACTATTATGCCTATACTCTCAAAATTTTATTTAAATTAAACTTTACAAAACGTCATGTGTAAATCGGTAATTAGTTTCTTTTATTTAATCTAAATAAATAACCAGCGTACACAGTCATTTCTGCTAATATTCCGGGGTCTGCAACACATATAAAGCATTTCACATTAAATGATTACATACCTTATCGCTAATCACTATATTTTTTTTTTTTTTTTTTTTTTCATTTATTTGGAAAACATACAGCTTAAATAAATAAAATATAGCTAATACAATAATTATATCACTGGAGCCAGTTAAGTTTCCACGTTTTGGTAAAATACAATATTTTGGGTGGGAGTCCATCCTAAACTTTTAGTAAACAAAAATATTATAATAATAAAAGATAAATAAACATGTACCATATACATAATATATTATCGCTTATCACTAATTACTTATCTTATCGCTATTTTTTTTTTTGGATCCTGTATTTCGAAGTGACCGAGATTCAATGTGGGATTTGTGAAGGGCGAGGGATAATTCTTAGGTTCAGCATCAGTTCTCGACTGATCTTTGGGCTACTTGAACGAAACTTCAGGATAATTTGGAACAGCAATTTATAACATAGAACTGAGAACTGATTTGATCAATAAATAGCCACAATAGCCATGGTCCAGAAACGGGAATTATTACTGAAAAACTAATCAGGCCTTAACGCTGAAACCCTACCTAAAGCCGTCTCCAACCACCCCTATAACGGCCCCTGACCTCACATCTAATCATTTTAACCACAACACGACAGACAAACCACCATCTGAACGTGAGGGTAGTCATCAAAATGCACAAATTAACTGACAATTATTATGACTTAGGCGTGTTAAAATATTTGTAGCGATAGTGAATTATCGCTACTCACTATTTACTAATCTTATCGCAAGTAAATAATTACTTATCTTATCGTTTTTCACTAATTTCTTATCTTATCGCTAATCAATAATTACTTATCTTATCGCTTATCGCTAATCACATCTTATCGCTTATCACTAATTACTTATCTTATAGCTTATCACTAATTCCTTATCCTATCGCTTATAACTAATTCCTTATCTTATCGCTAATCACTAATTATTACTTATCCTATCGTTTATCACTAATTTCTTATCGCTAATCAATAATTTCTTATCTTATCGCTTATCACTTATTTCTTATCTTATCGCTTATCACTAATTACTTATCGCTTATTACTAATCACTTACTTTTACTAATTACTATCTTATCGCTTATCACTAATTATTTTACTAATCGCTAATTACTAATAACATATCTTATCACTAATTACTTATCTTATCGTTTATCACTAATTACTTATCTAATCGTTTATGACTAATTACTTATCGCTTATCACTAATAACTTATCTTATCGCTAATTACTAATTACTAATTTCATATCTTATCACAAATTACTTATAGTTTAGCACTTTACTTATCTAATCGTTTATGACCAATTACTTATCGCTTATCAATAAACATCTTATCGCTAATTACTAATTACATATCTTATCACAAATTACTTATAGTTTATCACTAACTAGCTAATGCCCGCGACTTCGTCCGCGTGGTAATAGTTTAAAAAATGACTTTGTGTTAATCGCGATGTTTTTACGATTACACTACGCCACTATGTATTTTGTACTTGGTATCTACAATATCTTATCATACTTGGTTCATACAATACCAATGAAGAAAAAACATTTTCGCGAGCGAAGCAAGCGCGAAAATTTTCACGATTGCAGTACGCCACTATGTAGTTCATACTTAGCACCTACAATGCGAGCGAAGCGAGCGTGAAATTTTTTAGAACTGTACTACTTTAACTGTGTAGCACTCCATACTTGGTTCATACAACACCAATGTAGATAAAACATTTCGCGAGCGCAGCGAGCGCGAAAATTTTTACGATTGCACTACGCCACTATGTAGTTCATACTTAGCACCTACAATAGCAAAGTAAACCCAACATTTTTGCGAGCGAAGCGAGCGTGAAATTTTTTAGAACTGTACTACTTAACTGTGTCGCACTCCATACTTGGTTCATGCAATACCAACGAAGAAAAAACATTTTCGCGAGCGAAGCGAGCGCAAAAATTTTTACGTTTGCACCACGCCACTATGTAGTTCATACTTAGCACCTACAATAGCAAAGTAAACCCAACATTTTTGCGAGCGAAGCGAGCGTGAAATTTTTTAGAACTGCACTACTTTAACTGTGTAGCACTCCATACTTGGTTCATACAATACCAATGTAGATAAAACATTTTCGCGAGCGCAGCGAGCGCGAAAATTTTTACGATTGCACTACGCCACTATGTAGTTCATACTTAGCACCTACAATAGCAAAGTAAACCCAACATTTTTGCGGGCGAAGCGAGCGTGAAATTTTTTAGAACTGTACTACTTAACTGTGTCGCACTCCATACTTGGTTCATACAATACCAACGAAGAAAAACCATTTTCGCGAGCGAAGCGAGCGCGAAAATTTTTACGTTTGCACCACGCCACTATGTAGTTCATACTTAGCACCTACAATAGCAAAGTAAACCCAACATTTTTGCGAGCGAAGCGAGCGTGAAATTTTTTAGAACTGCACTACTTTAACTATGTAGCACTCCATACTTGGTTCATACAATACCAATGCAGAAAAAACATTTTCGCGAGCGCAGCGAGCGCGAAAATTTTTACGATTGCACTACGCCACTATGTAGTTCATACTTAGCACCTACAAAAGCAAAGTAAACATAACATTTTCGGGAGTGAAGTGAGCGAGTGAGCGTGAAATTTTTTAAGAACTGTACTACTTAACTGTGTCGCACTCCATACTTGTTTCATACATTACCAACGAAGAAAAAACATTTTCGCGAGCGAAGCGAGCGTGAAAATTTTTACGTTTGCACTACGCTACTATGTAGTTCATACTTAGCACCTACAATAGCAAAGCAAACCCAACATTTTTGCGAGCGAAGCGAGCATGAAATTTTTTAGAACTGCACTACTTAACTGTGTCGCACTCTATACTTGGTTCACACAACAACAACCAAGGAAGAATTTTCGCGAGCCAAGCGAGCGTGAAAATTTTTACGTTTGCACTACGCTACTATGTAGTTCATACTTAGCACCTACAATAGCAAAGCAAATCCAACATTTTTGCGAGCGAAGCGAGCATGAAATTTTTTAGAACTGCACTACTTAACTGTGCGCACTCTATACTTGGTTCACACAACAACAACTAAGGAAGAATTTTCGCGAGCGAAGCGAGCGCGGAAATTTTTACGATTGCACTACGCCACTATGTATATCATACTGAGCACCTATAACGCGAGCGAAGCGAGCGTGAAATTTTTTAGAACTGCACTACTTAACTGTGTCGCACTCCATACTTGGTTCACACAACAATTAAGAAAAAAATTTCGTGAGCGAAGCGAAGCGAGAGAACATTTTCGCGAGTGAAGCGTGCGTGGTTTATTTAAACGATAAGTTGTCATTATATTAAGAATCATTAAGTCCTAATTGAATGAATTGCTGTTATCCGTTGAGTAGTTTTGTCCTCTATCTCCGATAAAATTATCAGATCTTTACCAAAATTTAGCAAAGCTTACGTAATTGTACACACTTTCTAATAAAGAAAAAAATATTAAAATCGGTTCATATTTGACTGAGTTATGGAGTGAAATCGACAAAAACTATCCTATATGTTGACCCGGAGTATCAGCTACCGCTATACTAAATTTCATTTAAATCCGTTCAGTAGTTTTCGCGTGATGCGTGAACAGACAGACAAAAATTAAATGAAAATCTTTTTTGGGCTCAGTATCGATAATAAGCATCCCCCAGTTAAAATTTTCAAAATATTTTAAATGTACTGAAATCTTCCAGTTAGTTTTATTATAACTATAGATAAATGATTAGAATATTAAATTGCATAGGAAAACACTGTAATATTATTTCCATACGATTCCATATATACATACATACCTACTATGTAGGTATAATGATCGTTTGACAATATCTGACGCCTTTGGAGTAGTTTAACTTTGACAAAATAGGGCTATCCATGATGGCTATACAATAAAGTGTACAGCCAGCTTAAGATGAGCCGTACATTCAAAGTATCCTGTACATTCCGGGGTTCAAGTTATTTGGACACAATACTGAAGATTGTGATGTCTATAATTTCTGAACTACTAAACCGACGACCTGGAAATAATTACAGGACAATCTCTAAAGTACCTGCTTTCTAACAAAAGAAGAATGAATGAAATCGGAATACGCCTTAATGAATTACAACTAAATACTCATTTTGACATTCATCCCCTCTCCCAAGGGAACCGTGCGGAATTTCGGGATAAAAAGTATCCTTATACCTCGTAGTATGAACTTAAATCATGCCAAGTTTCATTTAAATCCGTCCAGTAGTTTCGGCGTGATGCGCGGCCAAGATACAGACAGACAGACAGACAAAAATAAAAATAAAATGTTTTGGCTTCAGTATCGATTATAGAGTGCCCTCAAAAAAAATTTTTCAAAATATCTTCAATGTACAGAATTGGACCTGTTACAGTTTTATTATAAGTATAGATTAAGAGCCAAAATACTAAGTTTCATAAACATAACTTGAAAAATGAAGGACGATCATACAAATATTCAATCCCTATTTAACCCCTTTGCGGGCAGAATTTTCAAAAAGTGTGAAACACGTAATTCTTTATTTTTAATTGAAAGCCCAAATACCGAATTTCATGGGTATAACTTGACAAATGACGGACTTTCATACAAACTATGAACCCCTATTTTACCCCTTCGGAGGTAGAATTTTCAAAAAATATAAAATACGTACTTCTTTATTTTTAATTTAGAGCCAAAATACTAAGTTTCATAAACATAATTTGAAAAATAACATGAAAAATGAAGGACGATCATACAAACATTCAATCCCTATTTAACCCCTTTGCGGGCAGAATTTTCAAAAAGTGTGAAACACTTAATTCTTTATTTTTAATTGAAAGCCCAAATACCGAATTTCATGGGTATAACTTGACAAATGACGGACTTTCATAGAAACTATGAACCCCTATTTTACCCCTTCGGAGGTAGAATTTTCAAAAAATGTAAAATACGTACTTCTTTATTTTTAATTTAGAGCCAAAATACTAAGTTTCATAAACATAATTTGAAAAATAACATGAAAAATGAAGGATGATCATACAAACATCCAACCCCTACTTAACCCCTTTGCGGGTAGAATTTTCAAAAAGTGTGAAACACGTAATTCTTTATTTTTAATTAAAAGTCCAAATACCGAATTTCATGGGTATAACTTGAAAAATGACGGACTTTCATACAAACTGTGAACCCCTATTTTACCCCTTCGGGGGTAGAATTTTCAGAAAATATAAAATACGTACTTCTTTATTTTTAATTAAGAGCCAAAATAATAAGTTTCATAAACATAACTTGAAAAATAACTTGAAAAATGAAGGACAACCAGACAAATATTCAACCTCTATCCCTTTGGGGGTATAATTTTCAAAAAGTATGAAACACGTAATTTTTTATTTTTAATTGAAAGCCCAAATACCGAGTTTCATGGGTATAACTTTAAAAATGACGGACTTTCATACAAACTTTAAACCCTCATTTCACCCCCTTGGGGGTAGAATTTCAAAAAATCCTTTCTTAGTGCTCACCTACGTAATAAAAGGAACCTACTGTCAAATTTTCAAGTTTCTAGCTTCAGTAGTTTAGGCTGTGCGTTGATAGATCAGTCAGTCAGTCAGGACAAGTCTTTTTATAAGTATAGATTACTTATCCTACCGTTAATCACTAATTTCTTATCTTATCGCTAATCAATCATTTCTTATCTTATCGCTTATCAATAATTATTTTACTAATCGTTTATGACTAATAACTTATCGCTCATCACTAATTATCTTATCGCTAATTACTTATCGCTTATCACTACTTACTTATAGTTTAGCACTTTACTTATCTAATCGTTTATGACCAATTACTTATCGCTTATCAATAAACATCTTATCGCTAATTACTAATTACATATCTTATCACAAATTACTTACAGTTTATCACTAATTTCTTATCTTACCGCTAATCAGTAATAACTTATCTTATCGCTTATCACTAATTACTATCACTAATTTCTTATCTTATCGTTTATCACTAATTTCACATCATATCGCTTATCACTAGTTACTTATCTTATAGCTTATCACTAATTACTTATCTTATCGCTTATAACTAATTTCTTATCTTATCGCTTATCACTAATTACTTATCTTATCGCTTATCACTAGTTACTTATCTTATAGCTTATCACTAATTAGTTATCGCTAATTACTAATGACTAACTACAAATATTATCACTTATTACTTATCTTATCGTTTATCACAATTTTTTTATTTGACCAGACCAGACAAGACCAGACAAGACCAGACAAGACCAGACAAGACCAGACAAGACCAGACAAGACCAGACAAGACCAGACAAGACCAGACAAGACCAGACAAGACCAGACAAGACCAGAGAAGACCAGAGAAGACCAGACAAGACCAGACCAGACCAGACAAGACAAGACCAGACAAGACAAGACCAGACAAGACCTGACGAGACCTGGCGAGGCCAGACCAGACGAGACGAAACTAGACCAGAGAGACGAAACTAGACCAGAGAGACGAAACTAGACCAGAGAGACGAAACTTGACCAGAGAGACGAAACTAGACCAGAGAGACGAAACTAGACCAGAGAGACGAAACTAGACCAGAGAGACGAAACTAGACCAGAGAGACGAAACTAGACCAGAGAGACGAAACTAGACCAGAGAGACGAAACTAGACCAGACGACACCAGACGAGACCAGACCACACGGGACCAGACGAGATCAGACGAGACAAGACGCGACCAGACCTGACGAGACCAGACCAGGCGAGGCCCGACACGACGCAGCAGACAGGTGACACCGCAGACAGGTGACACGCAGTGGCACCGTGCCTGGCACTGCGTCAGGAAGTGACGCGCTTGCCAGCGCACCGACAGGTGGCGCGCAGTGGCACCGTGGCTGGCACTGCGACAGGTCCCTGCGAGCTCGACAGCGCAATGGCAGGTGAGGCGCAGATTCGCCGTGGCCGGCACTGCGTCACGCCTCTGCGTGTTCGGCAGGTGAGGCGCAGACGCTCCGTAGCCGTCGCTGCGACGAGCTCAAACGCGCTCGGCAGTGCACCGGCAGGTGGGGCGGAGACGCGCCGTGACTGACGATGCGCCGTGCTCCAACGCGCACCGACAGGTGAGGGGCAGACGCGCTGTGGCCGGTGCTGCGAGACGCCTCTGCGTGCTCGGTAGCGCATAGGCAGGTGAGGTGCAGACGCACCGTGGCCAGCGCTGCGCCATGCTCCAACGCGCACAGCAGCGCACCAGCAGGTGCGGCGCAGACGAGCCGTGGTCGGCGCTGCGACGCACCTCTGCGTGCTCGGCAGCGCACAGGCAGGTGAGATGCAGACGCGCCGTGCCGTGTAGGTGAGGCGTAGACGCACAGTGGGCGGCGCTGCGCTTCGACGCGTTCAGCAGCGCACGAGCAGATGAGGCGCAGACGTGCCGTGGCCGGCGCTGCGAAGTGCTCCAACGCGCTCGGCAGCACACCGGCAAGTGAGGCGCACACGAGCCGTTGTCGGCGCTGCGCTCCCATACGCTCGGCAATGCACCAGCAGGTGAGGCGCAGATGCGCCGTGGCCAGCGCTGCGATACGCTCCATTGCGCACTGCAGCGCACCAGCAGGTGAGGCGCAGACGCGCCGTGGCCGACGCTGCGACACGCTCGTGCGTGCTCAGCAGCGCATCGGCTGGTTAGGCGCAGACGTGCCGTGGCCAGCGCTGCGACACGCTCCATTGCGCACTGCAGCGCATCGGCATGTGAGGCGCAGATGCATCGTGGCCGGCGCTGTGCAACGACGTGCTCAGCAGCGCATCAGCAGGTGAGGCGCAAACGTGCCGCGGCCAGCGCTGCGACACACCTCTGCGTGTTCGACAGCGCACCAGCAGGTGAGGCGCAGACGCGCCGTGACTGGCACTGCGACAAGCTCCGACCTGCTCGGCAGCGCACCGGCAGATGAGCCGTGCTGAGCCGAGCTGCGAACGGTCCACCATCTAGACTCTAGAGCGAGAATGACACGCAGAGACGCAAGGCATCAGCCACCCGTATTTATACCAAAGCATGCTTGTAATCAATGCAACAATACAACTACAATACAACAAGACAAGACAAGAAAAGACTAGATGAGCAAAGCCGAGCCGAGCCGTGCCCAGTAGAGCACCAGCAGGTGAGGCGCAGACGCACTGTGGCCGGCGCTACTACGCGCCTCTGCGTGCTTAGTAACACACCAGTAGGTGAAACGTAGACGCAGAGTGGTCGGCGCTGCGCTTCGACGCGCTTAGCAGCGCACGAGCAGGTTAGGCGCAGACGTGCTGTGGCCGGCGCTGCGAGGTGCTCCAACGCGCTCGGCAGCACACCAGCAGGTGAGGCGCACACGAGCCGTTGTCGGCGGCCGGCGCTGCGCTCCAATACGCTCGGCAACGCACCAGCAGGTGAGGTGCAGACGCGCCGTAGCCAGCGCTGCGACACGCTCAATTGTGCACTGCAGCGCACCGGCATGTGAGGCGCAGATGCATCGTGGCTGGCGCTGTGCAACGACGCGCTCAGCAGCGCACCAGCAGGTGAGGCGCAGACGCGCCGTGGCCGACGTTGCGACACGCCCCTGCGTGCTCAGAAGCGCATCGGCTGGTTAGGCGCAGACGTGCCGTGGCCAGCGCTGCGACACGCTCCATTGCGCACTGCAGCGCACCGGCATGTGAGGCGCAGATGCATCGTGGCCGGCGCTATGCAACGACGCGCTCAGCAGCGCATCACCAGGTGAGGCGCAGACGCGCCGCAGCCAGCGCTGCGACACGCCCCTGCGAGCTCAGTAGCGCACCAGCAGGTGAGGCGCAGGCGCGTCGTGGTCAGCGCTGCGACGCGCTCCAACGCGCTCCGCAGCGCACAGGCAGGTGAAGCGCAGACGCGTTGTGGCTGGCACACACGCCTCTGCGTGCTTTGCAGCGCACCGGCAGGTGAGGCGCAGAAGCGCCGTGGCCGGCTCTGCGACACGCCTCTGCGTGTTCAGTAGCGCACCAGCAGGTGAGACGCAGTCACGCCGTGGCCAGCACTGCGACAAGCCCCTGCGT
Organism: Oeneis ivallda; assembly: GCA_029955525.1. Classification (NCBI taxonomy): domain Eukaryota; kingdom Metazoa; phylum Arthropoda; class Insecta; order Lepidoptera; family Nymphalidae; genus Oeneis; species Oeneis ivallda. The sequence goes on from JARPMR010000025.1 coordinate 17,050,222, forward strand.
GCTCGGCAGATGAGACGCAGACATGCCGTGGCTGACGCTGCGACATGCATGGCAGCGCACCAGCAGGTGAGGCTCCGACGTGCGCGGCAGAGCAGCGGCAGCCGAGCCGTGCTGAGCCGACCTCCGAACGGTCCAACGTCTCGAGCGAGAATGACGCGCAATCCAATCCAGGGTCTTCCGCGTAGGCCTTCACAGGCCTCGGGGTAACTGTTCAGGGCGATGGCCCCCTTCAGTGGTGTCAGCGCCGCCTGCAACTACAGGCGGGGCACTGGGTGGGACCGGTTGGTCCGTGGTGTCAAATCCGGTGTGTCAATCCGGTGTTATCCTGCTGCAGTGCGATCGAGCCCGCGTAGTGTCGCGGGCGATCTGCGGACTGCGGCAGGGTGGTATGTCCGTGGTGGGCTTCGCCCGCCGCTCAGCGAGGTCGAGCCCGCCGGTAGTGTACCGGTGAGCGCCCATCAGCCAGCGGCGAGGAAGCAGTCGTGTCCTATGTGACTAGGTCGCGTAGCAGGCCTCTTATGTCCGGCGGTCGTCGATGGTATGGCGCGATGCCATGCAGATGCTGGGATCGCGCTCCGTCGGCGCGTGCAAACATAGAGGCACTCAGGCGGCGAACGAAGTCGTCCAGGCTCTCCATGCGCAGGTCCCTGGAGATGACCTGATTCCGTACGAAGCGTGGTGCTCCGGAGATGGTGCGGAGTGACAGCGACTGCTGTGCTCGCAGCGACTTGCGGTCCGTCTCGCTGGTCAGCGCGAACCACGCGGGGGCCGCGTAGATGAGTCGCGTGCGAACGTACACCTTGTAGATGTACAGCTTCGTACGGAGAGGCAGGTGGGACGCCAGCACGGGTCGAAGGAGGTTCCGTGCGGCGCGCGTCTGGTTGACTACGTTCTTCACGTGGGGCCGCATCGAGAGGGTCTTGTCGACGGTCACGCCGAGGTATTTGGCCTTCGGGGACCACTCGATGGTCTCGCCCATAAGTGACATCGGGGGCGGTAGTAGTCGCGCCCGACCGATGGAGATCGCCTGAGTCTTCGCCACGTTGACCTTGAGTCTCCAGTTCTCCAGCCATGTGGGAAGCGCGTCCAGTGTTCGCTGCATCTTCAGCGCTGCATGCGGGGCATTCAGCGAGGAGGTAATGAAGGCCGCGTCGTCGGCATACAGCGCTAACATGGCGCCGTCAGCGACTGGAATGTCGTCCGTGTATCTGCTGTAGCAGACGGGCGACAGGCAGCTTCCCTGAGGTACACCGGCTCGGATGGTGCGCTCCGTGGACAGGGCGTCTTCAACCGCCACTTGAAAACGTCTGTCTTGCAGGAAGGTGGCCACAGTCTTGACTACTCGGCGCGGAGTAGTAGACGTGGACAGCTTGTACACGAGGCCGGTGTGCCAAACGCGGTCGAACGCCTTCTCCATGTCGAGGAATACTGCGACTGACTGCTCTCGCTTGTTGTAGGCGGCCGCGAGGTGATGTAGTACCCTCGCCACTTGTAAAGTGGTGGAGTGTTCGGCACGGAAACCGAACTGTTCGTCGCGTGGCTGAAGATGGGGCGTGATGTGCAGCAGCAGTAGCTTCTCGAAGACTTTCGAGGTGCATGACAGAAGAGTGATGGGACGGTAACTCCCAGGCAGCATGATGTTCTTGCCAGGCTTGGGAATCAGGATGACTCGGCCGAGCTTCCACGACGATGGGAAGTGCCCGGTACGGAGGATTCCATTGAAGAGCCGCGTCAGCGTCGCGCTTGCTCGCGGAGGTAGGTGACGCAGGGCTTCGTTGGTGACTCGGTCGGGGCCGGGGGCTTTGCGCAGTCTAGTTCGTCGAATCATCCTTTGGACTTGTCCGGGGGAGAACACGACGGGGTCTTCTGTCGGAGGTATCGGCGACTCGAAGTAGTCCTTCACATGTCGCTCGATGGTCTCTACGTGCTGCACATCCGCAGTCGGATTGGGTGTAAACTGCGTCTCCAGGTGATCCGCGAAGATCTCCGCTCGATCCTCGGCGCGGTAACGTGGGGAACCGTCACTGGCCATGAGGGGTCTAATCGGAGGCGGCTTCCCGGAGAGTTGGCGGCAGAGGCGGTGAATGCCGGACCAGTCATCGCCGGCTCGCTCGATGGCGGAGTGCCAAGACTCGACTGCAACTGTCTCCAGTGCGTCAGAGATCCTAGCGGCCAGAGCGTTGAGCCGCGTCTTCATGGTCGGGCACCGCAGGTGTTGCCATTGCCTTCGCAGCTTCCTCTTCTCCTCTAACATCGCTTGAATGTAGGCAGGGAGCTGGGGTTGTCTGCGAGTAGATGCAGCGTCGAGTCTGGACTCTCGAAGCGCATTGGACATTGCTGCGCTGAGGTCCGTGGCGAGTCGGTCGACGTCTGCGGGGCTCTCTACTCTGAAGGACGGCGAATGTTCGGCCATGTGTTCGGCGAAGATTCGCCAGTCCTGGCGATGTTACGGAGAAGGCATCGATGTCGTCATCGGGGTCGTCTTCAGCGTCAAGAGGACAGCTTGGTGGTCGGAAATGAGGTGATCATCCAGGACGTCAAGCGACGGTGCGGCGACTAGGCCGCGGGCGACTGCTATGTCGATGACGTCGGGCATGTGGGCTGCGACGTACGGGTAGTGCGTTGGGACCTCTGGTCCTAGCACCTCGTAGCCGTGGCGGTCTGCGTCGTCCAGGAGGCGTCTGCCATCCGGGCTCACGGTGTTCGAGTTCCACGCCGTGTGTTTCGCGTTGAAGTCGCCCGCTAGGATCGTGGGCAGCGGCGAGTCCAGCAAGGTGCGGACGTCAGCCACTGCAAGTCGATTCTGCGGCGGCTTGTAGAAGGCGAACACGCGGGTGGGCTGGCGGTCGATGCAGATCTCGACGCCAAGGGCGTACGATGACTGCAATTGTGGTACTGGCAGCCGTTGGTGGATGATGTTCCGACGGACCAGGACTGCTAAGCCCCTGTAAGCAATCCCGGCCGGCGAGGTGTGGTCCTCCCGGTAGACATAGTATCCGGAAACCTTCAACTTGTCCACTGGTCTGAGGTGAGTCTCGCTGATCAGGCCGATGTCCACTCGACGCTGTGAGAGCACGGTCTTGAAGAGACGGGCTTTTTGAGGTGAAAGCCCGTCGGCGTTCCAAAACGCGATGCGGAGCTCAGCCATAAAAGGCGCAGAGCTCCGCGATGCAGCCCAGGATCAGCGGGATAGGGTCTCGCTGCTCCTGGATGGCCACCAGCACCTGGTTGAGTGTGCTGATGACCTTGGTAAGTCTTGGGTCCAGCGGCGCTACTCGCTTCGCCTTCGTCCCCTCTGCTGGGGCGGCGACCACGGTGGGCTTAGACGTCTTGCTGCGCTGAGTAGGTTTCGGCGCGGCGGGCGGAGCTGTGCGCGGCGCGACAGATGGCGCGTCACGCGGTGCGGTGGGCGGCACGTTGGGCTGTGCGGCGGGCGGCGCGTCTTTGCGCGCTTGAGCGCGCTTGCCGCGCTTGCGGCGGCGTTTGCCCGTCTGCCCTGGCTGGTTGGCGGCAGCCATGAGCGAGCCGGGCGCGTTGGCCTCCGATGCGTGGGCGGTGGCGGTAGCGGATGGCGCGCGCGCAGATGTGGCGGTGCGCGCGGTGGTGCCTGCCCGGCGGTTGCGCGTTTCCTTTCGGAAAACCGGGCAGGTGGCGTTGTTCGCCGTGTGTGCGCCGCCACAGTTGGCGCACGTCGGCGGGTCCTCCCTGGGGCGCTGGCAGTCTCGGGCTGGATGGTCGCCCCCACACCGCACACAGGCAATAGGCCGGTGGCAGTTATGGGACGAGTGCCGAAACTGCTGGCATCGGTGGCACTGTGCTGGGCCCCTCCTTCCGCGCCATGGCTCTATAGTGACCCCGGGCATGCACAGCAACTCGTGCACCTCGTAGATGCCCGGGGTGAGGTCCTTGGTCCGCTGCAGCTGCGCGAACATCAGGCAGCCAGGTCTGCCCGGGCGAGCTGGGATCGTGCGCACGTGCTCGGGGACGTACCCAAGCTCGCGCAGCTCCGCCTCCACTAGTGCCGGCTCTGTGTTCGCCGGCAGGCCTCGGATGGCGACTTTTACGCTCCTCTCCGCGGGGAGCGAGTAGCAGAACCAGGAGAGTCCGGTGCTGCCCTCCAGCTGCGTGAGGTAGCGCTGGGTCACACGGAACTCCTGGTCCGATCGCGGGATGAATCGGACGCCCTTGCCAAATGGACGTCCGTTGGGGGTGTGGCCGAGCAGCTTTTTGAGCTCTCGGAAATGCGTCGGCCAGTCCGGCAGCACCTCCACGATCAGCGGCGGGTAGCGGCTGGCTGTTTTGGCGGGCGGTGTGGCCGAGGTTGAAGCTGCGGTGGCGGCAGCGGCAGCGGTAGTATTGGTAGTGGAGGCGGTAGTGGGCGCAGCGGTAGCGCTGGTGGAGGCGGCGGGGGCGGATGCATCGCCCGGCGCCGGCGTCTTTTTGAACGCGGCTGTCGCCGCGTATGTCGGGCTGGTCGCGGTCTCCATCGGTGAGTCCGGCGACAGGGTCGGCATGTTCGGCGGCGGCGGTCCTCTGTGCGGCGGCGAGGGGAAGCGCCCCACAGGGATACCCGGCTGAGCGGCGGGAAAACGCGGCGTGCGTGGGAGTGGCGCCTGCGCGGTATGCGTAGCAGGCGTAGCTGCTCGTACGGCTGGTGTCGGTGCTGCGTTGCGGCACGGGTGGGCGTCGGTCGTCGTCTGGGCGTCGCCGGGCGGACGACGGACGCGACGGACTCGATGGACGGGGCCGGCGACAACGTCAGCGGGCTCGCGACGAATGAGACCTCGCCGGCTCCCGTCGAGGGACCCGCATCGGGGTCTTGGTTTTTCCTCGTCTTTGAAGTTGGGCGGCCGACGAGGGTGGCCTGGTGACGCGCAAGACATCAGCCACCCGTATTTATACCAAAGCATGCTTGTAATCAATGCAACATAATATAACAAGACAAGTTAAGATGAGACGAGACGAGCCGAGCTGAGCGGATCCGATCCGAGCCGAGCCGAGCCGATCCAATCCGAGCCGAGCCGAGCCGATCCGATCCGAGCCGAGCCGAACCGTGCCGAGCCGAGCTCCGAACGGTCCGACGTCTCGAGCGAGAATGAAACACAAGGCATGCTTCCCATATTTATACCAAAGCATGCTTGTAATCAATGCAACACAATACAACAACAAGACAAGTTAAGACAAGACGAGACGAGTCGTGCCGAGCCTAGCCGAACCGAGCCAGGCGAGCCGAGCCGAGCCGAGCGAAGCCGAGCCGTGCCGAGCCGAGCCGAGCCTAGCTGAGCCGAGCCGAGCCGAGTCGTGCCGAGCCGAGCCGAGCTGAACCGTGCCGAGCCGAGCCTAGCTGAGCCGAGCCGAGCCGAGCCGAGCCAAGCCGAAATACAAAACACTATTTGGTATTTTGCATTTGAAATAGGTCGATCAAAAAAGTATTTGCATTTTGTATTTTAGTACATTTCTTAAACTATTTTGTGCAACTCTGCAGGCTAGGTAGGTTCAATTTCTAGAAAGAGATCAACCTTCGAATCCAACTCGGCTGGGCAGCGTTCGAGAAACTCCGAGATGTCTTCTCGTCCAAAATCCGTCTTCGAACCACAGATTAATGGTGCTTCGAACAGTGCGAGCATCCCCGCGAGATCAAAGTAGAGAGAGAAAAATATTCGGTTTCAGTAAACGAAAACCGGTGTTTATTGGTTTTTACGAAAACCGGTATTTTTTAGGCTTTTTTAAAACCGGTTCACATCACTAATGAGTTAATGACAGTTTATCCAAATTAAAAACTTTGTTTAACAAACAAGCGAAATGGTTTAAACCGTCTGTTTTTAATACTTTATACATTTCTATGGCTTTACAGTATCAGTATACCTAGCATAAAGCAATTGTTGACCTATGATTAGAAATCTTAAACCAGTAACATGGCAGACGACGATAGTAAGTAAACTTTTTTAATATAACCTTAAAAGTGTTTGTGTTTAATCTCGTAGGGTTTTCTCCGTGTCGTATTCCTCATTGCTGAGGGACACGCCCTCTATTGACTGGATCATAAAGGTAGGGGTCACATACGACTGAATAAAAGTGCGTACGGGATTTCGACTCATTAACTATAGAGGCCTATCTCAACAGGGCGATACTATCCGACGATGGTAGGATGGACTTGACGCGATTTCCTAGCCCGTGAAGATTGCGCGTCAGGATTCACGATTATTCATACGAGCTTTAGCCCATAACTTCGTCCACCTGGAGTTAGATTTTTAAAAATCCCCGGGAGCCTCTGTTTTTTCTGGATTAAATTGGATTAATGGATGACACAGGAGCCTGTGGAAGTCCATGCAGGAGACCTTTGACCAGCAGTGGCCGTCTATAGGTTGATAAAGAAGAAGAATGGATGACATTCAGCAGAACCACAACTATGACTACGCAAAACATCACATTAATCCATAGCTCTGTTGCAGCGTGATTAAAGGAAAAACCAAAAAACAAACTCACTTTTGCATTAATATATTAGTAAGGTATTAGCTTACAAAAGCCCTTACGAATGTCAAAAATGTTGAATAATTAATAGAAAAGATATAAATTGAATAAAAATGGAATTTTGATTCAAAATTACAAAATCTAGCGCTTACACAAAGATGTAAATAAAATAAATTAATTTAATGTCATAACAATTAGGCCATACCTACTAGGTATGTTGAAGAACAAAATACAAATAATAATAAAAATTGTGTATTAAACATAAATCATCATGTAAAATGTCATAAACATAATTATCTCATTAAAAAGAAATAGGTAGGTACTTGGTGCGGTAGGTATGTTAGTAACAATAAGTGGGACTGACGTCTTAAAGTGTTCTCTGAGGCACACAAGAAGAAAAAACCCAACTTAAGACCACCCAGACCCTTCACTAGACACTAATACGTCAGGTTGTTACGGTTGTGCGGGTTGTTACGTTCCCTCAAATATGGTTGAGCAAGGCAATGGCTGGGTCATGCGTCATGCTCGTGAACGGGTGCCACTGGCGGGAATGGGGCTACTTTATGTCTGCCCATCTTGAGATAGAAGTTAGTCGGTATGCATTTTTGGAACTTCCCTCATTGTGGAAACACTGCATATAGAGCATAGTATTTACTGTATTGTAAATTTGTTTTGAAAAGAGCAACGGCCGAGTTTCTTGCTGGTTCTTCTTGGCAGGAAAGGCATTCCGAACCAGTGGTAGATTCATCGACTATTCAAAAGCACTTGTAAAAGTTTGTTTGAATAAAAAATATTTCTATTCTATTCTGTTCTATTGCAGCCCCATCTGACAGCAGCCTCTTAGTAATTATTGTGGATACGAACCCAAACCAGCGCTACATCACTGAAGACCCCAAGGTACTGACAGGATGCCTGGATGCAATCATAGCGTTCGCTAATTCACATTTGATGCAGAAATCTAGGAACCAATTAGCTGTGATTGGATGCCATTTTCATAAAAGGTACTAAAATTTGGTCAATTGGAATTATTGATGAGTTTTCTAATTAAGAGGACTAACATTTTGCATCCCTCTCTCTCGCACATTCTAATATTTTCAATGATTTTTTTTATCAATTTTTAATAGCTTTTATTGCGGGCTTTGAACTAAGACAAACAGTTTGAGCGCGGCAACCAAATCAAGAAATTCCGTAACGATAATAAACCTAACACCGTCGTTCAGTAAGTGTTCAACATTTTAGAGGTTCAGAAGTAGCTCTGTTTGGCGCAGTGGGCGAGCGGCCGCTTTCTTTACCATATGATGTATGATGTCGCAGGTTCGAATCTCACTCGCAAAGTAGTGACAATGCGCTTTTCTTGTTTGTTTGTTTTTTAATTACTTAAGTGTTACAAAAAAAAACTTATAACTAAACTAATTTAATTACTATACAAATCATGCCCGCGTGGAATGGTGACAATTAAATTATGGATAGTTGGGACATATTTTTACCATCATATACCTAGTTTGTAATAGAGAATAAGAGCTAGATAGAAGTTAATAGTAGTTTTCGCCCTTTTTCTCCATCTAAATCTAGGTATATCATAATAAAACTATATCTATAAAATATCAGTAATAAAAGATAATAATTGGCCACATTTTGTCAAAAGTATCTGAGATTTTTACAGTCATTAAAAATATTTGAATGTGCGAGAGAGAGGGATGCGAAATGTCCCTTAACACCTATAAAAAATCTCATAAGGGTGATAAACTTACTAGAAACAGTCATAAATGCTGTTTTTAAACTATAAATAAATAAATAAAATATTTAATAAATCAGTATAGTTCTTGCAATTCACGAGGGCGACTGACTTATGGTTGTGTGTGTGTGTGTCGTATCTGTATAAGTGTGAGCGATCAGCGAGCGCAATGCTCGCGCCTGTCCGCTCCCACCTAGGCTTTGACAGGCACGCACACTTATGCAATGTGCATGTACACGAATTAACCACAAGTAAAGCTCACTCGCCTTCATGAATTGCAAGAACTGTAACACAATCATGTTTGTTTGCCGTACAATAAAGATTATTTCATTCATCATTCATTCATTCATACAAATAATCTGTGCAAAGTACAGGAATTCTTTGTGATGTTAAGTGCACACTATTATAATATAATTCAAAAAGAATTTTTACATTTGCCATTACAATTTGTAGCAATATTTTGTAAAAATACATTTATTAAGTCATATTTATGTGTTTTCTCTATTTCAGTGAATATTTATACCCTTCTCCTGGAAAGCCTCTGGATGTGAGACAAATAGATGGCCAATATGAGCTGTTTACACTTGTTGAGAAAACAATCAAAATGAGGTAACCTCTATGTGAAATAGTTAATCCTACTAATATTATAAAACAAGCGTAAATATAAAATTTAAAACACCCCCGACATGTGAATTTATGGCCGGACTATGTATGATTCTGGTCGCAGCATCAGGTTGAAGCTATCAATTAATTGTCATTTATCAATTATACTGGCACACATGAAGAACTTAATAGAGTAATCATACGCCAAAAATGCCTTACATCATTTCGGAAAAGAGCTGATACTCTTACACTGCTGGACCGATATTAACCAAACATAGCTAAGAACCACCGCAAGGAAACTGTTTTCAAATGAAAAAAACTGCATTGAAATTGGTCCATCCGTTTGAGAGCTACAACGCCACAGACAGATAGACACACACACAGACAGACAGACAGACATCGACGTCAAACTTATAAAACCCCTCTTTTTGAGTCGGGGGTTCATAATGTGAAAGTGTGAGGATGGATGTATGGATGGATGGATGTCTGTTACTCTTTCACACCACAACGAATAAACCGATTTGGCTGAAATTTGGAATGGAGATAGCTCGAACCCAGGATTAACACATAGGCTACATTCAAGAGTTCCCGCAGAAATTAAAAAAAACCTTAATCCACATGGACAAAGTCGCAGGCATCATCTAGTCCTTAATAATTCTTAAAATTTGAATGAAAAATATGGAAAAAACAACCTGGAAGATTACAACCAGCCCTAATGTCCAATTCTTTAATTATAGCCTCCATAGCCCAATGGTTAAAGGTGCAGACTGAAAAAATTGGTTGTCTGTAAAGTCGGTTTATGGACGATAGTTTTACGTGATAACGTCATAAAGAAACATTGATGAATAAATGTGTCACAAGCCAACGCTTGGGCCGATCGTGCCTCTCTATCGCTTGTTCCGCGCTCTCGCTTGCACGCTCAGGCTCAGGCGGAACGTGACACTTTTTCGTGCGTGCAGCCGGTGTTCATCGGTTTATAAGACGTTATCATGTCAAAACTGAAAGGTTGAAGGTTCAATCCCAACATGTTGCAGTATTGTTATACCCACCCCTGACATAAGCTTTACGCTCATTTGGAGGGGCGAGGGGAATATTATTAAAGTTCAGCATGGCTAATACTTGAAAATATAGTCTAATATATAAAATTCTCATGTCGCGGTGTTTGTTACCAAACTCCTCCGAAACGGCTGGACCGATTTTTATGAAATTTTGTGTGCATATCGGATAGGTCTGAGAATCGGCCAACATCTATTTTTCATACCCCAAAATGATAGGGTGCCCAACCACTAAATATTTTTGTTGGCAGTACGAAGTTCGCTGGGTCAGCTAGTTAAATATAAAAAAATCTTTTTGTAAAACCGACTTCAAACGCCCGCGCCACTACAAAGTATATAATTTATTGTTGATTTTTTAAAAGCCGCTCGACCGATTGCGATAAAATTTAAATGGGACCACCTGTGAAGTATACCTCTGTATATTATGGGACCCTTTGAAACAAAAAAATAATTTTTCGTACCACTTGCTCAAAAAAGTGACATTCTGTGCCACAAAAAGCGAACATAACAATAGTCATTTTTAATCTGTTAAAAACAGGGAAAGAAAATTGTACTGAATTTCATTCATCCTCTAGGGGGAGAATGTGATTTAAATTTGGAATACTTACCGATACTGAACTCTTTGAGTAATAAACCAATACTCAAAGACTGAACTACATCTGTGTTTACACCATTGAGTTTGTATATAAAGCATTATACATCTTTTTGAAAAAGGAATACGCATTTATTATGCAGTTATGATTATTAAATAAAATTACGAAAACCGACGAGGCCGTATGAGCTTGATGCCTTTGCTTTTCCGACAAAAAAATATTAGTCTAGGAATTTGCCGCGTTTTTGTTTTCTTCAAATACATAAACGTTAAGTTTATTTTAATTTATTTTTATAAATAAGTAAATGTTCTAAAAATACGTTACGATGTTAAATCAAAGCGACAGTGACAGTGAATTGTCGGATTCCATCAGTGCAAATGCTCAGACGCAAGAACAGAGAAATACTCAAATCAACTCATCAACAATAAATGTACCAAACAAAAATGTAACTCTCTCTATCAATAATAATTGGACCAATGTTTCGAATGTTAACTTTTACTTTTAATTGTCATTATTTTTAATAAATGCTTATCTCATATTATTATTGTGTTAATTTTTTCGCAAATGGTACGAAAAGTAGAGTATTTTCCTCGGTGATAAAGCTGTCTTAGTCTTGGGTGAACTTAAATCCCTCGCTACACTCAGGACTCGTCTTAAATCCCTCGCTTCGCTCGTGATTTAAGTTTTTAACACCCTCGCTACGCTCGGGAGTAAACCTCGAGTCCTTCGTTACGCTCGCGATTTAAATCGTCACCCGCGACAGAAGACACTGCTTTATCCCCTTGGTTAATAATCTACTATTATAAATCGGTTCAGGCCTCTTTGAATAACCGGGGAACGTACATAAAAAAAAAAGATTCCGGCGAATTGAGAACCTCCTTTTTTGAAGTCGGTTAAAAGTATACATATAAACAATTTAATGTAAGCTTTATTCACTTTGACATATTATGGTTGAAGGTTGTGTAATGCACTTTGAATTCTTGCAAATTGCTGGTGAAAAGTCATACTTAACTAATTGACTACTTCATACTTAACTTAAATGAGTATTTGAATATTAGTATTCAATTTGATGCCTTAACATGGGTAGCCTAAGTATGTCATACTCTCTAAACATTTCTGTTGTGGTGTCGTGTGGTGCGGGTTGTTACGTTCTCTCAAATATGGTTGAGCGAAGCAGCTGGATCATGCGTCATTATCGTGAACGGGTGCCGCCGGTGGGCATGGGGCTACTTTCTGTCTGCCCATCTTAATATGTATTGAATAATTAATAGAATAGAATAGAATAGAATAGAATAGAAATGTTTTTTATTCAAATAAACTTTTACAAGTACTTTTGAATCGTCAATGAGTCTACCACTGGTTCGGAATGCCGTTCCTGCCGAGAAGAACCAGCAAGAAACTCGGCAGTTGCTCTTTTCAAAATACTTATACAATATACTTAACAGATATTCTATGTATGCAGAGTTTCCACAATGAGGGAAAGGTCCACAAAAGCATACGTAATTATTTCTAATTATAATTCAACACATGTCAAGACGGGCAGACAGAAAGTAGCCCCATTGCCGCTGGTGGCACCCGTTCACGAGCATGACGCATGACCCAGCCATTGCTTCGCTCAACCATATTTTAGGGAACGCAACAACCCGCATCACACGACACCACCGCAGAAATGTTAAAGAGAGTGTGACATACTTAGGCTACCCATCCTAAGGCATCGAATTGAAACTAACATTCAAATCAAATACTCATTTTAAAATATGACTTGTACACAAATAAAGTGGAAACTCTGAATAGAATAGAATTATTTTGATATACAATTACACAGGTTAACCATTATACAGGTTAACCATAATTGTAAGTAGTATGCATTTTTGGAACTTTCTCTCATTGTGGAAACACTGGATACATAGCAGAATATCTACTGTATTGTAAACAACAACCGCCGAGTTTCTTGCTGGTTCTTCTCGGCAGGAAGGGCATTCCGAACCAGTGCAGTGGTAGACTCATCGATGTTTCAAAAGCACTTGTAAAAAAAGTTTATTTGAATAAAAAATATTTCTATTCTATAATATTTTTTATTCAAATAAACTTTTACAAGTGCTTTTGAATAGTCGATGAATCTACCACTGGTTCGGAAGGCCCTTCCTGCCGAGAAGAACCAGCAAGAAACTCGGCGGTTGCTCTTTTCAAAACAAATTTACAATACAGTAAATACTATGCTATATATGCAGTGTTTCCACAAAGAGGGAAGTTCCAAAATGCATACCGACTAACTTCTATCTTAAGATGGGCAGACATAAAGTAGCCCCAATTCCCGCCGGTGGCACCCGTTCACGAGCTTGACCCAGCCATTGCTTCGCTCAACCATATTTGAGGGAACGTAACAACCTGCATCACACGACACCACCTCAGAAATGTTTAAAGAGTGCGTGACATACTTATGCTACCCATGTTAAGGCATCGAATTGCTATTTTCTTGTTACAGGTTAGTGAACCTAATCAAGAGCCAGCCTCAAGAGGAGAGGCCAGGGGAGTCACTGCTGGCTGGTGCTTTAGCCATGGCTCTATGTTTTATTACCAGGGTAAACCCTTACTAATATTATGAACTAGCTGATGCCCGCGACTTCGTCCACGTGGATTTAGTTTTTAAAATCCCTCTGGATCTCTTTGATTTTCCGGGATAAAAAGTAGTATATGTCACTCTCCAGGTCCTCAAATGTCAATTAAACCCACGCAAAAAAATTACGTCGATCCGTTGCTTTATTGCTGAGAGATTGAAGGACAAACACACTTTCGCATCATACTAATATTATAAATGCGAAAGTGTGTTTGTTTGTTGGCTTGTCCTTCAATCACGCCGCAACAGGGCTACGGATCGACGTGATTTTTGCCTGGGTATAGTTGAGGACCTGGAGAGTGACATAGGTGACTTTTCATCCCAGATAACAAAAGAGTTCCCGCAGAATTTTTAAAAACTAGCTGATTCTTTAAAGCGGTCGGATTTTTACTCTATTTTAATAATTATTTTTTTAACCGACTTTAAAAAAAGAGCAGGTTATCAATTCGTCGAAATATTTTTTATGCATGTTCACCGATTACTCAAAGAAGCCTGAACCGATTTGAAAAATTCTTTTTTTTGTTTCAAATGGTATACTTCCCAGATGGGAAGTCCAGTCCCATATAAATTTTATCGAAATCGGTCGAGCGGTTTTTAAAATATCAACAATAAATCATATACTTTGTATAGTGGCGCGGGAGTTTGAAGCCGGTTTTTTTAAAAGTTTTTTTTTAATATTAAACTAGCTGATGCCGGGTACTTAGTCCACGTGGATTTAGTTTTTAAAATCCCACGGGAACTCTTTGATTTTCCGGGATAAAAAGTAGCATATGTCACTCTCCAGGTCCTCAACTATACCCATGCAAAAATCACGTCGATCCGTAGCCCTGTTGCGGCGTGATTGAAGGACAAGCCAACAAACAAACACACTTTCGCATTTATAATATTAGTAAGGGGTATTATGGTCCACAGATGCGTAAGCAGTCTCCGCCCGGGCTGCGTATGAGCAGTCGGATCCTCATCATAACGGGCAGCTCCGACACGGCTGCGCAGTACATCAACTACATGAACGTGTTCTTTACTGCACAGGTACAGGCCGTTTTTTACTCGGAGTTAAAGGAGGGAAAACGCAAGTCTGGCGGTCAATTCCTACGATACAAAGACGTCTTGAAGCGCCATCTCATTTCTTGTCATATACCTAGTGAGAGGTGGGAGGGACTTGCGCGGCAGAGGCAAGAGTGGCGCAAGTCTGTAGATAAGGCTGTGGCGTCCTTTGAGGAGCGTCGACTAAAGGACCTCGACGCCAAACGCCATAACAAAAAGACCCAGCCAAGGACCTCCTACCTCTACACATATAATGCATCGGGCCAGTTACACTGTGCGCCGTGCAATAGGATTTTTCAGACGAAAGGTTTTGCGAGCCACATTCGCTCCCATAACCGGCTCTAGCCAGGACCGCCGTTGACGGACACGTCATGGAGGATCATATGACATGCGCTGCCGTAAGTTTTCAAAAAAGCAATAGAATAGAATAGAATAGATATATTTTTATTCAAATAAACTTTTTGGCGTGATAACGTCTTATAAATCGATGAACACCGGCTGCACGCACACAAAATTGTCACGTTCCGCCTGAGCCTGAGCGTGCAAGCGAGAGCGCGGAACAAGCGATAGAGAGGCACGATCGGCCCAAGCGTTTGTAAAGAGCGCCCGCCGCCGCCCGCCAGTCATCATGTTTCTTTATGACGTTATATCACGTAAAACTATCGTCCGTAAACCGACTTTACAAGCAACCAATTTTTTTTTACAATTGCTTTTGAATCGTCGATGAGTCTACCACTGGTTCGGAATGCCCTGCCTGCTGAGAAGAACCAGCAAGAAACTCGGCGGTTGCTCTTTTCAAAACAAGTTTACAATACAATAGATACTATGCTATGTATGCACAGTGTTTCCATAATGAGGGGAAGTTCTATAAAAGAAAACCTAATTGCAATTCAATATATGTTAAGATGGGCAGACAGAAAATAGCCCCATTCCCGCCGGTGGCATCCGTTCACGAGCATGACGCATGACCCAGCCGTGTTGTATCATACTAGTATTATAAATGCGAAAGTGTGTTTGTTCGTTTGCCCATCAATCAAGCCGCAACAGAGTTACGGATCGACGTGAATTTTTTGCATGGGGTATAGATGATGACCTGGAGAGTGATATAAGTTACATTTTATCTAAGAAAATCAAAGAGTTCCCGAGGGAGTTTAAAAACTAAATCCACGCAGATAAAGTCGCGTGCTTCAGCTAGTATAGGGTTTTAATACTTAGCAATACAAAATAAGCAGTGATAGCCTAGTGGTTAGGACTGTGGTCTCCTATTCGGTGGGTCGCAGGTTCGATCCCGGGTACGCACCTCTGACTTTTCGGAGTCAAGTGCGTTTAAGCAATTAAATATCACTAGCTTCAGCGGTGAAGGAAAACATCGTGAGGAAACCTGCACACCTGAGAGTTCTTCATAATGTTCTTGAAGGTGGTGTGAAGTCCGCCAATTCGCATTGGGGCAGCGAGGTGGACTATGGCCTATAATCCTTCTCTGAGAGGAGACCTGCGCTCAGTAGTGAGCCGTTGATGGGTTATTAATGAATGAATGAATGAATACAAAATTATGAAGATCGTGTGTTTTCAGAAGCAGCAAGTGCTATTGGACGTGTGTTCTCTGGACAAGCACCTCAGTCTGCTGCAGCAGGGCTGCGACATCACTGGCGGGCTCTATTTGAAGGTGCCTTCGTTGGACGGACTGCTTCAGTACTTATTGGTAAGTTCAGGGCACTGCTTGATGCACGCTTTTGATGTGAAACCCCTATAACAGTATGCTGTAGTATGTGAAACAGTGTTGTTTACTTCTTCTTCTTTATCAACCGATAGACGTCCACTGCTGGACAAAGGTCTCTTGCATGGACTTCTACAGGCCTCGGTCTTGCGCCGCCTGGATCCAGCGACTCCCTGCGACTCGTTTAATGTCGTCCGTCCACTTGGTGGGGGGTCTGCCAACGCTGCGCTTCCCTGTGCGGGGTCGCCACTCCAACACCTTGGGACCCCAACGACCATCAGCTCTTCGAACTATGTGCCCCGCCCATTTCCACTTCAGTATCGCGACTCGCCGAGCTATGTCGGTGACTGGTTCTCCTACAGATCTCCTCACTTCTGATTCGATCCCGCAGGGACACTCCGAGCATAGCTCTCTCCATCGCCCGCTGAGCCGTTGTTTACTACGGTACACAACAATAAACAGTGGTGGTTTGGAAAGTGAAAGTGAGCAACGTCTTGCAAAGAAAGCAAATTACAATTAGAATGTGCACTTATGTGTGTACTAAGATCGATATTACCTGTACAAAATAATTTCGATGTTTTACATCTGCCAGGCGTCCCGCGAAGGCTCACAATTTTGTTTTGTCTTCACTCTCAACTAAACAATAAAACAAAAAAAATTTAGCTTGTAATTGGTGCTTTGTTCTCCCTCAACAACTTACAACTCAAAAACACTTGGCTTATAATTGGTTAGTCTACGAAAGTATTAAGGTTTGATTTGCTTTTTTGATAAGCCTTCAAAAATACTATTTCGTTCTATTGGAATCTTATCTTTAATACATAATAATAATATTATAACTTTTTTTCACATAAGTAGATCTAGATATTATATAAAAGCGAAAAAATTACTACTAAGTAATTATATTTACAAAAAATACACGCCGTCCAATTGATCGCTAATGGGCATGGTGCCCAAAACACTGGCGCTATTACCTCCCTGAATCGCGAGGCTAAGCCTTTGGGCTAAATAAGCGCCAGCTCTTTGGTCACCAGAGGCGTGGATCAATTTTTGGGACACGACATTTACAAAATTTTTCGTGTCCGATGACCATGGACCCAGAGTCTCAAAAGCAAGCGCCGCAAAAATATAATCCTTAGAAATGGCAGAGTATTTGCGGCGCTTAAGCAACTGAGCGGATTCGGCAGCTGCACCCGCCTTTTGGCACGAGCCCGGTAGGTGGGACGCAGCCAACGTATCAACGCAAGTCACGTCCCACACCAGTGCGCGACCCATCGTCCACGGTATAGTACCGTCATCCCGTCCGGCCTCTTGCCGTCATCCCTGAACAAACCGGAGGGTTCCAGTTGTGCAGGGATGGAGGCAGTGACCAGAGCGCGACGGACTATATCATTGAGAGCACCGTGGCGATACAAGCGGCCCGCGCTCCGATAACAACTGAGTCCATGGTGACCAAAACGATCCACTTGGCTGCCGCAAGGACAGCGATGAGGCTCATATACCTTAATACCCAAGCGCAAGCAAACGGCCACACGAAGCGCTGTCCTGTCGAGAATCGTCCCCAGGCTATGAGATGGCAGAGCGTGTAGCCAGTGACCTGACTCCTTTTCGGATACGGCTAAAATACGGGCTTTATCCGTATCTGAGGTACACTGCGCTACGAGATCTGCATGTGTCAAAACAACACGCGGTTTGTCCCAAAGACACTGACATTCCAAAGCCGAAGGAAAACTCTCACCAGGACAAGATGCACTCCATGCTAACTTCGCCTCTGCAAGACTCTCCACTACATCATCAGCCGGACTAGACAGATTAAGGATCTGACTGATGACAGTGATAGAGCCAAAAGCAGAAGATAAGAAAGCCGGAAGCGCTACGCTTGAAATGGAACGTATGCCTAAGCCACTGTATTTAACAGGTAGGCTGGCTTGAGTCCAGGTGCGGTCATCAAACTGTAAATTTAGAATTTTGCAAAGAGTATCTTTAAGAGACACATCTAGATTATAAGTTAAAATAGGATATTTCCAAATGGGACTGCACCGTAATAAATACATGAATTTTGGCGCAAATAAACATAACCGTAAAATATATATGGCCATGTGTGGCTTTATATCTAAAAGGCGAGGCGAAAATTTATTAAAATGATCTAATTTAGAATTTAGCAAATGGGAAAATGCGACGTCAAATATGGGGGCGCCAAGAAGGGTTAAATCATCTTTTGTAATAGATGAGATGTTGGGAATCAAAGAATTTAGACTATTTTTCAAAATAGTTTTTTCATTTAAACTAACCGAGTCAGGAATGTATACCTCACACTTTGAAAAATTTAGCGAAAGGCCGATTTCAGAAAATTGTTTAATTAATATTTCCAAATCCTGGAGCACTTCCGCCGCACTTCCTCCCAAGGAGCCATCATCAAGGTACCATAAGTTAAATTTGGAATTTAGATTCGAAATAACTGGGTGTATTGCTAAACTGAAAATTGCGGGACCAAGTGGATCACCTTGCTGGCAACCCACAGCAGAATCCAGAACATTTTTGCCGTACATTAATTTTGAGGAGGAGCCATAACATTGCCACATATAATCTAAAATTTCAGGAAACTGTTTTTGAATTTCATTTAACATGGCTCCCCTATCAATTGAATTGAATGCATTACGCACGTCAATTTTTACAAAGACATCGTAATCACAAGTGTTTAAAAATGTCCTGGCTGCATGCACAGCTGCCTCGCAACCTCCCCTGATGCCAAAACCAAGTTGTTTGGGTTTGAGGATGGCCGATGCTTTGTCTTTTAAGAATCGGCAGCAAATCCTAGAAGCTAATCTACGGAAAGTGCTGCCGACTGCAATAGGACGGATCCCACCATCTTTTTTGGTGAGAGCCACCAAATTAGCGCCGTATAAAATTGGTACTATTTGTTGTGGCACTCGACCAGAAAGCATCAAATTAATGAGGCCAGTTATCTCCTTCAAGAGCGAGTTGCTCTCTTCACTTGAAGGAGGGCCGATTAGGTCTTTAAGATGTTGAGGTGATAGGCCATCCAATCCCCCCGCAGAACCATTGGGAAATCCAAAAATACCGAATCGCACGGCATCTTCTGAGGCTCGGAGTCGGTTTGTGGGATCAAAGGAAGGCGAAGCAAGCTGGGACGTAGGTGACGGCAAGGGGTGCTTAAACAGTCGTTTGGGAAAAGTGTTTTTGAGAAAAAACTACTAAATGTATGTTTACAAAGTAAAGTTATTTGAACTGATGAATAAATAAACTATGTCTAATGATAATTTTTTTTGGAATTTTCATACTCCTAATCTTATTTATTTGCGCCCAAAGTTGTCATAAATTTAGTGTGAAAATGACGATCTTTCGAGGCTCGTAACTTTTTAGCGAATATTTTTTTCACTATTTTATATATCAATAAACCTAGATAATGACGAGGCAAATCGATATAATACTTAGTTTTGAGCGTACAATATCAAATAATGTAGTAATCACTCATCTACGTTTGTATGAAGAAGGTACTGGCTTGCGTCCCCTTAAGGGATGCGAGCCTCGCCCATAAAGGAGGGTCACTCGAGGGCCCATCATCAGAGCATACAATGGAAGCACTCCCCGCTGTATGCTCTGAGACCAAGGGTAGGGTGTTGGGTATATGACGACGGCTTTTATGGATATTGAGGCCCCTTTGACCTTTGTACAATTTGCCGTCGACGCATATGGAACACTCGAGGTACTCTGCACAAATGGACGACGTGTTTAAAAAAGGCATAAAATAAAATAAAACATATATACAAATAAAAACTAAAAATAAGAAAAAATAAAATAACATTCTATTGGAATTAGCCGAAAAATGTTTGACTAATAGTAAGTCTACGAAAGTATAAAATTAAGTTAGTCTATAAAACTTTCGAAACTTTTTGTGGCTTAGTCTACAAAAACATTTTTTGTATTGGATAGTCTACTAATAATTTTTTTTATTAGAGTAATTAGTCTACAAAAAGATTCTTTGTATTGTGGTTAGTGTACAAATAGATTCTTTGTATTTCAATTAGTTTGCAAAAAGATTCTTTGTATTGGGGTTAGTATACACATAGATTATTTGTATTGGGGTTAGATTACAAAAAGATTCTTTGTATTGGGGTTAGATTACAAAAAGATTCTTTGTATTTGGGTTAGTCTACAAATAGATTCTTTGTATTTGGGTAAGTCTACAAATAGATTCTTTTTACTGGGGTTAGTATATAAATAGATTCTTTGTATTGGGGTTAGTCTACAAATAGATTCTTTGTATTGGGGTGAGTACAAAAAGATTCTTTGTATTGGGGTTAGTCTACAAATAGATTCTTTGTACTGGGGTTAGTTTACAAATAGATTCTTTGTATTGGGATTAGTCTACAAAAAGATTCTTTTATTTGGATTAGTCTACAAACTGATGTATTTCAGTGGGTGTTCCTCCCGGAGGCGTGGGAGCGCAGGGAGCTGGTGCTGCCCGGGCGCGGCCGGGTGGACTACCGCGCCGCGTGCTTCTGTCACCGGGAGCTGCTCACCATCGGCTACGTGTGCTCCGTGTGTCTCAGCGGTGAGTGTGGATAGGTAACATTTGTCCAGTGGGTGTTCCTCCCGGAGGCGTGGGAGCGCAGGGAGCTGGTGCTGCCCGGGCGCGGCCGGGTGGACTACCGCGCCGCGTGCTTCTGTCACCGGGAGCTGCTCACCATCGGCTACGTGTGCTCCGTGTGTCTCAGCGGTGAGTGTGGATAGGTAACATTTGTCCAGTGGGTGTTCCTCCCGGAGGCGTGGGAGCGCAGGGAGCTGGTGCTGCCCGGGCGCGGCCGGGTGGACTACCGTGCCGCGTGCTTCTGTCACCGGGAGCTGCTCACCATCGGCTACGTGTGCTCCGTGTGTCTCAGCGGTGAGTGTGGATAGGTAACATTTGTCCAGTGGGTGTTCCTCCCGGAGGCGTGGGAGCGCAGGGAGCTGGTGCTGCCCGGGCGCGGCCGGGTGGACTACCGTGCCGCGTGCTTCTGTCACCGGGAGCTGCTCACCATCGGCTACGTGTGCTCCGTGTGTCTCAGCGGTGAGTGTGGATAGGTAACATTTGTCTAGTGGGTGTTCCTCCCGGAGGCGTGGGAGCGCAGGGAGCTGGTGCTGCCCGGGCGCGGCCGGGTGGACTACCGCGCCGCGTGCTTCTGTCACCGGGAGCTGC
Source organism: Oeneis ivallda (assembly GCA_029955525.1). NCBI lineage: Eukaryota > Metazoa > Arthropoda > Insecta > Lepidoptera > Nymphalidae > Oeneis > Oeneis ivallda. The sequence continues at coordinate 17,071,254 of JARPMR010000025.1, forward strand.
TCACCATCGGCTACGTGTGCTCCGTGTGTCTCAGCGGTGAGTGTGGATAGGTAACATTTGTCCAGTGGGTGTTCCTCCCGGAGGCGTGGGAGCGCAGGGAGCTGGTGCTGCCCGGGCGCGGCCGGGTGGACTACCGCGCCGCGTGCTTCTGTCACCGGGAGCTGCTCACCATCGGCTACGTGTGCTCCGTGTGTCTCAGCGGTGAGTGTGGATAGGTAACATTTGTCCAGTGGGTGAGGATTCATGGATTATAAAAAATGTATTTTTTTTTTGTTTTGACTGAGATTGATATTTATTTTGATAAAATAAAACTATAAAATACAGCAATCCGCCATATTGGATTGAACACCAATCACAGCGATGTGTCACATCTATCATCAAACTTTGACAAACTACTATGACAAAACCATGGACATAGGAAACAAACAGGAGATAGCTAGTACAGAGGCCGTGTGTCCCTTTCTAACAGGGTGACAAGATTTTCGATATATGTGAGACAAATTCAATATTGCAATCTTCCTACTAATTATAAGTTTATTATAAACACAATAATTGAAGTTTTTCATTAGCAATGGAAAATTTCTTAGGGATTAGGGATTGATTACGAAATAAATAATACAAATAGTACAAGGTTTCGATTTGTCCAGTCATAGTGAGTACATTGCTAGATATTATAATGACTGGTAATGTGTAGATAATGTGATAAATTATTCATTTTCTCTAGATATTAATCATAATAGCTGGTCAAAGGCACCCAAAGTAATAAATACAGCCCCACTTCCCCTCCCGCGCCTTATTCCGTTGCCGCACGATCGGTATATTTACCAAATCTTAGGTTAGGTCAGGGTTGTACAGAAATTCTGTTCTATTGGTTTGAAATGACTTCAAACCAATAGAACAGAATGTGAAATGTGACAGAATGTAAAATGAATGACATGAAATGACACTCCCGAGCCTTTTCACCACCGGGATCACTCATTTAGCTCCTAAGTCAACCGATGCCGCTGACCCAGCTAAGTACCGCCCCATCACATGTCTTACTACCATCTATAAGACATTGACATCCGTTCTGAGTCTTAAGATCTCCCGTCACGTAGACGAGAACAACATCATGTCTGAGGCTCAGAACGGATGTCGGGGCGGTGGTCGTGGTACTAAGGAGCTCCTTCTCATCGACTCCGTCGCGGGCCAACTGGTCAAGCGCAATCGCCGGAATTTCTCTGCCGCCTGGATTGACTATAAGAAGGCATTCGACTCGGTGCCCCATTCATGGCTCTTGAGGGTCCTTGAGCTGTACAAAGTCGATAGTACAGTTCGAGACTTCCTCTGAGAGTGTATGGGGCAATTGAGTACGATTCTTTGTCTCCATGGCGAGCGGTTGGCGGCTGCGGGTGACCGGATCAAGATACGGCGGGGTATCTTCCAGGGCGATTGTCTGAGTCCATTATGGTTTTGTCTGTCGCTGAACCCTCTCAGCTCTTTGCTGGGGAGATCAGGGACAGGCTTTCAGTTTCGGAGAGGAGGGACAAAAGTGCCTCACCTTCTCTACATGGATGACCTCAAGCTGCTAGCACCCAATGCCACCCGCCTGAGGGAGTTGCTGAATATCACCACTGAGTTCAGTAACTCCATCAGGATGGAGCTTGGACTAGACAAGTGTGCGGTCTTACATGTGGAGAGGGGACAGGTTACTCATTCGGCCGAGATCAATCTTGAGCCATCCAACATCAGGACCCTCTCTGAAGCTGAGTCATACCGGTATCTGGGTATGTCACAATCCGTGGGGGTAAAGGAGGCGGACGTGAAACAGTCAGTTTGCGAGGTCTTTTTTGGCCGCCTGACAAAAGTTTGTAAAAGCTATTTGTCGGGCGCCAATAAGGTCCGAGCATATAACGGCTGGGTCATGCCCGTTCTCATGTACACCTTTGGCGTACTCAGATGGACTCAGACCGAACTAGACGCATTGGATAGAAAAGTCCGCACGACTATGACTCTCTACCGCATGCACCACCCCAAATCGTCTGTTATGAGGTTGTATATACCCCGAAAGTGTGGTGGTCGAGGCGTATTAAGCGTCAAGATCAAGACCATGCATAATCGGGAGATATCCAGCCTCAAAACCTACTTTGAGACGAAGAGGGAGTGTCCAATGCATAGAGACGTCATAGAATGTGATAAAGGACTCACTCCCCTATCTTTGGCCAAACTCGAGTGGCAGAAACCGGTGGTACTAAGCACCTCTGACCGGGAGACCGTATGGAAGGAGAGGGAGTTGCATGGACGCTTTTTTAAAGCTCTTAATGAGCCTCACGTAGATAAGAAAGCGTCCGTGCAATGGCTGCGCTTCGGTGACCTCTTTGGAGAAACCGAAGGTTTTGTGTGTGCAATACAAGATCAGGTGGTTAAGACGCGGAACTACCGAAAGTACATCTTGAAGGATGGCACTCACGACATCTGTCGAGCGTGTCGCCATCCCGGTGAGTCACTCAGGCATGTGCTTTCAGGATGTTCAGCTCTTGCTAACACTGAGTATCTGCACAGACATAACCAAGCGGCCAAAATCCTTCACCAAGAGCTTGCTCTGAAGTACGGTCTCCTGGATGAGAGAGTGCCGTACTATAGGTACACACCGGTGCCAGTACTCGAGAGTGACGGAGTCCGGCTCTATTGGGACCGGTCCGTCATCACGGACAGGACTATTCTTGCGAATAAGCCTGACATCGTGCTGATGGACCGGGCACAGTCGAGGGTGTTTTTAGTGGACATCACCATCCCACATGATGAAAACCTCGTGAGAGCGGAGACAGAGAAAAAACGAAAGTATCTAGATCTGGCTCACGAGGTTGCCAGCATGTGGCATGTGGAGTCCACTGAAATCATCCCAATCGTCATTTCTGCGAATGGGCTGATCCCAGTCAGCCTCGCTCACCATCTGAGGCGACTGGGGTTCCGTGGCAGTTCGCTCGCGGCCAAGATGCAGAAAGCGGTGTTGCTAGACTCGGCTAGGATAGTCCGTCGGTTTCTCAGCCTGTCGCCCTGACCCCGGCCGTCTGGTCTCCCCTGCCGGGGCGTAATCCTCCGCCCGCTACAAGTATTTATTTATGTAATCTGCATGTAAGTTTATTATATGTATATATATTTATGTTTATTATACTCATGCCTTGTCCTCTAGATTAGCTGAAATAAAATGTTATTTTATTATAAATATTGTAGTAACACTTGTCAGTTACTACCACGAACACTGTTTTTAGGGTAGATTTTTTTTTTGTGGGTAGTTATTACCTACATTTCTTCGTGGGTACCACGGAGTACTATTTATATGTGGGACTCAGTTGTTTAGCCTCATTCGCTTTTTAGTGCTCTGCCACGCAACACTGTATCATTCAAATATTTAAATATTCAGATAGTTCTTAATTAATATTCAAGTTTTTATAAATGAGGAGCGTCTGTTCAAAAAGGGCTATTTACATGCTAACCACATTTTAGATAATTTAAAAAAGACTTTTTTTTCCTGAAATTAGTATGAGCGGGCACGTAGAAGTGAATGTCGTTGGGTGCTGGTTTTTATGCAATTAAAAAGATGCACTTGGATTATTGTTTTATTCTCAGATATATATACCATGGAACGTGCAATTAATTAATTTTTATACAACACAGTAAATTATCCAACCGTACAGAGCAGAGTTGACCACAGACAAAGTAATCACTCCGTTTTTACCACAGAGACTGATACATAGACAAAGACTATAAAATCTTACGTTTATAAATCTAACACCACCCCTTAAACTAAGATAATACAAGTCTTTGAATATCTTAAGACAAAAAAATTAGAACTTTAATAATTCTGAGATACATTTATAATGTTTATCTCTAGGTAGAGACTTAGTACAAACATCTGCTATCATGTTTTCAGTACATACATAACTTAAACTAATTATCTTCTTATCTATTAAATCTCTCACATAATGGTGTCTTATATCAATGTGTTTTGTTCTTGGGTGACAAATAGATTTACTGCATATCTTTTGCGCAGACTGATTATCATTAAATAATTGAATTGAACAATTAATTCCTAAACATTCTTTAACAAAGGCTTGTAAAAACAAAGCTTCCCTACATGAATCAGAGATTGCCATGTACTCAGCTTCAGTGCTGGAGAGTGCTGCTTGCGACTTTCCCAAGACACTAATGAATTGCCAAGACTGAATACATACCCAGTATATGATCGACGATCCAACTGATTAGCCCTCCAATCTGCATCTGTAAAACCTTTAATTAACATGTCACCCTTTTTGAAAGTTAAACAATAGTGTACAGTACCTTTCAAATATCTTAGTATTCGTTTTGCAGCCTTCCAATGTTCTTCTGAATAACAATTATTAAATTGACTAAGATAATTCACACTATGAGAAATGTCTGGCCTAGTACATACTGCCAGGTACATTAAGTAACCTATTAAACTTCTATAATTTAAATTACTGTTTTTACTATCTCCCTTCTGAAGATTTAGTCCTACTTCCATGGGAGTAGCTGCTGGTTTACAATTTGACATTTGGAATTTATTCAAAATTTTCTCAATATAACTAGATTGATTTAATGTAATTTCTCCATTTTGCCTTGAAATTTTCATTCCCAAAACACAATCAGCTGGCCCCAAATCTGTCACATCAAACTCATCCATTAATTTTTTCTTAATTAGAGCTTTGTTCTGTGATGATTTAGATGAGAATAACATTATGTCATCGACATACAATGCTATAATGAGTAATTCACTATTATGATTATAAACATAAACGCATGGTTCAGAAGATAACCTCCTAAATCCTAATTTATTGATTAATACATTGTTTATCTTTTCATTCCAGGCTTTTGCCGCCTGTTTTAATCCATAAATCGCTTTATTAAGCTTATAGACTTTACTTTCTTCTCCTTTCTTAATAAAACCTTCTGGTTGCACCATATACACATTTTCTGCTAGATCCCCATTTAAGAATGCTGTTTTTACGTCTAGATGCTCGACTGTCAGATCGTGCATTGCAGCTATGGCTAGTAAAATTCTCAAACTCGAATAGCGAACCACAGGTGAAAATGTTTCATAGTAATCGATACCATACCGTTGACTATAGCCTTTAGCTACAAGGCGTGCCTTATATTTCTCTAATGCACCACTGGGGTCTCTCTTTTTGCAAAACACCCATTTACATTTTACTGCCTTCTGGCCTTTGGGCAAATCAACTAAAGTCCAGCATTTATTAGATAGAAATGAATTATACTCATCTAATATTGCCTTCTCCCATTCTGAGGCTTCACTGCTCTGCCTTGCCTCCGCTATGGAAGTTGGGATGTCCTTCTCCTGCATGATCTCCGCTAGTCCTGCATACTCTATAGCGTCTTCATAGGTTATGTTCGAGCTCGTTGATGTACTCTGTAGGTCAGAGGTATCTGGAACGTAAGTAGAATCCAAGCAAGTATCTGTTTCAAATGAATCCTCCGAGTCATCCAGACAAAATATAGTTTGTCTGTGGAGGTTTCTGTCATCAGAGCGCGGGTTATCATCTATAAAATAGTCTGACTGATTAGATGGCTGTACACCAGTGATTTCTATTGAAGAATTCAATGGTTCAGTACTACCATGATTATTATTAGTCAAACCAGATGAACTATCTAAGAACACCACTGTGTTTTCGCACTTAGTATCATCATGTGACATATCTCCTTTTATAAATTGATTTTCTAAGAATGTAACATGCCTTGCTCTTATACATTTGCTCGGACATGTAGGATCTATCAGCCTGTAGCCCTTTGTTACATCACAATATCCTACAAAAATGTAACGTTTGCTTCTTGGTTCCAGTTTTCTACTATTATTTACCATAGCATAAGCTATACAACCAAAAATACGTAAACGTTTAACATTTACCTTTTTCGAAGACCATTTTTCTTCCGGAGTAGTCCCCATAACGGCTTTTGTTGGTGTACGATTTTTCAAATATACAGCTGTATTAGCTGCCTCAGCCCAATACTGCTTGCTCAACCCAGCATCTTCAAGCATACAGCGAGTCTTGTCCATAATGGTCCTGTTGGCCCTCTCTGCCACTCCATTTTGCTCACTGCAATGTGGAACCGTAGTTTGGTGTTTGATCCCACAGCTGCTCAGGTACTTCTGAAATTCAGTACTCATGTATTCACCGCCGTTATCACTTCTAATCATTTTTATTTTCTTACCAGTTTCATTTTCCACAAGAACTTTGAATAATTTAAATTTTTCAAAAACTTCAGACTTCGCCTTAAGAAAATAAATGAATGTTTTTCTAGTGAAGTCATCTATGAAAATTAGAAAATATAGCGCACCATTCAAAGATGGTACTTGCATGGGACCACACACATCTGTATGAATTAATCCTAAAACCTCACGTGCTCTATTATAACTTTTCTTAGGAAATGGTAATTTTGTTTGTTTTCCTTTAATACAAGCAATACAAGGATTAAAACAAGAATTATCAAAATCCATACCTGTTACCAATCCATCCTTCATTAGGTGCATACTTCTCAAGTTGAGATGGCCGAGCCTTTTGTGCCAAACCTCCTGTGAAGCCTTGCTGTCATCAGATCCATGTGACATCTCATTTCCTGACTCACACTCCTCAGACAACCTACTCACCAAGTTCATGGCAACCTTTGACCTTACCTCACAGCTTGATTCCCTATTCATAATGTCAAGTACATACACTCCATTATGATTAGTAGCAGTAGCAATTAATTCCCTACCATCTAGTATCTTACACCCTTTTGGACTGAATGTAACACTATAACCTTTCCTATTTAATTCACTAACTGATAATAAACTTGCAGAAAGCTTAGGAATATAGTAAACATTACTTATTGTCTTTAAACCATTTTTCAAATGTACTTTAACACTGCCAAATCCTTCAGTTTTTATTACTTCACCATTTGCAATATTCACTTCCATTGACTTTGTATACTGAAAATCAAACATATGTTCCTTGTTATTCGACATATGGTTTGTAGCGCCTGAGTCCACTATCCAGACATCATTTTTCACGCTCACTGACAAAGCAGCCAATAAAGATCTATCCTTTTGTGATGATGAAGTTTTCTTATTCTTCTGTGAGCTATTGTTAAAACTATTAGAGTTCATCGGACAGTCCTTTTTCATGTGGTATGGCTGTTTACACCGAAAACACCTATAAAACTTCTTTGCCGCTAGAGCATTAACACTACTACTAGGCTCTGATTTTTCATTTCGCCTTTGTTGCTCCTGTAAAAGTTTTGATTTCACAATTTCACTTGTAAGTTTCACATTAGAGTTTTCTAAAGCCATAATCATGGGGTCATAATCACTTGTCAAACCACTCAACATTATAACTGCCATAAATTCATCATCCAAAGGTGAACCTATATCCGCAAGCTGCTGTTCAAGCTCTGTAATTTTATTCAAGTAGCTTGCCATGTCCACTCCCAACTTCATGCCAAACAAAGACCGTAATAATCCAAGCTTACGACATAAGCCTTTATCTTCATAAGCCATTTGTAATCGTGTCCAAGCTTGATATGGGGTTTCTGCTGTCCTCACATGCGCCAACGCCGACGGACCTACCGATAGGCATATTTTCGCCAAAGCCTTTGCATTCTTCTTTGCATCCTTGCACCCTTCCTCCGATAAGATGCTATCATAAAGATCTTCGTGCATTAATGTCATCTTCATTGTAAATTTCCAATTATTATAATCTTCGATCCCCTTCAACTTTTCAATAGGGATTCCGCCATTTACCAAAGACGACGACGACGCCATATTTTCTCAAAAATATGTATTTCTCGCACATCCGAAGAGTACTGGGACCCAAAACCTGTCGTTGGGTGCTGGTTTTTATGCAATTAAAATATAGATGCACTTGGATTATTGTTTTATTCTCAGATATACTACCATGGAACGTGCAATTAATTAATTTTTATACAACACAGTAAATTATCCAACCGTACAGAGCAGAGTTGACCACAGACAAAGTAATCACTCCGTTTTTACCACAGAGACTGATACATAGACAAAGACTATAAAATCTTACGTTTATAAATCTAACAGTGAAGAGTCTACGAGCTCATTTTCATCATCTACTGAACTTAAAATGTACATCGAATTACTCAACGGAGTCTTTCACGTACCTTACATTAACAAAGTACGATCAATTCACAGGAATTGCATCATAAAAACTTTGTATGTAAATTCCATTCAATGGAATTATTATATTATGTACATCGAATTACTCAACGGAGTCTTTCACGTACCTTACATTAACAAAGTACAATCAATTCACAGGAATTGCATCATAAAAACTTTGTATGTAAATTCCATTCAATGGAATTATTATATTGTGTGCATCGAATTACTCAACGGAGTCTTTTACCGTACCTTAAATTAACGATCAATTCACAGGAATTATGTGAATTCCACTCAATGGAATTATAATCAAACTACCCACCTTTGGGCGAGGTATTCATGATATACACCAGAGATACCTACGGAGGTTCCCACTGGAGATAAAGAAAAAACACCCGCTTCACAATTCGGGCTGGAAATTTACAAGGAGTTGGCCGATCGACTAAATCATATTGCTACTAAACTTTATATGTTTGTGCTACCTACTAAATGGCCTTGACAAAGAGGTCCGAAAAGATTTGTTCCAGAACAAAAAATATATGGTTCCTGCTTACAGCGAACGCGTTAATGCTCCTTTATTAAACATGGAACTAAAGTCTTGCCCAAGTTCGTATTAAAACGAAAGAAGGGCATGAAAGCCAGACAGAATTAGATATCTTCTGTAATTTCTGGCCTCGCTCGTGTCGTAGATAGTGGTTATATTCTCTTGGTCGCAGACACTCAACTATAGAATGCAGACAGCAAAATGACAAAGGAAATAATGGAAGGCATTCGTATGCTCTGTAATATACAATACTCGGATTCTATATGAGGGAAATATTTCATTTCATCGTACCTATGGTCTGTATAATGTACTTTGTGCTCAAAACAAAGGTGAATGACCACCTTATTCAAATAAAGATTGATAAACACCTACATTTTTGGTGAAAACGTAGCAGATACCATAAAAACAGCAAAAGCTGACTCAAGATCAAAATTTGATATAATAAAGGGTCAGGACAAGAGTAGCAGATCAGCAGTAAGAAAAACGATACAACCTCAACCATCGACTTCAAAAGTTTTAAACTACAAAGCTCCACCGCCGGCGCGCAGGCAGCCGGCCCAAACGAGGAGCCACCCGCCTGCTCCAGCGCGGAAGCCCGACTACTCATCGAGAAGGTCGCGGCAACAGCAGCAGCAGTACAGAAATCCACGTCGCGACAAGATAAGGCAAAATATGCCGGTCGACTTTCATTATTTGCCCAAAAGTGGGCCTTAATCACAAATGATCAAACTATTATTTCTTGGTTTCGGGGTTATTAGTTACCATTTTCACGTAAAGTTATTCCGCAAATTCCTCCCATCGTTTTTCTGAATATACCGCTGAAGAAATGGGCAGTTTATCACATGGCAATTAAGTAACTCCTTACGATTGGCGTGCTACTACTCGTGCGCTGATCAATACTTATCGAGCATAAATTCCTAATAGCAGTCTAACGATAAAAATCGTTTTATATTAAATTTAAAAAATCTCAATAAACATATACTTACACATATCACATACAACATTTAAATTGAAAGATATACGCACACCTATAAAATTAATAACTAAAATTCATTTATGGCTACACTTGATGCCTATTTTTTATTAAAATTCATCCGGATTCTTGAAAATGCCTAAGTTTTTCATTCAATGGAAAAATATATGAATTTAATGTCCTACCTTTCGGATTAAATACAGTGCCATACATATTTACATAAATAATGAAACCCGTCATTAAACTGTTGAGTCAAGCTGGTTTCATGCATGGAACTAGGAACTAGACTTGCGACTAGGTCTAGGTTTCATGTCTAATAATATATTAGCTTGATGATATTTTATCTATCGGTAGATCTTCTATTGAATGTAATGAAAATATCAATATGACTTCTGACAGCATTAGGCTTTATAGTGAATTTCGATAAAAGTAATCTTTCACCATCCCCCCTCTCTTGCAAATTCCTTGTTTATAATCGGTTCTCATGATTTAAAAGTTTATTTACCTAATGATAAGAGACCCAAGATTCGGGGAAAAAAATAGTATAGATTAGGAATCAAACTAATACAAAATAGTCTTAATCAAACATTTGCAAAATTAAATATAATAATGTAATATGTGAGAAATACAATGTATATCCCAGATTCGCTAAACGAAGATTTTGCTTGGTGGCTGAATAACATTAATAGTTCTATGCGCAAAATTAGAAGTGACTATTATAAAACAGAGATAGGTACATATATTCTGACGCCTCAACATCGGGATGGGGTACAGCGTGTGGGTCAGAATCCACAGGCGATTAGCTCCCTCCCCCCCTGGAAATCCCTAATGTTGTTCCGAAAATACGATTAACTCTAAAATAAATGAGGCTAAACAACTGAGTCCCACATATAAATAGTACTCCGTGGTACCCACGAAGAAATGTAGGTAATAACTACCCACAAAAAAAAAAAGAAATCTACCCTAAAAACAGTGTTCGTGGTAGTAACTGACAAGTGTTACTACAATATTTATAATAAAATAACATTTTATTTCAGCTAATCTCTTCGGACAAGGCATCTCGTATAATTATGAATGAATTTCACTTACAGGTAAGCTCATTTAATCATTAATTATATCTCTCTTTGGTTTTATATGTATTTATTTTGTACGCGGGTGTGAGTCAAAATTTATAGCAAAATAATAATAATACAAAAGTAAGGAGTAAGGGACCATCGTAATCGGCATCTGCATCGTACGTATTCGACCCATGACACAATACAAGAATTTAAAAATTCATGGTCAACATAGTTGTAGATTATGCGTTCACGTTTTAACGGGTTGCCGCTCGAAAAAAATAGATTAGATAAAAATTTATTTTCTTTTTTGTTAAGAAATATATCTATCGAAATTAATGCAATTAAATACGGTGACTTAAAAATGTTAAAATAAAATTAAAACATAAGTGTCTCAACTGATTTTTTAGCCAAAATCTTTGATCAAAATCATTTTTTTAGGCTGGCATGAATGAAAGAACGAGACACACGGCCTCCGTTATGACTATCCCTCTCGGCTCGGGTTAGCCTCTGTGTAATGCGCAACAGGAAATATACTTTATCTACTTGTTATAAGGTTCGTTTTCGTAAATACAAATTTTCCGAGTTATCAGTTCTGTTTGTATATTAGGTTCATGCCTCATGGACAAAACATAGAGCTGACGTCATGAACGACGCTATGACACCTATGAGCGTTTTTGCGTGAATTTTAAAATTTAAAATCGAAATGGCAATGTTATCTACCAGTCATTTTTTTGCTGAAATGAGATATTTTTTCGAAATTGTAGATACTTCCGAACATCATCCCACAGTTTTTCAAAATCGGTCGTCATGCCGATTTGTGGCTATTGGCATTTTGGCAAAGAATTTTAGCCAATAGTGAGTGAGTATCGGCCAGTCAGAGGCGATTGGCGGTGATTGATTGAATTGCGAAGGCATTTTAATTGCCGTAACAGTCTATTAACTTTTGAAATGATTTTGGAATTTTAAAAGCCATTAGACATTTTGATATTTAATTACTAAAATTGACATTATTACTAATATTCCGCTTGTATTTTGTATTTTCTTTTTTTTTTTTGTGTGATGTAATGTGAAATAGTAATCCTCCTGTAAATATCCTGTGTTACTTTGTAAAAATATTAATATAAAATGTTAATTTATAAGATTCCAATAATATTTGTACGCCGCTACGGCCCTTGGGCCCCTCCTGAAAATCAGCGAGAGAGAAAATTTTAAATAGGTATATAGTAGGTACATAGCTGTACCTACTTAGCTTGGACTCTTAGTGATAACTAATTTGTTTTGTTGGTTAAGGCGATACATTTCAACGCGAGGCAAGATTTTAGGAGGTGAGGTGTGGGGTGCCGCCCGCGCGCGCCTCAATTAAATGTACATAATTTTACTAGGCATAAAAAGAGAGTAATTTCCATATCTTTTCATGTAGTTCTCTTTTCCTATCCTTCTTTTAGATCTAACCACTGATTTCTTTATAATTTTGTTTTTCTATTAGCCATTTTAGCGATGCGCAAACGTAAGATTGGACGGAGAAATTGACAGACCCAACCTCGGCAAGTGCTCCATTGAGACTGGCGGGGTAGCGGGCAGCGTGGCGTGTTCTGAAAACGTTGGGCAACGTTCAAGTTCTGGGTTAAATTTGAATTTAATAAATATAGAACTTTAGTTGAAAACCAAAATTTAGCAGGTTCTCTGTAGTACTTAAAGGGAAATATCTCCATATAAAAATTATGTGCAAATTCAGAAATTTTATATTTAAACAATTCGTTTTAGAATTTTATTTTAGCCTTTTTCAAGATTTTATTTGATCGAGTGAAGTACATCGTATCGTGTATCGAATTAGCACATTCTTTAGACAATATCTTAAGGTATATCATATATTTTTTGTAAGTCCGTTATTTAATAGTAAATACCTAAACCATTTGATCTAGCAAACCTGTTTTCTCCGCTTAGCCTCCGGTGCCAAGCCTTAAGGTTTTGGTCAATAAAGTTTTATTTATTTATTTAATGTGCTGGACTGCAAAATAATTATATAATTTACTATCTTGTCCACATAAATTGCATGCAAATAAAAGAATTGAATTGAATTGCAATCGTAGCAATCAGTTTTAGAGAATTGTACCACAGTTTAAGCAACTGTTAGCGATCCAATATAATCTATGACAGCTAACATTTTAGTTCCAAGTATACTCACTCTCACTTCTCTTGGCAATCAGCGCCAAAATGGCGGTAACCAAATTAAATTATATAAATAATTTTAAATAAATTTATTTAATTAATATTAATTAAATAAACACACTTTTGCATTTATAATATTTGTAGAGATAACACAAATTGTTTAAAAATATTATATTTTTAACTGATTTCAAAAAAGGAGGAGGTTCTCAAATCATAGGAATCTTTTTTTTATGTAAGTTCACCGATTACTCAAAGATGGCTGAACCGATTTGGAAAATTCTTTTTTTGTTTGAAAGGGTATACTTCCCAGGTCCTATTTCAATTTTATCGAAATAGGTCCAGCAGTTTAGAAAAAATCAACAATAAATTATATACTTTGTAGTGGGGCGTGCATTTGAAGTCAGTTTTTTAAAAAGTATATTTTATATTAACTTATTAATATATTTTTGTTTCAGTGTTTTGCAAATTCAGTCCCATATGCACGACTTGTCAGTGAGTACAGATTTTTTTATACGACACTTACATTCTACAGTCAGAATTGGGTATTTGACTGATATTTTTTTTTAAATTTAAAATAACGTTTTTAAATATCTTATTAGTTATTACAATAGTCTTTTTAAATATCTTTACTAGTTTCGTAATTATAAGCTGTTTTAGTGTGATTGTATCTGTCTCTTTCTAAAACGGTATTTTCTATGCAGTGTGTATGGAGCTGGTGAATTGTGACGTCACACTTGAGTAGCGCTCTCTCTGAAACTTTAAAGCTCTATATCTTATTTGTTTTTGGACAGATTTATTTTCTGTTTTTACAAATGTTATTCTTACATGTTGCATTTTGGATTATAAATAATGAACATAAACATTTTGACTACCGTCAAATACCCAATTGTAATCAAAGGGTCCACCACGCTTGCCAAGCGCAATTGGTAGACTTCACACACTTTGAGAAAGAAAGAAAGAAAGAAAGATAGAAAGAAAGAAAATACATTTAATCAGCATTAGTGCTGTTTATTTGTTGTGCTTCAGACAAACATTTCACATACAATAATTGTACATAAGAATTACTTACTTGTACATAAGAATTTTACCTAAAAATGAGAACATTATGAAGAACTCTCAGGTTTCCTCACGATGCTTTCCTTCACATTCAAATGATGTTAAACTTTTATTTAATATATTTATTTAATTTTTAATTTTGGTATTAATTCATTTATTCTTAAGTTGTAAATTTACTATTGTTGTTAAAATAATTATAAAAAATTGGCTATTATCTAATATTATATTATTTACCAATTAGACAAATAGTTTATTAAACTTTGCGAACATAAAAAAAGTAATTGTTTAAAACGCATACAAGTGCATTTTAAGTTAATTAATTCAGGAAAAGTGCGTAATCGGTAACTTAACCACTAGACTGCAACAAGCAGAATTAATTTTATTAGAATTTCGTGATATAGTTCTTGCAATTCACGAGGGCGACTGACTTATGGTTGTGCGTGTGTCGTATCTGTATAAGTGTGAGCGAGCGCAATGCTCGCGCCTGCCCGCTCCCACCTAGGCTTTGACAGGCACGCACACTTATGCAATGTGCATGTACACGAAGTAACCACGAGTAAAGCTCACTCGCCTTCGTGAATTGCAAAAACTGTAATAGAGATTTGTAGGATATATAATATGATATTCATCCATAACTTTTTGTATTTTTCAGCACCGTTTTCAAAATCGGCGGCCCACTCGCCATCAAACCGAAAAAGAAGAAAATGAAAACATAACACAATTTATATTAGTATAATGTTTAATTAATCTATTATTAATCTAAGTTTAGTTATTAAGGGCCGATTTCACCAACGTACCTACGATAAATCTTATCCGAGCATAAACATATTTTGGCAGATTTTCAATACAAAAACTGTCAGAGCGCCCAATTTATTCCTCGGTTAAACGTCACTCGACGTTGGTGAAATCGGCACTTAATTCATTAAAAAGTTGTGTGCAAAACTTTAACTACTCTTCTTTTATAGGGTTGTTACTTGTTACAGTCATCTGTCATATAGGATTAATGAAGCAAAAAAAAACTTGAGAGGAGTCAAGGGACACCCGGATGGAACGAAGTTCCTTTCGATTAGTTAGTGAAGGAATTGAATTTGGCATTGTGTTCAATATTTTCACACTACAATATTAGATCTCCGTAGCCTAGATAACTTATAAGTTATAAAAAATTAGGGAAAAATTCCACATGTAGAAATTATTTAAAATAAAATAGAAAATAGAAAATTCAGTCTGTCGAGCTGGGATTCGAACCATCGACCTTTAACTGTTTAGCGACTGTAGAAACCACAAGGCTACGGAGATCTAATATTGTAGTGTGAAAATTTTGAACACAATGCCAAATTCACATTCAAAAAAGTGTCGGTCCAATTTAGTCTAATTTTTTTCCGTCTAGCCCCCTTTCGCACCGCGCGATAAGGAACTACTAGTTTAAATAGTAGCGATCAAATGAGCAACGCCCGCAGCCCGTATGCGGGCAAGAATCGCACGCGGAGCGGAGCGATGAAAAAATGCTCTTAAATTTTTAAATACGCAAAAAATCCGAGGCCGGCGGGGTTCGAACCCACATCTCTTGGGAATAGCGCCCGAGTGTGTTGGCTTTACACCAGAGCCACGAACTACACGTCAGCATCGAATTCAGTGATATGTATCTACTTTTTCAATCAGTTTAAGCAACTGCTAGCGACATCTAGTAGCAACACGTTACAGTTGTTGATCTACTTTTTTCCATTATCCCATATTACAATGATGCTCTTTAGAAACTAATAGAGATGCCACATTGCTTTTTATTATTTATTTTTTTATGAAAGTGACGTTTTAACCTACACTTAAGGAAATATCCGAATAAATTTTTAAATTAAGTTCGATGTTTGTAATTTAGAACATAGGTTTGAATTATACTATAATGCATGCGTCTGTGTTTATACCTAAAACATGTAAAACTACTTCATCTCTGTTTAAGTGAACAGTATGTTCTTCTTGAGAAATAAATCTTTAAACCGAATACATATCAAAAATTCCGAGGCCGGCGGGGCTCGAACCCATATCTCTTGGGAATCGCGCCCGAGTGTGTTGGCTTTACACCACAGCCACGAAAAAATGTATTCGGATATTTCCTTAAGTGTAGGTTAACACTAATAAAAAAATTAAGTGGCACTCGGGGACTGCCGCGGTAAAGCTATTGCATAGCATTTTTTATCAACTTATGCAATTATAATATTTGTGCAATATTTTTTTTGCATCAAAAATTATGCACAAAAATAATTAAAAAACAAACAAACAAGAAAAGCGCACTGTCACTACTTCGCGAGTGAGATTCGAACCTGCGACATCATACACCATGCGGTAAAGAAAGCGGTCGCTCGCCCACTGCGCCAAACAGAACTACTTATGAACCTCTAAAATGTTGAACGCTTACTGAACGACGGTGTTAGGTTTATTTTCGTTACGGAATTTCTTGATTCGGTCGCCGCGCTCAAACTGATTGTCCTAGTTCAAAGCCCGCGATAAAAGCTATGCAATAGCTTAAAATAAATAAGGCTCTTAAAATGACCCATTATGATTTAAATCTTAAGTACAATCCATTTCTGAAGTCTGATAATGATAAAATGATAGGTGATAATGATAAAATAATAATATTTATGTTTATTAACAGGCACTTTAAACTAATACATATTATCAAATGCGGTAAAATAACTACTTGCAGGGAATTTCCTGTGAAAATAAAGGTGCACACACATCGGTGTATTGTGACGTAAAAAGGCGATCGAAGTCTTACATTATTAACCGACTTCAAAAGAAGGAGGTTCTCAATTCGACGCGTATTTTTTTTGTCGATGTTACTCCGTAACTCCGTCCAATCTGAACCGATTTCAATTTTTTTTTTATTTGAAAGGTCATACCGTCAGGTTGGCCCGATTTAAAATTGGTGAAGATCTGATGAATATCTTCGGTGATGGAGGACGGAACTCCTCAATGAATAAGAATCCGTCCGCATAATCCGTAATCCGTCGCAATGTTGCCTGTCTATCGGTCTTCTATCGGATATACTTTGGAGAGTGCGCTCAGGAACTTCACAACCTTGTGCCCCTTTCACCGTTTTACCACAGAACTTCGAGAAATCGTGAGCG
Source organism: Oeneis ivallda (assembly GCA_029955525.1). Classification (NCBI taxonomy): domain Eukaryota; kingdom Metazoa; phylum Arthropoda; class Insecta; order Lepidoptera; family Nymphalidae; genus Oeneis; species Oeneis ivallda. The sequence continues at coordinate 17,088,352 of JARPMR010000025.1, forward strand.
TTGGCATCCTTACGTGGTTGAAATCCAACCTGCTCGCACGAAACGCTTCTGTTCAACGTTTCTGAATCGAACCGCTAAGGTGTGGAACGCACTTCCAACTTCTGTGTTTCCGGCCACGTATAACCTCAGTACCTTCAAGGCAAGAGTGAATAGGCATTTTCTAGGCAAGCGCGCTCCAACCTAGACCTCATCAGTGCTGTCCAGCATTGATTGTCGTCAAGCGCAAGCCTATCCCGCAATAAAAAAAAAAAAAAAAGAGCAAATCGCTCGCGATCAGAGAATGTGGAGATTGATCCTATGAAGCTACAACTTAAAAGCTTAAAATAATAATATTAAATAAAAATTATTTTATACTTTTGTAGTGGCGTTTGAAGTCGGTGTTTTTAAAAAGAATCCTTATATATCTTAATATATATAAATTACGTGACACGTTGTTTGTCCGCGATAGACTCCTAGACTACTGAACCGATTATTATCAAACTTCGTAACTATCTGTAATTTGGTCCAACTTAAAAGATAGGATAGTTTTTTTGGATTGGGATAGTTTATTTGTTTTATTTATATAGATAAGTTGTCGGTACGAAGTTCGACGGGTCAGCTAGTTACTATATATACGAGTAGTATACCATTGAATTTATAATACGTATTCAATGGCATACCTACCTACTCTAGGTAAATAAAAAAGCTAGTAGCCCGGTTTGCTCTTATTCTTCTTTATCATCCAATAGAAGTCTACTGCTGATCAAAGGTCTCTTGGCGTGGACTTCCACAGGCTTCGGTCTTGCGCCACCAGAATCCAGCGGCTCCCTGCGACTCGTTTGATGTCGTCGGTTCACCTAGTGGGGGGTCTGAACATTTAAAACCTAACCTAAAGGCTATTTTTATTTTTTATTAAAGTGTTAACCTACACTTAAGGAAATATCAGAATAAAATAAACACATATCAAAAATTCCGAAGCCAGCGGGATTCGAACCCACATCTCTTGGGAATCGCGCGCGAGTGTGTTAGCCACCTACACCATGGCTACGGTCGAACTTTTATTTATTATTTATTTATTCGATGACAAGATAGTCCTTGAGTGACGCTGCAGTCTAAGATGGTAGCGGGCTAACTTGTAAGGGGTATGGCAGTGAACATTCAACCCATAACCCTAATCGGTTTCTACTATACATCGATGGTTTCTACACGCCATCGTGCCGGAACGCTAAATCGCTTGGCGGCACACATTACATTATAAATAAATAAATAAATCTTTTATTTCCATCATGATACAGAAACATCAATTTGATCTTGAACAAAACTTGATATCTACAAAATTTATGCCTACTACTAATTGAGAAGTTTACAAAAAGTACAAGATCAAGAACTGGCTATCCTAGCTAGATTTTTAGATCTGTGTTAAGGATAGCCAGCCCTCTCCCTCGAATAGCCAAAACTGTGCACAAGCACATGTTTTTCAAAAATAAATAGCCTTAGGCATTATACAATACAATTACAACATTAATAGATAGTTTACGTACACTTTACATTTATCTAATAACTGGTGTGTAATATGTGTGTGTGTGTGTGTGTGAGTGTGTGGGTGTATTTTTGTGTTCAGTGTGGATGCGTGTGTACATTACATTTACAATTAGTGATCTGTAAGATGGCTAACACACTCGGGCGTGATTGAGTGATTCCCAATTTCGGAATTTTTGATATGTGTTTACAAATTTATTCTAACCTAAAGGCTTCCATGAGAACAAAAGTTGCTATAAATCAGTGATGACAGTTTTGTGGATAATTTCAAAGGCGGTGTCGATTTCTTCTTCGGCGTTGAGACTGCGTCGCTTCCCGTCTTCTGCTTTATTCTTCTCCGTTTCCGAATCTTTCTGAGTTATAAGAACTTCACTGTTCTTTGGTTTTTCTGCCTTTTGTATATCCTGAAAAAGAAAATTGGTTGTCTATAAAGTCGGTTTACGGGCGATAGTTTTACGTGATAACGTCATAAAGAAACATTGATGATGACTGGCTGGTGTTGAAATTGAATTGAAATAATTGTAAACTTCAGTCAGCTCCCTTGAAAAAAAAAGCATTTTTGTGTTGCAACAGAATTCTTCCAAGGCATTTTTTACATTTAAAATTAAATTACAAAATTAATAATGATTTCAGATAAAACGCCTAGATTTAAATGAATGACAAAAACGTCACTGGTATGGAAATACGCTTTGAAAAGCTGTAGCTTTTCATTGAGTTAAACTAGAAACTTGAAATTTTCACAGCATTATAAGACCTTAGTTTTATTCTATAATCTATTGTAGAACTTAGTACCTACCTCGCGCCGTTTCTAAGAAAAAAAGCCTTGAAACGAGAGAAACTACGAAGCTGAGACATGTTAGAGGTTTTATAGTCAAAGCTACGAAGCGATCCTTTATTAAGGTTGATTATACGGATCTGCCCGCGAAATTCAAATTTAATTTGGTTTTTCGCAATTTATAAACTAATACGACAAAGTACGCTTATGGCATTCTAATTGCGCCAGTGCAGTGGCAGTATCATCTTCACAGGTTTATATAAAAATCGTTACTTGAAAGTGTCCAGTTTAAGAAATTAGTCAGAACATCGAGTTGGACGTGAGCTACTCACAAATTAGTCGATATTCTGACTAATTTCTTAAACTGGACACTTTCATGTAAAGATTTTTATATAAACCTGTGAAGATAATACTGCCATTGGCGCAATTAGAATGCCATAAGCCTACTTTATCGTATTAGTATACAAATTGCAAAAAACAAAAAAAAAATGTATTTCCCGGGCAGACCCGAATAATCAACCCGTATATTAAGTGTTCCGTTTTTTTTCGGAACCCTAAAAAGAGAAAGAGGTTGATCTGTAAGTACTAACTTGATTATAAACATCCAAGCACAGGGAGTGCCGTTTCTTGTTAGCCTGCTTCATCCTACCCGACCTGGATATGGATAGTTTTCGTCCTAATGGGATAGGATTACTCTTGTCCTCTTCGTTGTCTTCATATCGTGATGTTTTTCTTCTGTCAGCGGTGTTGAAGAATGACTTTATGAACTTCGCCATGGGACTGTTTAGCCAGGCCCTTAGCTCGGAGTTAAGGGCGCTATGGCCCTAATTTGCCTGTAGGTTCGTTATATATTCCTGCTAAAAGATAATATAAAATTCATATTACTCTCTCATGAGAGTTTAAGTATGAGCTAAATATGGTTGAGCGAAGCAATGGCTGGGTCTGCGTCATGCTCGTGAACGAGTTTCACCGGCGGGAATGGGGCTACTTTATGTCTGCCCATCTTAAGATAGAAGTTAGTCGGTATGCATTTTTGGAACTTTCCTCATTGTGGAAACACTGCATATATAGCATAGTATTTACTGTATTGTAAATTTGTTTTGAAAAGAGCAACCGCCGAGTTTCTTGCTGGTTCTTCTCGGCAGGAAAGGCATTCCGAACCAGTGGTAGATTCATCGACTATTCAAAAGCACTTGTAAAAGTTTATTTGAATAAAAAATATTTCTATTCTATTCTATTCTAGTGAATTCGATTCAGACTACAGTACTGTCAGATTCGTGTTTAAAATTGGTTTCCGTTTAGTTAATTAAGAGTATTTTTTTGATTTCCGTATCCTTTTATTTATTGAAATTAGTTTAGTCAAATTGACATTTGACTTTGACAGCACGGGCACGCCATCTTGCGCGCCATTTTGAAATATTAGTATAAAACGGCTGTTTTGACAATACGGATTCAGTCTCTGCCCAGAGACTCATCCGACTAGTAGATGCTTTCATGTCTAGGTCGTTGTACTTGATTGAGGGATTGCGATAGCAATCGCACCCTAATCGAATAAATATTGACAGTACGCTTAGATTAGTGTAATTGATATTTAGATATTTTTGATAGTTACCCTCACGTTCAGATGGTGGTTTGTCTGTCGTGCTGTGGTTATTAGCTGAGTGGAATGGTGGAGACGGCTATAGGTAGGGTTTTAGCGTTTTAAGAGATGTATTCTCTTAAGGCGTGATTAGTTTTGAGTGATAAGTTCCGCTTCTGAGTCCATGCCTAACAGTACCTACTACACCATCCTGCCTTACCATTTATTGCCATTAAAGACTTGCCTATACACAAGTTTAAGAAATCTTATTAAAGTATTGTGACGAATAACAAATACCTAATAGGCACATTTGAAGGTTATAGGTATACCTAAATGATAAAAAGCATTACCTAACTCGCTCGAGCAATTCTTGAGACTGTAGGTATTAATTAATATCTATGTAAAAATACACTGCATGATATATATAATTTATCGTTGATTTTTTAAAAACCGCTCGACCGATTTCGATAATACTTATGTGGGACCACCTGGGAAGAGTACCTACTCTTTCAAACAAAAAAGAATTTTCCAAATCGGTTCAGGCATCTTCGTAATCCGTGAACATTCATAAAAAAAGAATCCGCTGAATTGAGTACCTCCTCCTTTATTGAAGTCGGTTAAAAATGTAATTTAAAAACCCCGACAGCGAGTATCAATACTAACTCGGGTTGATGTAAGGATTCTAAAGATGCCCCATACATCCAAATCTATCAAGCATTTAGAAGAATAAAGAAACCCATTCAAACATGAACCCTGAAAACGTTACACTCCTTTTTTTGGAAAGTCGTTAAAAACAGAGCAACCGCCGAGTTTCTTGCTGATTCTTCTCGGTTGGAACGGCATTCCGAACCAGTGGTAGATTCACTCGACGACTTTGGTAAAGTTTATTAAAAACTATTTTATTCTGCTATCTAAACAACATTAGGTATTCTTTGTTAGTAGAAAAGCTGAGTATTAGTACTTATTCCGAGAATCTGCGTAGATTTAAAAAAAACTTTGAGTATTAATTAATACTCAAAGAAAAAAAAAATGAAAACGAAAAAAAAAAATTATGAAAAAAAACGATCATATAGTTTTGATAGTTCGTTACCCGTGCAGAATCATGTTCACTGAGCGTGTACTAAGCGCGCGCTAATAAATATTACATACTAAGGATATTATTGAAATTAAATACATAGGCAAGGTACGTACCTACATACAAAGGGGTTGAATTGGTCTTTAAGTTACAATCCTTTAGCACCTATAGATCTTTTATAGCTACTTTATACACTACAAAACCACTAAAACCGCTCCAGCAGGTAGCGTCAACGATAAAACACAAAATCTGTAACACGTCTAATTAGTGGCGCGAATGTTTTGTCCGAGATAAGCTTGTTTGAGAATGCAATATTTTCGCACCTGATAAGACCGCCGGCAACAATTGCAAATTGCTATACACTGTATTACAATTTACCGTATCAAACGATATTGTTTGATAGCAATGAGCCTCCTACCCAATACCGGGGAGGAGATATGGATATGTGTATTGAGTGTACATAAATGATCAACAACCTTACACCCAGCCCTAATATAGGGCGAACGCTATCAGACAACACATCAAGCAACATGCAGTTATACCTATAGATTCACGCCCAATTTTTCATCATTCATCATTAGCAACCCATCAACGGCTCACTACTGAGCGCAGGTCTCCTCAGAGAAGGGTTATAGGCCATAGTCCACCACGCTGGCCCAATGCGAATTGGTGGACTTCACACACCTTCGAGAACATTATGGAGAACTCTCAGATGTGCAGGTTTCCTCACGATGTTTTCCTTCACCGTTGAAGCAAGTGATAGTTAATTGCTTAAACGCACTTGACTCCGCAGAGTCAGAGGTGCGTACCCGGGATCGAATCTGCGACCCCTCGAATAGGAGACCACAGTCCTAACCACTAGGCACTGCTTCAATTTTTACAACGACCTTATACCCTGGGCGTAAGATCGAAGTAACGTCCAGATCGTTACCTTGACTGGACCAATAAAGCATTCAGTTCCCGCCGTCCGCGCGCCTCAACTGGTTGTCTGAATTGTTTGCATAGCGAAATTTTTACGAATGCTTTACGCCACTATGTAGTCCATACTCCATACTTGTTACCTGTAGAAAATGACAGTGGTGTATTGCTATTTCTACATTCATGTCATGTCATTTTCTACAGTGACAAACTAGGTACCTACTACCTAACCTAAGTACATGTAGAAAATAGTAGGTACCTAGTAGCCGTAGGTACTAGCCCGGAGTTAGGAAGTGATGGCAGTGTGTCACCCCCGTGCCTCGAGAGCACGTAACGCCGTCGGTCCTGCGCCTGATCTCTCTCTGGTCGTGTCGGATATCCGTCCCATAGGAATATGAATGAGGAAATAGACAGTGCACCTAGGTTTGCGCACATACTTGTGCACTATAATATCTCCCGCGCAGATGTCTAATCTCTGAGGTTGTCCGCCGTGACCGGATTCGGTCGAGTGGGCCTATTTGACATGAAATGCTAGATAGAATCTTGGTATCGAGCAAGAGCGCAATAGGTATCGTCTCCTTGACTTGTAACTTAAAGATTTGATATACTTATCGTTGATAAAGTTATTTTTTGATAATGAATCAGATTATCATGGTAAGGTTAATGATAATTTGCGATTTCAATATTACGATTAACTCCATTAGGCGCCGTTCAACTCGCGGCGATCTAGAGTTCAGCGTGTTGAATAAATTAACTCCTAACGCCAGCAAAGGCGATGAATAACTCATCATCATTCTCTCTACGCAATTTGTGAGCAGTGATAGCCTAGTGGTTAGAACTGGGTCTCCTATTCGGGGGGTCGCGGGTTCAATCCCGGGCACACACCTCTGACTTCAGAGTGAACTAAATTAAATATCACATGCTTCAACGGTGAAGGAAAACATCGTGAGGAAACCTGCACATCTGAGTGTTCTTCATAATGTTTTTGAAGGTGTGTGAAGTCCGCCAATTCGCATTGGGCCAGCGTGGTGGACTATGGCCTATAACCCTTCTCTGAGAGGAGACCTGCGCTCAGTAGTGAGCCGTCGATGGGTTGTTAATGAATATTCGTATACCTACTCTGTACAACAAATTAAAGGCATCGTCTTTACAAACTTACAGCCGAATGTTTAATTAAAACATAGAAAATTCATGGCCAATTTATTATTATACAAAATTTATAAAAAATAAAGACTATAAAACTAAACTCGTACCTATTAATATTATTAGAACTTTTGGGTAGAAAGAAGAAATTTAAATTCAGAATTATATGTACGCCGATCTGTGGTTCTTACCCAACTAGCAAAAATAAGTCATATAAGAGTTTTGCAAACGTTTTGGATATAACTGAATGGTATGCAATTAAGTCATACAATGGTCATACAAACGTTTATACAACGCGATTTTGGCGCAGTTACTATGGCTATAAAGTCGTACAGCTGTCATTCAAAAGTCATAAGCAAAAACGTTTAGTCAATTAGGTGTTATAAAATTAATATTTTAAGTATATTTCGTCATAGTAGTGTTGTAATTTATTATTTGTATGAGTATTTAGTCGTATAGTTATCATAGCGCAGACGTTTGTCTGACCAATGAATCGTTTTGATGCAGTTGAAGCGCTTTCAATCATAAGTAATATTAATAAATTCTATTGTCTGAGCAGCTCGGCGTCTTCAAAAAATTAAAAAACAAAGAGTAATATGTATTTAATATTTTATACTTCAGTGTAATCAATATTCACAAGTTTGAAATGGGATGTGTTTATTTTTAAGTTAGGAAAACTTAATGCGAATGTCACTTTTGCGACCAACTTTTTAGGTTTATTAATAAATGTTAAATGCCCCCTTGATTTCTTTTAAATTTAATTATATTTTTCTTTAATAAAAATAAATTATTATTTGTCATAATGCCATTATGATTTACAAAATACTTATATTATGATAAATACTGCTGTGTTAAGAGTAAAAACTCCTTCATAATGCCATTATGAGTTACAAAATACTTATATACGATAAATACTGCGGTTTTAAGAGTTAAAACTTAAAGAACGCCATCATTACAAACCTATCAGAGTTCCTTAAAACATTTTAGTAATCCGTCATTTAGTCATTCCAAAACATAGTTCTTTTACATTAATCAGAACATTTCAGAGAACATAACTTTTTTGGGAATATAACTATTGCATAGATAGGTATATTATAGACCTCGCCTAACGTTTTAGTCGCAATTGCATTTTAAGAAAGTAATAATAATTGCAAACAATTTCTATGGTATAGTATAGTACAGTTGGTATACTTACCTAAATGTAAATTTTTGTGCATCAAGTACCTATAACTAGTACCTACCTAATATTTTTTTTTAGATTTCAAATATAGACGTGGCCTTTCTGGATGTGGACGATTTTCTTAAGAAAAGCGATTTTGAATTATTGAGAGAATTAAAATGGCCGTGGCAAAAAACACATTTTGTCAAAGTCGAAAAATGTCATAATTGTCGGTTTCCAACTTTATCCACAATGCTTAAACTAGCGGCACGCTATGAAGGCCGGTTTGACGTTTGTCCGCTCATGAAGTTCCGTATTAATTGATAACGACTTTGAAGGAAATAATTGTATTACTTTATTGACGATAGTGATGTGCAGAGATTCATAAATTTTATCGAATGTAGTTTTAGGTTTAGGACTCAAAATTTATTTATTAAATTGATTTCTAAAATGTATACAAGTGTAGAAAAATCAGTTTGCACCATTTAAGGGGTGAATGTACTTGTGAATATGAACAATTTTCACTATGTGGACAAACCTCTGAAATCGCAAAAAAATATCAGCTGTTTCATACAAAAGGTAAAATTTTTATTTTTATATGATATATACCACAACTCGGCATTTGGTTATGGCGTGAAATACGTTAAAAATGGCGTAGATGCAAACATGAATATGTTAAAAGCGGAATTAGTACGTCTTTTAAAAGAAAACAAACCAACCAAGATCCGATACGTCATTGACGAAATAGCATTAGAACATGGGCACAGAGTTATACGGTTACCGCCTTACCATTGTGAGTATAATGCGATTGAGTTGGTGTGGGCTCAAATTAAGGGATATGCTGCAAGACACAATACAGAACCCCCATTTACCACAAAAAAAATGCTAAAATTATTAGAAGAAGCTTGTGAACATGTGACTAAAGGAGACTGGGAAAAGGTTGTGAATAGAACTGTTAAATTAATAAGGGAAGATTATGAAAGAGATGTGAAAATAGATAATATTATAGAAAACGAACATATAATTATTAATGTAGGTGATGATAGCAGTGACGACAGTGAAAATAGTAGTATGGACGAATCTGATTAATTATGGCCTTTTGTGGCACCTTTTTTGGTATCTTTTGTATTCATATGTTTCTTGTGTGCATATAAAGTATGTATATTCATTTTCATTCAAATATTCAGTTCGTTCAAATAAATTAAATAAACATATACATTTTTGTTTTATTAAACCTATTTAATCAGGTACAAAAACAAAACTTAATTGTTTTTTGTTCGAGAATAAATTGACATTCCACATCACTATTGTAATGTGTCAAACCGGCCATCATAGCGTGCCGCTAGTGTAAACATTTTGTCATGCCAAATAACAAAAATATAATAATGTTGCTTCACTATAATTTTTTTTGGTGCCAGCAGTGCAAAGATTTCGCTATTTATGATCATTATCCATGCGACGAATGTATCTGTAACGAGTAGATAATCAAGAAGCAAATTAAAGTTTATTTTGTACTATGGTAGGTTTGTTTTATTATACTAGTAACTAGAGGATGCCCGCGACTTCGTCCTCGTGGATTAAGGGTTTTAATTCCCGCGGGAACTCTTTAATTTTTCGGGTTAAAATGTCACCTATGTGCTTTAATCCTGGGTATGAGCTATCTCTATTCCAAATTTCAGCCAAATCGGTTCATTCTTTGTCGCGTTAAAGAGTAACAAACATCCATCCATCCATACATACCTACATCATCACAAACTTTCACATTTATAATATTAGTATGATGTGATTAACTTTAAAGAAATTTTTTCTTCTTCATAATTTTAATCAATTTTAATCAATTTCATAATTTTTTTCTTTTTCTTCTTTCATAATTTTACGGTTTATGTACGGAACCATCACTCTCTGTCGCGTTTATCTAAAATGTCAGAATTCTGACGTTTTGAACCAAACAAATCATAAGCACTAGCTTTTAGTCATACAGTGGTTTCGGATATGACATTTATATGACTTTATTGACATGTAACATTCATAAGAAACCGAAATTATGACTAGTCTTACTGTTGCGGATATAAAAGCTTTTATATAACCAAATTGCTATAAGGTGTCATATATAAGTTGTAATACCAGCCAAAATGTCCTGGCTAAAACGTTTGTATGACTGTTTATTTTCTGCGATTAAATTGCTTTATAGCTATGTCATACAAACGTTTGTAGGAGGACATTTTATTACCAAATTGCATTAAAACATAAATGCAATATACATGACGCCTGTACAACGTCACGTTTTAAAACTTGCTAATATACGATACTTATAGGACGAATTAGTCATAAAAGGTTAAAATGTTATGACCATTTTGTTAGTAGGGTATGGTCGATTATACGGGTCTGCCCGCGAAATACAAATTTAATTTGATTTTTCGCAATTTGTAAACTAATACGACAAAGTAGGCTTATGGCATTCTAAATGCGACAATGGCAGTATCATCTGCACATGTTTGTATAAAAATGTTTACTTGAAAGTGTCCAGTTTAAGAAATTAGTCACAATATCGACTAATTTGTGAGTAACTCACGTCAAACTCGATACTCGGACTAATTTCTTAAACTGGACACTTTCAAGTAAAGATTTTTATATAAACCTGTGAAGATGATACTGCCATTGTCGCAATTAGAATGCCATAAGCCTGCTTTGTCGTATTAGTTTACAAATTACGAAAAACCAAACTAAATCTGAATTTCGCGGGCAGACCCGTATAATCAACCTTAAGTCAAGACTACCACCGCCGGTTCGGCAAGCGGACAGGAAGAGCCCGCAAGAAACTTAATAATTGCTCTTTTTAAAACTCAGAGTGATAGACAATATGTTACACACTTGATTGCGGACTCGTGGTTACACCAGTGTCCACCCGAACCACTGATGATTAACACTGGAGAGGCTGCTGTCATATTTTTTGGACCTACTTGGTTGACGCCATTTTGTCGCTGTCAGCAGATACGAGTGTCTCTGGAACTAATAATATTGAGAATGGCGCACCGACCTCTTTAATTAATTTATGATTTCATAGATTAATTACTATTATAGAACTCTGTATTCTTTGTCTATGACTTCATAAAATTAATCTATGATTACATAGATTAATTATAGAGGTCGGTGCGTCATTTGCAATAATAGTAGTTCCACACTCGTTTGTCAAATGTGGCGGTTCAAATCGATCGTTATTCAAGCTATCCGTTGTGTAGAGACAACCAAACTAGTGCTAATCATAGATTAATAGAGACTGACTCGAGCAGATAAGTCAATGGTTTTGTTGGTTCACAAACCAACATGCTAAATAAAAGAGTTTATTTGAGACCGCTTTTTACAGTTCCATAAAGCAGCGCATAGGTCTCTTGTAAGTGTTTCCACACGCCGCGGTTTTGCGTTATGCTTGTATCCGGTGGCTCCCACCGGTCCACGATGTAAAAAAACAATAAAAACCAATAAAGGAATATTTCTTCACGTTTATTGCTAATAAAAGTTGCCATAATGAAAAATTAAATCAAATTACTTGCCATATATATAAAAAATATTGCCATTTTAATTCTAGCGCATTAATGTAAACCGCTACAAATACAATTAATCTTAAAAAACGTTTTCATTAAAAAAATAAATAGTCGATATTTCGATTACATTTTTAATCACATGCCAATGTGTGAGTGTTCAACGTACATACGGTACGCTATACCTGTCATGTTCTAACAAGTTTCTTGTTATATGGGAATTTGAATATGTACCTGTCAATACATATGTAATATTTACAAAAATAGTCTCACAAATTTAGCTGACCCGGTGACAGCGTCGCTATTATCACATTTTCTATTGGCAATAAATAAATAATTCATTTGTAAATTCATTAGTTCCACTTTTGGCCACCGGGTCAGATAAGTTTGTGTCACCTATAGCTTGGTAATAAAAGCATAAAAATAGGGGCGCCACCATCGCTATATTACTTATCTTTAATCTAGCAAACCAAAAAGTAGCAATCAAAATGTAGGAACCTAAATATCACCTATCCGGTAAATACGGAGCACAACTACAGATTTTGTTAATACATAATTATTTAGTTTAGTTTAGAATAATAACAAATTAAATTTTTTTAGTAAAAATTTACGAATTCCAAAACATTGAATGACAGAACAATGACATTTGAGCAATGACACTTGACAACTTATGAAGGTGTTGTCAATAAATAAAAAATAATTCCGTTTTTTGCCAAACCAATATGTCATTCTTAGAAGTTTATTTCGTTTTCGCTATATTTTGTCAACAAATTCTGCGTCGCCGTTACGGCCCCTTCGTAGTTAATTCGTATGTATATCAATCACATGGTGCGTTGCGGTGTCGCAGCATTGCTTCTGCGGCCTTATATAGAAAAATCCGTGTTGTCACAGGGTGCTCTGCCAAATGACACTTCCCATAACAAATTATTATTATGCTTTACACAATCGCCCCCGTTTTTATGCCCGCAGTGTTTTATAGATGGAAAGAAAAGTTGAACTAGAAAATACTAGCTTGGTAAACTTATGTGCCTGAGGTGGAGGCGCCACTGTCTTATTAAAATGTCAACAATTTAGGGTCAACATATATTTGATTCTGTTAGTTCCGAATTTCGCCACACGCAGAAATAAGCTTGACAGAGTATACAACTAACTTCTAAAATTAATTGAAGAAACTGCGGGCATATTTTTTTAAACCTACTTGATTGACGCCATTTTGGCGCTGTAAGCAGTTACGAGTGTCCAAGGAATTAAAATTAGTGAGTGACTAATTGACAACTGATAGTAGACACTTTTTGGTACTTCCTGCATCCTTATATTATTTAGTTCCAGAGACACTCGTATGTCAAATGTGGCGCTTCAAATTGATCCATAAAATTTAAACTGTCATTTGTATAGGGACAGCCAGTCCACTCTTAATCATAGACTAATATAAGAGGTCAGTGTCATCACAGATTTGAATGCCGGTAGTTTCGAATTTCGCCACACGCAGAAATAAGCTTTTGGAGTATTACATTTTTTCTCTGTTTTAACAGGTACATAACCATAGACAAACACATATTATTACTAAAGTGTCACTATATCACCTGTTCGGAATCATTAGTATTCGATACAGCATCAGTCGTGCTCATGGTACTCCTGTACAATTTCAAATTCGACTCCGTGTAGTCGAGAATTTTTCTACTCGAATGTCTGATATAGAGCATTTGTTTATGGTAAATTTTTAGGGCGCCCTTAATGGTTATGTATGTGAGACCGCCTAAGATTGTTCTGTGGAGGTTATTTTGTACGGAGCGAAAGAATATTTTGCCTATAATAGTGGAAATGGTGGGTAGTAAGAGGGCGGAGCAGAATATCCTAGTGGGGGACAGATGTGATGTGCTGGTTTGGTTGTTGTTGTTTTGTTGGCCTGTCACGATGGCGCCTCTGTCGCCTTCCACGCTGGAAAAGAAAGTTTTAATAACATTACATGTTCGCGATGTAAAGAGCCGGCGATTTTTACGCAATAATGCGCAAGGCTAGAACAGGATTTTATTAAGAGTTAATAATACTAATAATAATGTTATAAATACTTTGAAATATTACCATAATAATACGCTAAAATTTTTCCACATATAATTTTAATTTAATTTTATCCTATTTTTAACCGCCTTCTTCCTTTTCGCCCGACTTCAGCATACGTGTATACTGTATAGTACTTTTATTTCACGAAGCGACGCGCGCTTTACTTGTGTAACCAAGTATACAACACGGTACGAATGTGTGCGTGAAGACGAGTAGACGGTACTCTCAGTACTACCGCGCATACGCACACATTATACTTTTCAGTGGCGTTTGAAGTTGGTTTTTTAAAAAGAATTTTTATATAGTATTATTGGAACGTAGTTCCTTATCGCGCGGTGCGGAAGGGGGCTAGACTGAAAAAATTAAGACAAAATTGAACCGACACTTTTTGAATGTGAATTTGGCATTGTTTTCATTATTTTCACAGTACAATATAAGATCTCGGTAGCCTTGTGGTTTCGACAGTCGCTAAACAGATGAAAGTCGATGGTTCGAATCCCAGCTCGACAGACTGAATTTTTAAGTTATAAAAAATTAGGGAAAAATTCCACATGTAGAAATTATCTATATAAATAAAAATGAATGTTGGTAAGCGCATAACTCAAGAATGGATGGACCAATTCGGTTAATTTATTTTTTTGTATGTTCCTTAAGGTCCACGGAAGGTTTTAATAAAAGAAAATACAAAAAAAAATATTTTTTACTTTTAACTTTTGACAGAACGAAGTCTGTCCGGGCAGCTAGTTTAAAATAAAATTGAAAATAGAAAATTCATTTGAATAAAAAACATTTCTATTCTAAAACATTTCTATTCTATTCTAATCATACCCGGGACCTCGTCGAAAATACAAACCAATAGACCAGGGATTCCCAAAGGGGTCGATATCGACCCCTTGGGGTCGAAATCGGTTTCCCAGGGGTCGACATGAACGAAAACTGGTTTTGGGGGTCGACGAGGTCTAAAAATCGACCCCTATTCATCAACAAAAGTTCCTATTTGAAGCTTTCATGACACTGTATAAGTTGTGTTACATGTACCAACTTACTATAAGAATGACTAATATTTTAGTAATGGAAGTATTATTGTACTTTTTACGTAATTTGTATTAATAGTATTTATTTATCGATACGATATATCGACATATTTTTACATTTAACTGCTACCTTAACGCAGTGGGTGTACGGGTAAATACGAATTCCCCTTGCACCCACTGGTGGGAGAAGCCGGTGGGTGCACGGGTCGTCGGCCAATTAATTACACTTGATATAATCTACTGAATTGTATGTTTATTTATTTGATTTTAATGAGAAAATGATTACAAGTTTACTTATTTAACCAACCGCAAGGTTTTTAAATTGGTAATTATTTTGTATAATAGTTTGGGAATCCCTGCACTAGACCATCGGGGGAGTTACACTTACTTGCCAAACGGCAGTATGTACGCGAGGGCGGGGATCTTGGCGCAGTATTTTCTCAGGAACAGCAGCACCGAGTCCTCCCAGTTGTACATCTTGGCGCTGATCAGCGTCACGGGGATCGTGGGCAGCAGCACCAGCAGCACCAGCGGGTCCGCCGACTCCATCATCTCCAACCCCTCTCTGTGACCGACCACCTGAATACGAATTTTTAACAGACTTCAAAAAAGGAGGTTATAAGGGGAGCAAAAGTTAGTCCTACTAATATTATAAAGTTGGTGAGGATGTATGTATGGATGGATGTTTGTTACCAACGAATGAACCGATTTGGCTGAAATTTGGAATGGAGATAGCTCATACCCAGGATTAACACATAGGCTACATTCGAGAGGTTTTTAGCCCGGAAAGTTACAGAGTTCCCGCGGGAATTAAAAAACCTTAATCCACGCGGACGAAGTCGCGGGCATAATCTAGTAATTGAATAAACAAAAAGTTGTTCTACAAGGAATTCGTTGTTCCGTATAAGGAATTAAAAAAGACTAGAGTCCTAACCACTAGACGATCACGGCCAACTAAACTCCGAGAGAAGGTGTTCCGTCTGCATGGAATTAAGCTAAGCACAAAAATCAAGGTGTACATGGCTATTATATTGCCGAATCTACATTATTCCGCTGAGACTTACTTGGACACTTTATCGCAAGCATATTCGTGCTTTGGATAGATTCCAAGTCAAGTGTCTACGTGAAATACAGAACATCAGGTGGTCCGACCGCATTAGAAGCACAGACGTGTTGCGGCGGGCAAGTCAATGGCATTGAGGCATACCTTATGCGGCGTCAATTGCGTTGGTGCGGACATGTGAGAATGCCCAACGAAAGGATAGCCAAGCGCATCTTCTATTCTGAGCTTAAGGACGGAAAGCGGAAACAAGGCGGTCAGTTCCTTAGGTATAAAGATGTGCTAAAGATCAGAAAGTCATATGCCATGACCAGTTGAACATCAACTCCTTTGGTTGGGAAAGTCTCGCTGGAAACCGAGGAGAGTGGAGATACTTGGTTCAGCAGGCTGTCACGGACTTTGTAGATAAAAGGAGGATGGATGTGGATGTTTACCGAGATCAACTAAAAAGTAGACCACCCTCCAAAACAATCTATAATTACGTCGATGGTGTCCTATCATGTCCTCACTGCGCACGGCTATTTCGTGCAAAAATAGGATACATCAGCCACATCAGGCCACACGACCGAAGCCCTTTTTGAACTCTTCAAAGTTAACAGAGATCCAGTAGATGTTGACGAAATCGGCAATGAGGTAATGAATGAAAAAAAATATTGTCAAACAAAAATAACAAGGTAACGAACCGAGCCAAACAATGGTGTTGAGGTAGCACTTAGTATTCAAATCAAGTGCCTGGGAACAGAATAGTTTAGATTTTAGAACAATACCTACTATTTCTGAGAACCATTTACGCATACTTTGATGGTTCAAGATCGAGTTCTTTGGCGAACATTTCAAGATACCTATATCTGATCTTGTGCGTGATCTCCTCCAGCGCGTCGAGCAGCGCGACGAACGCGCCCATCGAGGGGAACACCGCGATGTTAGCACCGACGTCACACTGACCTGCATGACAGTGACGGCGCCGTACGTGATCGCGATCCAGTATATGGAGCCCAGCAGCACGCCGCCCGCGATGAACGGGCTGATCTTGTGCGTGATCTCCTCCAGCGCGTCGAGCAGCGCGACGAACGCGCTCATCGAAGGGAACACCGCGATGTTAGCACCGACGTCACACTGACCTGCATGACAGTGACGGCGCCGTACGTGATCGCGATCCAGTATATGAAGCCCAGCAGCACGCCGCCCGCGATGAACGGGCTGATCTTGTGCGTGATCTCCTCCAGCGCGTCGAGCAGCGCGACGAACGCGCCCATCGAGGGGAACACCGCGATGTTAGCACCGACGTCACACTGACCTGCATGACAGTGACGGCGCCGTACGTGATCGCGATCCAGTATATGGAGCCCAGCAGCACGTCGCCCGCGATGAACGGGCTGATCTTGTGCGTGATCTCCTCCAGCGCGTCGAGCAGCGCGACGAACGCGCCCATCGAAGGGAACACCGCGATGTTAGCACCGACGTCACACTGACCTGCATGACAGTGACGGCGCCGTACGTGATCGCGATCCAGTATATGGAGCCCAGCAGCACGTCGCCCGCGATGAACGGGCTGATCTTGTGCGTGATCTCCTCCAGCGCGTCGAGCAGCGCGACGAACGCGCCCATCGAAGGGAACACCGCGATGTTAGCACCGACGTCACACTGACCTGCATGACAGTGACGGCGCCGTACGTGATCGCGATCCAGTATATGGAGCCCAGCAGCACGCCGCCCGCGATGAACGGGCTGATCTTGTGCGTGATCTCCTCCAGCGCGTCGAGCAGCGCGACGAACGCGCCCATCGAGGGGAACACCGCGATGTTAGCACCGACGTCACACTGACCTGCATGACAGTGACGGCGCCGTACGTGATCGCGATCCAGTATATGGAGCCCAGCAGCACGCCGCCCGCGATGAACGGGCTGATCTTGTGCGTGATCTCCTCCAGCGCGTCGAGCAGCGCGACGAACGCGCCCATCGAGGGGAACACCACGATGTACTCCGCTTTGCACTGCGGACACAGGACCTTCCTGCTTATGTTGCCCCGCTGTTTTTCATCTACCCACCGCTGGAGGCAGCTTTGATGCACCTGTAATGAAATTATTTTCCGTTAGTATCTGCAATCAGTTGACTGAGCAATTTTTAGCTGACTATGTCACAATCAAACAGAGATTTTAGCAAGTTTGTCCGCGTTGATTTAGTTGTTAATAAACCCGGGGGAACTCTTTGATTTTCCAGAATAAAAAGTAGCCTTCGGTTCAGCTCTTAAAACGTCAGATGCTTAAAATGCACATAATTATTGTAACTCAGCGATGCGTGCCTGGGATCGAATTCTGGACATTCAATGGGAAAGCCAAGATTTTAACCACTATAGGATCCAGAGCTTAATATAATAGCATCATTTATTATGGACACTACATATTATTATATAAAGTGTATTTAATTATTTATTAATATTAATCTGTTTACTTTTGAGATAAACTTGCAATGCAAAAAACTTCGATAACATGTTTTAATACATCTAGGATACTTGAAATATGTTATCGAAATTAAAATATATAAAATAAAATTATAACAGGTAGGTACTACAAACTTGTATGAACATAAGTACATATTATATGTATTTAAATAATATACAAAACAATAAAAACTTACACAGTAGGTATGAAGTAAATGTGTTAATGTGTCAGACTATCCAATTGGGTGCAATTATCATTATTAATTTGATAAAAATCTGTTTTCGTCACAGATTCGTAAATAATGTGTCTGTTAATGATTCTTTATCAATTTGTATAAATACAGGCAATAAATTATTTTCTACTAAGAACATACTTGATACTGGGGCTAATTTTGATGTACCTACACAATTTTAAACTTAACTAAATTGATATATGTATGTCTAAATCTAAAGCATTCCTAATTCAGACCTCCTAGTTTAGACAGAATTAGCCTTGAAATTAGAAGGAATTTTGACATTTTTAAAGTTTAAAAAATTTATTCCTCTGTTAAATATTACACAGTGATATTGAAATTGACACTAAGTAATAAACTAAGTAAGCAGTGATAGCCTCGTGGTTAGGACTGTGGTCTCCTATTCGGGGGGTCGCAGGTTCGATCCCGGGTGCGCCTCTGACTTTTCCAAGTTAAGTGTGTTTAAGAAATTAAATATCACATGCTTTAACGGTGAAGGAAAACACCGTGAGGAAACCTGCACGCTTGAGAGTTTTCCATAATGTTTTCGATGGTGTGTGGAGTCCGCCAATTCGCATTGGGCCAGCGTGGTGGACTATGGCCTATAACCCTTCTCTGAGAGGAGACTTGCGCTCAGTAGTGACCTGTTGATGGGTTGATAATGATGATGATGATGATAAACTAAGTAATTTTAACAATTTTCTTCATGTTGCCACATACTTTGTAAAAATGAAAATTTATTGCTCATAAATTAAAAAAAAAAAAAACAATGTTTAAATTGTCTATTATAGATGTCAAGGCCTTATTGATGATGACGAAACATAGGCAGGGAGGTACATAATAAATACTTCATTTTAATAAAATGACTATGACAGATGATGATAATATATGATATGGATATGAATATAGCATACAAAGGAATATGGCATCTCTTTATTAGTAACTAATGAATCATAAAGCCTTATCTTTGGAACTAATCCATATTTTTGCAAAAAAGTGATACCTATAACCAAGGAGACAAAGCTTAATAGGATGACAACCCTATTGTATTGTTCTTTGGTACAATAACCTTTATTGATCAAGTACACACAAAATCTTTGAGTATTAAACCAACACAGGAGAAGAATTGACGCGCGTACCCCTCTGTAAGTTGGGTATGACCAGTGGTCATACCCGTTATATAAAACTGTTTGACTCGAGTCACACGCCTGTCAACTACGTATGGTGAGCGGGGAATGAGCTCCGCTATAAATGCCGAATATGAGAGTATTTTCTTCTAAAAAAAATATTTAAAAAATCCAGTTTACTAAAGGATAACATTTATTTACTTCTGATGTATTATTTTATACAAATAATGCAATACTTATGCAGAAAACTTAAGAAAACTGTCGATCTGAAAATGTTGCTACTTAATCGTACATGAAATAATTTGGGGAAAATATTGAAAATTAATCTTCCTACTTACTATTCGTTTAGAGACCTTTTTCATGAACTGCATTATAAATTGATCCCATAGAATTAAAATCACGATAGAATAGGAAGGGGTGAACGACTAATTTATAAGCTTTAAGTAAAATATGACTAGATATATAAATACGAACTTTGATCGTCTGTGGGATTATCAAATAATGATAATTCTTTCTATAAAACCGACTTTAAACGCCACTACAAAGTATAAAACAATTTTAATTTGTACACATTATTGTATGTTGAAGTCGGGCGGGCCTAAATATAAATGATGAAACCAATGCGCGACGCTAGCCCAACTTTGCCCGATCGGCGTATGAAGTCGGTTTTTTAAAGATATTTTTTTTACATTATTATTTTAAGCTTTTTAGTGTATATCTCTGATCGCGAGCAATTTGCTCTTAATCATTGAGTTCCTTCCTCCATCACCGAAGATATGAATCACCTTCTCTTCACCTTTTAAATAGGCCCAACCTTATTATGCCTTCTTTCAAAAAAAATTGAAATCGGTTCAGATTAGACGTAGAGTAACATCTAACATTATATCAACAAAAATTTATATGGGAACCACCTCTGAAGTATGCCCTACTAAACAAAAAAAAATCAAATTCCATTCATTATTTGGCGGAATAATTGCGTAACAAATATACAAAAAAATTCGAATTGAGAACCTCCTCCTTTTTTGAAGTCGGTTAAAATGATTGCATTATTATAACGATCGCAATGGTGTCTGATTGGCTGGTACTCTCCCACTATTGTTTAAACTTTAAATGCATTGATGCAGCTAGAGCTCCATAAACTCAGCGAATTCATAAAATTAGTTTTTTTACTCAATCATTTCAAAAGTTATAGGTATATATTTCCATATAGCCAGTGTGATATAATTTTCTAAATATATAAAATGAAAAGGTGACTGACTGACTGATCTATCAACGCACATCAACTATGACGTAGGCATCCGCTAAGAAAGGATTTTTACAAATATAATACAAAAAATAATGAAAACGAGACTAAAAAATTGTTTAATAATAATGATAAGTTCTACGTAAGTCTTTCTTACTCGAAAATAAGGACTTTAATTTTATGAAGTCGGCCACACCGCAATAAAATTAGGGCTGGACAGCAAGATTTCATATGTCGTTATTGGTGGGGGGATTGTATAAATTATTTATACCGAGATATTTTTATCGTCTTACTAATGGTTCATTGACAAAAAAAAATTTGCGAAGCAATGGCTGGGTCATGCGTCATGCTCGTGAACGGGTGCCACCAGCGGCAATGGGGCTACTTTCTGTCTGCCCGTCTTGACATGTGTTGAATTATAATTAGAAATAATTACGTATGCTTTTGTGGACCTTTCCCTCATTGTGGAAACTCTGCATACATAGAATATCTGTTAAGTATATTGTAAAAGTATTTTGAAAAGAGCAACTGCCGAGTTTCTTGCTGGTTCTTCTCGGCAGGAACGGCATTCCGAACCAGTGGTAGACTCATTGACGATTCAAAAGTACTTGTAAAAGTTTATTTGAATAAAAAACATTTCTATTCTATTCTATTCTATTCTATTTAAATTCTATACATATTTGGTTCATTAAAACTTGGCAATTGAATTAAAGTACCCATACTTCTTATTCATCCCGCTAGGTTTACCGGAAAGCTAAATGGCTTGGCGGTGTTTTATTACAGATGGGGTGGCCACTATAGCCATGGCGGCAGCCTAGCATTACAAACAAATATACACTTCGTTCAGATGAAGTAGATGAAAAAAATAAGCCTTCCAAGTAAAGTATGTAGGTACAAGTTTTAACTTACCAATCATAACTTTAAATAAAATTTTTTTTTAGTGTTCAGTTTTTACTTTTTATGTTTCCTCCATGCTGGACAGAGAGAATATTATTCAACGCTGGAAAACGATCTTGTAAATCGAAAAAGTTAACTTTAAACCAGAGCCAGTAACGTTTTAAAAAATCATAACAGCTCATAATAAGCTATCAGGAGCAGATTTTTTCAAAAAGCATATTTTTTTATGTAACACATCAGATGATACTAATTATATAATTCTAAAGTAGAATTACTTTAGTTTTATACATTAGTTTTCTTGGTATTTGAAACATATGAAACCACGAAATAACTCTAAAATCTGAAATGCTGATTATGCTGTATCTATTTTTAAGGAAACATGATGTAGTCCTAACAGTTTGTACTTAATAATTAATATACTATTTAGAAATAGATACATCGTAAATTTTGCTTTAAACATAAATAAAACAAATGATGTTTCATTAAAAATGCTGTATGTTTATTTAAACAAGAATATATAGCTGCTGGGGCTGATTGACTGATTCACTCACTCACTCACTCACTCATTGATCACCTCTCCTGAAAAATTTTGTATGAAAAATTTTTTTTTCATCAATGGTTTCGTATACAGGACAAAAATTCATTCGGAGGAAAAATATGGAGAGAGCTGATGATTGAGGATTTCGGAGACGGGTGAGGGGCACGGCCAGGGTAATGAAGATAGGTGGGGGTTGCTCCAACAAATGTCACTCGAAACCTCATCCAATTGCCAGTGAGTTGAAAAAAAATTCCAAAATGGCGGATTCAAGATGGCGGCCATACAAATTTCGTCGGTGTCTATCTCGGGGTAGATGATCAAGACCCAAAGGTCTATTTGATGAATAGAAAAAAAATCCAAGATGGCGGAATTTTTTTTTCTTCATACAAAATATATGGCGAATATTGAAGAGACTAGAAGCCAGGAATCATGCAAGACTTTGATACGGTCCCTTTTCAAAATTTGTTTTTATAAAAGAATTCTCATTCTGACAAATGATGAGATATGATGATCGAGGGTTTGGAAGGTGGGTGAAGAGCACGGGCAGGGTATTGAAGATAGGCGGGAAGTGCTCAAACAAAAAATACTCCAAAGCTCATCCAATTGGCAATGAGCTGAAAAAAAATTCAAAATGGCGGATTCAAGATGGCGGCCATACCAATTTCATAGGCATCTATCTCGGAGAGTATAAAAGATGGAAGAGTGGTTATTTGATAGAAAATGATCAGGACCTAAAGTCCACTTGACGATAGAAAAACCGCGGTCCGCTTGCGGGCCACGCACCCACGCGCCCTACTAGTTTAGAAATAGATACATCGTAAATTTTGCTTTAAACATAAATAAAACAAATGATGTTTCATTAAAAATGCTGTATGTTTATTTAAACAAGATTACTTATAAAATCAATGTGTTCAATATTAATACCCACTATGTATTCAAATAAAAATTAAATGTCTCTCAACTTAATAAACAATATTATTAAAAATTATAAAAACCTATGACAAAGTACAGCACTCCCTCGTGGCTTATAACCTTAAATCATAACTAAACAGCTGCTCTAAGGTGATATACTGTGGTACCTACAGCATGCTTTCAGCATGAGATTGAGAGTATATTGACGGAGTAAATACCTTGGTATCTACAAAATCTGTTAATAATCAGATAATCTTAAGTCCTTACAGTACACCTAAGTGCACTACACTGCTAAAAAGCATTGATAACTTTTTTGAAGTATCTGTATAATATTGAAAAATAGATTGTGTCTTAGTATTTACAGCATTTTTGAGTACGTTTAAAAATATTAATAACAAAAAATATATACTATAAACATGCAGAGAAGGTCAACATAGTATCTTAGAAAAATAATGTCATAGGAAAACGAAAATCCGACAATCCGACGCAGTATCTTTTTCTTCCAAATATGTAAAAAAGTCATTTTGTTATTTTTCGAAATAAGCTAGATCGCTTTCCAGCGTCAATATAGTCCAAAGTTTCTAGCTGTATCTTTACGCAAGTACTAAATGCCTACAAAGAGTCAATCTAATAGCAAAGGCATATTATGACTAAAATAACGGCAAGAGCCTCGTTTCCTAGCGCTTCTATATACCTACCATATTAAAGATCTCGAACAAAAAAATTTACTCTCGAATAAAGTAACTCTGTTGTAAATAATTATTAGAAGAACTTATCGAAAGTCGATAATCGATAGTGTCAAATCCCTAAAATGCTTACACATATGATGCAATTGTTTCATGTAATGATAGAGCGTCCCTGTGTGTGAATGTGATTGTGTGCATATACTTTAAGGTAGTGTGGAATGTGTGGTGTGGTGTGTGTGATGGAAAAATGCACCTGTAGTACGCAAGTTTTCATGTGTGCTACCTCGCCCCCCCACCGTAATTGACAGACTTTTTTGCAAATAAATTGGGGGTCAAGTCCTCTCCTGTGTTGGTTTAATACTCAAAGCACAAAATAAATACAGTGGACCCCAGTAATATGGCCCCTGTCTAATTCTGCACCCCCTGTAATCCGACATGGTCTATTATTTGTTATTGAATATTTTTTAAATTTTTATTTCATTATTTGATTATTTTTAATCAAATTTGTTAATTTTATAATAAAACTTAAGCTGCTCTCTATTGTGTTGTTTAATTTACTAAATTTGACATACATAATGAAGTATGATTTGTACTTCAGAGTACATATTATAATATAGCATATTATAGAATCTTATCATTGGATCTGTAATTTGTCGGATTACAAGGTACTCTTTTGTAAGAAAATCCAGACTATGGGGGTCTTAGGCAGTACTCTATAATCCGACAAATTCGATAGTTCGACACTGCCCTGCAAAATGTTTGTCGGATTACCAGGGTTCCACTGTAACTAATAAATCTTAAGTTAAAATTAAAAGTAAAAAACCTCTGATATGCAGTATACACTTTATAACTAGCTTTTATTTATCTTACAATGTATGTACGTTTAGTTCAAATCTTGCAAGCTAAAATGATCACTATGATTATAAATAAAAAAATATTGCATAAATTGACAAAAAATGCTATGCAATAGCTTTACCGCGGCAGTCCCCGAGTGCCACTTATTTTTTTTTAATTTAGTCTAAATTAGAACTGTAATTAATTATTGTGAAGTCAAAAAAGTAATTGGATGTTTTTGTCCAAAAACGGTCAGCAACTCAGAATTGGGGTAAAGTTTTGAGGATGGATGGACATTTTTTACTCCTTCACACCACAATGAATGGACAAATTTGGCTAAAATTTCGAATGGAGACAGGATTAATACATAGGCAACATTTATCCCAGAAAACTAAAATGTTCCTGCGGGTGTTCAAAGGCATTATCCAGTGTTCTATTATATTGCCTCACTAGTTGGCTAGTCTCTGTTGTGATATTAAAAAAGTAGTTTCACTAGTGAGCGCAGGTCTCCTCTCAGAGAAGGCTTATAGGCCACTCCACCATGCTGGCCCGATGCAAATTGGCAGACTTCACACATCTTTGAGAACATTATAAAGAACTCTCAGGTGTGAATGTTTCCTAACGATGTTTTCTTTGAATCTTGTGATATTTAATTTCTTTGCAACTTAACTTAGATAGCCAGAGCCCAAGATCGAACCTGCGACCCCCGAATAGGAGACCGCAGTACTAACCACTAGGCTATCACTGCTTCAATGTATATTCATAAAATATTTTTACTGTTTTTAACGCGCACTTACCCATTTTGTGGTGCCGATACATTTGCACGGTTGGACCCAAGCGGCCAATCTGTCGTCAGCCTCAGTCGCGAAGCACACCCAACAGGACTTTCCATTCTCATCCTCTGAAGGTTGCAGAGCACTGGACTGTCCAACCACTTTGTTTTCACTAGGCATCATACTGCTTACGATAGCAACAAACTTGATTTCCCCTCACTGATGGCACTACTACAACCTACTACTTGAATAATATTTCTACAATATTTATGAAGCACAAACAATAATATTTCTTATGAGGAATAGAACAATATGGGCAAGCTGAGGAATGTGTGACTTTTGTATGTAATCAAATCAATTTATTTTTTCGTCATTTCATTCGACACACGGCTTTCCATTTCCTTCATTTGACATTAAATTTTGACAGTTGACACATGACATTTGACAATGGTGAATTTGACAGAAGCTCAATGCATGGAAATCCATGGAACTAAGAATTACGACTAAAATCTTCCTACGTCCATGATGGAAATCAATAAACGCAAAGAGTAGCGCGTTCTCATAGAACTAATAAGTACTACAGTACTTATTAGTTCCATGCGCGTTCTTTAATCCTAGTTCCATGGGCGCGTTAAACGTGGTTTAAACTCTGAGGTGATTTTGACATCTAAGGTTGACATTTGACATTCCGTCATTTGCTTTCAAATTTTTTACCCTCTACTAAAGCATGGACCTAATAAAAAGCCAGAAAGTTAACAACAACCCTTCAAGCCACAAAGTACATTATACAGACCAAAGACAAGCCTATCCTAGTGTTCGTGGTCTATTGGATTCGTGGTAGTGATGTGAACAGATTACAAATTTGAGAACCGGTTTTTACCGATTACTTTGTGGAAAAAACCGGTTTTTATAGGTATTTTTAGGTTTTTTCTTATTTTTTTTAAAGAGAGAACAAAACATCGAAAATGTTTAGGTATCTTTATTATAATATAATCAAAATAGTAGGTTGAGGAAAAAGTTTCTTCGCATTTTATATGAAACTCAAGACATTTTTTGTTTCAAAGTTAGTTTAATAATAATTATTATTAAATGTAAATGAACTTTATAATAATAAATGAATGAACATGCCTAATTAATAGATAATTATAATTATAAATGAACATGAGCAAGACAAAAATGATGTCCAATGCTCAGGCTCCGCTCCACCTAGTGATCATCGAGACACTGCACTCGAAATTGTGGATGAGTAGTTCAGCTTCGTAATTAATATTTTGAAAATGGATGTATCAAATGGCGAGTGTTGAATCTTCGGGTTGTCAAACGAGATAGGGTTTTATTTATAGTAGATTAGTGCCTTATGGTAAGAAATTCTCTACTAGAATCTGCTAATATTCCGGGGGGTGAAATAATATATAATATTATATTATTTCACTAATTAATTACATATCTTATCGCTTATCACTAATCACTATATACATAAATTATCGCTTATCACTAATTTCTTATATTATCGCTACTCACTATTTATTTATCATATTGCTTATCACTAATTACTAATCTTATCGCTAATTTTTTGTAATGTATTTCGGAGTGACCGAGATTGAATGTGGGATTTGTGAAGGATAATTCTTAGGTTCAGCATCAGTTCTCGACCGGTCTTTGGACTACTTGAACGAAACTTCAGGATAATTTGGAACTGAAAAACTAATCAGGTTTTTAGAATAGAATCGTTCATCTCTTAAAACACTGAAACCCTACCTAAAGCCGTCTCCAACCACCCCTATAACGGCCCCTGACCTCACATCTAATCTTTATTTTTTTATTTTATTAATTCTTTATTGTCATGAACTATTACATGTAACGTTAACTAGCGTACACTAACTTAATTATTTAACAAACTTACAGGCTAAATTGCGCCTATTGAAATTTTTATGCAGAAGGACATCTAATCAATTTGACCACAACACGACAGACAAACCACCATCTGAACGTTAGGGTAGTAATAAAAATGCACAAATTAAGTAATAGACAATTATTATGACTCAGGCATGTCATAACAATTGTAGCGATAGTGAATTATCGCTACTCACTATTTACTTATCTTATCGCTTATCACTAATTACTCATCTTATCGCTAGTCAATAATTAGTTATCTTATCATTTATCACTAATTACTTTATCTTATCATTTATCACTAATTTCTTATTTTATCGCTAATCGATCATTACTTATCTTATCGTTTATCACTAATTACTTATCTTATCGTTTATCACTAATTACTTATCTTATCGCTAATCAATAATTACTTACCTTATTGTTAATCACTAATTACTTATCTTATCGTTTATCACTAATATCTTATCTTATCGCCTATCAATAATTACTTATTTTATCGCTTATCACTAATTACTAATTACATATCTGATAAGATATTAATTAGTGATAAGCAAAAAGATAATTAATTAGTGATAACTACTTACTTATCGCTTATCACTAATTACTTTACTAATCGCAAAGTACTTATCTTATCGCTAACCACTAATTCAAATTCAAATTCAAATTCAAAATTATTTATTTCATGTAGGCCAACCTGTGGCTCTTATGACACGTCAAGATTCTACCACCGGTTCGGAAAGCGGATTCTGCTGAGAAGAGCCGGCAAGAAACTCAGCAGTTGCTCTTTTCAAAATAATCATTTTACAATATTAATAAGTAGCTATTACATTGTAATAAGTTTTTATACTATCTTGTGGGCAGCTGGATGGCAAGCTGATTTAACCCGTGCATCTTTGTTAGAATAGAATATGACATTTCCACAAAACGTACTACAATTCAATTCATGTCAAAGACGGGCAGACAGAAAGTAGCCCCATTCCCGCCGGCGGCACCCGTTCACGAGCATGACGCATGATCCAGCCATTGCTTCGCTCGACCATATTTGAGGGAACGTAACAACCCGCACCACACGACACCACCACAGAAATGTTTAAAGAGAGCGTGACATACTTAGTCTACCCGTATCAAAGCATCGAATTGAATAATATTATTCAAACACTAATTTTAAGATCCCATGCAACTTTGTCATTAAGAAAATCATTAACTTTGTAATAAGCGCGACTCAGTAAGTGAGTTTTTACGCATTGTTTAAATTTGTGCAGTGGCAAATCTAGCAATTCTTTCGGAATCATATTATATAAGCGTACGCTCAACCCCACAAAGGATTTTTGCACTTTGCGCAGGCGACATGATGGAATTTCTAGTTTATGACGATTTCTAATGAGTCGATTGTGTGTATTGCCTCTTTGTTTATGCAGATGAATATTTTGTCTCACAAAGACTATATTATTATAAATGTACTGTGAAGCTACTGTAAGAATACCAATCTCTTTAAACTTTTCACGAAGAGATACGCGCGAACCGAGTTTATAGATAAATCGAATGGCTCTTTTCTGTAATATAAAAATAGTTTCAATATGAGCTGCTCCGCCCCACAATAAGATTCCATAGGACATTACACTATGGAAGTAGGCAAAGTAGACCAGCCTAGCCGTTTCTACATCGGTAAACTGTCTGATTTTTCTGACAGCATAGGCAGCTGAGCTGAGTTTACCCGCTAATGTCTCTATGTGAGCGTCCCACTGAAGCTTACTATCCAAGGTCACCCCCAGAAAAACTGTGGAGTTCTCAATTATAAGGTTTTCCCCGTTTATTTTTATTGTTTTGTCAATTTTCTTAACATTTGGTACAATAAATTCTAAACACTTAGTTTTTTTAGCGTTCAAGAGCAAATTATTAACAGTAAACCAACGCGATATCTGAGATAAGGTATTGTTTACATCGTCAAAATTTACTTTGTTTCTGTCAGTTTTGAATATTAGAGATGTATCATCTGCAAACAACACAATATTGCAAGCATCGCGGACATGATATGGTAAGTCATTAATATACACCAAAAATATAAAAGGACCCAGGATAGAGCCCTGTGGGACACCCAACAGAGTAGATGAACCCCGCGACTTCACGTCACCTACGCATACACTTTGTGTTCGATCACTAAGGTAAGAGGCAATGAGATCAAGTGCAACGCTTCTTATGCCATAATGACTAAGTTTGAGTAAAAGAGTTTGGTGATCAACGCAATCAAACGCCTTAGATAGGTCACAAAAAACCCCAATAGCATTCTGCGAACGCTTCCAGGCATCGAAAATATGTTCAAGTAGCTTTGCACCAGCATCAGTCGTGCTTCGACCCTTCGTAAAGCCGTACTGTTCGGGGTGCAGCAAGTTATTAACATTAAAATGCTTCATTAGTTGATCAAGTATAATTTTTTCAAATATCTTACTAAGTGTTGGAAGGATTGATACAGGTCTGTAATTATTGAGGTCAG
Organism: Oeneis ivallda; assembly: GCA_029955525.1. NCBI lineage: Eukaryota > Metazoa > Arthropoda > Insecta > Lepidoptera > Nymphalidae > Oeneis > Oeneis ivallda. The sequence continues at coordinate 17,118,283 of JARPMR010000025.1, forward strand.
TTCTGTTGCCTGATTTAAACAGGGGGATGAGTTTGCTATGTTTCATCAAATTTGGAAAGATACCCATAGCAACACATTCATTAAAAATTACGGCTAAATAAGGAGCAATGTCATTTATTATGTCAGATATAATTTTTACAGACATACCCCATAAATCACCAGTTTTTTTCATTTTCAACATCTTAAAATTTTTTATTACCTCAGCTGCAGTGATAAATTTGAATTCAAATAAAACATTGCACTCATTGACGTTGCCTCTCAATAAACTCTGAGCTGCAATAGGTGAGGAACTCAGAGAGTCAGTCAGCAGAACAGGAATGTTCTGAAAAAAATTCTCGAAAGTATTTGCAACCTCCACGTCAGAAGTTATTTTATCATTATTAACAATAATTTCAAAGTTAACATCACGTGATTTACTTTTACCCGTTTCAATTACATATCCTATCGCTTCATATACTTATCTTAATCAATATATAATAATAACTAAAAACATATCTTATAACAAATCACTAACGAGACCAGACGAGACTAGATGAGGCCAAATCAGACCAGACCAGACGAGAATAGATGAGACCAGACGAGACCAGACGAGGCCAAACGAAACCAGACGAGGCCAAACGAGACCAGAAGAGACCAGACCAGACCAGACGAGACCACACGGGACCAGACGAGACCAAACGAGACCAAACCAGACCAGACCAGACCAGACCAGACGAGACGAGAAGAGACGAGACCAAACGAGACCAAACCAGACCAGACCAGACCAGACGAGACGAGACCAGACCAGACCAGATGAGAACAGACGAGACCAAACGAGACCAGACGAGACCAGACGAGACCAAACGAGACCAAACGAGACCAGACTAGACCAGACGAGCCAGACCAGACCAGACCAGATGAGACAAGACCAGACAAGACATGACAAGACCAGACAAGACCAGAGGAGACCAGACGTGACCGGATGAGAAAGGACGAGACCAAACCAGACTAACCGAGACCAGACGAGACCAGACGAGACAAGACTAGACCAGACGAGATCACACGAGACCAGACATGACCAGACGAGTACAGACGAGAGACCAGACGAAAACAGACGATACATCGTCGACCAGGCGAGACAAGAACAGACAAGACGAGAAAAGACCAGACCAGACCAGATGAGACCACACGAGACCAGACAAGACCAGACGGGACTAGACGAGACCAGACGAGAACAGACGATGAGACCAGACCAGACAAGACCAGACCAGACGAGACCAGACAGACAAGATCAGACGAGACCAAACCAGACCAGATCAGACCAGACCAGATGAGACCAGACCAGACTAGATGAGAACAGATGAGAACGGGCAAGACCAGGCGAGACGAGGCCAGACAAGACCAGACGAGACCAGACCAGGCAAGGCCAGACACGACACAGAGGCGCCGCCGTGGCCGATGCTGACATACGCCCCGACGTGTAAACCAGCGCAGACAGGTGACGCGCAGTGGCACCGTGGCTTGCGCTGCGACAGGCCTCTGCAAACTCGGCAGCACATCGGCAGGTGAGGCACAGACGCACCGTAACCGGCGCTGCGACGTGCTCAAACGCGCTCGGCAGCGCACCGGCAGGTGAGGCGCAGATGCACCGTGGTCGGTGCTGTTCCGATGCGATCGGCAGCGCACCAGCAGGTGAGGCGCGGACGCGCTGTGGCCGTCTCTGTGACACGCCCCTGCGTGCTCCACATCGCACCGGCAGGTGAGGCGTAGACGCACAGTGGCCGGTGCTGCGCTTCGACGCGCTCAGCAGCGCACCAGCAGCAGGTGAGGCGCAAACGTGCCGTGGCCGGCGTTGCGACACTTCCCTGCGTGCTCTGTAGCACAACGGCAGGTAAGGCGCAGACGCACCATAACCGGCGCTGCAAAGTGCTTCAACGCGCTCGCCAGCGCACCGGCAGATGAGGCGCAGAAGCGCCGTGGCCAGCGCATCGACACGCCCCAAAGCGCACGGCGGCGCACCAGCAGGTGAGGCGCAGACGTGCCGTGGCCAGCGCTGCGACACGGACATGCGTGCTCAGTAGCGCACTGGCTGGTAAGGCGCAGACGCGCCGTGGCCATCGCTGCGTCGTGCTCCGACGCACACAGCAGTGCACCGGCAGGTGAGAGGCAGACGCGCCGTGGCCGGCGCTTCGACACGCCCCTGCGTACGAGGCGCAGACAGCCGTGGCCGGCGCTGCGACACACCTCTGCGTGCTCAGCAGCGCACAGGCAGACGAGGCGGAAATGCGCCGTGGCCATCACTGCGTCGTGCTCCGACGCACACGGCAGCGCACCGGCAGGTTAGGGGGAAGCGCCGTGGCCAGCGCATCGACACGCTCCAAAGCGCACGGCAGCGCACCGGCAGGTGAGGCGCAGATGCACCGTGGCCGGTGCAGTTCCGACGCGTTGGCAGTGCACAGGCAAGTGAGGCGCAGACGCGCCGTGGCCATCGCTTCGTCGTGCTCCGACGCACACGGCAGCGCACCGGCAGGTGAGACGCAGACGCACCGTAACCGGCGCTGCGACGTGCTTCAACGCGCTCGGCAGCGCATCGGCAGGTGACTCGCAGACGCACCGTAACCGGCGCTGCGACGAGCTCCAACGCGCTCGGCAGCGCACTGGCAGGTGAGGCGCAGACGCACCGTGGCCAGCGCATCGACACGCTCCAAAGCGCACGGCAGCGCACCGGCAGGTGAGGCGCAGAAGCGCCGTGGCCAGCGCTGCGACACTCCACTGCATGCTGAGAAGCGCACCGGCAGGTGAGGCGCAGACTCGCCGTGGCCAGCGCTGCGACACGCTCCAACGCGCACGGCAGCGCACCGGCATGTGAGGCACAGATGCACCGTAGTCTGTGCTGTTCCGACGCGCTCGGCAGCACACCAGCAGGTGAGGCGCAGACGTGCCGTGGCCGGCGCTGCGAGACTTCCCCGCGTGCTCAGTAGCGCACCGGGAGGTGAGGCGCAGACGCGTCTTGGCCAGGCTGCGGCACTCCACTGCGTGCTGGGCAGCGCACCGGCAGGTGAGGCGCAGACGCGCCGTGGCCAGCGCTGCGACACGCTCCAACGCGCACGGCAGCGCACCGGCATGTGAGGCACAGATGCATCGTAGTCTGTGCTGTTCCGACGCGCTCGGCAGCACACCAGCAGGTTAGGCGCAGACGCTGACGCAGACGGCGCTGCGACACTATACTGCGTGAATTATCTTATCGCTAATCAATAATTACTTATTTTATTGCTTATCACTATTAACATATCTTATCGCTTATCACTAATAACATATCTTATCACTAATTACTTATCGCTAATTACTTCTTTACTAATCGCAAAGTACTTATCGCTAATCACTAATTACTTATCTTATCGCTAATCTATAATCACTTATCTAATCGTTTATCATTAATTACTTATCTTATCGCTAATTACTAAAAACCTATCTTATCACAAATCACTAATGACACCAGACGAGACCAGATGAGATTAGATGAGACCAGACGAGGCCAAACGAGAACAGACGAGACCAGACCAGACGAGACGAGAATAGATGAGACCAGACCAGACCAGACGAGGCCAATTGAGACCAGACTAGACCAGACGAGACGAGACCAGACTAGAAAAGAACAGACCAGACGAGACGAGACCAGACCAGACCAAATGAGACCAGACGAGACCAGACGAGACCAGACGAGACCAGACGAGACCAGACCAGAACAGACGATGAGACCAGACCAGACCAGACCAGACGAGACAAGACAAGACTAGACCAGACCAGACCAGACCAGACCAGATGAGACGACACGAGACCAGACAAGACCAGAAGAGACCAGACGAGACCAGACGAGAACAGACTATGAGACCAGACCAGACAAGACCAGACCAGACCAGACCAGACGAGACGAAACTAGACTAGACGAGACCAGATGAGACCAGATGAGACCAGGCGAGACGAGACAAGACCAGACTAGACCAGACCGGCGAGACCAACCAAACACGACGCAGACGCGCCGTGGCCGATGCTACGCCCCGAGTCCCGACGTGTTAACCAGCGCAGACAGGTAACGCGCAGTGGCACTGTGGCTGGCGCTGTGTCAGGAGATAACGCACTCACCACGGCGCAGTGGCGCCATGGCTGGTACTGTGACAGACCCCTGCGAGCTCGACAGCGCAATGGCAGCTGAGACGCAGACGTGCCGTGGCCGACTTTGCGACGAGCTCAAACGCGCTGGACAGCGCACCGGCAGGTGAGGGGCAGACGTGCCGTGGCCAGCGCATCGACACACCCCAAAGCGCGGCCGTGGCCGGTGCTGTTCTGACGCGCTCGGCAGCGCACCGGCTGGTGAAGCGCAGACGCGCCGTGGCCAGCGCTGCGACGCACTCGGCAGCACACCGCGCACGCGCACAACGCGCACGGCAGTGCAACGGCAGGCGAGGAGCAGACGCGCCGTGGCCGGCGCTGCGACATGCCCCTGCATGCTCGGCAGCGCACCAGCAGGTGAGGCGCAGACGAACCGTGGCCGGCACTGCGACACGCCCCAAAGCGCACGGCGGCGCACCATAACCGGCGCTGCAAAGTGCTCCAACGCGCTCGCCAGCGCACCGGCAGATGAGGCGCGGAAGCGCCGTGGCCAGCACATCGACACACCTCTGCGTGCTTAGCAGCGCACAGGCAAACGAGGCGGAAATGCGCCGTGGCCATCACTGCGTCGTGCTCCGATGCACACGGCAGCGCACCGGCAGGTTAGGGGGAAGCGCCGTGGCCAGCGCATCGACACGCTCCAAAGCGCATGGCAGCGCACCGGCAGGTGAGGCGCAGATGCACCGTGGCCGGTGCAGTTCCGACGCGCTCGGCAGTGCACAGGTAAGTGAGGCGCAGACGCGCCGTGGCCATCGCTTCGTCGTGCTCCGACGCACACGGCAGCGCACCGGCAGGTGAGACGCAGACGCGCCGTAACCGGCGCTGCGACGTGCTTCAACGCGCTCGGCAGCGCACCGGCAGGTGACTCGCAGACGCACCGTAACCGGCGCTGCGACGAGCTCCAACGCGCTCGGCAGCGCACTGGCAGGTGAGGCGCAGACGCGCCGTGGCCAGCGCATCGACACACTCCAAAGCGCGGCCGTGGCCGGTGCTGTTCTGACGCGCTCGGCAGCGCACCGGCTGGTGAAGCGCAGACGCGCCGTGGCCAGCGCTGCGACGCACTCGGCAGCACACCGCGCACGCGCACAACGCGCACGGCAGTGCAACGGCAGGCGAGGAGCAGACGCGCCGTGGCCGGCGCTGCGACATGCCCCTGCATGCTCGGCAGCGCACCAGCAGGTGAGGCGCAGACGAACCGTGGCCGGCACTGCGACACGCCCCAAAGCGCACGGCGGCGCACCATAACCGGCGCTGCAAAGTGCTCCAACGCGCTCGCCAGCGCACCGGCAGATGAGGCGCGGAAGCGCCGTGGCCAGCACATCGACACGCCCCAAAGCGCACGGCGGCGCACCAGCAGGTGAGGCGCAGACGTGCCGTGGCCAGCGCTGCGACACGGACATGCGTGCTCAGTAGCGCACTGGCTGGTAAGGCGCAGACGCGCCGTGGCTATCGCTGCGTCGTGCTCCGACGCACACGGCAGCGCACCGGCAGGTGAGGCGC